>VDFB02281492.1:1074474497-1075186378 GCA_007258455.2 Sequoia sempervirens | reverse complement strand
TTTGTTGTTTGCTTGTGAGAATCACAAGTTGGAATGCATGCCTATTGTTTGCAAGTGAGAATCACAGTTCACCGCCTTGTCTATGCTACGACATTTGGGCCCCAAACTAGACATCATCCTTTTTCACAATCACACAAGCTACCCTATTGCAAGGAGAACACATAGAATCACTAATAATGGGAGCCCATACTAGCCCAGCTAGAATAGTTGCACCACCTTTCCCCAAATATGATTAGTGAAAAAAGTTAAACTCTCTCCAAACAAATTTAAGAGTACATTCTAGCTCAAATCTCATAGCTTTAGTTTCTTGAAAGAGAAAGAAATCCATTTTAAGCCTATTATTGTAAGAGGATCTTAAAATGCATTCTTTCCAGAAGATTCCAAACTCTAACATTCCAATTGGTGCATCCTATTTTCATTTATAGTACAACCTATCAAAATATTTGGGTTATTTTTCCTCTCCATTTTTTCCACTCTTGTGATTATTAACACATGAGTCAGTTTGCTTTCTCTTTTTTCATCCATCCACATCAACACTTGGCCCAAGGACAAAATCCCCCTAGATGGTAGCTTCATCTTGGAATAGATAATTAATAAAATTGAATCTTTACTCTTAGATTTACTCATGAAAAGTGTATGGGAAAGGTCTTTGGAAATCATAGACTCAATGTTTTGTAGAGCTTGGGGAGCAATGGGAGGTGTAGCCAAACTAACAAACAACTTAAAATCTTTAAATCCTTCTAAGGCAAGCTCTTGGGAATTTTTTTATTACCTAGAATTATCCTTGAAAAAAAACAAGAAGAGCAAGCTCATTTTTGACAAAAGGTATATATGCAAGGATACCAACATATGCCTCACTAGAATGAGAGTCCTCCAATTTTTCAAGAATCTCATCTAAAGTATCAAATTCATTCTTGTAAATTTTTATATTGTCTATTTTATTATTTCCTACACAATCAAGGATGAAATTCTATTAGCTACAAGTCTATTAATATTCTTAAGAATTTTTGGGCCATGCCTTCTTTGATGACCATCCATTTTACATAGAAAAAAAGCATTCAAACCTCTCAAAACTTCAATATCATGTTTAGTTTTATTATCACTCAATTGAAAGCACAAAATATTTAGAATACACTCATCATATTTGAGAGATATAAAAACCCTAGAGTTAAGATGGGGAATAGTAGACCTTGTTTCTTCCACTTGCAACACATTACCCAAAGATTTGAGGACTTGAGGGATAAAAGTTTACATCTCAGTAGAGATATTTTAAAATTCTAACCACCTTAACATATAATTGGCTAAAGCATTACATAGGGTAGAATCAAGGGTTCAAAGATGGACCTAAAAAAAATTGCCTATATTCTAAAACTCTTTATTGCATACCATGAATTTTGAAGAAGAAAGTGAATAAATATTTATGTATCATTCTATAGAAAGAAACATAGATGCCCATTAATTTTCCCCCACATATTGACAATCCACTCATCAAAAAAATTCCTCAAAGAGAGGAAATCAAGACCATACAAATAATGGAGGCATCAATCTTTTTAACCACTTATTTCTTAACAACTTCAACCATATCTAGGTTTGGTTTTATGTGAAGTATTTTAGAAAGATAAGATGCCTTATTCTTTTCTCCTTCAAGTTCTTTTATGTCAAGATTCTAGTTCCTTCCTCTATCATCTTCACCATTTACTTCAACAATAGTATTTTCCAATACCACCACTAATTCATCAACCTTGCAAGTCACCTTGTAAGATTTGTTATCACTTACGATGTTGTTTCCCTTATTTTCTACCACTCTAAATTTTCTATGAGCATTACTTGTTTTATGTCCATTTGTTGCTTTATCCATCAAATTTATACATGGCTAATCATGATATCCAAGTTATTAACTCATAACCACCCTTCTAATAGACACAAAGAGTTGGGAAATGATGATGAATATTAGGAAACAACCACTAAATGCCACTCAAAACAAAACAAACAACCAAAACATCAAGTGTACAACTACAAAGTATATCTACTTCAAACACCCATAAAACTTGGGAAACCACAAACACAAAAATCTAGAAATGAAATAGGGTTAATAAAATAAACATGACACACAAAAATATAAGTTCAAAGAATCACACCAATTACTCTTTGTGATTGTATTTTGTATAATTTTCTTCAATGCTAGTGGGACAAACCATAACTTAGTGCTTTCAATCACTTTTCAACTCCATTATTGGTGACTCTGTTGTTTGCTTGTGAGAATCACAAGTTGGAATGCATGTCTATTGTTTGCAAGTGAGAATCACAGTTCACTTCCTTGTCTATGCTACGACATTTTTCATACATGTCTACCAAAGCATTTTATCAAACAATTCACTGCCTTGCTGCTATGGGCTAAAAGCCTAAAACAAGTGCTTTTGAGCAAGCTATGGGAAAAAATCTATCAAAGCATAATAGCAATAGCATAGACAAGGCAGTGAACTATTTGGAAAAATGGCTCAAAGAATTGTGGTCTCATGGTGATGGAATTCCATGACGAATGCCTATGGCTATGGATTGTCATGGCATTCCATCTTCATGAGACTACATTTCTTTGAGGCATTTTTTCAAACAGTTCATTTCCTTGCTATACTATGATATTTTTCATACATGACTACCAAAGCATTTTATCAAACAATTCACTGCCTTAATGCTATGGCTAAAAGCCTAAAACGGGTGCTTTTGAACAAGCTATGGATGCTTGGAAAAATATTGTCTAAGCATAATAGTAAGCAATAGCATAGAAAAGGAAATGAACTATTTGAAAAAATGCCTCAAAGAAATGTGGTCTCATGGTGATGGGCCTTGTATATGGCTTGTCATGGCATTCCATCACCATTGAGGAATTTTCCATCACCATGAGACCACATTTCTTTGAGGCATTTTTTCAAACAGTTCACTTCCTTATCTATGCTACGACATTTTTCATACATGTCTGCCAAAATCATTTTATCAAACAATTCACTGCCTTGTTGCTATGGCTAAAAGTCTAAGCATAATAGTAAGCAATATAATAATAGTCATTAAATGGTTTGGGCCTATTTTGCATGGATGAAATAAAGGTATGCTACAACAAAGTTACTAAATTGATGGAGTATGTCAGACCCTGTTATAGTTACAAAGATTGGATGCAACTAGTTCGATATACATGAAGTATGTGTAGGTATGCACTGTCAACAAATTATATACAACTAAAAGATAAGGATCAAAATAAAGGAGTGGCTATGTACATTGAAGGAAGGCCAAAAGCATAAGGGAATATTGCAGGGTTTATAAACAGTACACGACTTGGGTAAAAAAAAAGCAACCCAATTGCATATTTGAGGCACGCGAGGGAAACTGTGTATTCATATGTGCGATAAAAATCAATAACTTCAGGGGAAGAGTTGCTAATCGATTACAATTTGAATCGCTTAGATACAAACACAGTTACTATGGGGGTGGTACGTACTATATACCATTTTACCCAACCTCCAATTAATGACTCCAATATACCATTTTATTATTATGTTTTTTTTCGTAAGTTTATTATTTTCATTTCAGTAATGTTTTTTTATATTTAATTTTTGTCATAGTGTGAAATTGATCGTATGGGGAAGGCTCTGACCCAGACCACAGATCGTGATGCATCTTTAGGTGCTTCTACCCGACAGGTTTACCTCATTGTAATTGTACAAATTAGATAGGAGCAATTATTATGTTTTTTTCATAAGTTTATTGGGTTAATTTCGATAATGTTTTTAATATTCTTATTGCAGTCGACTAATCGAGGAAAGGCACCAGCAGTAGAGGAGAGCATCCATAGGGTCAAGGTGCAGTCATTGTTATTGGATGATGACATCACATATTCAACAAACCCTCTCGATATTATAAGGAAGACACAAAAAAATGCAATGAAGAAATCCTTCAATTGTTATTCATAGTGCCTCAAATAGATGAGATAAGAGATAGGGTTAAAATATTGACTGAGAGAGTAAAAAACTTGCAAGTAAGTTGTCATGAGGTCCTTAATTATAACATAAGTTCATTCATGGTTTTATAATTTGTGCTCTTTTATGTCATGAACTAAATATGTGTTGTTTTTACAAGATTTTTTGTGTCCTCATGATGTTGCTGCCCATGATCAGGGTACTGCAGGTGTTGCTCGCAGAGTAGGGGTTGGTACAAGTGTCCATCCTGATCTTCTTGTACATACATCACATCATCTAACCCCATCATCCGTGCCTATATTTTCAATTGAAATGTCGGCAACACATAACATGCAGGCATCAGGGAGTACTAGTGATGCAGAGGCCACTAGTAGTGGTGATGTTTTAATAACATTTCCTAGATCTTCCCGTATTACTAGTATGGGAACATTTCTGGTCACATTTGTGGTGACCGAGGATTTCGTTCCCATAAAGATCTAGAGAAGGTCCCAAGTAATTTAAAATGTTTTAATTATTATTATATATAATCCAACTGAAATTTACTTATTGATCACTCTTTTTAGACTAATGATCCCATGATCATTTTGCAGGGAATGATGTTTTTTATAAACATCTAGGTGATATAACATTGGAGCTCTTTAGGACCACCATATGTACATGGTGGAATACCCAAAATCAAGATTTAAAGGATGAGCTCATTAACTATTTAGTTGTGCTGTTCGATGATAAAACATTCAACCGAACCAAGGTCCTTAAGAAAGTTGGTACATATCTAAAGTATGTGAGGGACCAATATAGGTCACATTTAGAGAAGAACAAAAAAGCACCCAGCATCCCCCATGACTCAAGAGGGAGTGAAGGACTCGCAAGGGATGGAAAGGAGAAGGTCAAAAAGAAAAAGGAAAGACACCATCGAGCCAAGAAGTGTGATACTATCAAATAATGTAATTATATATTGATTACTTTTACATAATCTAACATATTTCAAAATTTCATAGGCTGCCCAACAACATCAAAGGCAACAAAAGGCAAGACTGAAAACACGGCAACACAAACTTGGCTCGTGGTTATATGAAATTAATGCATAAATTGTAAGTACTAATAAATGAAATATTGCATCCAAATAATAAATTGCAACAATTTTGGTTTTATCACACCATAGAAAAAAAATTCATGATCTTATGCAAAAATGTAGGGCTCTGAATTCAATAGAGCGCCCATAGAAGAGGAAATGAAGATTTCCTTCTAGCATGGCTATGAAGCCATGGATGAACGCCTAAGAGTCTTGACTGGGCAAACACAATCTTCCACTACATCCGACATGCAGGTAAATAAACTCAATAAAATTTATTTAAAATTGAATACTTGTGCAATCTATTCAATATTAATTTCCACCATAAAGTAATTATGTGCCTATTTGTTTTAAACAGACAAACAATGATAATACTGCACCTGACATTAAAATGCAGCTTGGTGAGGGTGGAGCACAACCTACAGATGAAGGTCATGGTGTGCATCCCAGTACTAGATGTATTCATGTGCTATACAAAACACAATATGGAATAATACAATTAAACATCCTTGATTGCAATTGGTGTATTAATTAGTGTAACCTTTCGTGTTTCAACTTTAGAGCATGTAGAGCGTGATCAACATGTTGATCATGATCAGGCTAGAGAAGATCAGGAACATGATGTGGCCCCATCAGGTAAAGATGGCCACTCTAATGTTCTTTTAAACATATTTAATTGTAATTGGTGTATTAATTAATGTAACCTTTTGCGTTTCAACTCCAGATCAGGATTTAGAGGGTGTTCAACATGTTGAGCATGAGGCTATAAGATAAGATTAGGGACATGATGTTTCCCCATTAGGTAAAGAGCACCACTCTAATGTTCTTTTAATTAATAAAATACTTGTAACAATAATAACAAAACATATCAATTTAACATTTCTTTGTTATTGCAGCAGACCCCACCTTGTAGCGGCCTCCACGTCGTGATCAATACACAACTAGGCGTACATTAAGATCATGAGCAGAGGGAAAAATAACTGAAGGGGGGACAAATGATTTAGAAAACGATACTCCACTTCAACTTTTTTTAGCTTCAAAAAAGAAAAAAAGAAGTGATTGTAATCATATTATGACAACCATATTTTTGATAATATGTAAAAACTGAATGAATGAATGTTATATGTTAATGAATGAATTTTATATGTTATTAATGGATGAATGGATGAATGAATGAATGTGAATATGTTAACGAATGAATGTTATATGTTAATGAATGAATGTTATATGTTAATGAATGAATGTTATATGTTATTAATGGATGAATGAATGAATGCTATATGTTATCAATGGGTGAATGAATGATTAATGTTATATGATTAGGTATGGGGAATTGAGAGTGATGTGGGGGGGGAGGGGCCAAATGAGCTTCCACTGTCATGTGGTTGGCCCTGTTAAGTAGAGAATATTAAACTATTCTCGAAACAAAGAGAAGCTCAATCCAACTACATCCAAGTATCTTTTTAATTCCTCTATCTTTCATCAATCTCTTTACTATTTGAACCTCGTACAAATATTTTACATGAAGAACCCATTATTATGAAATGTGCCTCCAGTTGAGTAAACTGAATCCATGCTCTACATCATATTTCAAGTTGTTTCCATTCCAATGTTCTAAGTTTAGTTTGTTTGTATGGCTTTGTATGAATACCACATTGTGTTGTGTGTGGATTTGGTTTCAAAGCTCTATTTCTTTTGTTTTTAGTGGTGACATAACTCTAAAATTTTACTTTTTTTGCATAACAGGTTAGTGGAAAAACTGACAGCTTTGAAGGGTTTAGAGGCTTGATTGAGATAGATACACGGATATTTGGATCTTGTTGTTGATGGGAGGCTTCCGCTTAACCATGAAATTTTGTACCATTTTCAGGTATGAAAAAATTTCTCTACTTACATTCATTCAACTTACTGTCTTCTTTACCAAAATCTACCCTTGTTAAGCCACAACCATAACTAGCACACTGTCATAATGCTTCAATCTCAATCATTAATCTTTGTCTTGACAAAAAGGATAATAGTCATTAATACATTACTAAGGGTAAACATATTTCATACCTAAATCATTAAAAACCACATACACTGCCTTCTATACCTTATCCTTCACCAAAAAGCCAAGGTCCTTATGCAGTAATTCTGTTTGATGAAATTGAGAAAGCACATTCAGATGTTTTTAACATTTTCCTTCAGATTTTAGATGATGGAAGGGTCACTGACACGCAGGGTCGAATTGTAAGCTTCACCAACATTGTCATTATTATGACTTCTAATGTTGGTTCCCTGTATATTCTAAGTGCTCTTGATGATGAAGCTAGCTCAAAAGAGGAAGCTTATGAAAATATGAAGAAAGTCATGGAAGCAGCACAGGCCACCTTCTGACCTAAGTTCATAAATCGTATTGATGAGTATATTGTCTTCCAATCTTTGGACCGTGAACAAATAAGTAGCATTGTGAGATTACAGGTATGTAGATAATTTATTTTTAAAAAAAACTTATCATTTCTAAAGTACAAACAAAGGTAGAAAATTTGTCTGATTAGTTAATAAAGAATTTATTTGTGACTTATAATAACTGAAGATGCACATAAAATTGTATAAGATCCAAGTAATTTAGGGAATTCATAATAGGATATGCAGCGAGGGGGTAACTCAAGTGCTTAATACACACTCTTTCTATGTTTTATGCATTTTTTGTAATCTACTTTATATGCTTCATAGAAATTAATTTTGGGATAGAAGCAATCAACTCTAATTCTTGTCATCCTCCATTTTTGTTTAGTTGCAAATATTTGGTTCCAGTGATTTGGTCAACAAACCTTGTTTGCTCCTTTGTCTGAATGCCATGTTACTGTGCATTAACTCCTGAATTATAACCATTAGGAAGCTTTATATCTCATCCGGGCATCTTTAGCTAGATCACAACATCAGTTATGTATTTTTCCTAGTATATCTTTTTTTATATGATGAAGAGAGAAAACTCACTCTTTTTTTGTTGTACAATGTGAAAGAACCCAAAAGTTTTCTATCCCAAAATTCCATCCTCTTACAAAAAAGAGAATATATAGCTTTTCAATTTGTTATTGATTTATAATTGATTCTTGAAAATACAATAATAAGTAAAACTAGACTTTATTTGGTTCAATTTTATCTCCCTTTTTGGAAACCAAATCCATTTTCTAACCTTAGTTGCAAAAAAAAAAGACTTGTATGGTCACCAACATAGGCATTAACCCAAGTGTGTTACCAATTCATTTACGAGGCTCAACAACATCATATAGTGTATCTAGTAAGTTAGTCTTGTTGAATCCATCTACTATGATAAACATACTTGAGAAGAATGCTAAAAGAGTATAAGAAACCTTCTCAAGGGAGGGACGAGCATCTATGAAATCAAAGACTACAAGGGTGATAATTGTAGTAATAATAGACCATGACATGTTGAGGTCATATATTATGGAAGACATCATTCCAATGGCCACTAAATAAATAGATCTTCCATGTAATGCTTTCCCACTTCAATTCCTTCTCAACCTTCTCTATAAATGCATACAGAGTTTCAAAATCTTTAGGTTTATCAACAAATTTTAGAGGAAATTTCTTCCCTAATGCCTTCTCAAATACAACCACCATTATTATTATCATTTGGAACCCTTGTGTAGTAACTTTGAAACTTGGTATTTTTATCGTTATTTTCTTTTGAAGTACACACATGAAAAATAGTTGTTTATGCACATAAGAGATAACAAAAGTAACCACATGTCAATTACATATAAATTTATGGGGAGAAGATAAACACCCAAAGTTATTGTAACATCATTAGCATATCCCACGATCATTGCATTCCAAGAGATGACATCTCTTTGAGCCATTCCATCAAATAGTTCACATGCCTTATCTATACTTCCACATTTTGAATACATGTCTACTAGAGCATTTTGAACTATAATATTTGAAAAAACTCCCCCTTCCATTATGTTATGATGGATGTCCATACCCTGTTCCAAAGCTCCCCTTTTGGGACAAGAAGGGAAGATGCTCACAAAGGTTGTCGAATTTGGCTTTACACCAACCAATTACATTTGATTTAAAATTTCTAAAGCCTTTTGAACAAATCTATTTTGTGCATATCCTACAATCATTGCAGTCAATGAGACGACATTTCTTTGAGGCATTCTATCAAATAGCCATGTGCCTTGTCTATGCTTCAAAATTTTGCATACATGTCTAATAGGGCAGTTGCAACTACATCTGATGAAATTCCTCTATCCTTTATGTTTTGATGGATGTCCATACCCTATTACAAAGCTCCCCTTTTGGCACAGGTAGGGAGGATGTTGGCAAAGGTTGTCGAATTTGGCTTTACACCAGCCAATTACATTTTCTTTAAAATTTCTAAAGCCTTTTGAACAAATCTATTTTGTGCATATCCTACAATCATTGCAGTCCATGAGATGACATTTGTTTGAGGCATTCTATCAAACAGTTCATGTGCCTTGTCTATGCTTCGACATTTTGCATACATGTCTAACATGGTAGTTGCAACTACATCTGATGTAGTTGCAACTACATATGATGAAATTCCTCTATCCTTTATGTTTTGATGGATGTCCATACCCTATTACAAAGCTCCCCTTTTGGCACAGGTAGGGAGGATGTTGGCAAAGGTTGTTGAATTTGGCTTTACACCAGCCAATTACATTTGCTTTAAAATTTCTAAAGCCTTTTGAACAAATCTATTTTGTGCATATCCTCCAATCATTGTAGTCCATGAGACAACATTTCTTTGAGGCATTCTATCAAACAGTTCACGTGCCTTGTCTATGCTTTGACATTTTGCATACATGTCTAACATGGAAGTTGCAACTACATCTGATGAAATTCCTCTATCCTTTATGTTTTGATGGATGTCCATACCCTATTACAAAGCTCCCCTTTTGGCACAGGCAGGGAGGATGTTGGCAAAGGTTGTCGAATTTGGATTTACACCAGCCAATTACATTTGATTTAAAATTTCTAAAGCCTTTTGAACAAATCTATTTTGTGCATATCCTGTAATCATTGTAGTCCATGAGACAACATTTCTTTGAGGCATTCTATCAAACAGTTCAGGTGCCTTGTCTATGCTTTGACATTTTGCATACATGTCTAACAAGGAAGTTGCAACTACATCTGATGAAATTCCTCTATCCTTTATGTTTTGATGGATGTCCATACCCTATTACAAAGCTCCCCTTTTGGAATAGGCAAGAAGGATGTTGGCAAAGGTTGTCAAATTTGGCTTTACACCAGCCAATTACATTTTTCTAGACTAGCATGTTTACAAATGGAATAATTTTTTTAATAAAAAAAATTGCACTATTTCATAGGAATTTCAACGAACCCATTCGACGAAACATCAAAAATAATCGACGACATTGCTGTACCTCTGACGAAATTTCTGACGTTATGACTTGCCCCTTTCATTGCTATTTCGATGAATGTCTGGTGGTGTTCTGACGTTTTGGTTGATTTTTTCCGCTTGTTTTCTAGCTATTGTTCGTCAAAATTTTGACACACGTTTCATCGATATTCTGACGAACACCTAATAACCTTTACCGTGGTGACAACCGATGAAGTCAGGTCATGATTTTGATGGTTCAAGGTTTGTCGGGAAAGCGACAAAAATATTGTGACGAAAAGTATTTTAGTGGTTTGTTGGTGTTCCGACAATAGTTTGTCAAAATTTCAACAAACGTTCGTCAGAAATTGGAGCTAAATACAGTAGTGAAATAAATAAGCAACTAAGAAACTTAAATGAATCCAAAACAAAACAAGTCTTACCATACCATGTCGAAGTTGTATTTGTATTGATGTTGGATTGCATTTGAATCAATACGAAGCCTCCAATTGTTGTTTGCAAAAGCTTCAAAGTGTGTTAATGGTGATAAAAAATGTGTGTATATTTTCTCTCAAGAATTTGAATTTGAATTTGACATGACCTCTTTGCATAAAATTTATAGATTCTTCGATCATTTTTGAGAAGGAAGAAGGTTTTTTTATAGATTTCATGTTTTCAAATGAACAATCAAGATTCGGTAGTAAAATGTAACAACCCTGGTGTTCTACTTAGTAAAATTTCCAACATTTCATGCTAAGTGAATATTCTATGATGTCATGACATAGCAATATGATTTTTTCTTCCCATAATATAATTTACATGCATAATTTAAATAACACTATTTCCAAACTTCCATTGCATTCTGTTGATGCCTAAAATTGACAAGCAACAACCTTATGGGAAACTCAATTAATGGGGGGACCAATTGCATTAAATTGAGTGACCTCTGGGTTTTTTAAAGAAGTCGACTCCTTCTGTAGTTGGGGGGTTTGGAATGGGAAACAAAATTAGATATAAAAATAAAGATCTAACCTAAGGTGATGCGCCAAAATGTAGGTGTGGGCACGATAAATCTCCCTTTCGGATGGGATTTAAGGGCCTGTTCAACAATTTGCATGTCTTGGAATAATAGAAATCTTAAATTAAAACCCAAATAATCTATTCAATAATATAAAATAACTCCCATACACATTTACTAAGAAGAAGAGTCCAAGACATGGTCTAAATCAACAAACTTATATTGAAATCACAAAAGTTCTACAAATAAACTACTTAGTACAATAATGGCATACTATAATGTTTTGTCAAATAGCTAAGAAACAGAAAGGCTGAACAATAATGGCACAATCTGTGAGTCTTATACAATAATAAAAAAGAACAATACAAAAGGCTTGGTGTCTTTTCATAATTTTTCTATATGTTTCGAGCTCCTTTTCAGAAAGAAGTAGTATAAATAGAAAATCATCCCACCACTTGAAAGCCAATAACAAAAAAGATTCCCTAGCAAGAGAAATGATGTCCACCACAATGATTTCCCCAACCCGTTGCAACATAAAATTTGATTTTGAGCCATAGAATGCAGTCGCCTTCGAGCTAGATGCATCCCCTGCAAATGATGTCGGTGGTCCCAGTGCAAAAGCAACAAATTCCCATGCAGACATGTGTTGCTCACCCATGAAGTCAATTAGGACACATGGTGATAGTGCAAGGCTTGTTGTTGATTATTCCTTCCTTGTGATGAAAACCCTCACAGAGAAGACACGTGGAGAAGTCTTCATTACCAACGCTAATTGTGGGGCCTACCAAAAAGTGCTCGTGGAATGATGCTGTGGCACATAGGTGGAGCTCAGTAGAGGAGTAAAGGGAAGCAGGATTTCAATGGCCCATATTGCTGACACATGGAGGCATGGAGGGGCTCGCTAAAGAAGCAAGGGAGAAAATCCTAGTGAGGAACAAGTGATGGACATGTGGTGATAGCGAGAAAAACTCTTCATAAAGGGGCCCAAAGATATTCAAATATATGGGGTGCGGGTGGAGGCCAAGCAAAATAATATCAACCCATAGGGAGCTAGAGGGATTTTATATCCATAGCTTTTGGAAACTACTAGGGGTGTTTCTCCTGTGGAACGAAGATCCCAAAATTTTTTGGTTTGAAGACTAGAGCCTTATCTATTGGGCGATGGAGTTAGAGTTTTGAGAGTGCGGTCTGTAGAGGAAGCCAATCAGCCTCAGATGGAGTTGATATGGTGCATAGATTCTCTTGCACTTCATGTAGATCGATCACCTCTTTGAAGGGAAACTTCATGGATATCTCGGTCCCAGACTCAAGTTGAAAGAGCAGCCGCTCTATCTTATGGGTAACACCTTCAATGTCCTCAATAGTTAGGGGTTGATTGAAACTCTGGAAAGCAGATAAATCTTGTTTCTTTTCTTCAATATTTGTTGCAATGTGATACACTGTGGCCACCGAATCATCAGAAAGAAATAGGGAGGGAAATCCCATCTGAGTCAGTTGGGAGAATTTCGCCCGTATGTTGTTCATAGTTCGACCCAGTGTTGCCGAGCAATCGCTAGCATGGAAGATGGATGCATGGAAACAAATGAATTCTTTTGTTGTTTTGGTAGCTGACCTTCAGTCTTCAATCCCTACATTCAACAGGTCCTCATTTGCCACCGTGTACAACTTATCTAGCAATTTTTTTGCTTCGGGCACCCTCTCCATAATGAATTGTGGGAACTATTCCATCGTTCCACGAACCTCCCTGCTCAAACTTGCTGCTTCCACCATGAACTAAAGCATCAATTGAAGAGTTAGACAAAAATCCTTGAATCTTTCCCAGTATGAAATATATAGTTGTTGGGCTACTAGAATGAGGTCCGACTGGGCAGTAGGGGGTTGGGGAGGATTCTTCAAAAGACCAATTTCCACATCCTTCGACCCAACATCCTACTTTAGTTCTGAAATCCTTTTGTCCGCAATGGAGAGTTGTTCCTACATGGTTCTTAACTTGGCAAGCCATTTTTCCTCAGCCTAGCTTTTGGTTACATATTCCCTTTCTAGGGAGAGCCTTACCTCCTAGATTTCCTTCTCGAATTGAGCTTGTTAGCCTTGGAAGTCCATGTCCTTTTTCTACATTTCTTACTCTAATTGAGCTTGATGTTGCCATAACTCTTCAGTCTTTTGTTGCACTTCTCCCTCTACTCTCGCCAACTGGTCTTGTAATTCATGGTTTTTCTGCTATAGTTCAATGACCAGGTTGGGATGTTGGGATTAGAACTTTGCAAGTTCCTCTTAGAGTCTAGCTTGTTCCACCTATGCTTGTAGAGAAAAGTCTACAAATTTGACGTCCCTTGCCTTGTCCTTCTTCAGTAGGACCTCTATCCTCTCCTTGACATTTTTGAGCTCATCTTCCTTTTTCTTTAGTTGGCGGTCAGACTTACGAAAGTTGGTGGTCACCACACACTGGGTCTCGTCCATTAGTTCAACTTTATCTTGTGGCCGGGTTGCGCGCATATCAAGTCCCATAGCATGGATGGTGTAATATTCACGTCACATCTCCCCTTGTGGTTTGATGACATTCAGATGCATGGTTGCAAAATGCAATGACTGTTGAGCCTAGTTGAAAAGGGTTTGCACCTATGGTTCGACCAAATTTTTAGCATCTTTGTCCCTTTGCTTCTGGATCCTAAGAGCCTATGCTACTCTTGTTTTGTTGCCCTTCGACATAAATTTTGTTGGCAATCTAATCAGCTTGCATGCGAAGGGTGCACTAGGAGGAAGAGTAAAAGGGAATGAGAGAGTAGTGGTTCCAACTGATTTCTTCTTCAGAAGAGAGACTGTTAGTGGGGAGAATGGGGGAATGTTATACCAAGGCCTAGTCTGTGAAGCAAATAAATGACTCATGGGGAGTGGTGGCGGTAGCGGAGCTACATTGGACTCCATTTGTTGGGAAATTTGGGTTAGAGCCGACGTGATTACAAAAAAAGGGGTGGCAATAGTGGTTGTGGATTGTGCTTCGACGAAAGGTTGAGTAGTCCAAGGGGAGTAAAAGCGAATTTCCTAGCTTGGGAGAATTGGGAGAAACTTCCCACGTCCATTACAGTAGAAAGAGAAAAATAAAGGCCGAAACTTGAAGTGATGGGTGACGATGAGATAGTAGGAGAAACCAAAGATTGTGAATCAAGAAGAAGGGGGGAGAAAGATAACTGAGTCGCGGAGGACTCCAATCCTTGGCGCATTGTAGGTTCCTGTGAACCTTCTTTGGAAATTGCATATGTGCACTACCTTTTGTCCAGTGAGGAATTGTCCACCTCTATGACCTCTGAAGTTTGCTGGGTTACTCTGGCTCTTATTTTAGTCCATATGTGTGTTTGTGAGGCTCTCAAATGCAATATATTCACCCACACCCTTGAAGAAGTTTTGCTAGGCTGCATTGTCATTTTTTCCTTCTTCTACGCTTGGGCCTGTTTTACCTCCCTTCCTTGTGCTATATATTTCTTAGCCTCCCCCAGGTCTATATCCTCATCATCACTCACATCAGTATCATCATGTGCTCTATTCCACAGAGTATTGAATCTTTCATCCTTGTCTACCTCTTGGAATAGGCATCAAGGAATTGGGTTTCCTGACGATAAATCTAGAAATCTCTAATCTTTTCCTCACTCCATTGCCACTTCTTGACCAATTCATTGCGAAGGGTGGCCCCCATTTGATGCTTCTCATTAAACTTCGCTGAAGGGAAATATAAATTGAGCCATGTCAGCCTCCTATCCTCTGTAGGAATGTGAACCAGGTCTACAAATAGATCATCCTATTCTGACAGGGGATTCCATCACTTTTCCTAGTAAGGCCGGGGGTTGTGAGTTACCCGAACGTTTATGTTTGCTAAATCACTATCAGGGTTATATTGCCATTTGTCACAAATCAACACTAGCCCCAGATGAGCCAACTTTTCCTCTAGCAGACCATGCATCTGCTTCTTTGCCATAACCACCATTTTGAAGCTCAGTGTGAAGTAGAAAAACCCTTTCTTGTTCTTCCCTCTGCAAAATTTATTGTTAATAACTGACACTTGCCGAAATATCTCAAGGGCCAACACCCTATCTGTGACACATGTTGAGAGTCAGAATGGCTCCTCGGTAAAGTCATGCATCCGAATGAATGTAAAATATTCTCTGAGAAACCAATTGCATCTAGGAGTGAAACTCTACATCCACCCTATTTGGTCGGCAGAAAGCCGATATAGATTGCCATCCTCGGTAAAGTCTTGCAGAATTGGAGTTAAGAAACAATTCAAGAATGCATAATAGTCATATGTTGCAGAAAGGAGGGGAGTCCATATAGAAACCGGCCTTCTCCCTCCCTTCTCATCAAAAATAGCTAACCTCATATGTTTTTTAAAGAATTTAGGGTTCTGGTGTAAAAACATATGAGCAAGGAGAGAAGGAAACCTGAACTTATGCTGTGTTATGTATTCCTTGATTTGGCTCATCATTTCCCAGACAATGACTTCCACAAAGTCATACCAGAATAAGGAATGTTACTTCCTCAACTGAAAACCCAGACCTAGTTGAAATGCTTCAACGAACTTTTCCTCATCCATGCCGCAAACAAAAGCCATCATAGAGAAGGCTTCTTGCAAGTCCATGTTAAAAGTATTGTGTGCAACCAAAATTTGTGGTAGCTTTTCCAAATCTTCCTGAGGCCTTCGGGTTTCTTTGTTATAAAAATACAGAGTGAGATCTCTGCCTCTCCAATAGTTGTCCCCTTTTTCTAGAGTGAATGACTCCATATTTTCTACTGTAGAGCCCCTTGTAGGGATGCATAACATGTTTCTGATAGCCTCCATGCTGATGTTAACCCTCATCTCCCAACCTTCAATGGCACCAATATTTGGGTTGAAATTCTGAATGCACTCATGAATTAGCTCTAGACAATAATGCACAAAAGTGACCATATACTATGGGAGACCACAAAACCATAGCTTGTACGCCAACTGACATTCGTTAGTGGCCACTTTCATTCTTTTGTAAGCTGATTCCCTAAGACTCTTAGGGTTAGTCTTGAGGGTGGGATCACGAATGTTATCCCATTCTTCCATTATTTGGTTCTAGACCTTGTGAGTTTTCTTCTTTTCTGTGGCCCATGTGCGAATCCACTTCGGCTTCTTTGGTATCCCAGGCGAAGCATAAGAGGTATCACTAAAAATATTGGCTGTGTGCCGCATGCATGGCGTCAAAAAATCTTTGGGTCGCCTCTCCTTGCACTTCCATCTAGGGATTTTAGGCCATTTCAGGATGTTGTGGATTTCTACGATGCTCAAACCTACTGCAATTCACTTGTTTTCTTCAACAAATCTACACTCAAAAACTCTTTTCACTGAATAGCGTACTTAGGAATCTTTTCACAATGTTATTCTTTCGCATGCAACGCTTAATTTTTTCTTACTTAGAGTTGTAGACAACGGTTGCCTTTCTGCATTAAATTCAACATGTACCGCCAACTCCTTTGCTCATGGAAAATGAATTTCTTTCCCTTTTGAAAAGATAAGAATTCATAATGACAGTTAGTCATCATGTGCTACGGTGTGATTTCTTGGGAAATTGAGCCGGTGATTGAAGGCGTATAAAAACTTTCACATGCTTGGCAATTAATATCTTAAAAAGAATGATTAAGACAAAGATGCAATGAGTACTCGAAAAGATTTGAGTTACTCCTTGGAAATTGGAAAATGCTTGTGACGTGACACATTGACACTTGGCCATGCATACTACCACCTAGGACTATCACCGGTTTTGGCTACTTAATTACTTCTTAACTTCACATGTAGCAATTCGTACATAGCAGACGCAACTGGTTGGGAAATTGGAGCTAGCTCTTGGTGGGATTTTTGAGTTAATACTTGATTAGCATCATGCTTATGGAACTCAAATATCTTGGCTATTTCTATAAATAGACACGAAGGCAATGACATAATTGCACTTAGTGATTGGGATGAATTAGCATTTGGGTATTTGGGTAGTTGGGTAGAATTAGGCATCATGAATACTCCAATTAGGCTCACTAGTAATAAGTCACATACAACTTTCTCAGGTGAAGTTTCTAATAGGTGTTTGAAGTGAATGATGAAGAACAAGCATTCATTGACTATCATAGCAATGAAGTGGGTACTGGGTAGGGACTGTATAGAGTACGAAGACAAGTATAGGGTCGATATCGACATTTTCTCTCATTTTGTTGCATCCTTTCTTGATATACAAGTCCCTAAGTAGATGATTTTGTGTTTGACAATGGAGATCTTTTCAAAGTGCTACCTTAGTGGCCTTGGTGAGATTGTGACAAACGCAGTCTATGGCGTCGATCTTCCCACAACGAGTGACCTCCGCAGACACATAGAAGAAGATGTAATGGTGCCATGGGTACCATTTCTGAGTGGGTTCCACATCTTGTCAATTGGAGAGCACTGTGAGAGGGTCACCCATGCTTTCCATTTCTTGCTGCGCTACTACAATGTGGTGCTATTTTATGACGTTGACTAGTACACTGACTTCAGGAACTTGGTGTTCCCTCCACCACTCACCATTGCTGCTGTTGACGCTCTTGCTAATGTTGATGCTGCAACTGATATTGATGAAGTTGTCCCTGATGCTGCTACTAATGCTCCAGCTTGAAGAATGAACTCTTTTCCCCCTTTAAGAATCAACAATTTTCATCTATTTTTTGTATATACACCTAGAAAATGCTTTTAATGCATATACTGAAAAACTGCATACTATATATAGATATACTTGAAAAGTATGGCCTTAGAGCCATTTTGGAAGTGTAATATCAAAGTATATGAAACCATCTAATGAATATACAACTTTTAGTAAATTTTTGTCTCTTTGCACTTTGCTTCCTACATTATGGG
Organism: Sequoia sempervirens; assembly: GCA_007258455.2. Classification (NCBI taxonomy): domain Eukaryota; kingdom Viridiplantae; phylum Streptophyta; class Pinopsida; order Cupressales; family Cupressaceae; genus Sequoia; species Sequoia sempervirens. The sequence continues at coordinate 1,075,168,054 of VDFB02281492.1, read as the reverse complement.
TTATGTTTCTCTACTTTAGAAAGACTGGGCGAACAAAAGAACAAAATAAAATTTACAATAATTACACATTTACACAAGTAGAACAATTAATAAAGCTTAATTGAACAAATTGAGGTGGATTCCATTAACTAGAATCCCCAATGCTTCTTTCTCCATATTTTCTAATTTGAATGTGTTATGTTGCTTGCATTGAATTATTCTAAAAGGGCCTTCCCACAGACTATCAAATTTTTCGTGTTGGCTAGGCTTTGCGACCCTCTCATTGAACTTTAGCACTAGGTCTTCGCATTTTAGACCCTGGTAAGAGGTTTTATTGTTAAAACACCTTTTAACCACTTGTTGGCGGTTATTCATGGCTATCAGGGCCTTTTCTCTTTTTTCCTGTATCTCTAACAACTCGGCCAACTAGACCTCCATGGCTCCGTTTTATTCCACCTTTAGAGACTTGAGCAGCTATAGTGCAGGAATCTCCATGGAGATGGGAAATAGTGCTTCCTTCTCATACACTAACTTGTACGACGAAATCTTGAGAAATTTCTTAGGAGTTATTCAATCTACCTAGAGCGCTGCCTGGAGGTTCTTATGCCATTCTCTTTGATGTTTCGATCTAATTCTTTTCATGAGTCAGATTGAATTTTTATTAGTTGACTTTGCTAGACAATTTCCTTGCAGGTAGTAGTTTGAAGATGTTTTTAAGAATATGCCATGATTGAGCACAAATTGATATACCTTTGAACCTAGGAAAGCCTTAGCCTTGTTAGAGATGATGGTCTTTGGCGGGCTGAACCTCGTTACCAACTCTTCAAGAAAATTCACAATCTCTACCTTCGTCACAATTTTTTAGGGGCATAGCCTTGGTCCATCTAGTAAAATAGTTTGTAGCCATGAGGATCCATTTGTGTCTAGCACTGGAGGTGGGATTAATCATCTTGATAAAATTGAGGCCCCATTGTGCAAAAGGTTCCTCAGTCACTATTGGATTTAGGGGCATTGTTGAGTTTTTCCTTCTTCTAGTGAAGAATTGGAATTCCTTGTAGGCCTTAACCAAAGAGTGCGAGTCATTGAATAGTGTAGGCCAAAAATATCCAACACATAATTTTGATGGTAGTGGTCTTTGTAGAAAAATGTTCACCCGCAGGATTGTTATGGAAAGTGTCAAGAATTTTCCTCGCTTGTTTTGTGGTGACACATCGTAGAAGAACACCATTGAAGTTATTTTTGAAAAGGACCCTTCAATAAGTGCATATCCACTGTTTTGCAATCTATAGAAGCTTCTCTTCTGAGAAGGAAGGCTTGACAGATATTTTCTGGTATGCATGAATCTTACTCTGTCTACTAGCCAGCAGCCTTTGGACTCGAGTTCATTTGTTAGAACAAGCTTGGGTTGCTCCTCTTCAGCTGCCATTTCTTTGTCATGTGCCAAATACTCACACAATCCTCTTCCTTGGAGGGTCTTTGTGGGCTTGACCTCAATATCATATTCAAGGATCTTAGTGATCCAATTGGCCCTTTTTTTGGTGATTTCTTGTTCCATAATGTACTCACACACACTGGAATGCACAACATATACAATCACCTTGTTGCAAGATATGAGGTGTCAGAAATTCTTGAGTCTCTTAACAATGGAAAATTATTTCCTTTCGATGAAGTTATAGTTCATCTCATTATCCTTTAAGGTCTGGGAGTGAAATGCTATTGGATGTTCTCCCTTTCCTTCATCATCTTTTTGGGTTAGAACAATAACAATGCTGGATTTGCTACTGAATACATACATTATGAAGTCTTTTGATAAGTCTGGAGTCACCAACACAAGAGCTGAAGAAATAACGTCCTTAACCTTTTCAAAGGCTTCTCTAGCTTTCTTTTTCCATTTGAAAAATTGATCCTTTTTGAGCATTAGGGTGATAGGTCTAATTATTCCTGCAAAATCAGAAATGAATTTTCTCACAAAATTTACCTTTTCCAGAAAGGATTGAACTCCCTTCTTATTGATTGGTAGGGGGAGCTCTCTGATTGCCTTCACCCACTCTAGATCAATTGCAATTCCATCTTTGGACACTACATGTCCCAATAGTTTTCCTTGCGACACTTCGAAAACACATTTTTTTGGGTTCAAGGATATCTCAAACTCCTGGAATTTTCTAAAAACCATTTCTAGGTGATCAAAATGATCATCCTTACTCTTAGAGAATATCGTAAGATCGTCCAGGTAAATTAAGATGATTTTATTGATCAAATCCCTGAAAGCAATATCCATTGCCCGTTGGAAGGTGGCTCCCGCATTTGAGAGTCTGAAAGGAATTTTTGCATATGAAAACGTTCCCCATTTGGTAGTGAATGTTGTTTTGTGTCAGTCCTCCTCTTTTACTTAGATTTGGTTGTAACTGGAGAAGCCGTCTAGCAGAGAAAACATTTTTGATCTTGCTACAATTTGCAAGATAGATTCTATAGAAGGCAAGGGGTAGTGGTCCTTTAGGGATGCTCTGTTCAGATCTCAAAAATCAACACATAGGCGGATGTCTTTGTTATTCTTTCAGACTAGAACCAGGTTGGATACCCATGTATTGTGCTTAATTGAGAAGATGATCTGGGACTGAATTAACTTTGTCAGCTCTTACGCCATCAATGCCTCAATCTTTGGATTAACCGACCTTTGCATTTGGCAGACTGGTTTTGCACCTTCCATCAGTTCTATAGTATGTTGGATGATTTTGAGATCGTATCCCTTTAGGTCATCATATGACCAGGCCATTACTCCTTTATATTTTACACATAAATGGATGAGTCTTTCTTTATCATGATGCAAGACATCCTTCCTGAATTTAAGCTTCCTTCCATCTCTGACCTGAAGTTCTACATAGTAACTTTTGTCCGCTACAAACTTCCTCTTGTCATTTCTTGCATCATCACAATCGAATAGGTTTTCGAGAGTGACCAATCCTTTTGGAAGCTTGTTTGACCTTAACTGAATAATTTTCCCTTCATAGGCCTCGAAAATTTTTGGTTGGAGTTGCTCAACAAACTCTCCCAACTGTTGGAGAAATGAGGTGATGTGTTCATCACTTTTGAACACTTGCCAACTTTGATCATTATCTAGGATTTTCTTTCAGACAATCACTCATATAGAGTGTATGTTATGAATTAAGTTAGAAGTAGGATCAAACTAAGATCTGATTGCTGCCATGCGATCTGCATCTGCATTTTTCTCTTTGGGCACTGTTTGGATATTGAAGGCTTCAAAGATTTCAATAAGATCCCATAATCTATGTCTATAGGATCTTATGTGGACATTCTTGGCTGCGGAAATCCCTTGGACTTGATTGACCACTAGCTCAGAGTCTCTGAACACCATTATTTGTTTAATGCCCATCTGCTCTACAAGGCTTAGACCTTGCATTAGGCCTTTGTATTCAGCTTCATTGTTCAAACAAGTGAACTAGAAGTGAAAATACTTGAGTGTATTTTCATTGGATGGGGATGCCAAACATATCCTGACTCTTGTGCCAACTTTTCATCTCACTCCATCAAAATGCAGTGTCCATATCTTTGAGACTGGAATATTCTTAGATTCCTTCATGATCTTCAGGATCACTTGATCTTCATCATAGATGACATAAGTCCCCAATCCAGTGGCATGATAATTTCCAAAAGGATCAGTGTCTATATATTTGCTGAAGAGGGACTCCTTTGAATCAGTCCAGTCTCCAGTCACCTTCTCATCCTCTAGTAGCTTAGTACAATACATTTCATCTTTGGTGAAAGAGGTATGAGTGGCCTCAAATTTGATCATAGCTTCATCGGCCACATGTTCTGAATGTAGAGGTTTAGACACTATCTTCATTTTAGCTCCATGTTTGGTCCTAAGGATCAAGTGTGACCAATCCAAAGAAAGATATCCACCTATCTTGGAAGTGAATTCCCGGGATAAGCAAAGATCGAACATGGGGGGAATGTTTATGATCATGGTATCTTGTGGAGCTGTGATGCTAGGGCAGGAGAATAGAGTTAAGGGGAGGTCCTTAATGAAACCTATGGTTTCAACCTTGTTCCCATCAAGCTGAATAACCCCTCTATTTAAAGGTTCATAGCTAAGGCCTAAGACCTCAACTATTTGCTTGGGAATGACTGTAGTGCTAGTGTCAGAGTCAATCACGAAATTGTGCAATAATTTCTTCCCCACAATAAGAGTTAGGAAAAAGGGTTTTAGTTTCAGCTTACCTCTAACTTTGGTGGAGACTTCCCCTGCACTATTTGTGAGGACTTTGGCTGAAGGTGATGAATCAACGACCTTTTCCTTGAGTGATTGTTCTGTTGGCTCAATGATTGCATCTTCCAGTAGGCCCTTCTGCAGCAATGACTTCTACTCCAGAATAGCTAAGATATCCCAAAGGGACACATTAGCAGATGATTTTTTCAATTTCTCCACCACGTTGAAAGGTGGGAAATTCTAAGGCTTCTGTTCCTTAGCCCTTGTTATAACAATTTCCCTTCGTGGCTGAAATTGTTGTGCAACTACGGAGGTACTAGGGGTTTGGTTGAAGACACCTTTGGGCTGTGGGACGACTAGTTCGCCTATGAATCTCCTCTTAGAGTGAGTGTTGTAATTGGATTGCACTTGTGGTGCTTTCGATGTGGATATATCATTTGCAAACAATGCCTCTTCTTCTTCCATCCATGAGAAGAGCACGTGGTCGGGAGCTATATCTGTTTCTTGCTCCAGGGACATCCCTTAAATTTGCATGATGAGTACCATGTTTTCCATCTGGGGAGAGGAATATACATAACCTCTAAGGTCTGATGCCATGCATTGGCTATGCTATTCTGCCACCTTTTGTTGTAGGTTGCCACATGGGAAGTTTTAGGGCATATGTGCATCGCTGCAACAGAAGCACCAGGGATTGATGTCATCGGCGAGATTGTTTTGCCCCACCATCAGTTCTCTACTTGAGCTTGGGTGAGAATTCTATAGTAGAGTAGGGACTAACACCATCTTATTAATTTTTTGAGTCTGCGGACTTGTGTGTGGGCCTCCTTAGAATTGATTTTTTTTAGTAGGAAGATCTTTTGCCTTGATAATTTTGGTAGTTTGGCTTTGGAGGCACGGACTGATTCTACTTGATGGTAGTTATTTCATTTGAGATGGTTCACAATAGCTCCTTGATGTTTCTCATCTCATCGTTTGAAGAGCCAGATGTGGAAGCAACGTTTTGTGGCGTGCCCGAATATTTGTACATGTATTGGGAAGGAGTGGGTGCACTGGTAGATGCTATCTCCTCGACAAGAGCCGATATCTATAGAAATATAGGCATAGTTGGCTGAGGTGGTAGCTTTTCAGTGTCAATCATGTTATTCTCTACCTTGACAACAATGCTATATGCATTCGATAGAGTGGTCCCACCAAGAGACTATATCATCATCGAGATGTCGACATTGATGGATTTCAGGTAGAACATGAATTCCAACTCGGCTAGTGGGTGGATAATAACCTAGATCCTCTACCAAGTTGTGTGGAACCAAGCGTTGAAGTTAGTCATGGCTTCATATGGGGCCTGCTTTATGGTCGCTAGCTACTGATATAGCAAAGACTGATCTCCATTATTTGAAAACCTCTTGTAGAAAGGATCTTTGAGTTGGTACCAAGTACCAATAGTGTTAGCTTCCAGAGTGTAGTATCAATCGAGTGCCTTGCCCTTGAAAGAGGTTGCAAGCAACCTTAGAACAACATTTTGGTTGGTGACACCATGCACCAAAAATACGTCTGCCACATCTTACAGATGGTAGGATGGTGTCTTCGAGCTTTTTTTCGTTGAACTTTGGAAAAGCTTTTAGTGTAGAAGAAGGGATAGGAGCCCATACAACTAGTGCTACTGGTATTATAAAGGGGCTTTTGACATCCCATGCCACATAATTTTTGTTAGCAATTGGAAACATGGCTGGTGGAGGGATCAAAATGTTCCTCAGACGAGCTCTAGTTCATACTGTTACTAGTGGTGGCACTAGCAGGAAAGGGTTATTCGCTGTTTGGGATCTAGTAATAGGCTGATGAATCATACACCCACTTTGAATTTAGATACATTAAAAACAAGTCCCACCAGGCATGCTAGAAAAAGAAACTGTTGATGCCTAAAATTGACAAGCAACAACCTTATGAGAAACTTAGTTAATGAGGGGACCAATTGTGCTAAACTAAGTGACCTCCAGGTTTTTTTAAAGAAGCCAACTCCTTTTGTAGTTGGGGGGTTTGGAATGGGAAACATAAGTAGATATAAAAAATAAAGATCTAACCTAATGCGATGTGCCAAAATGTAGATGTGGGCACAATAAATCTCCCTTTCAGATGGGATTTAAGGGACCGTTTAGCAATCTGCATGTCTTGGAATAACAAAAATCATAGATGAAAACCCAAATAATCTATTCAATAACATAAAATAACTCCCATACACATTCATTGAGAAGAAGAGTCCAAGACATGGTCTAAATCAACAAACTTATATTGAAATTATAGAAGTTCTGCAAATAAACTACTTAGTAAAATAATGGCACAATACAATGTTTTGTCAAATAGCTAAGAAATAGAAAGGCCAAACAATAATGGCACAATCTGTGAGTCTTATACAATAATTAAAAAAATAATACAAAAGGCTTGGTGTATTTTCATAATTTTTCTATATGTTTCGAACTCCTTTTCAGAAAGAAGAAGCAGTATAAATAGAAAATCATCCCACTGCCTAAAATCCAGTAACATAAAAGATTCCCTAGCAAGAGCAATGATGTCCATCACAATGATATCCCCAGGCCATTGCATTCGAAAAGATTATGAGCCATAGAATGCAGTCGCCTTCAAGCTAGATGCATCCCCTACAAATGATGGTGGTGGTCCCAATGTAGAAGTAGCAAATTCCCATGCAAACATATGTCACTCACCCATGAATTCAGTTAGGACACGTGGAGATAGGGCGAGACTTGTTGTTGATTCTTCCTTCCTTGCGATGAAAACCCCTGTGGAGAAGACACGTGGAGAAGTCTTCGTTACCAACATTGATTGTGGGGTCTACCAAAAAGTGCCTGTGGAATGATGCTATGTGGCACACGGGTGGAGCTCGATAGAGGAGCAAAGGGAAGTAGGCTTTCAAAGGCCCACATTGCTGACACGTGGAAGCATGGCGGGGCTCAATAGAGAAGCAAGGGAGGAAATTCATGTGAGGAACACATGGCGGACACGTGCCGATAGTGAGAAAAGCTCTTCAAAAAGGGGCCTACAGATATTCAAATATATGGGGTGCGGGCGGAAGCCAAGAAAAATAATATCAACTCGAAGGGAGCTAGAGGGATTTTATATCCACACATTCCATTGTAATTTCACAAATCTTCCAAACACATAGATATCATATAGAATGAACTCAAGTATAACATTCATAATTACATCCTTCCATATAAATGGGTGTATGATATGTACATAGCTCCTCTGAGATTTATCTGGAAATAGCTATACAAATTGGTCCTAATGTCGCCACATGGATGCATACATTATGTATGTCCCTGCTCGTTGGTGCAAAAATTCTAGTTGTCCCTGATACAAGCACAAACATCTGCAAACTTTGGCTGCCAACTGATGAGGAGAAGCATCACTCAAGCACTTTTCCACCAACCATAGACTCATATGTGGTCCCCCGCACATCTATCATTCGATAGATGGCCCTACCATTCGACGAAGAGATTGGTTGGTAAACTTTGTATCAATAGCCTATCTGAGCTTAGTGTTGTGTCCTACATGACTAGAACTTGTAAACTCACAATCTAGAACTAGCATGCATACATTTGGATCACGGTGAATTTGATAGTGTAAACAGAGGCTACTTACACTACTTTGGCCAAAGTGTTCTCACTCAGTATAATCAAATGAAGGCCATTCTATTCACATACACTTCTATAAGCTTGGTTTGGATCTTGACCGTTCATATACTATGCCTAGGTAATTTCCTTCCCTAGGTAATCCCTAACCTTGGAAATAACCTATTTCCCTCTCCAAGAACTCTATGATATCTTATGGATATTCCCATACTTGGTATAAGCTTTCCTAGTCCATGAGTTAACTTAACATAGACAACCATTCACTACAAAAGACAATCTAGTTCCAAGTATAACTTTATAATCTAGAGAGTAGCTACATAAGCTTCTTCTATTCATAGCTTAATTATTTATAAATGACTGACTCTAATCAATATTATATCATACTATAAGTGGTTCTCTTCAAGAGAATAGCCACATCAATGATTGACCTCAATTGAAGCATAATCATAGCAATAAATGCTTCCCTTCGAGAGTGTAACCCTTTTAATAAAAGAGCTATTAAAAGTAGAGTCTTGTCAACAATGTGACTTCATTTCAAGAGTGTAAAGTAATTAACCAAGTAGCTACTTTAACTCATTAGGTAATCCCATCTATCCTTCCAAACATATATAATTCCATAAACTCATGTGATTTACACAACCACATGGGTGGGTCTCAATCTTAATATTCCCTTCCCAATCTTAGGATAAACAATCCTAGGAGTAGACACTAGCTATCCTAGTTAAATAAATAACCTAGCTAAGAGTAACACTTATGCCACTCATGCTTAATCATATCTACTATGTAACACTTATGATAAACACAAATCTCCTATTATGGAGTGCACACAAGCATATCATAAAAATAACGTAATAGCTTCTAATTCCTTTTCCAAGCATTACTATTTTCCCTACGCAAGTACTCATAATAGAGAATTCAAAGCAATCATGGAAAATAATCTTTCAAAAGCTGAAATAGTAAATGAAGAAAATATCCTCATACTTTTTTTCACTTATCCAATTGATTGACTATAAATCAGTTTCCCACAACAACAACTAGCTTATTCTTGACTCCTTTAGCTATGCCATAGTAACCTCCCTCACTCAAGTTGATATTGTACTTTACTCAAAATTCTAACACTCTCACAAATAATGACAACTCTCATTCTCTCTCAGATAACATAGAATATTGGAGGTATGAATTGTAGAGAAGAATGTATAAAATACTGAGCATAAAGCATGCGGGATGCATCCCAAACAAGAGAGTTTTCTCTACTATTTATACAATAGCAAAGAGGCTTATCATACTACAAATTAGGCATAAGTGTTGACATTAAAGACCATGCAAAACCACTCACCCCACACAACTAAAAGGTGGTACACAAAGAAGAACATACTCAGCCAAATAGTACTACAGATCAACCTCCTTTGGTAACAACAGTGAAAGACTATTTCAAAACAACACATGATGATAAAGTGTAATTCAAATTGCTCTCACAAAAAACATCTACAATGAATAGGATTCATAAGGTGGCACCAGGATAAATAGCTCTTCCCAATAGTTGGTAGGGTTAACTATATATATTTGAATCAATCAATATCAAATATGTAACACATAGAGAAAATCGACTTAGTCTCATTTGAGTCGACTCTCTTCATTTATCAAATTGACTAATTCCACCACTTGCTGTACATGCTCTTGATTTTTTGTTGATAATTACCAAATGACAAGGTGTTTAAAGAGTTTACTAAGTCAAAGTTATTCCTCACTAAGGCATCGACTAAGTCTCCTCCTCATATTGACTTAATGCTGCAAATTACTTTACTATATTCTTGTTCCTTTATGCGTGGCAACATGAGTAATACGAGGCCTCTCGAAGTACAGTCATAAGTAATATAATTGACATTTGATTTAAGTTAAATAATCAGCCTTTATCATTGTTAATGATAGTCGATTTTCATGCAAGTGATAATATTTAAATATAAATATATATATATAATATCAAATATACATATATATAAATATCAACATATATCTATATATATGCATATATATATATATTAATATATTTATATATATATATATATCATATGCCAACTATGTATGTATACATTCAATATACAAATAAGTATGAACGAGTAAACATTCACATGATAATAATAACCCTGTCGACTATATATACATTCTTATCCTCATAATATATACTCATTCTATATTTGGATGTATAACTCTTTTATCATATTTTGTAAATAATAATACATATGTATATTCATACACATATACTTATATAATATATATATGTGTGTGTGTGTATGGAATATATATATATATATATATATATATACATATATATATTTCATTATTGAATGATTATGAACACATGATTATGCACACAATAGCATCATATATACATATATGCATATCTATACATATGTTGTCATACTCATATGGATATCCCATTATATCCAACGTATGCACATATCAACATGTGCATATATATGCATATAAGCGTATATCCCAAACATGCATTCAACCAAATAGTCAAGCATAATAAAACAAGGAAGAACTCATAAGCTTAAACGGATAAACATCACCCAATAATGCACTCGATAGTAAACAAGACCTTTACTAATGTAGACACATCAAACTAAGGATGACTTACCAACCTCCCACTTCTATGTCTACAATCAACCATTCTAGTGTGAGTGTGTGTGTAAGGTCAGATAGGTTACGTTACTGGTTATCCGACCAATCACTTCTCTTGAGTGATACTTCCCCTCCGCCTGGAGGAATGAACCTGTCCCTACAACCAACTCATCACACTTGCAATGGTAGTTAGACATTCACAATAAATCCATATGCATCATAACTTAAGAATATTCATAAAGCAATAAATGTAAACATATTTACTCTTCAAAGCTATATTAAGCATTTATTAATACTTTCACATAATACCTATTCCAGTATTCCATTCTTTTAGTAAACATATCAAACTCATGATTGCATTTACCATCTTATTTACCTGTGAAGGTAAAAATAAAACAGTAATAACAAAACGGGATGTAACATACTTCCCTCTTGCGAATCATCATCCCCAATGATTTAAAACACTTTAACATCAAGATAAAGTCAAATAAAATTTTTACTTACCATTTTCAAAATATGTAAGAATCATTAAACATTCTTCCTATGTAGCATCACTCCTTGCAATCTTTTCCTTCTTGGGTTGTGCCTCGAGTGTCCTTGTTAATGTATAGGGAAACTTGTATGCCTCATACATTCTTACTCTCCCAAAGAGCTTATGTGTCGTATTCACAATATTTCATATGTACATCCCATGTACAATAATATCTAAATAAGACATTACACCTAAACTATAGTGACTGGAAAACATGTTCTCATTGGCCCACAAATTTATCTTTGGTATAATCCAAATAGATAAGGAATGTAAATGCATTGTACACTACACCGTGGGTCCCATCCTTTTCTTTGGTATTTACACCTTGGAAAATTTAGAAGCTGAAACTATTAATCACTTACACATTCTTTTTCCTTAATCATAAAATTGATGTTCTTGACTACTTGTTTGTCTTGAGCATAACATTGCTCTTGGAAACCTGCCAAATTCTGATACTGCTTCATACTTAAGCTTTGTATCGATGGAGTGTCATCGATCTCTTTGATCTATTACTCCTTTTTGACAATCTATCAAGTCCAAGGTTATTCCTATTTCTAAGCCTATTTCAGCCCTATAGGGTTTCAACCCTCTTTTCCATATAATGGATCAAACCTCAATGCTAGAAGTTAATAAGTATTCAACAAATCATTCAAGATTTGGTTTACCACTTTTACCTATTTAGCTACAATAATATATTGCAAATTCACTCAATTGAATGTCTCATAGTATGATTATGGTTCACACAATGCTATCATTATTTTATCATTCACAACTGGACAACCTTCTCAGGAATACTAAGCAACTACCTCACACAATATATTGTTTAGTATTGAAATCCCTTAAATCAATTTTCCAACCAATGTTGGTTACCTTGATGAGTCTATCCACTAGAATATTATGTCAGTTTCATCGACATAGACATGTTGATCTGTCTTGTGTTCTACCATTCCCCCTTTGGAATCTCAAGACAATACACATGTCCTGCCGATGACGACATCCTATCCTCATTTCCTAGCACACTGGACAATAACTTGCTACATACTTTGCAACATCTTACTCTATCTTTTTCTAGATTATCATGGTTCCTCATCCGACAATAACTTTGTCATTCCAATGCCCTAACCATGACATCAATTTCCTCATTCTATTCTTGAATCTTCCAAAATTTTGGGTATGTAGGCTCTTTTACATCCCATAATAGTCTATTCTTTGACTAAATAAAAACCTATTTTATGGTCTCACGCTACCTTTAATTCCCAAGTAATAATGGTTAGGAGTTTTGTAGAGATAAATATCCTTTATCTTAGGACATCCAATCTTGGATTTATTTTTTCCTTGGATCTTTTCCAAATATGTAATCAATATTTCAACTCAATCTAACTTTCCCGATAAGATTTGGTATTAATTTCGAGTATTAATCCTTGTTCAATCATGTTGGTTCCTAGAAGATATTGCCTACCTAATGTCCAAGCATGAATGTTTCTATAATAATTCCAATTCATGGGTAATCGAGATCTTTCCTTACCTATTCCTTAGGCCATGATCAAGTAATTTGCCTATCCTCTCCTAAGGCAACCATGATAATATCATTTGATTTTCCAATCAAACATATATAAAGTATTGAGCAATAATATTCCTTTCTCATTGGTCACAATTCTTGACCTTTTTAATATCTTCCAATAACTCCAATACTTCATTCTTATGGTCATGAAATATATTTACATAATTACTTATGAAGAAGTTAAAAGTTCTTCCAATTGAAAATATGTTGACAATCTTCTTTGAATGGGGTACTTTATCTAAGTCAATCCACTTTCTTTCTTCCCCCCTTAGTGTTTCCACAACATTCGATCCACTCAAAGTTGACTCCTAGCAAACACTTGCTTCCTTAAAATGATTTGTCATTCTTTGTTGTTGGCTTTCTATTGCCTTTTTCTTGCCTTAATGGCATGCTTTGAATATACTTATTCCAAAGTTATATTCATCACCAATTTCTAATCTCATAGATTCAACATTTTGGATTGTCCAATAAAAGATCTAATAAATACTCAACTTATAAGCTAAGAGGCTCTCTATTATTCCAATTCGCCTTCCAATATCCTTTTTGTGGAGGAATATCCATACCCAAAAAGCCTCTTTGGTTGATGTACCTTTTAACTTAAAGAGTTGTTTCCTTACAACTTCTATTGATTTAACACATAGTGCCATATTGCATTCCATTTTCTTTTGGAACCTCTAAACATATGTTTATTTTCACAGACATGTTAGTGAGTTCATCTTATACCCCAACCAATCTATGTACTATCCAACCTTTGGTCAAGCCAACCTGATTTACTTTTTCAGGTTTCTTTCCTACAATCACCTTTTTAAGTGACTTTGTTTCAATTCTTGGTAACTTATTCTCTCATAACCTTTAGAGATACCAAGGTTGATTGGTTTCTTTTTCTCATCTTAATCAAGAATCCAAATTGATCTCATTGATTTTGGTTGGTGGAACTGTGTCCACTTCATTGATTACTTCATTTCTGACCACTCTAGTCTTTTCTCTTATTCCTAAGATACTATCTCCTTTCTTACAAGTTCGTAGCCTTGCTCAAAAATTAGATTCTTGTCAAGAGTTATCCAACTTCTTGGATAGCTCCTTCATTGACTATTTACTTCGTTTGAAGTTTCCAACTTATGCCAATAATGCATACTCCTAGATTCATAGTATACTTACTAAATCCAATAATTCTTAGTTCTCTATGCAACTACTAATAAGGGAGATTCTCTCATTCCTCTCTATCCCTCATATTTTTATATCTATTTCGTAGGTTGAAGGTATATTTTGGTTATTCTTCCTAACCTTCCTACATAACCCAATTGCATAATCTTCTGCAATCCAAGGGAATATAATAAGAAGTTGTTGGTTTAGGAGTTTCCACTCCAGGTATGTCTCTTAACTAGTCCCAAACTTTAAACAAGTTTCCAAGAATCTCATCCTCCTTTTGTTCTTTTCTTTTGCTGTTGTGGTGCAAGAACTTTTCAACCATTATCTTTTGATAAGGTTTACGCATTGTTGCATGATGAGCTCATAGGTTTTTAGTGTTGAAATTGGTAGCTATATCACATGTAACAACCCTGGTGTTCTACTCAGTAAAATTTCCATTATTTCATGCTAAGTGAATATTCTATGATGTCATGACATAGCAATAATTTTTTTTCTTCCCATAATGTAATTGACATGCATAATTGAAATAACACTATTTCCAAACTTCCATTGTAATTTCACAAATCTTCCAAAAACATAGATATCATATTGAATGAGCTCAAGTATAACATTCACAATTACATCCTTCCATATAAATGGGTGTATGATATGTACATAGCTCCTCTAAGCTTTATCTGACAATAGCTGTACAAACTAGTCCTAATGTCGCCACATTGATGCATACATTTTGGATGTCCCTGCTCGCTAGTGCAAAAAATCTAGTTGTCCTCGATACTGGTGCAAACACCCACAAACCTTAGCCGCCAACTGATGAGGAGAAGCATCACTCAAGTGATTTTCTGCCAACCATGGAATCATATGTGGTCCCCCACACATCTATCATTCGATAGATGGCCCTACCCTTCGACGAAGAGATTGGTTGGTAAACCTTGTATCAATAGCCTATATGAGCTTAGTGTTGTGTCCTACATGACTAGAACTTGTAAATCCACAATCTGGAACTAGCATTCATACATCTAGATCACAGTGAATTTGATAGTGTAAACAATGGCTACTTACACTACTTTTTCCAAAGTGTTCTCACTCAGTATAATTGAATGAAGGCCACTCTATTCACATACACTTCTACAAGCTTGGTTTGGATCTTGACCGTTCATATACTATGCCTAGGTAATTTCCTTCCCTAGGTAATCCCTAACCTTGGAAATAGCCTATTTCCCTCTCCAAGAACTCTATGATATCTTATGGATATTCCCATCCTTGGTATAAGCTTTCCTAGTCCAGGATTTAACTTAACATAGACAACCATTCACTACAAAAGACAATCTAGTTCCAAGTATAACTTTATAATCTAGAGAGTATCTACATAAGCTTCTTCTATTCATAGCTTAATTATTCATAAATGACTGACTCTAATCAATATTATATCATACTATAAGTGGTTCTCTTCAAGAGAATAGCCACATCAATGATTGACCTCAATTGAAGCATAATAATAGCAATAGATGCTTCCCTTCGAGAGTGTAACCCTTTTAATAAAAGAGCTATTAAAAGTAGAGTCTTGTCCACAATGTGACTTCATTTCAAGAGTGTAAAGTAATTAACCAAGTAGCTACTTTAACTCATTAGGTAATCCCACCTACGTTTCCAAACATATAGAATTCCATAAACTGAAGTGATTTACATAACCACATGGGTGAGTCTCAATCTTAATATTCCCTCCCCAATCTTAGGATAAACAATCCTAGGAGTAGACACTAGCTATCCTAGTTAAATCAATAACCTAGCTAAGAGTAACACTTATGCCACTCATGCTTAATCATATTTAGTATGTAACACTTATAATAAACACAAACCTCCTATTATGGAGTACATACAAGCACATCATAAAAACAACATTGTTAGTGTAATTAAATCAATTATTACACCAAACATAAGTTAACTTAGGTCATACATAATTTAGTCCTAGGTTGCATTTTAATAAATCGTTTAATAATGGGATAATTTCCCCTTCCATGTTTGTAGGGATAAGATTCCTTCTAGAAGATGAGTTGTCCTTCTAGAACTTATCTCAACATTTAATAATTTTCTAGATAGGGTTCACATGTTGTCACATGTTGTTAGATCATGACACATGGCAACATATCATGCATCTTAGGTTTTCATTCATACCTATATATTCAAGGCATTTTGTACATTTGTATTCAATCCAATCTCATAATGTAGATCAATAATACAATCTCCATTGTGCATGCCTAGTTGCAAAACTTTCTTTGTGGTTGATTATCTTTCCTGGAAAAGGTCCTCCATTGAAGACTGCAGCTTCAGGGACCCTGTGCATCCATAATCTCAAAAAACATAATAGCTTCTAATTCCTTTTCCAAGAATTACTATTTTCCCTATGTAAGTACTCATAATAGAAAATTCAAAGAAATCATGGAAAACAATCTTTCAAAAGTTGAAACAATAAATGAAGAAAATATCCTCAAGCCTATTTTCGCTTATCCAATTGATTGACTGTAAATCAGTTTCCCACAACAACAACTAGCTTATTCTTGACTCCTTTAGCTATTTCATAGTAACCTCCCTCACTCAAGTTGATATTGTACTTTACTCAAAATGCTAACACTCCCACAAACAATCACAACTCTCTCTCTCTCTCCCTCAGATAACATAGAATATTGTAGATATGAATTGAAGAGAAGAATGTATAAAATACTGAGCATAAAGCATTTGGAATGCATCCCAAACAAGAGAGTTTTCTCTACTATTTATATAATCGCAAAGAGGCTTATCATCCTACAAATTAGGCATGAGTGTTGACAACAATTACCATGCAAAACCACTCATGCCACACAGCTAAAAGGTGGGACGCAAAGAAGAACATACTCAACCAAACAATCCTATAGATCAACCTCCTTTGGTGAAAGAAGTGAAAGACTATTTCAAAACAACACATGATGATAAAGTGTAATTCGAATTTCTCTTACGAAGAACATCTATAGTGAATAGGATTCATAAGGTCACACCAAGTGTAACTCCCTGCCACACAAACCCTAAAGGATAACACAACAACTAACAATTATAGCACAATTTTTTTTCTTTTAAAAGTAAAACTAATATGAAATATGAATTAACATAAAACTCTAATAGAGAAACTATACCTACACATCATCTATCTAGTCCTCTGGGGTAACATGACTGCATTACTTGCGAACATTCCTAACATGACCCAATTCCATAACGATGAATATCTATTCACAAGTATTCATTTTAAAACTATAATATAGAATCAATAAAAAACGTATATACAACCATAACAATACATAAACATCCATCTGTGATCACATGATGATATCAAGAATACATCCATTACATTCATTTTATGAATTTACATCATATCAAAGATTACAACAGTACATCAGTACTTAAAAACACAAACGGGAAGGATACACCAATTACAAAATGTCATACAACTGAAATGAATATAACAAATAACATCAGTGTTATCTCCAACTCTAGTAAAATATTGGAATTAATTGTAGACGGTATATCTCCATGCATCACGAATTGAGACTAGGGAACCCAATGGAGTGCTTAGCACGTTCCACTCGACCATGTGGATGCTAAGGTCCACCCCCCATGCTAGGAGATGAAAATAAGGAGCCACAACAAAAGCAATCAAGAAGACAAGACTAACATGACTCCAATATACAAGAGTAACAATCAAAGCATAAAGAACAACTGCTTCTAGACGTACATGAACAACAAGTGGGGAAAACAAACAAGGCATATAAGGTTTCTATAGGGAAGAGTGTCAGCACATAAGTTTGATATGGGTTACCCAATGCGAATCTTCCTAGGTTACTGACCCCCATCTTGGTTAAACCCTAGAAACCTCAACCAATCCCCGACCCCCATTCTCACTCATGCGGGATCAACATACCTTTCAAGAGGACAAGGCAGTTGATCTTTACCATTCCAAGCCTTCCCACTCATCTCAAGCCTAAACGAGCACTTGAGCCATGAGTGAGGCGTACCATTATCTTTTACTAATGTGATAACTAGACAAAACCCTCTAATTAATTATTAGTATTTTCACTGAATTAAGAAACTTCCAATGAGTTACCCTGGCACCACTTTTGGGTCTCGACCCCCATTGAAAGCCAATCCCCCTATTAGCAACAAAAGACTCACAGTCACTAACTAGGCAAGACAACTTGCCCAAACTAGAAAAGCCATATAAATATGCACATTAAATGAGGCATGCACCACCTCCTACAAGATCTCCATAATAACACAATTTCCACAGTGCAAGGTTAAAACCCACATAAGCATAAATAGGTATAAGAACCACAGTTCACAACGAACTCAACATGAAAACCAACAATAATTAAACTCTTTTCCCAACCCTAACCACAAGTAAACAGTGCAAGGCTACATACCTCGATGCACACAATCCAAGTATAAAGATCAACCACTTTCAAAGTGAAAAAATCATGAAACCACCCACTTCCAAGTGAAACAACATAAAAATCATGCAAACACTCATGGCTTGATATGGGTTACCCAATGCATATCTTCATAGGTTACCAACCCCCATCCTGGTTATACCCTGGCAACCTCACTTGATCCTCGACCCCCATACCAACTCATGCAAAGAAAAACCATACTCCCCTCTAACCTTTGGAAGACTAACAAATTACTAACACAACGTTTCCCCATTGAAGTGGAAAAAAACATGATCTCAAAAGACTATTTTCAATCCACAATTTATGAATCAAAAAGTGTAGAATAACAAGTGACAACATCATAATGAGATCTTCAAACTCAATCAAAACTAACATAATCAATTCAATACCAAACCAACCAAAAATACCAATAGTAAAAACAACCAACAGGGCATCAAAGGGAGACCTCAATTTTCTCCTCACATGATACCCAACCACTAATTATCCCAAAAACTTACAGTTTGGCTAACAAGCATTTTGAATAAAACCACCAACCATGACAACAATAGCAATTAGTCGATTCACATCTCAATTCAAAAATCAACCCAATAAATTAAAACTAACAACCAATCAATCAACCACAATTAATTAGAATCAACTTAAATTCCAAGTCGCACAAAAAATTCATCACAAGGAAACCATGGGAGACATTATTCTCACATTTCTAAATCTCATTCCTAACCACTAACTTAAGGTAAAAGGGCACTCACACAATAATTGACAAATAATTCAATTATTGAAATAATTGTAAAGGAAACCAACATTCCTAGAAAATCTAATTCATATATTTAATCAAAACCCTTCATTTGCCAAAATATAAATAAACCAAATTTTCCCTATTTATTCTCCCTAGTTCACTATCTATAATTTCTTAATTCACATAGGAAAAATGCCCTATTACTAAAACCCATAGTATAAATGACATTAAATCTCTTAATAATAAATGATAACTATTTATACATAGCAAGAATCCACCTATAAACTATACATGTTATAATACATTAACCATTCATTATTCAATCTTTAGTCACTGGTTAGCATCTATACATTTAAATATATCATTCAATACAATATCAAAATAAAAAAAAAATTATTTCTTAACTAATGACAATATTTTTATTAAATATAATTATTGATTTCCATTCAAGTATACAAATAATTGACAAGGTAATTATATAATCCAAATGTAAAGTAATTACAAAAACAATCAACATTCATTAACTAATCCAAAAACAATCTAGAACAAATCTTTTAATTATCTAAATACATATACAAATAAATCATTTTATTATCTAATTTATTATCTAAAGAGTGCCTTCGACTCTCTAAATATAATAACCCATTTTCTTTTATTTAACTTTCCATTATATTGATATTTATTTAAATTTCTTCTTCATACATTTATTCCCATAATGGAAGGAGGAATGCCATTGATGCCTAATTTTAATTACGCCATGGTGTGGGGTTAGATAGTATTAATCTTATCATGTTTTTTATTTGGTTCATGAAGAATCCTAAGTTCTCTACATTATAACTCAAACCTTGCCAAGTCTTTATGCATCAGTGTTTGAAAACACATTGGATCAGAATTTCATCTACAATCTGTAAGACTTTTTATTTAAGTCTACTTGAATATCAATGAGTTTGTCAAGGAGGCGATTCCAACGAATATGGTTTATGAATATCAAATGAAAGCATTGTTATCCCCCAAAGTGGATAAATCGAAACATGAGAAAAGTGGAAACAAGAGGAAGAAATTCAAGGTAGGGTATTTCAAATTCAAGACTTTTACTTAATGCTGAGGGAGATCAGAAGGAAGAACCATTTATCGGCCACCATAAAAAAAGATTAGCATTTGCATTTGGTTTATCAATCATGACCAATATGTTCTGATAGACACGTTGCACCTAAATTCAATGCCAAGATTGCTATAAGAGAAATTGTCCTGATAGATGTGTGTCATTCATACCATATCAAAAAATGACATTTTGTGGAGATTGAAGGTGATGCTAATTGAAATAATCTGAAAAATAGGTTTGCACTAGTGGTTTCAAGCAAAAGCAAAAGAAAATGGTAGGTGTATAATACATGCAACAAATTGCTATATAATTTTAAGATAGTTGAGGTGAATCATAACCGAGGGGAAGAGATTATAAAATAACAAGCTTGAAATTTTGATGGACCTCACTCTATATTTTTCCCTTATTGAAATTTGAAACTCTTTTTTTTTTTCCAGAATTTTTGCATATCTAAATATTTTATTATTTTCAAAACTCTGCTCATAATATTGTTACAAAATTTCATACCTCATGAAGGTTTTCAGATTTCATTTCCTGAGTCAGCTCATACACTTCTATGGATGGTAATTGGTTCATCTAATAGTTGAATCCATTGTCTAGACTGACATATGACTTGCATGGGAATCGTGTGTAGTACCCCTCCGTTTATGCTATGCTTTCTGTTGATACTTTCTCATACTGATAGATTTATGTTGTTTTGTTGGATACTTGGATCGCTGATTTTGAGCGATGATGGATTATTGTGTGACATGATGATATTCTGTGTGATGTTTATTGATTTCAGACATGACATGATTTAGCGTAGATGCTTAATTTCAGTTGTTATTGTTATGCACATGTTTATGATGGACTAACAATATTTATTGAGTCAGTTCTCTGTGAGTGTATTGGTGTGGAGAACGGAATCGCATCACTCACTTGCGAGTGCCCTGCAATATCTGTGATTTTCTCCGCACGGTGTGTTTGTTTTAATGCTTTATATATATATATATATACATGCATGTACATTGTTTGCTGGGTTGCAGGATTTGCAGGTACATGACACCGACTCCACCTGTGTAATCAGGTCTGAGTGTGTCAAGACTCAACGGAATTGTTGAACGGGAGATAGTAGTTAGGTTAATCCTAGTCCGGTCTTTAACCTTAGATTTAGTACAATGTCAGTTTTTCAGTTGGGTCATAGGTTGTGATGTGTTTCTGTTGGTTAAATCGTTTTAAAAAAAAAAAGAAAATATTGGTTAATTTTAAATGTTAGTTATTGTGCTTTATTTATTTTGTTATTTAAATTAATATTTAAATATGATTGAAATTTATTTATTTAATAATTTAATACATTAGTTAGTTTAATTAGTTAAATAGTTGATCTTTAAAAGGATTTAACTATTTAATTAAATAAATTAATTAATTAGATTAAATTATTAAGTGCATAAATTATATTGTGTTTAAATAAATTAGAAAATAAATTAAAATAGAAAATGCATGTAAAATAAAATTGTTATTGAAAATTAATTTTTAGTATTTAAATAAAATGCATGCAAATTGATTTGTTAAAGTTTAAATTAAATAAATAGGAAATTGCATGCAAATTATTGAATGGGAAAACTGCCGAGAGGTGGAGAAGATATTTTCTCAACAACCTCTCGACATGTGTATGAGTGCCATAATTACTTTGGGGTTGTTAAAAAATTTTCACGGAGGATATTGAGGATCTCGGGAAATTGTACGGGGTTATTGGATTGCCTCGGGGAAAATTTTTCTGGGCACTGGCAAAATTATCTCTCTGTGTGTAAAAAAACCAAAGTTTCTTAAGAATTGGTATTTTTCTCTTTGTTGGATTTGTTATTTCTTTTGGAAAATCCTTTAGAGAATCTTGGAAGTTGGAGGTTGGATATTTTCTTGTGGATCTCGGGATTTTCTTGGAAAAAGCTTTTGGGATTTTCAACAGGCGGAGGTTACACTTCAACTTACAGACCTTCAAGCACAGGGTTTTAGGTATTCTTCTTGTTTTACATTGAATTCTTTTGTTTTTAAAAAAAAATTCTCTGTTAAGTTATTTGAGATTCAAGAATTCAAGAATTTGGTAAAATATTGAAGAAAAATTTAAAGAAAACAGTTAAATGTTCTGTTTGTATAGAAACTTATTTGTTTTTAGATATTTTGATAAAATAAAATTTTGAAAAAATCATGCTGAAAAGAAATGTACTGTTATTATTTTCTGTATATAATATCCTGAAATCAATTTTATACAGAAAGAAAAATATTTTCCTTTTTCCTGTATTCTGTTACTGTGATTTTCATTTTTTTTTTTGTTATATATATATATATAGTTATACATAATATATATATATAGAGGTTATATATATATATATATTATGCATATATATATATATATACAATAGAGAATTTATATATATTCTCTGGTATTTTCTTTATTGTGAAAATTTTCCAGTTTGAAACCCCATATGGCGGACGAAATTAAGCCGCAGTGTTTATTTGTTTTAAAAAAAAAATTAATTTAGAATTTTTCTTTGAAAATTTTATGGTCGACGTAGTGGGGAGCTACCCCCACGGCCGGCCCCAAAGGGAGTCGGCTGTGAGGGCAGTGCTCGGCACTGCCCTCACCGGCAGTGCCGGCGCGCCCTGCACAGCTGAGCCCCAATGGGGAGCGGCCATGGCCGCCGTCGGCCCTGTGTAGGGTTTCCCATGCTTTAAACATATAAAACTCTTAAATAAAATTCGTGTATTTCGTTTTTTTATGAGATATGAATTAAGTTTATTAATTCCTTTAAGAGTTAGTATTGATAAAAGAAAATTCAAAAATTGTTATTTATTGGACTTTTATTATTTGTAATATATATATATATTTATATATATGTATGGACATTTTGACTTAAGTATGTATTTATAATTTAATAAATATAATTATATGCTAATAATTATATTTATTAAGTAAGGGAGATAATATGTTTATAATGTATATGTAGATTAAGATTTAGAAAATTAAAGAATATGTTAAATTATGATTTAAAGGAAAGTTTATTTATTTTAAGAAAACAAAAATAATTTGATTATAATAGTGTTGTATGATTGATCTATTACTTCAAATTTTTTGACACATGGATTTAGCATATCCAATTGATAGAATTATATTGTTTAATTTTTTTTTTTTCTTTCTTGTAATGGATCAGAATGGGGAAAGATATAACCGTTCAAGTCTTCCAGAGTATAATTGGGTTAAATAAGGGTATTCTGTTTTCAAAGTATAATTTATTGATTTGGGTTTGTGCAAAAGTTAAACATGGTGTTTGGTATTGTCATTATTTAATTATCATTGTGTGATGTAAATTGTGCATTTGGTAAACCCTAGTCATGAAAACTTAGAAACCTTGTTATATTTAGGGGAGTGGCTAGTTGTAAGGGCCGACACACAAAGAGGTGTCAGGGTAACTTACAATTAGTTAAGTAAGTCAGTGAAAACTAAATGACACATTAGATAGAGTTAAAACACTTAACAAGAGGTACATGCCTTGCTTATGACTCTTGAGCTTCTATAGTTTGGAGTATAAGTCGAGAAGGCCTAGAATGGTAGATCGTCATCTCGTTTCCTTAAGGGACATACGATTCCGCAAATGTATGCAATAGGGGCCGGGTTTCGTAAGAGGTTACCAGGGTAACCCAAGGATTGGGGGCCGGGACCTAGGAAGAAACACCAGGGTAACCATTGCATCGTTGTGATGACACTCCACCTAGAATAACAGTTAAACCTTGTGTTTGTGTTTCAAATCAAATGTCAAAATCTGGAAGCAATGTAACCTATAGATTGTATGTACTAGTGTCTAGGGTTAGTAGATTAGGTCTAGGTAGCCTTATTACTATCTCCTAGCACGGGGGGTGGACCTACGGGTACCACATGGTTGGGTGGAACGTGCACCTTACTCCGTTGGGTCCCCTGTATGTTCGTTGCATTGAGCGCTTCATGGATGGAGAGCTCGCACTTGGATTCCTTCTATTTCTTCATCATTGTATATTGTAAGACTTGAAATGTAAAAACATCCCTCAATTGTATAAGAGGAGATCATTTGTAAAATTGTAACTGTTATTGAACTATCTCATCAGATGGATGAGCAATGTAATATCTTATCAATGCAATGTATGGAAAAGTATTTGTACTTTAATATATCTTGAATGGAAATTTAAATTATATGTAATGTTTGATTTATGTTATGATTTTAATTGGGAGCAATGCGAAGTACATAAGTCGCTTAAGGAAAACTCAAGGTAGTGTAACGTCGATTAACCTAAGAATGTATGCAATTAATTAACATATTATTAACACTTTAAAAAAAAAAATTATTACACTTTTATATCACTTTTGATACATTCTTAGGTTATTTAGACGGGGCATTACATCGTGGAATCAAAACAAGCATGCGAACTTTCAAAACAAAGACAATGTAGATGAAATGTTTGATGAATAAAATAAGATGCTTTTGGCGTGAGACATAGAGCTCTTGTCAAATATACATGCAAAACGACATTAAAGCACAAGTTGATTCCTTGACAAGGCTGAGGAGACTTTTAGGTAAAGAAAATAACTGTAGTAAGGCAGATTTCCACAAGATTGTGATAGCTTAGGAATGAGATACGAATGGTTTAAGAGCTGTGAGCCTTTTGATAACAACAATAAGAAGATTCCTTACTACATATTAGAAGCCGACTACATAAGGTAGCCTGGTTACTAAGACAATACATCATCAATTGGTAGAAGGTTAGAGTACGACATGGAATAAGATGAAGATGTTATCAGATTGAATAGAGGATATTCATCAAATATACTTTATACTATGATTATGAGCAAAAAAATCAAATCGTTAAACAATAAAAAACAAGAGCATTTTTCATAAGAGGAGCGAAAACTTATCTGTAAAAATTCATTTTTGCCCAAGTTGAATGATATGGTGCCATCCTTCGTTTGACCATTTACGTTTCCCCCTTCTCAGACTCAACCATGATCAATGAAGTTTTCTTCTCAAAACAATTAATAAAATGCAACCATTCTACAGAAAATATCCTCCGAAAAAGTTCTCGTTTAGAAACTAAAAATCAAAAGATGAGAAGCTCTCTAAAAATGATCATTCATAAAAACAAGGAAAGTACTTTGAATTTACAAAACAAAAATCAAGCATAATCACTTAATAAAACAAGTTTCCTTTTTCGACATTAGTACGAAGTTATGCATGCTTTGCATGCAAAATATTTCTATCTTTTAATTGCTTTAACTTGTCCATTATCTTCATTCAATTTAGTATCTTATTTTAATATTTTATTTCCTTTTAATATTTTCCCATATTTTAATTTACTATTAATTTAAAACTCAACCTTGGCAACAACTATCTTTATTTATTAAAACATTTAATCACTAATTATCAAAATCCACATAATATCCTTTCTCAACCAAGGTTTATTTAATTATTATTTTAATTCTAAATTAATTTAAATTACCTTATAATCAATTTAATTTAATTAAATTGATTAAACAAGGTCATTCATAATATTAAATTTATCACATAATTTTAATAACCCATTAAACAACATAATAACGAACAACAACATGACATCCCCAATCATCCAAACAAACTCAAATGTTAAGAAATGGACGAACATGGAGGGGCACTACATCCTCCCCCCTAAGCTTCGACGAATTACTCCTGGAAGTCACAAGGTGAAATAAAACATACACAAATATAAGCAACATCAAATAATTAAGCAACCAAATATTAAATAATTACCTAACCTTGACCATGGTCGAGAAGAAGGAACAACTGACCACAGACATCAGACAATGCAGATGAGGTGGCAGACTAGATACCGATCCTCTTCGAGGATGATGGCTAGGGTAGGAGTCCCTTTGTCATCTTCATTTTTCCACATCATTTTAATTGGGTTTTCAAGGCATGCTCAAACTTGACAATGTGGGTGGAGTCAATGCCTGGTACCTGCAATCCACTTCAAAAAAGATGTCTAGCAACATATATATATATATCAAACAACAACTACACTGTGAGAGGAAATCGCAGCATAGCAGGGCGCTCGCGAATGAGTGATGCCACACTGTCACTCTCACCAAGACCTCAAACAATGAACAAATCATCGAGTAATAATAATTACATCATAAACAAGAAATACCAGTCACTAACTAGATGCACAACAAGCATAGTCATATGTCCACATGATACACATAGTCAAATTAATCCAAACACATAATAAATCCATATATCCATCGAAATAAAAATCACCTAATGATCATAACCATAAATCTATATCATGTGCTGTATAAAAAATGAATCACTGCTTGACATCATTAGTATCTACATCTAAATATCCCAATTCCTTTACCTTCATCACCGAGTTCCGAAGTCAACTACCTGGAAATCACAAACTACGGTGGAAACATAACACATTAGTACCAGTCATTCAAGCTGATTCTACAAACACCTAGGTCAACGTAATGGGATCATATGTATCCAGAGTGCCCAGTGTATGAACCTAGGCTCTGATACCAATTTGTAACGCCCCGACACACAAACCCCAAAGGAAAACACAATAGCTAACAATTATAGCACAATTTTTTTTCTTTTAAATGTAAAACTGATATGAAATATGAATTAACATACAACTCTAATGGAGAAACTATACCTACAAATCATCTATCTAGTCCTCTGGGGTAACATGATTACATTACTTGTGAACATTCCTAACAAGACCCAATTCCATAACGATGAATATCCATTCACAAGTATTCATTTTAAAACCATAATATAGAATCAATAAACAACCTACATACAACCATAACAATATATAGAATCAAGAATACATCCATTACATTCATTTTATGAATTTACATTGTATCAAATATTACAATAGTACATTAGTAATTCCTAACATAAACGAGAAGGATACACGAATTAAAATGTGATACAACTGAAATGAATATAACACATAACATCAATGTTATCTCCAACTTTGGTAAAGCTTTGGAATTCATTGTAGACAGTATATCTCCATGCATCATGAACCGTGACTAGGGAACCCAATGGAGTGCTTAGCATGTTCCACCCAACCATGTGGACCCTAAGGTCCACCCCCCATGCTAGGAGATGACAATAAGGACCCACAACAAAAGCATTCAAGCATACAAGGTTAACATGACTTCAACATACAAGAGTAACAATCAAAGCATAAAGAACAGCCGCTTGCAGAGGTTCATGAAAGCAAGGGAGGAAAAAAACAAGGCATACAAGGTTGCTATAGGGAATAGTGTCATCACATAAGTTTGATATGGGTTACCCAATGCAGATCTTCCTAGGTTACCAGCCCCCATCCTAGTTAAACCCTGGCAACCTCAACTGATCCTCAACCCCCATTCTCACTCATGCAGGATCAACATACCTTTCAAGAGGACAAGGTAGGTGATCTTTGCCATTCTAGGCCTTCCCACTCATCTCAAGCCTAAACGAGCACTTGAGCCATGAGTGAGGCGTACCATTATCTTTTATTAATGTGAGAACTACCCAAAACCCTCTAATTAATTATTAATTATGTTTTCATTGAATTAAGAAACTTCCAATGAGTTACCCTAACACCACTTTTGGGTCCCGACCCCCATTGAAAGCCACTCCCCCTACTAGTTAGAAAGACTTAGTCACTAATTGGGTAAGCCAACTTGCACAAACTAGCAAAGCCATATAAATATGCACATTAAACGAGGCATGCACCACCTCCCACAAGATCTCCATAATAACACAATTTCTACAATGCAAGGCTAAAAACCACGTAAGCACAAATAGGTATAAGAACCATAGTTCACAATGAACTCAATATGAAAACCAACAATAATTAAACTCTTTTCCCAACCCTAACCACAAGTAAATAGTGCAAGGCTACATACCTCGATGCACACAATCCAAGTATAAAGATCAACCACTTTCAAAGTGAAAAAATCATGAAACCACCCACTTCCAAGTGAAACAACATAAAATTCATGCAAACACTCATGGCTTGATATGGGTTACCTAATGTGGATATTCATAGGTTACCAGCCCCCATCCTGGTTAAACCCTGGCAACCTCACCTGATCCTCGACCCCCATAGCAACTCATGCAAGGAAAAACCATACTCCCCTCTAACCTCTGGAAGACTAACATATTACTAACACAACATTTCCCGGTTGAAGTGGCAACAAAAACATGATCTCAAAAGACTATTTTCAATCCACAATTTATGAATCAACAAGTGTAGAGTAACAAGTGCCAACATCACAACGAGATCTACAAAATCAATCAAAACTAACATAATCAACTCAATACCAAACCAACCACAAATACCAATAGTAAAAACAACCAATAGGGCATCCAAGGGAGACCTCAATTTTCTCCTCACATGATACCCAACCACTAATTACCCCACAAACTTACAATTTGGCTAATAAGCATCTTGAACAAAACCAACAACCATGACAACAATAACAATCAATCGATTCATACCTCAATTCAAAAATCAACCCAATAAATTAAAATGAACAACCAATCAATCAACCATAATTAATCAGAATCAACTTAAATTCCAAGTCGCACAAAAAATTCATCACAAGGAAACCATGAGAGACATTATTCTCACATTTCTAAATCTCATTCCTAACCACTAACTTTAGGTAAAAGGGCACTCACACAATAATTCACAAATAATTCAATTATTGAAATAATTGTAAAGGAAACCAACATTCCTAGAAAATTTAATTCATATATTTAATCAAAACCCTTCATTTATCAAAATATAAATAAACCAAAATTTCCCTATTTATTCTCCCGAGTTCACTATCTATATAATTTCTTAATTCACATAGGCAAAATACCCTATTACTAAAACCCATAGTATAAATGACATTAAATCCCTTAATAATAAATCATAACTATTTATGCATAGCATGAATCCACCTATAAACTATACATGTTATAATTTATTAACCATTCATTATTCAATCTTTAGTCATCGGTTCACATCTATACATTTAATATATCATTCAATACAATATCAAAATAAATAAATACATATTCATAACTAATGGCAATATTTTTATTAAATATAATTATTGATCTCCATTCAAGTATAAAAACAATTGACATGGTAATTATATAATCCAAACGTAAAATAATTACAAAAGCAATCAACACTCATTAACTAATCCAAAGACAATCTAGAAGAGATCTTTTAATTATCTAAATACATATACAAATAAATCATTTTATTATCTAATTTATTATCTAAACAGTCCCTTTGACTCTAAATATAATAACCCCTTTTCTTCTATTTAACTTTCCATTAATTGATATGTATTTAAATTTCTTCTTCATACATTTATTCCCATAATGCAAGGAGGAATGACATCGATGCCTAATTTTAATTATGCCATGGTGTGGGGTCAGATAGTCTTACTATAATCATGGTCTTTATTTGGTTCACGAAGAATCCTAGGTTCTCTACATTATAACTCAAACCTCGCCAAGTCTTTATGCATCGGTCTTTGAAAACACATTGGATCAGAATTTCATCTACAATCAGTAAGACTTTTTATTTTAGTCTAAGAATATCACTGAGTTTTTCAAGGAGGAAATTCCAATGAATATGGTTTATGAATATCAAATGAAAAAATTGTTATCAGCCAAAGTGGATAAATCAAAACATGAGAAAAGTGGAAACATGAGGAAGAAAGTCAAGGTGGGGACATTTCAGATTTAAGACTTTTACTTAATGTTGAGGGAGATCAGAAGGAAGAACCATTTATTGGCCACCATAAAAATAGATTAGCATTTTCATTTGGTTTATCAATCATGGAAAATATGTTCTGATAGACATGTTGCACCTAAATTCAATGCCAAGATTGCTGTAAGAGAAATTGTCCTAAGAGATGTGTGCCATTGATACCATATCAAATAGCGATGTGGTTTTGTGGAGATTGAACACAATGCTAATTGAAAAAAAGTTAAAAATAGGTTTGCACTTGTGGTTTCAAGCAAAAGAAAAAGCAAATGGCAGTCGTATAATACATGCAACAACTTCCTATATAATTTTAAGATAGTTGAGGTGAATCATAATTGTGGGGAAGAGATTATAAAATAGTAGGCTTGAAATTTTGATGGACCTCACTCTATATTTTTCCCTTATCAAAATTTGAAACTCTTTTATTTTCAAAATTTTTGCATATCTAAATATTTTATTATTTTCAAATTTCTGCTCATAATATTGTTACAAAATTTCATACCTCGTGAAGGTTTTCAGATTTTATTTCTGAATCTTGACTTATACACTTCTATGGAGGGTAATTGGTTCATCTAATAGTTGAATCCATTGTCTAGACTGACATACAACTTGCATGGGAATCGTGGAACTGAAACAAGCATACAAACTTTCAAAACTAAGACGCTTTTGGCGCGAGACATAGAGCTCTTATCAAATATACATGCATAACAACATTAAAGCACGTGATAATTCCTTGATAAGGCTGAGGAGACTTTCAGGTAAAGAAAATAATAGTAGTAAGGCCGATTTCCACAAGATTGTGATAGCTTAGGAATGGGATACAAATAGTTTAAGAGCTGTGATCCTTTTGATAACAACAATAAGAAGATTCCTTATTACAAATTAGTAGCCCACTACATAAGGCAACCTGATTACTAAGACAATCCATCATCAACCGGTGGAAGGTTAGAGGACGAAATGGAATAAGATGAAGATGTTATTAGATTGAATACAAGATATGCATCAAATATACTTTATGCTACAATTATGAGCAAAACAATCAAATCGTTAAATAATCGAAAAACAAGAGCATTTTCGTAAGAGGAGCGAAAACTTATCTGTAAAAAGTTGTTTTTCCCCAAGTTGAATAATATGGCACCATCCTTTGTCTGACCATCTACGTTTCCCCCTTCTCAGACTCAACCACGATCAATGAAGTTTTCTTCTCAAAAAAATTCATAAAATGCAACCATTCTACAAAAAAAAATCCTTTGACAAAGTTCTCATTTAGAAACTAAAAAATCAAAAGATGAGAACCTCTCTAAAAATGATCATTCATAAAAACAAGGAAAGTGCTTCAATTTTCCAAAACAAAAATCAAGCACAATTACTTAATAAAACAAGTTTCCTTTTTCGACATTAGTACGAAGTTATGCATCCTCTGCATGCAAAATCTTTCTTTCTTTTAATTGCTTTAACTCATCCATTATCTTCATTCAATTTAGTATCTTATTTTAATATTTTATTTCCTTTTAATATTTTCCCATATTTTAATTTACTATTAATTTAAAACTCAACCTTGGCAATGATTATCTTTATTTATTTATTAAAACATTGAATCACTAATTATCAAAATCCACATAATATCCTTTCTCAACCAAGGTTTATTTAATTATTATATTTTAATTCTAAATTAATTTAAATTACCTTATAATAAATTTAATTTAATTAGATTGATTAAACAAGGCCATTCATAATATTAAATTTACCACATAATTTCAATAACCCATTAAACAACATAATAACGAACAACAACATGACATCCCCAATCATCCAAACAAACTTACTCAAATGTCATGAAAGGGTCGAACATGGAGGGACACTACATCCTCCCCCCTAAGCTTCGACTTACTCCTGGAAGTCGCAAGTTGGAATAAAACATACACAAATATAAGTAACATCAAATAATCAAGCAACCAAATATTAAACAATTACCTAACCTTGACCAAGGTCGAGAAGCAAGACCAAGTGACCATAGACATCAGACAACGCAGATGAGGTGGCAGACTGGATACTGATCCTCTTCAAGGATGATGGCTAGGGTAGGAGTCCCTTTGTCATCTTTGTTTTTCCACATCATTTCCATTGGGTTTTTAAGGAACTCTCAGACCTGACAATGTAGGTGGAGTCGATTCCTGGTACCTGTAACCTACATCCTATATATATATATCAAACAACAACCACATCGTGAGAGGAAATCGTAGCATAGCAGGGTGCTCGCGAATGAGTGATGCCACACCGTGCCTCTCACCAAGACCTAAAACAATGACCACATCATCAAGTAACAATAATTACATCATAAAGAAACAAATATCAGTCACTAACTAGATGCACAACAAGCATAGTCATATGTCCACATGATACACAGTCAAATTAATCCAAACAAACAATAAATCCATATATCCATCAAAATAAAAATCACCTAATGATAATAACCATAAATCTATATCATGTGTTGTATAAAAAATAGATGACTGCTTGACATCATTAGTATCTATATCTAAATATCCCAATTCCTTTACCTTCATCACCGAGTTCTAAAGTCAACTACCTAGAAATCACAAACTAGGGTGGAAACATAACACATTAGTACCAGTCATTCAAGCTGATTCTACAAACACCTAGGTCAACGTAATGGGATCATATGTATCCAGAGTGCCTAGTGTATGAACCTAGGCTCTGATACCAAGTTGTAATACCTCGCCACACAAACCCCAAAGGACAACACAATAGCTAACAATTATAGCACAATTTTTTTTCTTTTAAATGTAAAACTAATATGAAATATGAATTAGCATACAAATCTAATAGAGAAACTATACCTACAAATCATCTATCTAGTCCTCTAGGGTAACATGATTGCATTACTCATGGACATTCCTAACAAGACCCAATTCCATAACAATGAATATCCATTCACAAGTGTTCATTTTAAAACCATAATATAGAATCAATAAACAACCCACATACAACCATAACAATACATAAACATCCATTTGTGATCACATGATGATATCAAGAATACATCCATTACATTAATTTTATGAATTTACATCATATCAAAGATTACAACAGTACATCAGTAATTCCTAACATAAACGGGAAGGATACACCAATTACAAAATGTGATACAACTGAAATGAATATAACACATAACATCAATGTTATCTCCAACTTTGGTAAAGCTCTGGAATTCATTGTAGATGGTATATCTCCATGCATCACGAACTGCGACTAGGGAATCCAATGGAGTGCTTAGCACATTCCACCCTACCATTTGGACCCTAAGGTCCACCCCCCGTGCTAGGAGATGACAATAACGAACCACAATAGAAGCAATCAAGAAGAAAAGGCTAACATGACTCCAACATACAAGAGTAACAATCAAAGCATAAAGAACAACCATTTCTAGAGGTACATGAACAACAAGGGGGGAAAACAAAAAAGGCATACAAGGTTGCTATAGGGAAGAGTGTCATCATATAAGTTCGATATGAGTTAACCAATGCATATCTTCCTAGGTTACTGACCCCCATCCTAGTTAAACCCTCGCAACCTCAACTGATCCCTAGCCCCCATTCTCACTCATGCAAGATCAACATACCTTTCAAGAGGACACGGTAGTTGATCTTTTCCATTCCAGGCCTTCCCACTCATCTCAAGCCTAAACGAACACTTAAGCCATGAGTGAGGTGTACAATTATATTTTATTAATGTGAGAACTACCCAAAACCCTCTAATTAATTATTAGTGTTTTCATTGAATTAAGAAACTTCCAATGAGTTACCCTGGTACCACTTTTGGGTCCTGGCCCCCATTGAAAGCCACTCCCCCTACTAGCTACAAAAGACTCACAGTCAATAATTGGGTAAGTGAACTTGCATAAACTAGAAAAGCCATATAAATATGCACATTAATCGAGGTATGCACCACCTCCCACAAGATCTCCATAATAACACAATTTCCACAGTGCAAGGCTAAAACCCACATAAGCACAAATAGGTATAAGAACCACAGTTCACAACGAACTCAACATGAAAACCAACAATAATTAAAATATTTTCCCAACCCTAACCAAAATGAAATAGTGCAAGGATACATACCTTGATGTATACACAATCCAAGTATAAAGATCAACCAATTTCAAAGTGACAAAATCATGAAACCACCTACTTCCAGGTGAAACAACATAAAACTCATGCAAACACTCATGGCTTGATATGGGTTACCCAATGTGGATCTTCCTAGGTTACCAACCCCCATCTTGGTTAAACCTTGGAAACCTCACCTAATCCCCGTCCCCCATACCAATTGATGCAAGTAAAAACCATGCTCCCCTCTAACCTCTAGAAGACTAACAAATTACTAACACAACATTTCCCCATTAAAGTGGCCACAAAAACATGATCTCAAAAGACTATTTTCAATCCACAATTTACGAATCAACAAATGTAGAATAACGAGTGGAAACATCACAACGAGATCTTCAAACTCAATCAAAACTAACATAATCAACTCAATACCAAACCAACCAAAAATACCAATAGTAAAAACAACCAACAGGGCATCCAAGGGAGACCTCAATTTTCTCCTCACATGGTACCCAACCACTAACTACCCCACAAACTTACAATTTTGCTGATAAGCATTTTGAAGAAAACCAACAACCATGACAACAATAGCAATCAATTGATTCACATCTCAATTTGAAAATACAACCAATCAACCAACCATAATTAATCAAAATCAACTTAAATTCAAAGTCACACACAAAATTCATCACAAGGAAACCATGGGAGACATTATTCTCACATTTCTAAATCTCATTCCTAACCACTAACTTTAGGTAAAAGGGCACTCACACAATAATTCACAACTAATTCAATTATTGAAATAATTGTAAGGGAAACCAACATTCCTAGAAAATCTAATTCATATATTTAATCAAAACCCTTCATTTATCAAAATATGAATAAACCAAATTTTCCATATTTATTCTCCCTAGTTCACTATCTATATAATTTCTTAATTCACATAGGAAAAATACCCTATTACTAAAACCCATAGTATAAATGACATTAAATCCCTTAATAATAAATCATAACTATTTATACATAGCATGAATCCACCTATAAACTATACATGTTATAATATATTAACCGTTCACTATTCAATCTTTAGTCACCGGTTAGCATCTATACATTTAAATATATCATTCTATAGAATATCAAAATAAAGAAATACTTATTTCTTAATGATTGGCAATATTTTTATTAAATATAATTATTGATTTCCATTCAAGTATAAAAATAATTGACATGGCAATTATATAATCCAAATGTAAAATAATTACAAAAGCAATCAACATTCATTAACTAATCCAAAGACAATCTAGAACAGATCTTTAACTATCTAAATACATATACAAATAAATCATTTTATTATCTAATTTATTATCTAAACAGTGCCTTCGACTCTCTAAATATAATAATCCCTTTTCTTCTATTTAACTTTCCATTATTTTGATATGTATTTAAATTTCTTCTTCATACGTTTATTCCCATAATGCAAGGATGAACAACATTGATGCCTAATTTTAATTACGCCATGGTGTGGGGTTAGATAGTCTTACTCTAATCATGGTCTTTATTGGTTCACAAAGAATCCTAAGTTCTCTACATTATAACTCAAACCTTGCCAAGTCTTTATGCATGTCTTTGAAAACACATTGGATCATAATTTCATCTACAATCGGTAAGACTTTTATTTTAGTCTAAGAAAATCATTGAGTTTGTCAAGGAGGCGATTCCAATGAATATGGTTTATGAATATCAAATGAAAACATTGTTATCAACCAAAGTGGATAAATCGAAACGTGACAAAAGTGGAAACGGGGGGAAGAAAGTCAAGGTAGGGTATTTTAGATTGAATAATTTTACTTAATGCTGAGGGAGATCAGAAAGAAGAACTATTTATCAACCACCATAAAAATAGATTAGCATTTGCATTTGTTTTATCAATCATGGTGAATATGTTCTGATAGACATGCTACACCTAAATTCAACGCCAAGATTTCCGCAAGAGAAATTGTCCTGAGAGATGTGTGCCATTGATACCATATCAAACAATGACATGGTTCTGTGGAGATTGAACACAATGCTAATTGAAACAATCTAAAAAATATGTTTGCACTAGTGGTTTCAAGCAAAAGCAAAAACAAATGGCAGTTTTATAATACATGCAACGACTTGCTATATCATTTTAAGATAGTTGAGGTGAATCATAATTGAGGGGAAGAGATTATTAAATAATAGGCTTGAAATTTTGATGGACCTCACTCTATATTTTTCCCTTATCAAAATTTGAAACTCTTTTTTTTTTCAGAATTTCTGCATATCTAAATATTTTATTATTTTCAAAGTTCTGCTCATAATATTGTTACAAAATTTCATACCTCGTGAAGGTTTTCAAATTTCATTTCTTGGATCAACTCATACACTTCTATGGAGGGTAATTGGTTCATCTAATAGTTGAATCCATTGTCTAGACTAACATACGACTTGCATGGGGATTGTGCAACTGAAACAAGCATGCAAACTTTCAAAACAAAGACAATGCAGATGAAATGTTTGATGAATAAACTAAGATTCTTTTGGTGTGAGACATAGAGCTCTTATCAAATATACATGCAGAACGAAATTAAAGCACAAGCTGATTCCTTGATAAGGCTGAGGAGACTTTTAGGTAAAGAAAATAATAGTAGTAAGGCTGATTTCCACAAGATTGTGATAGCTTAGGAACATGATACAAATAGTTTAAGAAATGTGAGCTTTTTGACAACAACAATAAGAAGATTCCTTATTATAGATTAGAAGCCGACTACATAAGGAAGCTTGATTACTAAGACAATACATCATCAACCAGCGGAAGGTTAGAGGACGAAATGGAATAAGACGAAGATGTTTTTCAGATTGAATACATGATAGGCATCAAATATACTTTATACTACAATTATGAGCAAAATAATCAAATCATTAAAAAATTGAAAACAAGAGCATTTTTCGTAAGAGGAGTGAAAAATTATTTGTAAAAATTCATTTTTTCCCAAGTTGAATGATATGGCACCATCCTTCATATGAACATCTACGTTCCCCCCTTCTCAGACTCAACCATGATCAATGGAGTTTTCTTCTCAAAAAAATTCATAAAATGCAACCATTCTACATAAAATCTCCTCTGACAAAGTTCTCGTTCAGAAACTAAAAATCAAAAGATGAGAACCTCTCTAAAAATGATCATTCATAAAAACAAGGAAAGTGCTTCAATTTTCCAAAACAAAAATCAAGCACAATCACTTAATAAAACAAGTTTCCTTTTTTGACATTAGTATAGAGTTATGCATGCGAAATCTTTCTATCTTTTAATTGCTTTAACTCGTTGTCCATTATCTTCATTCAATTTAGTATCTTATTTTAATATTTTATTTCCTTTTAATATTTTCCCATATTTTAATTTACTATTAATTTAAAACTCAACCTTGGTAATAATTATCTTTATTTATTAAAAAAATTAATCACTAATTATCAAAATCCACATAATATCCTTTCTCAACCAAGGTTTATTTAATTATTATTTTAATTCTAAATTAATTTAAATTACCTTATAATAATTTAATTTAATTAAATTGATTAAACAAGGCCATTCATAATATTAAAATTACCACATAATTTTAATAGCCCATTAAACAACATAATGACGAACAACAACAAGACATCCCCAATCATCCAAACAAACTTACTCAAATGTCAAGAAAGGGCCGAACATGAAGGGGCACTATACCAAGGTAAATAGCTCTTCACAATAGTTGGCGGGGTTAACTATAGATTTGAATCAATCAATATCAAATATGTAACACATAGATCAAATCAACTTAGTCTCATATGAGTCGACTCTCTTCATTTATCAGATTGACCAAGTCCACGATTTGTTGTACATGCTCTTGATTTGCTATGACAATTATGAAATGACAAGGCATTTAAAGAGTTTACTAAGTCAATGTTATTCCTAACTAAGGCATTGACTAAGTCTCCTCCTCATATCGATTTAATGCTGCAAATTACTTTGCTATTTTCTTGTTCCTCTATGCGTGGATGCATGAGTAATACTGAACCTCTCAAAGTATAGTCATAAGTAATATAATTAGCCTCTATCATTGTTAAAGATAGTCAATTTTCATGCAAGTGATAATATTTAAATATATATTAATATATATATATATATAATATCACATATACTTATATATAAATATCAACATATATCTATATATATGTATATGTGTATATATATATATATGTTAATATTTATTTATATATATATCATATGCCAACTATGTATGTATACATTCGATATACAAATAAGTATGAATGAGTAAACATTCGTTCATGATAATAATAACCCTGTCGACTATATATATATATATATTCTTATCCTCATGATATATACTCATTCTATATTTGGATGTATAACTCTTTTATCATATTTTGTAAATAATAATACATGTGTATATTCATACACATATACTTATATAATATATATATGTACACTTCTCTGATAAGCATTAATGCTTACGAGTGTATTTGTATATATATATATATACATACAAGCGTATACATTATATAGCAATATGAAAGTTAAGTAATCCATTCGTTATCGAATGATTATGAACACGTGATTATACACACAATAGCATCATATATGCATATATGCATATCTATACATATGTTGTCATACTCATATGGATATCCCATTATATCCAACGTATGCGTATATCGACATGTTCATATATATGCATATAAGCGTATATCCCAAACACTTATTCAACCAAACAGTCAAGCATATAACACAAGGAAGAACTCATAAGCTTAAATAGATAAACATCACCCAATAATGCACTCGATAGTAAACAAGACCTTTACTAATGCAAACACTTCAAACTAAGGATGACTTACCAACCTCCCACTTCTATGTCTAGACTCAACCATTCTACTGTGAGTGTGTGTGTAAGCTGAGATAGGTTACATTAATGGTTATCCGACCAATCACTTCTCCTGAGTGATACTTCCCCTCTACCTAGAGGAATGAACCTGTCCCTGCAACCAACTCAACACACTTGCAATGGTAGTTAGACGTTCACAATAAATCCATATGCATCATAACTTAATCATATTCATAAAGCAATAGATGTAAACATATTTACTCTTCAAAGCTATATTAACATCTATCAATACTTTCACATAATACCTATTCTAGTATTCCATTCTTTTAGCAAACATATCAAACTCATGATTGCATTTACCATCTTATTTACTTGTGAAGGTAAACATAAAATAGTAATAAAAAAATGTGATATAACATAAAAGATCATGATCAATAGTTGAGAACCGTTCAAAGGAAATAGATTGGAATGATTAGTGGGATTAGATTGGAATGATTGAAGGGATTGAAGAAATCAAGTTGAGTGGTTAGTGGGATTGAAGAAATTAATGGGATTGGTAAATAGATGAGTTAGTTAGCCAATTAGAGTGAGAAATTAGTGGTAATGATTTACTCAACCACAAAAGGGATGAGGATAATTAATTGATTGAATAATTAATTAATATTGGAGATGAACATGCAAGTCATCTTTTATTTTAACCCATAAAGATGTATTTGTTTGTTGACCATGTTAAATGATTTCAAATAATTGATTTAATTATTCAGGTTTAGAGAAGGGAAAGTGATGTGATTTAAATTATTAATGATAATAATTTAATTGATTTAGATGAATCTAAGGTATATTAGCGACATAATTAAATAATTGATGTTTATTTAATTAATCAGGAGGAATAAAGTTAGATTAATGATGAAATAGTGAATTAATTAAGTAATTTAAGATTTTCAATTAATAGAGGAAAATAGGGTTAACGATGCAAATGATGTGAAATGCAATTATATTAATGATAATGATGTCGATAATGGAAAAATGTCATTGAGGATGTGTGATATGTGTTAGGTCATTTTTACATGTCTACAACATACACATCTATTTGGGAGAGGTT
The DNA here is from genome assembly GCA_007258455.2 of Sequoia sempervirens. Classification (NCBI taxonomy): domain Eukaryota; kingdom Viridiplantae; phylum Streptophyta; class Pinopsida; order Cupressales; family Cupressaceae; genus Sequoia; species Sequoia sempervirens. The sequence continues at coordinate 1,075,128,074 of VDFB02281492.1, read as the reverse complement.
GTTGAATTTGGCTTTAGTTTTCCTATTGCTTTTGCTTGAGAATTTCCAAATTCCTGTGTATGTCAATTTTTATGACAAAATCCTATAGCCCCCTGTCAATCTGATCATGATTTATATTAGGCAAAACCTATAACACATTACTAATTTTTCCACAATTGATGGGTATCAATGCAAATTAATTTGTGTATATCATCATCCATGCCTTAAACCAATAAAAATATGCAAAATGGCGTTGAGTATTTGTCTCGACACCCTCTTAACAATCACAATTATACCTGTAAATGTAGTATAGGGAACTTGTTACTTTGCCTTGTGCAATTGGAAATTTTAGTAGTTACAATGATAACCATGATCCCTTTAACTTCATACATGAAATTTGTGTTGTACTCATTGATGCATCATAATGTCTTTTTAAAGGTCAAACCCAACCCATCATTAGCTGCTTGGAGGCTGAATATGTTAATTATTTGGTATCAATTACAAACAAACTTAGCATTCAAAGTCAATGTATGATTGGTGGGAAACTCAAGAAGATTAATTTTACTAAATTTCTTGCAATTTTTAAACATAGATTTAACTTTAATAATAATATTATTAGTTACATTAATATTGTTTTAACCAATGTAAACATTGCCACTAACTTATTGTTAAAAATTAAATAATTCATATTGTGGTAGAAATGTTATCATTCAAATTATTTGATATGATTAGTAACAAGAGTAACATTAAAATTTGATTGCATGGCAAATATTTATCAGTCGTCGTTCATATAAAAGATTGAATTAATAAATTGTTTCATTGTAGATACTTTCATGAAGAATAAAAGGGTGTTTATTTTCTTATAGTGTAATTTATGCATGATATGAATAAATGTTCAATTAGGGAAAGATTGTATTCTTTGTATCTATGGAAAGTTACCTTTTGGGACAGGTGTCGAATATGGGTAATCAGGAAGTGTAGATTTTGCTTTATCCACATCTACTTTTATTTTGTTATATACAACTTTATGCTTGGCTAAGCTATTTAGACCATTGAGATAGATAGATTTACTATATATATTTTCTCTCTATCATCTACTAGTAACAATCATATCATGTTCTAGTATGATAGAAATGCATGTAGATATGCTAGGTGTGTGTGTGTGTGTGAAATGTGGAAATTGTTATTAAATCAACACAAACCTTAATGAAATGAATTATATCAAAGATTCAAAGCAAAGAAGCTACTCTAATTTGCAACAAAATAAATCTTTCAGGAACGTCTCATTGTCCTCTATTCTTAAAGATTCCTTTAACCCTTTGGCCCTCAAATTTCTATTTGCACAAACTCTATTAGAATGACACTTAAGAAACAAGATTATTATTCAACATGCAAGCCAACTAAGCTCCTACATGAAACTATACGATGGAAAGGATAATGGATACTATGATGAATGGATGATGATGTTTATGATGAATGGACAAATAGTGGTGGATACTATGGTAGTGATCTATATGATTCTATATATGATTCTACATATGCTCAAATGCTAACTATGAATATGCTAATCTAAAATGCAACTATGATGCAAAGGATGACATAAAATGCAACTATGAAGCAAAGTGTTACTCTAAGATCTAACTATGATGCAAAACATGATATAAAAATTAACTATAAGACTCCAAAGTGCTCCCAAGCTCAAACAATATTTTTGCATGATAACTTTATTCAAAAGTGGGTGCAAAATACAATGCCAAAGGGTTGTATTTATAGCCTTTTCCAAATATCTTGTGAGATGGCAATAATCAACGGTCTAGATTCAAACAAGAAGAATGGATGGTGGAGATGGAGGGAATCAAGATGTTGTCCCCTTGACCAAAGACAACATGCCATTTGGATGGAAGAATCTCTTGACCAATGGGCAACATGCCAAATGGATGGAAGACTCAAGTGTGAGAAGAAAAGACCATGTGTTGAAAAATTGGTGGAAGTGTGTGAGGAATAAGCCATGTGCTTTTAAAAATTGGTTGAAGATAATTCTAATTAAAAATTAGAATTATTTAATTTCATGTGACCTTGGTGAGGTGGCACAAAAAGTTGTAGAAATGTACTCAAATTCCTAATTGAGATTTAGTGAAGATTAATTAAATAAAACAAGCTTATGGAAATTTGTTTATTTAATTAATTTAGAAGAATATGATTTTAGATTTGGAGAATTTAGAAAATGAACAATATAAATAAATTGATAATTTATTTATACGTAGTCAAAATATTAATTAAATAGCTAGTATTTAATTAATTAAAGGTGATGATTGATTTTAGGTGTATACATTTTGCCCCTCTTTGAAGTAATGTGTTTACACGTTGCTTCAAAGAAAAATTTGATGCTGATGTTGAGAATTTTTTTTTTCTAGATGTTGATTTTCAGATATTGATAGATATATGCCCCCTCGGGAGATAAATTGGTGAATTTTGGAATTTTGAGAATTTTTTTTGGAATTTTTGAAAATTTGATGTTTTGACGATGATTTGATGATGATCTCAAAATTTTATGCATCAAAAACGATTTATCTCCCGAAAAATGATATATAAGCCACCAAGTGATAATTTGATTAATTATAGCCCCTTTGAAAAATAAAAATAAAACAATCCCATAAAATGCCACTTAATTAACCTTTAAAGGGTTAAAAAGTGAATTAGAAAGTTCATTTGTGCATTTGGTGATTTTGAAAACTTGTGAGTGAGAGTGTTTGAGAATTTGAAGTAGAATGGTGATCCCCTATCACACACACCGATTCGAGCGAGTTAGGCAGCACAACTGTCTAGTAACGTACGAACCTCCAATGAGTACCCCAAAAAACCACCTCGTATTTTGTGCATAGAATTTTTCCCTCCATTTTGGCATTTGAATTTGGTTTGTTTTAGTTTAGTGCATTGATTAGCCAAAGTAGCACATACATAGACTGTTATAGCGCATTCAATAATGTAGCACATAGGTAAAGTGATTTAGAGCATAGGATAGATGAAGTAGTGCATAGATGACCCGAAATGGCGCATTGATGAACTGTTTTAGCGCATAGGGTCATGAGATTAGCACATTGATTAAATAGAATAACACATCAAGAAATTTGGCACATTGGGACTCTGTTCTAGTGCATTGATGAAATGTTCTGGCTCATAGGGTAGAGTGGCACATTGATGTATTTCCCTAGCGCATAGAGTGTTTTAGCGAATTGGAGCCCTGTTTTGGCACATTAGGTAAATTTGATGATTTTCTTGATTGAAGTCCTTGATGTCAATGATGTTTGATCATGTTAGTTCATGATTTGATGATGATTGATGATTTTGATAGGTTAGATGCCCATTAATCTCATGATAGGTGAAATTCAATGAGAGGATGATGATAATTGACCTCATGATAGGCGATGATCAATTATAAGTTGATTGATCTGATAAACCTCATGATAGGTGAGGTTGAATTGATTGATGAACCTCATGATAGGTGAGGTTAGGATTGATTTGATAAACCTCATGATAGGTGAGGTTAGGATTGATTTGATAAACCTCATGATAGGCGAGGTTAGGATTGATTTGATAAACCTCATGATAGGCGAGGTTAGGATCGATTTGATGCTCACGAGATTTGATCAAAGTCTCACTAGAGCTGATTAGATTGATAGGTTGATTGATTGACGTCGGTTGATGTTGGTTGATTGATTGACTAACTTGCGATTTTGTGATGATAGGAGTCCCTGACTAGTCTATAGATCAGAGAGAGGTTCCCGAGGACATGGGACTTGATTCGTCATTTGACACAGCCTAAGACAACCATTATTACCCAGTGCAATTTGTCATCTCTCATCGATATGCCCTAGATTCATATCAATGGGGGATTATTGACAGCCTTGGCCGAGCGGTGGAATAGTGAGCATAAAACTTTCCATTTTCCCACTAGTGAGATCACTGTTACACCTGAGGATGTATATCATATTCTATGAATTTTGGTGGTGGGAGAGTTGGTGATATATGATTCACAGGATGCACTACGCTGAGTTTTTGAGGACGAGCATATTTGTGGATATGAGATTCCATGGAGGGAGATGGTCGATGCATACGCTACTTTTCCTTCTATTCTATCTGGTTTCAATGGAGGGTTCCTTTGTCCTAATCACAAGTCAAAGGGGCTCTCAGTTGGATGGGGCAGGATTCTGGAGAGTATGATCGTTCACGGGACTAGATATGTGTGGGGTTGTTGTATGCTTGTACATTTATATCATGATTTGCATCAGGTGGTGTACCTTTGAGGGGTTAGTCTTTCAACAGGAGTTACATTGCTCCAGGTCTGGGCTTGGGAGCATATAGCAATTAGTTGGCTGATAGGTGATAGAAGAAGGCCAAATCTGAGGCCCTATGTTCATATTTATGTTGGTTGACTTGCTCAGCCCAGGCTGGGAAAGTCGGAGTATTGGAGGAGGGCTCTCGGTGATCTGGAGGGTGTTGTGTGGAGACCATATGTTGATTGTGAGCTGTAGCCCGAGGATGATACATATATGTCGTATTTGTTCTAGGCGATGTATCTGATTGGTCAGACTCACTTTATTATTGAGAGATTTATGTTATTGAGAGTTTTGAGGTAGTATGGACGAGTTTAGCCCATGCTATAGGGGGTAGCCCATTATGCATGGCAGCAACAAGATGCGACAGAGTGGGGGCCATGCTTGTATTATGATGTAGCAATTGAGCACTTCCAGGGATTGCCAACGATTATTTGGGAGGTGCATCCAGAGATTATAGATGCCCTGATATCTAAGGATTATGCTATGTATATTCTTACACATCTATTCCCACAAATTACCATTCCAGATGAGCCAGCACCATTGCTAGTAGAGGCAGAGGCAGGAGGGCATGGGTAGAGGTGATGAAGAGAGGAGGCAAAGGAGGAGGAGTTCAAGGATGAGTAGAGCAGTGATAGTGATGGAGAGGAGATCAATGATGATGGTGATGATGAGGAGAGTGATGGGGGAGATGGAGGTGGACCAGGGCTAGGTCTTGATGTTGCAAAGTCGAGTTTTCCTCGCAAGAGGTGATCATTAGCGAGCTCATCATAGTAGTGGGTAGAGATCAAAGTGCCATCTCAGTAGCAGTAGATGTAGATTGCTACATTACAGGTACAGGTACAAATGTTGCAGGGATAGCTTGCATAGATACAAGCTCTTCTGACGTAGGCACATGGATAGGGTTAAACTCTTACAATGAAGAAGGATACTGCTAGGCAGCAGGTGCAGACTCTCTAGGGACAACTTGCATAGATACAGTCGTAGGTACAAGGACAAGGATAGGTGCAAGGTCGGATTTCCGCATTGACCACTGAGAGGGATGCCTTGAGACTGCGGGCAGAGTAGGTCGAGACCATTATTGATAGGTTACAACAAGCATCCGCAGGTACGAGCACAACATATTATCTTAGAGAGATTTTCTGCACCGCTCAGGAGGCTGAGTTTTATAGGGGTAGATATCATGAGGTGGTTCCTCCCGAGTGGCAGAAGATATTTGCATAGTCTCGATCTGGTAGGTCTTGGTCTCAAATTGTGAGTGTGGGTGTCACTCAGCCATTACCTGGAGATAGGAGAGATCCTGGGGCAGGTCCATCGAGCATAGGGGGAGGCACTGATCCTAGTCATGTGATGTCGGCACCATTTGGAGGGAGCATGGCACAACTTCTGTTATGATTCTCTGATGTACTTTCCGGACATGTATACACCTTTTGTTCAGTTGAGACATTGATGATATTCTTCTTGTTGTCAAACTTTATGATACACAACCGTTTTTGATATTGATGTATCTCGTCATACTTTTGGATATCCTTGTACACTTTTCCATTGTGATTTTTGAGGTTATATGATATGTGGTGATGATTATGATCCATGTGTTGATATGATGATAGATGTATATGGTGCATTTACTTTCCATGTTATGATGATTATGATGATTGTGGCATGCTATGTATGCATTTAATTTCTATGATTTATGCTATGTGATGTTCTATATGAAACTGATGATATGATATGATATGTGATGGATGCATTCAATTTCGATGTTTATGATGGTGATCCTAATGATATGATATGCGATGGATGTGTTTATGATGATGTAGCAAATGTGTTATGATTCTATTATGATTTATGGATGATGCCTATATGATGCATGTGATGAATTTTATTTATGGTATGTGATGTATGTGATTTTTTTGTATTTTTTTGATGCAAATAAAGGATGTAATGAATGAATGAATGTGTATATGAAATAATTGTGTGATGGTACCCAATTCTATGATGATGTATTCAATGATGATATGATATGATAATACATGATGGATGAGTTTATATGACGATTTTGTGATATATGCAAGGATGATGTGATATGATAATGCATGATGGATTTGATAGGATATGAGGATTATGTGATATATGCAAATGATGTTTTATGTTATGTGAGATGGATTTGATTATGCAAATGGTATGTGATGATGCTTGATGTTCATATTGATTATGTATGGATGTGAGATATAATGATTATGTAAATGATGTTTATGATTCTTTGTGATGATGATATGATTATGTAATGCCAGTGATGATGTAGATGATTGTGTCCTAGGGTTTTAAGCTTAAATGAGTGAATCTATCCAACTTCCAAGAGTTGTGGGAAGGTTTTCGTTAGTTGATTCTTTGTTAAATTAAGCTTCACAAAACCTGACATATTTCCCAATTCTTTTGGAAATCTGAAGAGACTCACTCATTTAGGCTTAAGGAACCACTTTTCTAATGCTACTATATGAGACGATTTTGATTATATAAATGAGATGCAATGCATGCCTTTTTGTGTTTTCTGATGCAAATATTATGATGTGATGCATGGGTGGATGAACGATGTTGTAATGCTTTCTAATGTATGCAAATGATGATACAACTAATATGCAACTAAATGAGAATGATGTGTTTTTGGCAATGTCAAGTGTACTCAATCCATTAGTGTGAGAAATAACATCATTGTTGCAACTTTGGAAATCCCATAAATATAGATGCAAACTAACATGGATGCAATCTACTTTAAACATGCAGATCTCGTATGCAAAAGTTGTCATTCGTAACAATCAATTTGTTGTGCTTTTTATCATCATTGGGCCTTTAAAATGTTGAAAGTGAGAACAAACATCGATGGTATATTTAGACCATGATGACCTGAGTACTACTTCCATGATGTTTGATAGTGCAAGTTAACACAAGCATCTAAGTATAATTAAACTAAAATGACCTGAGTATTGCTTGCATAAATAGACAAGAGTTAACCGTTTTCCTATGAAAATTCAAAATGTCATTAGTGATACTTTGTAGAGCACGTCCCACGACAATTTGCATAGTAATAATGATCAACTCATAGACAACAGACAAGGAAAAATCATACTCCTTCATGGCTCCTCTAGTTCGATACATCATTAAGGTGCTCTAGAGATATGATAAAAAAAATCAAAGTTCAACAATTGAACGTTTGAGTGTGATGTGATAAACCCATGATTCAGAAGAACATCATCCATTTGAAGTTTGCTATAGATTTGATTGATTTGGCTATTTGATTTGAATGGTTGATGTGTTCATGTTTGTGATTTTGATGTTCAATGTTGAGTGGCACTATGATCATTGCATTGGGTGGTGTTGTACTATTGCTATTTGTTTGTTGGTTCAAGCTCAAAGTTTATTGCCCCCAGTGGGTTTAGGATTTTGTCCCCAGTCCAGGGTGAGACACGACCACAATGAAAAGATATGTACATGAGGATTTTCGAGGATAGGCAAATGGATGGTGAAAGAAAATGGTCAGCATGCTCAAATAGATGGAAAAGCTAACTAGCACAAATAGCGCATGTTGCCAGGTTTTCACTAGTTTTTTTATTGTACTTTTTTAGATTTTATGATTTTTTTGATCTTTTTGATTTTTCACTTTTTTTGTATTTTTGTATTTTTTTTCTTGCTCTTTTTTGATTTTTTTTTGTTGTTGTTACCAAGACGCATGTTTTCCATGTTTTCATCAAGGCAACCATTTTTTTTAGGACATTTTTTGATGTTTTTGGTATTTTTTAGGACCTTTTTCTGATGCACTGGATGATTCAAGTGTAGAACTTCTTGAGATGCAGGCTATTGAGGGGTTCATCAAACAAATCCCCTTCAGGTGTAGACAACTGATATGCTCCTGATTTGAAGGCTGACACAATGACAAAGGGACCTAGCCAGTTCAGTTCAAATTTCCCCTTCTCTCGATCTTGTTGATTACAGGGGTTCTCTTTCAAGACTAAATCACCAACTTGAAATGTTCTAGGCTTGACTTTATGGTTGTAGCTTTTGGACATCCTCTGTTGATATGCCTTCAGGTGATCCACTACATGCTGATGATGCTCATCCAAGATTTCTAATTCCTGTAACCTAGACACTCTGTGATCCTCATATGAAATGATCCCTTTTAGCGACTCATAGAGTGATGGGAGTTCAACCTCAATAGGTAGAATGGTTTCTGATCCATAGACTAGAGCATAGGGTGTAGCTCCCATTGGGGTAAAGATATTAGTTTTGTAAGCCCATAGAGTAGGATTCAGTTGCACATGCCAGTCACACCCAACATCGTTGATGGTTTTCTTTAAAATTTTTAGGATAGTCTTGTTTGAGGCCTCTGCTTGGCCATTTCCTTGAGGATAATATGGTGTAGAAAATTGATACTGGATGTGAAATTTCTCACAAAGTTCTTCAACGTCTTGATTTTTGAAAGGTCTGCCATTTTCAGTGATGATGGACTGAGGGATGCCATATCTACAAATGATGTAGTTCAAGATAAAGGATGAGATTTATTTTCCTGTAATGGTAGTTAGAGGAACAACTTTGATCCACTTTGTGAAATACTCAGTGGTTGTGATAATGAACTTGTGTCCATTTGATGAAGATGGATGAATCTTGACTAGGAGGTCCAATCCCCACTGAAAAAGGGCCATGTTGATGTAAAAGGTTGAAGTTCCTGTGTTGGTGCATGGATGAGATTGCCATGAATCTGACACTTTTGGAATTTCTTGATGAACTAAAAAGAACCCTTCTCCATAGTTGGCCAGTAATATCCTAGATGAAGGAGTTTCTTAGTGAAGGTTAAACCACTTGAATGAGTTCCACAAAAAACTTCATGTACTTCCCATAAATCCGTTTCAGACTCATCACATTCCAGACATTAGAGGAGAGTTCTGTCAAGAGCTTGTTGATAAAGGACATCCGCGATAAGGGTGTGTCGGGTGGTTTGGCGAATGAAGGTTCGTTTTTGATTGCGAGAAGGTTATCTTTTAGGTACGTATAGATTTTCCTATAGAGGGAAGTGTTAGCTTCAACTAGATGGTAGATAACTTGGGACTCAGGATTGTCATAAGATGGGTTGAACAGTTGTTCCACCATGAACTCACAACGGGCTCATTTCTCCAGAATCTGCAAGAGAGAAGAAATGGTTGCCATGGCATCAACAAATTTGTTGTCGCTTCAAGGAATCTGCTCAAATTTTATTTCCACAAAGTACTTCTTGAATTCATCAACCATTCTTTTGTAGGGCATCAGCTTGTCATCCTTTGTTTGATAGTCATCATTTACTTGATTAATGATTAGTTGTGAATCCCCATAGACATGTACCTCTGTGATCTTCCACTCAACTGCTACTTTGATTCCAATGATCAATGATTTGTATTTGGTTGTGGTATTGGTGCAAGGGAACATAAACTTGTAAGACTTGGGAATGGTATGTCCTTGTGGTGAGATAAACAAGATTCTGACTCCTGATCCATGTTTTGTATAAGAACCATCAAAGTACAAGACCCATTGTTGTGTGGACACTGTTAGGATATAAACATCTGGAAACTCAATTTTCATTGGATGATTGTCTTGTAATGGTGCTTCAGCTAATTGATCTACAATTTCTTTTCCTTTGATTGTCTTCCTATCAACATATTGGATGTCAAATTCACTCAACATCATGACCCACTTAGCCAGTCTTCTAGTTAGATTAGCTTTGCTAAGAAGGTATTTCAGTGGATCTATGTTGGCTATTAACTTGATGGTATGGGTGAGCATGTAATGTCATAATTGTTGGGTATCAAACACTACTACTAGACAAGCCTTTTCAATGAAGGTGTAATTGATCTCATAACCATTTAAGGTTATGCTGATGTAATATATTTCCCTTTCTTTTCTTGTTGAATCCTCTTGCGCTAACAAGGCTCCCAATGACATTTCAGTTGTTGCTATGTACAATAAAAGTGGTTTTCCTTCTGCTGGTGGTATCAAGACAGGTGGACTCATTAGATATTGTTTCAATTGATTGAAGGATCCTTCACATTTCTCATCCCATTGGAAAGATACATTTTTGTGGAGCAAGTGGTTGAAAGGATGGGTCTTGTCTGCCAGTTGTGTGATAAACCTCCTGATAGATTGGAATCTTCCTTGCAAGGAACTGAGTTGGATGATGTTTTTAGAAGGAGGCATCTCCATGATGGATTTGACCTTTGTAGGGTCTACTTGAATGCCTTTAGCCGACATAATGTACCCCAAAATTTTAGCTTATGTTACACCGAATACACATTTCTTAGGATTTAGTCTCACATTGAACTTCTCTAATCTGGTAAAAAATTTGTCTAGAATTTCTAGGTTTCCTTCTTTGGTGTAGGATTTTTCCAACAGATCATCTACATAGTCTTCCATAAAAGTATGCATTATGTCATGAAAGATGGTGGTCATTGATCTCTGATATGTGGCTCCAATATTTTTCAACCCGAATGGCATGACATTCTAGCAGAAAGTGCCCCAAGGACATGTGAAGGTAGTTTTATCTTGATCTTCAGGAGCAATTTTTATTTGATTACACCCTGAAAAGCCATCCATAAGCGAGAGAATTTCATGTCCAGCAGTCAAGTCCACAATGATGCCAATATTAGGCAAGGGAAAGTCATCTTTTGGGAAAGCTTTATTGAGATATTTGAAATATGTGCAGATTTTGATGCCTTTTTCTAGTTTGGAAATAGGTACAATGTTAGAAATCCACTTTGCATAGTTGATAGGTCTAATAAATCCCACATCTAATAACTTCTTCAGTTCTGCTTTGACCAATATGGCAATGTGGGGATGCATTTTCCTTAATTTTTGTTTGACCGGTTTTACTCCTGCTGGTAGAGATAGGTGATGCATGATGAGTTATGGATCAATCCCTGGCATGTCAGCATAGGACCAAGCAAAGTTGATTTTCCTTTCTGTGAAGAATTTGATGAATTTCGGTTTATCTTGATTTGTCAAGGATTTTTCTAGATGGGCAGTTTTAATTGTTTCTTCATTGCCGATATTGATAGCTGGGTGGGTTCAACCAATACTTTAGATCGTTCCTGAAAGTGTTCGGGGAGTGTGTCAAATCTTCCATCCTTCAGCACCTCAGAGAGGTTTTCACTATTGGATACACTCTTTTTTTTTTACTTTTTCTAGATCTGATACTGCTATTGAATGGTTTTCACTATCAGATCTATTCCCTGTATTATTCATTCTGCAGCTAGAAAATTTGACACTCTCTTGGTTGGAAGCTTCGTTACGATGTTCAAAGGTGGAATCTGTTTCAGGATTGATGAAATAGAGGAAGTTGACAATGGCTTTGTCGTTTGAAAAGAGGAGGATATTAGATGGCTCAGTTTGATCCAAATCTATTAGTTCAGGATGTACCAGGGTTAAGGAGTTGTTGGATTGGCTAAAGTCAGATGTAGTAAGAGTCCTGATGGTAATGTCTTTGGATTTTCCATTAGTGAAATCGATGTCTATAAGGTAACTTTCCTTTGAATTATCCGTTTCACTCTGAGTCTGATTGTCTCTGGAATCATCAATGTGTAGTGATCCTATTTCAAGCGGTCTATATCCCAAACTTTGACCCTCCTCACGTATGGGTGTATACTTTTGGACTACATCAATTTCCTTATCATGACAAGACTCTTCAAATAGTGAATCCCATTCATACTCATTTGAATCAGTTTCATGAGCATTACTAGCTTGTAGTTGTAGGATTCTTTCAACAATTTATTGTCCAGTTTCTTCTCTTGATTCTTCTCTATACCCCAATCTTGTTTTAATTTTGGCTTGCATTGTGACAGGTTGTATCAGTTCTATGATGCCTTCTTTCCTTTTACTGATAGGACCTTTTCCCTTATATCCCATCTTTTCCATGACTGTCTTTCCTTTTCCATACTGCTCTATCTGTACATTTGAAGTGGATGCTTGTGATGATTCTTCATCTTTGTACAACCAGTTTAAAACCTCTTTGTCGTCTAACTCATCCACTATGTGCCTGCTCTTACAAAGGTTCCATCAAATAGTGTGGTGGGTTGTGATGATTGCTGTCTTGATGTTGATGGTTGTCCATAGGACTTTGGAGAAGATGAAAGTTGCGATAAGCATAAGGATTAATGAAATGAGTATTCCCCCATGAGTTTTTCTTTCAATTGGATCTAGGAAAATTGTTTTGATAATGATTCAATTTGACCTTCCTGGTCTTGTGGAGTAGGATTTGATGTACTTTATTTGAGGGATTGGCCTCACTGATATCCTTATCCTTTGATTGGTCCTTTTTCTCAACCCACTTTGACAAGGCATTTAGTTGTTTCCCATCATTTGATAAACCCTGAGTTGGAGCTTCCCTATAGTGTGGTACAAAAGTATCTTGGGTAGTCTTGAGGGTGTTATAGTATTGGGGATTGTTTGAATCAACTGCAATAGTGATTTCCTACCCATTGAACGAGAAATTCAAACACTGATGATATGCGGATGGTATTTCTTGCATGTCATGAATCCAAGGTCTTCCCAAGAGTGTATTGTAGGTTAACTCTTTGTCTAACACCTGACATACTATATCTCTGACAATTGGTCCCACTTGAATAGGTAGCACTATCAATCCTTGTGAAGATCTCTCCTCGTCATCATATGCTTTTATTGTAATTTTCCTCCTAGGATCAATAGCATTTTCTGAATAGCCTAGTGCACATAAAAGTTTCAAAGTATAGATATTTAGGCTAGATCCTCCATCTATTAGGACACATTTAATGTGGTGCTTGTGGATTAGGATGTCAATGTGTAGGGTAGCATTGTGGGGATGATTGATAGATACATCATCATGTTCAGAAAAGGATAAGCAGTGTGGTGTAGTCAAATGTCCCACCATAGTCTAGAATTGGAAAACTTCTAGATTGTTTGGTACCATGGTGGCAACTAGAGCTTGTTCCAAGATTTCCTTGTGAGCAGGTGAAATCCTCAAAAGTTATAATATGGATATTTGTGTGGGTATCTTCTGCAACTGATCCACTATGTTATATTGGGTTGCAGGGATATCAATTGATTTGGATGTGGAAGGGGTAGCTCCTTTCAATGTTACCTTGGCTTGTCCTCGCATGATTGCATTGACGGGTGTCTTGTCTTGTTGTTCCCTGATTTTGATAACATTGATTTGATGTGAGGTAGTGTCAACATTATGGTGATGATTTTCAATTGCAATGATGTTTTGTTCATGTCCAATGGTGTCATCATTTTTTGGGTTATCATTGACAATATGATCTGATTTATCATGGGTTGGATCATCAACCACCTCAATATGCAGAATGGTGGTATCATAGACATAGTTTATGTTCTTGCCCTTGTTATTTGATGATGAGGAGTATCCTTTCTCATAGTTTGGTAGAGGGTTCTTGAACGCCCCATGGTCATTGTTTGTCTGGAGTCCTATAAATATCGTCTTGTTGTCAATTAAGTCTTGTATCAAGTGCTTCAATTGCATGCATTCATTGGTTTTATGCCCTTTGTTTCGATGAAACTCATAGAAATGGGCGTCATTCCACCATGGGGGTTTAACTTGTGGTTCCCAATTTCTTGCTTCTGGTAGAGTTATGACCTTAGCTTCGAGTTCTTTTAATGCTGATTCTGGTGATTTCCCAAAAGGTGTGAACCTCCTTTGATTTGAGGATGCTCGATACAATGGTGTTCTAGATCCAACATTCCCTTGATTGTTGCTTTACTTGAAATTCTGGTTGTTGCATTGGTTGTTTCTTTGGTTGTTGCTTTGGTTGTTGCTTTGGTTGTTGCTTTGGTTATTTCTTTGATTGTTATTTTGATTAGTTTTGGTGGCAGTTGTAGTTAGGTTGAATACACATTTTGCATTTTGAATTTCAATTGTACCATCGTTGTTTCCAATGTTCTTGTTTCATTCCCAAAACTTGGGTTTGTCGCTACTATTGTAATTGTTGGAGGAGTTTGATAAGTTGTTTTCATTGTATATCTTGATGACTCCTCTCTTGACTAAAGCATCTTCGATTTTAATCCCGTTCTCAATCAATTTTTTGAAGGTTGGGGGACATTTCAATTCCAATCTATAACTCATCTCGTCATTGAGATTGTCCATAAACATTGCTATCTTTTCCTTTTTGGGTACGAGACGAGAATATCATGCAAATAACCTTCTCCATTTTTGCAAGAATACAAGGAACGATTCACCCTTCTTTTGTTTCAAGTTAAAAAGATCTTTCATAGTGATGTCATGTTGGATGTTGTAAGAATATTGGGTGATGAACTTGTTGACTAATTCCACAAGGGTGTCAGTTGGTGGGGTGATTTTGGAGAACCATTCAAGCTAGACAATGTCCACCTAAGCTTCTCGAGAATAATCTCATCAAATATGTTTTCTCATATGAAAATTCAAGACTCATGGTCCTAAATTCCCTCACATGGTCTATCAGATCAGTTTTGTTGTTGTATTTGTCATACTTTGGGAACTCACAATGTTTGGGAAAGGGGATCATGTGAATACTTGGATCAAATGGATAAGGGAAAATGTCTTGGATCAAGTATCGTTTTGAGGTTCCCCTTTGCATATCAAGAATTTGTTGTTGAAGGTTTTTCATTTGGTGGGTTAGGGAAACCACTTGTTCCAGATCATTTTTGGGCTTTTTGGGAGGTTCTTTCAATTGATTTACATCAAAGTCATCTAGTAATATAGCACCTTGTTTAGCTAACATAAGGAGGTATTTTTCTCCATTTCTTTCAAAAATATTTTCCAAACATTTGTGGAAATTGGGGTCTTGTTCAACAGGTTGGATTTCTTCTTCAGTTATTTCTTCCCCTTCAGTGTTGTTGAGTCCACATAAATGATTCTCTTCAGCCTTTGCCATGGTGTTTTGTGTTTCACTATTTTGAGTTTCAGTATTTTGAGTCTTAATGATTGGAGTTTCAATGGTTGGGATTTTAATGTTTGGAGTTTCAATGTTTGGAGTTTCAATGTTTGGCTCTTTGATGTTTTGATTTTCAAGTCCTTTTTCCTTAAGTTTTCATTTTTGTAACCTTGTTTGAATGAGCATGCAAGTGTTATAGTTTAGACTAAACTTTGATCTAAGTTTTGGAAAAAGTACCCAGGATTACAACTAAGTCAAATAGAATGACAAATTCTAATGAGACTAAGTTTGATTTGACTATATAGCTTCATTTCATTATGAGAGGATGAGAAATCTTGATGATGAAACTAGGCTTAATAATCAAAGGTGTGATAAATTTGATGATTTTGGTACTTTGAGATGTTAGATCTTGGTTTAGGTTGGAAAATTCCACTTGTAGAGGTCAATTTTAACAAGTTTAGATTCTAAGGTACCTAAGGAATGATTTTAGACTTGAGAAAATTTTGAAATTTTGGTTCAAACTGTGAAACCAAAGACAAATTTTCTTCCTATATGGGATACTCAAATCGTTGGAAAAGTCTTGGATTTTGACAATAGTAAAATGAGTACAAGTTGGGAGTTTTCTTTGAATCTCTTTTGTAGAAATTGAAGACCAACCTCTCTCTAAATTCATAGAGTGTTGAGAGACGTCTTTGATGCTCTCTTGGACTAAGAACTTTGGAATTTGGTTTTCAGATTTTAATCTTTTGTGAAATCATTTGATAAAGCACATGTTTAGACTCTGTTGTACTTGAAGAATGGTTTTGGATTTTGAGAAAATTCTAAATTTTGGTTCAAACTGCGAGATAGAAGACAAGTTTAACTCTCAGGTTTCTGCATTTAATAGATGAGCTAAAATAGAGCCTGGATGCGCTAGAAAACTTGACAGATGCGCTAAAACATAGGATGTATGCACTATTGTTTTGCACAGATGCGCTAAAAAAATGCTTGTATGCCCTGGAACAGAGGAAAAATGTGCCATAGTTTTGCATAGATGCACTAAGGGATTGCTTGTAAGCATTGGAACAAAGGACAGATGCATGAGAGTTTTATACAAATGTGCTAAAAGATTGGGTGAATACACTAAAAGATTTTTTCGATGCGCTAGAACATAGGATAGATGCACTAGAGTTTTGCATAGATGCGCTATAACAATAGTTGAATGCACTACAAGAACACACAAATGTGCTATAAGATGCAACAAATGCGCTGAACTAGGAAAATGATGCATTTTGTTGGAAATTTGTTTGATTTTTTGGATTTTCTAGCTAGAGACTTGGTTGTTTCAATGAATGTTTTTTTGAATCAAGGTTTCCACTTTCAACATGTGATGTTCGTGATTGAAATTGGCTTAAAAACACATTGGTAAAGACACATCAAACATGTACAATCTTAAGGCTATGTAGGACAATATTCTTTTGGATTCCACGTGGGTTTTACCCCAACCACACTTATTCTTAGCGGATGATTAGATGCTTGAACCCACTGGCTCCCCTCCATGACACTCACTTCTACGGGGCAGCCAATCATCAATACCAATGAATCTCCCATGGCATATTTCTCATCTCTACTAAAAACTGCGAGAATGTGGATGCCTTTGTAACGACCGTTGTTGCACCAAAGAATAGATAAAGGTTTTCAGCCAAACTATAACAAGGGTTCTAGTACGAACATTCCATTTGTGGGGGATAATCCATGTGGTGAGAGACCATTGTTGCCCTTCTTGTTAGAACTATCCTCGTGATACTTTCCTTTGTTCAAGTATCCACATTTATATCCCGGTTGGAAGTCGCTTGGCTTTAGCGTGTTACTAGTTGGGTTGTTCCCTTGGGTGATTACTTTTTCCCACAAGGCAGGCCCTTTAAGATAAAAAAAAGCAAGTAAGTATACCCATAGTTCGATCAATCTTTGTTTTGTGTAAACAAAGAGAGAACACACACAATATACTCAACTCACACTCGCACACAAAAAGTGAATGGGTCTAGCTTTTTGGTCACCCAGTTAAGGGGAGAGCATATGCTTACCATCCATCAAGCACAAAAGACATGGTGTTCATTAACCCTTTTTAATTAAGCTAGATGCCTATTTTAAGCAAAAAGAAAGTACTTAAATAGCTCCAGCCTCTGCATAAATCATCAGTAGTTTGATAAAATTTGTCTTTGACCAGCGTATAAAAGTACTTGCAAGTAGAAAACAGAAATCAATTGTCATATTTTGTAATTTTTACCCAATGCGCTAAAACAATCATCAAATGTGCTAAAACACTGATGCACTACAAGAACTAACCAATGCACCAAAATAACTATTGAATGCACTCAAATAAATGATGTATGCATTGAAACAAATACCAAATGCACTATAAAAACTGATCAAAGCGCTAAAATGTATACTCAATGCGCTATAGAAAAGACCACATGTGCTAAAATACTCCCTGTATGTGCTAGAATATTTTCTGGATGCGTTGAAAGAAAAGTTGGATGCACTAGAACAATCACCGAATGCGTTGGAAGATCCATCGAATGCACGTAAACAGAAGTCATATGCGCCAAAAGATTTACCAGATGCGCCAAAAGAGACCATCGTTGCGCTAGAATGTCACATCCAGCCTGTTTAAATGAACTTTTCTAGCAAACTATTAGAAATGGGGTCTGGCCCCACGGTGGGCTCTATTTTGTGTGTGTGTGAAATGTGGAAATTGTTATTAAATCAACAAAAACCTTAATGAAACAAATTATATCAAAGATTCAAAGCAAAGAAGCTACTCTAATTTGCAACAAAATAAATCTTTCAGGAACGTCTCATTGTTCTCTATTCTTAAAGATTCCTTTAACCCTTTGGCCCTCAGATTTCTATTTGCACAAACTCTATTAGAATGAAACTTAAGAAACGAGATTAGTATTCAACATGCAAGCCAACTAAGCTCCTACATAAAACTATACGATGGAAAGGATAATGGATACTATGATGAATGGATGATGATGTTTATGATGAATGGAAAAACGGTGGTGGATACTATGGTAGTGATCTATATGATTCTATATATGATTCTACATATGCTCAAATGCTAACTATGAATATGCTAATCTAAAATGCAACTATGATGCAAAGGATGACATAAAATGCAACTATGAAGCAAAGTGTTACTCTAAGATCTAACTATGATGCAAAACATGATATAAAAATTAACTATAAGACTCCAAAGTGCTCCCAAGCTCAAACAATACTTTTTCATGATAACTCTATTCAAATGTGGGTGCAAAATACAATTCCAAAGGGTTGTATTTATAGCCTTTTCCAAGCATCTTGTGAGGTGGCAATAATCAACAGTCCAGATTCGAGCAAGAATAATGGATGGTGGAGATGGAGGGAACCAAGATGTTGTCCCCTTGACCAAAGACAACATGCCATTTGGATGGAAGAATCTCTTGACCAATGGGCACATGCCAAATGGATGGAAGACTCAAGTGTGAGAAGAAAAGACCATGTGTTGAAAAATTGGTGGAAGTGTGTGAGGAATAAGCCATGTGCTTTTAAAAATTGGTTGAAGATAATTCTAATTAAAAATTAGAATTATTTAATTTCATGTGACCTTGGTGAGGTGGCACAAAAAGTTGTAGACATGTGCTCAAATTCCTAATCGAGATTTAGTGAAGATTAATTAAATAAAACAAGCTTATTGAAATTTGTTTATTTAGTTAATTTAGAAGAATATGATTTTAGATTTGGAGAATTTAGAAAATGAACAATATAAATAAATTGAGAATTTATGTATACGTAATCGAAATATTAATTAAATATCTAGTATTTAATTAATTAAAGGTGATGACCAATTTTAGGTGTATACACTAGGCATGCACTAGATTCCATCTTGTTTATTGATTTATTTTTACTAAGCATTTCATGTAGGGTCAGTGGCTCTTCATGTTAGGAACAACTCCTTAGAGAAGTGTAAGCTTCATGGTTGGGTAGAAAAAGCGTCTAGATCATGTTCTCATCCTTTAAGTTACAAGATGATATTTGGATTGGACTATTGAATATTCTAGAGTTTGCATACATTACTTGTACTTTTATTGTATACTTATGACTTATTGGCGATGGAATGCCTAGGTCAATTATTGTATCACATTATCTCATATACTTATGATCTATGTATGAACGATATGTGGTATGATGACATGGCATGATTGAATATATTTTCTTGATGAAGTAAATATAATTACTTTTTGTTAATTTGAATAAAATTGACATTTATATGGAATTAATACTTTACACCCTAGTAGTTTTATATAGAGGCTATGTATGATGAAAGAAAGAACCATTGTGAATAATAGAAAGAAGTGTAACTCAAGTTTGTTAAAACAAAATGGAGAAAAATATTGTTATTAATTTGAATATAAATAATAGATATTAAACATAGAAAAATAAGTTGGGTGTAACCCAAAATAAGTGGGTAAATTGAGAAGGTCAGATAATATGGAAGGAAATCGCATTTGGAAAATACAAATATTACCTAAAGACGTGAAGGAAGAATTAAATGAGAGCACTAATAACCACCACAAATGTGTTGATGTCAAAAGTAAAAACTAGAAACTTCAAGTTGGGGAGTTGGTATTTGCTCATAAATGGAAAGAGTAGTTCCTAGAGATAGCTCATGATAAATTAAAATGGAAGGTAATAAGACCATGTAAGGTCTTGAGGAAGTTTATTGTTGGTGTTTATGAGATAGAACTTCTAGAATGAGTAAATGTTTTATGAATTTGTAATATGACAACTTGTATGCTTATTATGAAGGATTAAAAAAGCATAGAGTCAAATGAAGGTTCATATGTTCAAATAGATAAATAGATGTAGAAATTTTCAAAAAGAAAACAAGGGGAACATTTGGTAAGGAATGCAAGGCGAAGAAGAAAAATTGGATGGATGAAGAGATCATTTGGATCAAAAGTAAACATGGGATTTTAGTCCCAAGTTTCTTTATTCACGATCCTCAAATTCATGGAACATTCTACTTACTTGAAATGTCTAATATTAGACCATTCAAGTTTATAAGCAATCTTAAACCACCAAAAATATTAGACTAATTTTGTTTTTAATTTCCCACATTTTTATTATGTGTTTTCGCTCTTGTCATTTATGACTTGTTATTTTGAGAGAGCTATAGGAAGATTACAAGCTCTTGTGTGTTACCAAGACAGTTGTAGTAGTGTTAAGAGTCAATGTGATATTTTAGATCAAGAACAAGCTATTACAAGTTTATCTTTTATTTATGGGGTTGTTAAAAGTGTTAAAGGGGTTTTGTGACTTGTATAGAAGTTAGAACATGCGCTATGTAGACAGTTATAGGAAGGCAACATTTGTGAGTTTGTGTTTCACTTCTTAATGTAATCACAAAAAAATTATAAATATTAGCGCTGAGTTGATGTTGTACTTGCTATTATTTATGCAACATTATTACTCCTTTAGAAGGCCATGGTATTATGTCTAACCTTAAAGTTGGCTTCCTTTTGATTTTATTTTCTAGTTGTAATATTTTAAGATGGGTTTTGTCTTATTATTTACTAAACTTAGTATTTGTAGACACCTAAAAATTTCTAATGCATTCTTCTAATTCATCATTTCCCGTCATCATCACGCATCACATATTCTTCTAATTCATCATTTCTAGTCATCGTCACTCATCACCCTTTTCATCACTGTTAATTAAATAATTTCCAATTATTTTATTAAATTAATCCATTTCCCTTCATTAATTAAATATTTTCTAATTATTTCATCATTTTCCCTCCATCACCTTTAATTAAATAATTTTCCCTCATCCACTCTAATTAAATAATTTATTATTATTTAATTAATTCCAATTATCTCTCTTATCCACTTTAATTAAATAAGTTTAATTATTTAATTAAATCTTTCATTATCCTCTTATCCTCATAATTAAATAATTTTTAAAGATCATGCATTCTCCTCATCTCTCATAATTAAATAATTTCTTAATTATTTAATTATTCCTCCAAAAATAAATAAATTATTTAATTTATTTAGTTTGCACATTCCTCTAAAAACAAATAAAATATTTATTTTATTGATTTCCTAATAATAGCGTGTCTTATCTTTATTCTTCTAAACCATCAATTTAGAGACCAAGCTAAATTTAGTGGTCATTCCTAAAAATAGTGAGTGAAATTCATTTTTCACTTCATAACTACATGCAAGCTCATGCATGATCATCCTAATTCCTCATCCGTTGATCTCATCTTATATCTCACACCTTTGATCTCATGTTCTCAAAACCTATAAATCAAACATCCTTTGATCATTCAATCCCTCCTCGAATTTTTACCCAAGCTCCTATAGCACATCATCATCAATCTTGCTTTTGCACAACTAGGTTATTTTATGTTTATGAGCAATTCACACATCATACAGAACAACATAATCCTTATACTTTTGACAATGAAGTAAGGCTAAGAATTTTCAGGTGAGGTAAAAAAGGTTAGATTAGTTTGATTTACATTCTTTTGATTACTTTCATTTGATTAGTGCACATGCTTCATTGGTAATAGCTCTAATTTGATAATTGGATTTAGGGTTTTATTGATTCAATCTACTAATTTGCTATTGAATTCCATTGATCGTATCATCTTGATTTATTTCTATTCACATTTTGGCATGCTCGATGGGACCCATATCCCTAATTTAACATTTAATTGAGTTTTCTTGAGATTTACATTTTTAGGCAAATGAAAAACTTATTTTTTATCATATTGCCACTTTTTGGACCCCCATGCTCCTACACTCACCCAAACCTTGATTAGCCCTAATCTCAGGCATGAAGGTGATATAGTACATCCTGAGTGCATGCAAAATGGTCCGCTCACACATATTCATTTTAAATGCATATCAGTTATTAACAAATATCTGTTTTAAATGGATATCCATTTTGCTTTGGTTCTTACCATGGTAGCATGTACTTTTACTTGACCCAAGTAAAAAGTCAATTTTTTTTACATTTTTAGGAAAATGAAAAATGTCTTTTTGATCATATTGCCACTTTTTGGACCCCCATGATCCTGCACTCACCCAAACCTTGATTAGCCCTAATCTTAGGCATGAAGGTGATATAGTACATCTTGAGTGCATGCAAAATGGTCCGCTCACCCATATCCAAATGATGTCACAACATCATACAAGTCAAATGACTCTCATACATATATAGTGGAAGCAACCTCTCATGCGTTCAAACAACACATTATTTCAATCATAACCTTTGTCTAAACCTATTCAACCTATTAAAACCTAAATTTGTAAACGTAAAAAGTATTTAAAACTTTGACAGTCAAATGCATCACTAAATTTGACATATGCGTTGTTTTAAATGAATGCATCACACAAGTCAATTACGACGCGCAAAAACACTTGCATCATTTTATTCAATGCATGCGTCACAATACAACAATTGCAACATGCAAAGAACTTGCACAACCACTAAATAGTTATAGTGCAAAATCCCACACATACGTCATTTGTGACGATGAATGTGGCGTAGAATTTTGCACCGCATTCGTTGCTCTATTTTTGAGCCCTAAAATCTACCAAAAATTGATAAAATTTCAAAACTAGGATAGGGTACATACTGCATTTCCTTGCACTCGCTAGCTATCCATAGCTCCTCACTTGTGCTCCTCAATGGCTGTTCTCCAGAATACCCACCATTGCTCCACAACTACTCTCCTCAAACTCATTGCACTCCTCTAAGATTCTCAAAAGAACTATGCACAAATGACGAGATTAAACCATAAATGGCCTATACATAGGGCTAGGGTGCCCTAATGGACCCCTATTTTATACTAAATGCACTGATCGTGTCACCCTATTGCTACCACTGCTAACCTAATTGCCCTGTACCTATACTTTTTTTCAATCTATGTACCTAAACACATCAAATCAGCTTGTCGATAAATTTGGCCCATTTTTTGAAAATTTCACCAAATTTCTTGAGGGGGCACCACTCTATCCTACTATCACTAGGGCACACTAGGCAAGTCCTGAACAATTTTTTTCTTAATTTTCTTTGAAACAATGCTAAAAATTGTATTGTCTGAAAGAGGGGCGAAATGTAGACACTAAAAATTGTCTTGAGCCTGCAAGAGACACTTTTACACTAATTCTCATCTTATCCATATAATTAAATAATTGTCAATTATTTAATTATTACCAATTTCACATTCTACTATTGATTAAATAATTTTATATTATTTAATTAATTCATATTACTAAATTATTCCTCCCTAATTAATTAAATAAAGTTCATTTATTTAACTACGCCACTAATTATCTTTATTTTATTCTTTTAAATAAATTAAATAAAATATTATTATTTGATTAATTATCCATTATCCATTTCCTAAATCAAATAATTATTTTAATTATTTAATTTACCTATTAATTCCTCAACATTATCTATTCTCCATAAATAAATAAAATTATTTATTTTATTTATTTAATTCATTTTGCACATGCCTTTAATAATTGATTAATTTAATTAATTATTAAATCTCATGCATTTCAAACTCATCCTCTAATTGAGACTAACTCTCAGTCCACTAACCAATCAATCTCTACCCACTCATTCATCAAGATTGTTCACTAACACTTAGTCTGAGTTAACACTTTTAGATCACTTAACTAAATCATGTAATCAATTGACTAATTCATGCACTCAATTCATTGAATCATGTAGCCAGTTAACAAATCAATCAATTCCTCTCGTCAATTCTCTACCACCAATCTCTTCAATTCTTTCTCAAATCCTCACCATCCATCAAACACACATCTTCTATAAAATCAACATTCATCCTCATTTGAAGCTAACCACGATCTTTGAGATTTTGCTATCATATCCATTTGAGCTTATTGAAATTGTGCACACATACAAATTTGAGAGCAACAATAGCTTACAAAGAAAAATTGAGGAGAACAATGGAGATAATTCGATGTTTGATGTGAGAAAGGTATATCATTTATTTGACCTTACATGTTTCTTTATTTTTTCTTCATTGATTGATTAGAATTAGTTTTCTTGAATCTAATGATTTCATGGTTGCTATTCATGATTCTAGCATTATTTTCCTGATTTTTGGTCATACAAATACCATTTGATGTAGTCATGAAAAAGGGGTATTATTAGATTACTTGATCACATAGCCAAAAAAACTTAGAAAATAAAAGCCAAATGATGAAAAAAAAAATTATTAAATTTTTAAATGATAATATGTTTCAAATTATAACATTTGCTTCATATTACATTCATGTCATTCACGGCCTTCGTGACATCTCACTATCCTCTATGATCTTGAGCCTCTTTTCTCCTCTTCTATTTTTTCCCTTTGCTCCAGAATTTTTTTTTACTTCTCTTTCCTCACCTTTTCTTCTCTTTCTCTAACTTGCCTCCTTTTCCTTAGAAATTGGTTACATACATATTTATACCCTTTTCATGTAACCAATTCTTTTACAAGATGGTTAAAGTTCCCTTAGAACTTTGAAAATTGAGGACATTTTCATAGCTCATATTTTCTTGTTGGAGATATGAGGGATTCTTGAAACCATTTCAAATTCTAATAGGGGTTTTAAAAGCAGGTTGAAAAGCCAAAAAATTCTCTTTAACAGACTGAAAAATTTCCTTCACCATCTTTACCTTGCATCCTTGAAGCTTTTCCTTGATTTTTACAAAGGATGTGATATGTTTGTCACATTTTGATAAAGTTTTGACAACCTTTTCATGAGACAACATTAGTTTGAGAACCAACTTTAAATTCCAAGAATCCTTTGCAAAATTTTTCTCCTTTATCTTTCCTTGATTTTTCACAAAGGTTGTGAGTTTCTTGTCATGTTCTAATAAGGTTTTGACAACCTTGTTGGGTGTTGATGAGGTTGTGGCAACCTCATCAGGAGCTAACATTAGTTTAAGAACCAAATCCATTTGTAGAAAATCCTTTGGAATATTTTTCTTCCTTATCTTTTCAATAAGAGAATTATTTTGAGACTTCTAAAGTCATTGCAAAATAATCTTCTCTTCAATTCAAATGAGGTTTTGAGAAGTGTTTTAGGTTCCAATTGGGTTATGAAAACCATGTCGGGAGCTAACACAGTTGTGACAACATTGTTGGGAGTTGATGTAGGTTTTGAAACCATGAAAAATCACCAATGTTATTCTTCAAAATTCTTTCTTTCACTTTCATAATGAGTTGGAAACTTTCATTGATGACAAAAATGAATTTAAGAAGCATAGTTATCTTTAAAGCAAACATCTTTTATGAATAATGAGGTTGTAGAAGGACTGTTAGGTTTCAATAGGGTTATGGAAACCATGTTAGGGGCCAATGGGATTGTGACAACCTCATTGGGGGGTGATGTAGGTTTTGAAACCTCTCAATTTTATCAAAAACCATACACTTAGAATAACTTGGCCAATTTGAAATAAAATTTTTAAGAAAAAACTACTAAAACCAATAATCCAATATAATAAAATTGAATACGACTAAAAATAAAACCTAATTTATGCTAGATGCACAAGAAAACTAAGAGGGGGGTGAATTAGTTGTACATTAAAACATTCAATCCCTCATTAACTTTCAAACCCTTATCAAACTTTAAACCCTCATTAAGCATTAGTAGAATGTAAACATGTGAAACAATAATGCAAACACAACCATACACAAGAGAACACTGGATTTACGTGGAAATACCAAGAAGGTAAAAAACAAGGTGAGGATTAGATCACATATATATGAATAACAACACTAGATACAATTAGGCTCACTGCCCAGAAAAGAAGAAAGGCTCACTTCCAAGAAGAAAGAAGAATAGAAGAAATTGTTACAAAGAGATTCACTTTCTTAGAGCAACAAGAAAATCCACCATTGTAACTCTATGCCATATGCAACCTTTGGCCCACTACCTCTAGCAACTTCAAGCACATTGAAAATGTAGACATCTTTTTCTCACTACATCCAAAGTCATAGGAATTAAATCTCCCACTTAGATCACCAAACTTGATCACATTTGCATCATTCACACTACTTAAAACATCTCCAACAACTCACTTTTCATTTATAACATCCATGACCTAAAAAATATTAATTAGGTCGGTCTTAATGAAACATATGCACCTCAAACATGCATTGAACCAAGATAGGTCAACACCAAGAACTTCTATGGTGGAAAGAAGTGAAGGGAGACCACACCAAGGGTTAAATAGGACCCAAATATACATCACCAATGTCTACTTAACACATCCAAAATCCATGAGGAACCTCCAAAAATAGTGCTAGCACACCAGGTTGGCCAAACCTAAACCAACACTACAAGAAACCACATACATAATTATCTAGGTCACGTGGACCACATAGAAAAACTCCACAAAATACACGCATCCCAAAATATTCTAACATCATCAAAATATTCTACAACACTTCCGCAACCATCTGGAACAAATATTACTTTCATCTTGTGCACCAGTATGCACTACCACTGAACTTCAACACAAAAAACTGAAGTTGCAGAGCAACTCAACACCTAAAACTCCAAGTGAAGATAAGTATAGATAATATAAGCATGTTACCAAATCCACAAGACAAGAAATATCATTGTAGAGAAATGTAAAGAAATCTCATTTCTCCCAAACAACCTTCTATACAGATAGACAAACTGTCAAACACAAATTTTATTACAAAATGATCTAAAACTTGAAACTTTGGATATAGAACCTCTAAACACTTTTTATCATCACATATGAACTGCACAAGAATATCTTCAACCATGAAGAAATGTGGAGCACAACACTAAACACACCTCTGTCACACTACACACTCTTTTATTCAAATTTTCTCAAAAGCACTTGGAAACCAAGTGAACTTACTACAACTGCAACACTAGCACAACACTATAACACCTCATTATGACTACAACAAATTCAACACTTATCCATCACAACCATACAATACATCAATGACAACACTAAGGATAACACCACAACACCTTCTTATCAAACCACACCACATCTATACTAACACCATAACTGATATCACAAACAATATCTATACTATTGACATCAATGACCAATTGTTGAAATCAATGAAAACACCAAAAACATACTTGCAACAATCTCCCCCTTTTTCATTGATGGAAACACTAACTCTGAAAACCATCAACAACAAAAGAAACTCCTACATTAAGCAACACCCCCCTTATTGGGGTAAATATTACTCTCCCTTTACCTCTGTTCTTTAGATACCATTATCTCACTATATCTCCCCCTATTTGAGGAGTTATCCAACCATTACTCTCCGCCTTTGACATCTATTCTTTCCTTGTGTTTTTCAGGCTTCATCTCTCTCCCCCTTTGACATCAATGGTAAAGGGAAAAAAATTTCGCTTTGACAACACCTGAATAAAATTTTTCT
Organism: Sequoia sempervirens; assembly: GCA_007258455.2. NCBI lineage: Eukaryota > Viridiplantae > Streptophyta > Pinopsida > Cupressales > Cupressaceae > Sequoia > Sequoia sempervirens. The sequence continues at coordinate 1,075,100,342 of VDFB02281492.1, read as the reverse complement.
TTTCTTTTCTACTCTCCCCCTTTGACATCTATATACATCACTTTGACACCACTGGCGCATACTTATATTTAGGCAACACCAACAAGAAAATTCTCTCTCTCTCTCTCTCTACTTCTCTACTACAGTACATTCTGCACTACTCATTCTTCACTGCTCCCTCTACTACACACTCCCCTTAGGGACATAAGATATGTTCCACTTGACTACACAAAAAAAAAATCACTACCTACTCCCCTTAAGTGGTAGCTTTCAACATTAGTCCAGGACCAAGAATGTATCTTGAATGCTCACTAGGACATATGCACCAACTTATGTGTCTAGTTGAAAGAAGGGGGGAAAATAACCCCTAACTTCTACCATAAATACTCAAATGTATCTTTAGGAAGATCCTTGGTTAAAATATATGTAGCTTGATCCTTTGTAGGTACATACTCCAGCTTCACCTCATTCTTTGCATATTTTTCTCTTAAAAAGTGATACTAGATATAGATGTTTTATTCTTGAATACATTATTGGGTTCTTTGAATTGCTAATAGCACTTGTGTTATCACACAAGATAGAAATAGTGTCATCATATGATACTATGATATCCTTTAATGTTTGCTTCATCCATAACACCTATGCACAACATGATGCTACTACAATATATTCTACCTCTGTAGTAGATAATGACACTGAATCCTACTTCTTACTCAACCATGAAACCAATTTGCTTCGAAGAAAGAAAGAACCTTCACTTTTACTTTTTCTATCATCTATACAACCTGCCCAATCTGCATTTGTATATGCACTCAATGAGAAATCACTATCCCTAGGATACCATAAACCAAATTACAAAGTGCCCTTCAAGTATCTATATATCCTTTTAATTTCTGCAACATGTGATTCTATAGGATCTTCTTGAAATATGGCCACAAGACAAACTTCATGCATGATATCCAGTCTAGTAACAATTAGATATAGCAATCCACCAAATATTGATCTATACTTGCGTTGATCATCCTTAGGAGATTTATCATTTTTGCTTAACCTACATCCAATAACCATAGGGGTACACATTGGTTTATAATCCTCCATTCCAAATTTCTTTAACATCTCCTTGACATACATTGACTCTGAAATGAAAATACCTTTTTTTGATTAACTGATTTGTAGCCCAAGGAAGAAATCCATCTCCCCACACATTGACATCTCAAACTCGTTTTTCATCTCCTCTGAAAGCTTCTTGCATACTCCTTAATTTCCTCCAAAAATAATGTCATCCAAATACACTACCACAATCAAGATTTTTTCTCCCTCAAATTTGAATTAAAGGTTGCTATTTGCAGTACCTTTTTTGAATCCTTGATGCACGAAGTACTTATCTAAGCTTTCATACCAAGCTCTAGGAGCCTATTTGAGTCCATACAATGCCTTCTTCAACATGTAGACCATACCAAAATCATCTAATAACTGAAATCCTTTTGGTTTTTCAATACATACACCTCTTCTTCTAGCTCACCATTCAATAATGCATACTTCACATCCATTTGATATACCATGGAGTCTTTATGTGCTGCAATTTTTTTTTTGTTTTTTGGATAGATTCCATCCTTGCCACCATAGAAAAAGTCTTTAAAATCTATTCCTTCCACTGGTGAGTATCCCTTACACACAAGTCTAGCCTTATTTTTGACAACTTTTCCATCCTCATTCAACTTGTTCCTAAAAAACCCACTTAGTTCCTATCACATTCTTATTTTCTGGTCTTGGGACCAATTCCCAAGTTTGGTTCTTCTCAATCTATTCCAACTCTTCTTTCATATCTTTGATCCAATTCTTATCTTTACATGCCTCAATCACTATTTTAGGTTCCACCTCTGAAAGTAAACAAAAGTTTACTTGTTCCTCTATCATAGAAACTTTTTTTCTTGTCAACACACCTTTGCTCTTATCTCCAATGATGTGATCTTTAGAACGATTCTTTTGGAAATACTTAGGAGTCTTAGGGTTCTTTTCCCAAGCTTCTTCCTCTTTAAATGTCATCTCTTTTTCCTTCTCTTCATCCTTTTCTTCTTCACTGCAAGGTGATTTATTAGATTCACATCCTTCTATCAATACACAACTATGATGTGATTCTTTATCCACTTTGACACTTGCACTTTCAAAAATATTTTTCAACCTTTTATTATAGCACCGGTATGTTTTTCTTCTTGTAGAGTATCCAAGGAAGATTCCTTCATTAGATTGCATCAAAATTTCCTAAGTTTTCTTCATCTCTTCTAACATAGCATTTACTTGCAAAAACTTTGAAGTATTTTAGAGTAGGAGGTTTACCATACCATAACTCATAGGGAGTTTTTGAACTATTCACTCTTGCTTGACCTCTGTTAAGAATGTAGATTGTAGTATGAATTACTTCTCTCTAATAGACATCCAGTAGAATTTCTTTCTTCATCATAGTCCTTGCTTCTTCTTGAACTATTCTATTCTTCCTCTCCACAACTCCATTCTATTGAGGAGTTCTAAGATCCAAAAAATTATTGTTTATTCCATGATCTTCACAAAAATTGTTAAAATCATTGGAGGTGAACTCACCACCTCTATCAGGCCTTAAGCACTTGATTTTCACATCCATTCATTCTCAACCATAGACTTAAATTATTTGAACTAATCTAGAGCTTCTAATTTTTCTTTGAGAAATGTCACCAAGTCATTATAGAATAATCATCAATCAATAACATAAAATACCTGTCACCTTGAGAGCTTCTTGATTTGGTAGGTCCACATAGGTCTGTGTGCACCAACTCCAAATGATATGTGGTAGAATATTCCTTAGTTTTGAACCTCTTATTTGTTTGCTTTCTAAATTGACATTCCTTGCAAACTACATTGATAGGCTTTGTAATCTTTGGTAGATATCTCACAACATTAGTAGAACTAATATTTGCTAGGCTATCAAAATTGATGTGACCCATTCTTCTATGCCATAGAAATATTTCATTGATTTGAGACATAAAGCATTTAGCACCATTACCTTTGAGCTAATAAACATTACCTTCTTTCCTTGTCCTTGCGAAAACCAAAGCTCTAGATCTTCCTTTTCTAATTTCATAACCATCATCATAAAACACCAAATTGTATCCTCTACTACAAATGATTCCTACACTAAGAAGATTATGCCAGAGACCCTTGACATAAACTAAATCATCTATTTTATACTTTCCATCAAAACTATTGAGCCTTTTCCAAAAATCTTAGTAGATATATCATCACCAAACTTAACAAGACCACCATTATACTTTTTAAGTTTAAAAAACTTACTCTTATCACCTGTCATATGATCTGAGCATCCACTATCAATTATCTAGTAATTCCTCTCTTCTCTTGCATGAAAAGCAGTCACCATAGTTCCTTCAACCTTGTGACCTATTTCCAGAGCACTTTCCTTCACACATCTTTCAAAATTAGTAGAATTAGTTTCAATATTTAAATCCATAAACAAGCATTCATCATTGTCTTCATCAAGATAGTTAGATTCTTCATCATTAGATACACTATTGTCTTTTTCCACATAATAACTCTTCTTGACAAATTTTCCTTTATAATCCTTAGGTTTGTCATTTGAAACTTTGATTGGAAATTTAGAAGCATAATGACCTATCTTTCCACAATTGAAACACTTAAAGGGTAACTTACCTTTGTATTTTCTAGTGCCCTTTTTTAATCTCCTTAAAATTTTTTCTTCCACCTCATCAAGATCATCTAAATTTGATTCATCAACCTTCTTTGCCTTATAGATTTTAAAAGTGGTTTCTTTCTTTGTAGCATCTTGACCAAACTCTCTTGATTCATAAGAAATTAAAGCACCAAACATCTAATATCTAGAATAATTATCCAAATTACGATCTTCCTCAATAGCAAAAACTTTAGAACTATAAGCTTTAGGAAGAGTTCTTAATACATTTTTCACAACTTCAATTTCTTCTAGCTTACCACCAAGACCATTGATGACATTGAAAACTTCATCCACTTTGAGCATGTAGGTAGTAACATCTTCATCTTTATAAATCCTTAGGGTTTCAAATTTGACTTTGTAATTCTACATCTTTTCTTTCTTGACTTTATGATCTCCTTCATAAATACTCTCCAAATTTGTCCACATCTCTTTCATAGTTTTTAGACTTATCACCTTTCCAAGTTCTGAATTAGAAAGTCTACTCAATATAACATTTCTTGATTTTCCATTGTTCTCATATTCCTTGATCTCATCATCACTTTTCAAACCAACAACAAGCATAGTATATCCTTTTTCAATTGATTGCTAGACACCAAATCCAAGAGAAACCAGAAAGGACTCCATCCTAGCTTTCCAATAAGCATAACTCATTCCATCAAACATAGGAGCTTTGATACCCTTCCTATGTGCCATATAGATCTACCTCAAGCAGTTAAAATTTCTCCAACGAACCACAACTCTAATACCAATTGTTAGATGCATAGGAAAATTGAGAGGGGGTGAATCATTTGTATGTTAAAATATTCAATCTCATTAACTTTCAAACCCTTATCAAACTTTAAACCCTCATTAACCATTAGCATAATGTAGACATGTGAAACAAAAATACAAACAAAACCATACACAAGAGAACACCATATTTACGTGGAAAACCCAAGAAGGGAAAAACCATAGTGAGGATTATCTCACATATATATGAATAACAACACCAAATACAATTAGGTTCACTGACCATAAAAGAAGAAAGGCTCACTGCCAAGAAGAAAGAAGAATAAAAGAAACTGTTATAGAGAGATTCACTATCTTAGAGCAATAAGATAATCCACCACTGCAACTCTATGCCATCCACAACCTTTGGCTTACTACCTCCAACAACTTCAAGCACACTAAAAATGTAGACACCTTTTTCTCACTGCATCCAGATTCATAGGAACTGAAGCTCACACTTAGATCACCATACTTGATCACATTCACATTATTCACACTACTTACAACATCTCCCAAAACTCACCTTTCATTTATACCATTCATGACCTAAACAATCTTAATTAGGTTGGCCTCAATGAAACATATGCACCTCAAATGTGCATCACCAGGATATGTTCACACTAAACACTTTTGCAGTAGAAATAAGTGAAGAAAAACCACACCAAGGGTTAACTAGGATCCAAATATACATCACCACACTACTCAACACATCCATAATCCACAAGGTACCTCCACAAATAGCGCTAGCACACCAGGTCGACCAAACTTGAACTAACACTACAAGTGACTACATACATACTTCTCTAGGTCACATAGACCACATAGAAATAGTCCACAACATCCTAGAATATTCCAACATCATCAAGATATTCTGCAACACTACCACAACCACCTGAAATAAAGATTACTTTCATCCTGCACACCAGGATGTGCTACCACTGAACTTCAACACACAAACTGAACTTGTAGAGCAACTCAACACCTGAAACTCCAAGGGAAGATAAATATAGATAATATAAGTGCTATGCTCAAATTCAACTGTGTTCAATTCATGGGATAACCCCTATGGAAATTTTCCGTTTTGTAACCTACATTCTCTAAGCTCAAAAAATGAGGTAAGCCTCATTTGTCAGGCATGTGTGGTGCAAGTCCTCAAAAAGTCATTTTGAGTGATTACCTCTTTTCATCTTTCGAAGTTTGCAAAAAGTTAAAATTGCAAATTTTTAGTTTGAGGAGTTAGTATTTTTCCTGACTATGCATGAGTGCTGAATTTCAACGTCTTGCAATTTTTCGGTAACATTTTGATGTAGCAACGCTAAATTTTAATGTCATTACATGTCTTTTATAAATTTGCATTTAAGTGTGTAAAAGCACTAAATTTCAATGCAATTACACCCCAACCATCACATGAGTTGTATTAATGGTGGTTTGAAATGTAGGTTTATGTTGGGTTTAAATTGGTTTTAATTCATTTTAGTTTCATTTTAGCCATTTCTTTTGATCATCTAAGTCATATTTTTTCTTGTTCAACCCTTTGGTGAATTCCTCCTTAGATCTCTTGTCATCTTCAAGCGGATTTCTCCCGTGTTCATCTAGGGTTTTTCAATTTTAGCATTTGAACATGTATGTCATTTTTCTTTTCTTTCATCACTTTGCATTTACGCTTGGGGTTTTCATTTGTTTACTTAGTGTTGTTAGTTTTTAAGTTTCAATTTGTGTGTTTTTATTTTAGTTTTTATTTTTGGCTTTGGAAGCTATTAGTGGTCATGTTTAAACCTCATGGGGTTGTTCCCCTATGCATTTCCATACTCTTTCCATAACAGGGTGTTGTGGGTTGCTAACCCTAACCATCTTATTATTCATGGTTTTGTGCTATCTTGCAAGGTTGAAACCCTAGTTATCATGGTCTATTTCTATATTTTTTAATTTTAATGTTGACTTGTCCACACATTGATGTGATGCAGGATTTGTAACATGTTTTACACCTCCCATTGCATACAATTTGTTCAAACTACCACTTGAATTTCCATACAATCAATGTATCATGGGTTTTCCTTACTGATATATACACTGTCTATGTATCACGGGTTTTAAAACCTCACGTTACACAAAATAGAACCAAGATACAAACCCTCATTGCAAACATGCAAGGTCAGGATTTTTTCCCATTATTGCATGGAATGTATGGCCTTCCTAGTTGGTTGGGGTTTAAACCCCGAACAACCCATTCAATCTAGCAAACTTAAATGTAACCGCGTAAAATTTTTCTGTGGTTGTATGTGAGGCCATGTTTTCATGTTGGTCAGGGAAAAAACCCCTACCAACATGAAGCTTATGCATTTGTTTCATATGTAGAAGTGGGAAATTTTACCGCTTGAACACAAAAAAGTATTACCTCATGTAGGGGTGGGAAATTTTCTAGGCCTTGCATTGATGAGTTTATCCCAAATGTAGGGGTGGATAAAAACACTGCCCTTACATCATTGTTGATTTACCCATTTGCAACAATGCAAAATTTTAGTGCTTCTATACTCAGGATAGAAACTACATGTAAGAACACAATTTTTTTCCACTCTTACATTCAAAATCAAACATGCTAAGCACATGCAAGCACAAAAATTTAATGCCTTTGCACCTAAAATGCATAATTTCATGTAATAGTGAATTTTTTTTCCACCTTTGTACTTATTAGTTTTATCACTTGTAAATGCTTAGTTTTTCTTTGCTTTTGCATCCAAACCATCAAGCACATGCAAAAGCTCAATTTTTTCTTGCGAGTGCATAAAACCTTGTTTTTTCTCTAACACTAGAAAATCCAAACTTCTTGCTTTAGTTTCCCTTGTATGTTGTATCATGCTTTTACGCTCAAGTTCTTGAAAGGGTATGAGAATTTTACTCTCCCTATAGCTCCTTCATAGATGTTAGACCCGTCTTCGATAAAAAAATCCATGAAGTATAAGTATCAAGGGGTTTTCTCAATAGCTTTGGTTTCTTCTAACTGTTGTCAATCAAATTGCACCCGAACACTTGAATGATTAAATTCAACAATCTGTTGAAACATGGGAACTATCTTCAGGCTATGGGTATTCCTATGGTGAAGATAGACCTCTAGATTCTAGGCTGGTTCCTATATGATTATCTGATTATAGACTTGAAACTTTGATGGGAAAAGGGAAAAAACTTAATCTAATGCAAAACTAGAAAAGCTGAACTGTGGTGATGCACCTATTTGATTTAAAGAAAACAGATTAAATCACAACTGATTCATCATGAAGCTTACTTTCACAACTCATATTGAACAATTTAACTACATTAATGATTCATAGACATGCCTGATAATCCATTCTTTATGAAGGAAGAATTTATTTTCACAACTTTAAAGATATGGATATACTTGAGACACAATTTATGACCTGCAACTAAGATTGTTTCTTCGTGTACATGCATTCACGAACGTTGACTGAAATTTAAAGGTTCTGATATAAACACATTAAATTTGCATCCAAAACATTCGCAAAACAAAACACCTGAATCTAAGAAGGGTAATATTTATCTTGCAATGAAAAAAGAAGGAACACTTTGCAAATGATACTCTAAGATAACCTGTAAATACTGCTGCATAATCTATTAAATTCTGAAAGCTGAGTTACATGAAGTCACTTTGCTAAAGGAAAAGGCAGAAAACAAGAACTAGTGAAAAATGACTAAGTCATTTCACTTTATACAATAAGCCTCTCAAAGGGATGAAAATGAAACTGGAAGTCAATCTCAGTGTAAAAATGATAACTCCAAGGTAATCCACAAGCAAAAAAAAAAATCCTTGAAAAGAAGGCTCAAACTCATGCAAAAATGAGTGCATTCAGGTTCAAACTCGAGGTCAACTCACAATTGAACTATAGAGCACTCAAATTGTACTGAAAATCCCACAAAAAGTGGGCCCAACATGCAAAAATTATCTCATTTTTTTCAATCCACCTATGAGAACTGGTACTCCATCTCTGAATTGTGAATGACGATCTCCAGTCAATAAACCCTGATTCCTCTAATTACATCTGCATCTTTGCATGATTTTCTTAAGGAGCTTTGCAAGCACTTGAGTTATCTCTTCATTTTGATTTGTGTGTATATTTGACTGAAAGTGAAACATTCCTCAAAGTATGCATTATATCTCCTTTATTTTTATTTTTGCATGATTTTATGGACTAATGTAAAGGATATTTACATTAATCCTTGATTACACGCAAAAATAAAAATAAAGTTTCTCTTTCATCAAAACTTTAATAATGAAGCTTGACCATGCAAATCACGGGCTCTTGTGATCATTAGGTCTCTTGACTTTAAAAGTCATAGACTATAGATAATAATAAGTTATAATGATTTACTTAAAAAACATAAGTATCATTCATCAATTGTCGAATTAGGGCAAGTAAAGAACATCAAACCCTAATCATCACTCAGTCTTGACTTCACTCCTTTTGGTGAAACTTCTAGAGCTCTCTGCTATGCTGCCATATAGGTTAGGGTCTGGAGATTATACACCATCATTCAAGCTCATTTTTCTTTCAATATGTTGTGCACTCCTCTGGATTCAATGGTAAGCTATTTTATTCACATTTACATGCACTTTTGACTTTATTTGAAAGATAAAAATAGGCCTCATAGGCCGCGGGCATGACTGTGGGTTGATGTATTATGTATTCCTATTGCATTGATGTTGCTTCTCCACCCTTTGTGACCATAACTCGACCTTTCTTCGAGCCGCCATGGTTTGTTTTTGTTGTTTCTCTTGACCAAAATGGAAATAATGAGGCTCGACCTCTATAGCTTTTGATCTTTCTGTAGTTTATAAAACTCAACCTGTGAGTTATTTGAACTATGCTTGGCCGTGGTTGTATTTCTCTCCATCTGAGTATTTTCTTTATTCATTGGAGGGTTTGGCTTCATGACTGTAAAACTTCTCTATTCGAGCTTTTCTGAAAGTGGATACTTGCCTTTTCATATGCAAGTGGCTATAAACATTAACTTCGCTTACTGCTTAGTCATTTGTGGAAAAGTCTTCTCTGTAAGTATCATATGTCTTTTGTTCTTCAAGAATCCTGTGATAAAAAATTTGAATGATTCTTGTCTTTTACTATTTGTATGCACTATACTCCATGTGCAAATGAGGCTGCATTCTATAGCTCCATGTTTTAGTTGATATTTGTCTTTACCATGGAAACTTGACTGATTTCATTTGATTATTGACTGTCCTCCTCTAATCTCATGATGTGGCTGTTGTTTATCAGAACCATTTGCTCCTGTTTGTATCTCTTTGAATTTCCCAATGTGTACACTTTAATATGCATGGTCAAAAGCAATTAAATAAACAATAGTTATGAAAGCATAAGCAATTCACAAGATCTCATAATGTAAAAATACAATTGGATCTGCCTATCACTACCCATCCATATTCTAATGATTGGAAAATGGCTCATGTTGTTACTGTGCATCAAAAATGCATGACTATACTTGCTATCAGTGTTGGACTGCCCTCTTTGCATTTGCTTGAACTATTTGAACTGCTGTCTCATTCATTGATAGATATACTTGCACTCAAATATGTTGATATCTCATAGAAATGATAAATGAATTGTAGCATCATTGTATATATCCTTTTGATTTTTTGAAGATATATGGTGTGATTTCCTTACTCATGCTGGATCATTGCTCATAGTAAACCCATAGTGCTGCCCTGGAACACCATTGTTTATTCTATAATCCTCATCTCAATTTTACTAGTCATAGGGACTGTCAAACATCCTTTTATATCTTGCATTGATTGCAATATCATTTCTATCATGGAAGTGCTGTAGTATATCTTCTTCCTGATGAATAACTCATGCCTCCAATGTGACTGTTTAATGAACATTGTGATCACTATTCTCTTTGAATACTTATAGAACACTGTGTAATAGAAAAAAATGACTTTTATATGAATGAATCACCATCGTACTTCATTGCTTCTATTTTTTCATTGTAAACAATAATCACTGTACTTTCTGATGAAGCCTTCATGTTCTTGTGATCTTCATACCTTGTCAAAAAGTATGTTCTCACCGTTTCCTTGATTTCATGACTTTATGCATATGCTATGAGATTAAGACCAATGTCATGCTATCACTTCTATTATTCTTGAAAATATGAATCTTTTCAAATGGTTGTTAGTGCTGTCCTTTATGCTGATATGCATGAACTCCACTATGAGTATGTTCCAATCCTTAATTCATCATGTAAACATAATGATATCTCATTGAAATACTATTGTCTTTTCTGATGATTTCATATAGATTGAGGCTGCTCTTCCATGAAATAGTTGTCAATGGCTTGTATTGGCTCCCTAAAAGTGACTCATGCTTTGTATATATGCATCTCTTGAATGATAAGCGAAAGGATGATTTTCTCAATCTACTTTTGTCATAATGGATCAAAGGCTACTCTTGTGAATTCCTCTTGTTACAACAATCCTTTCTTGACGACTGTAATTGAATATCTGATAACTCTCAAATAATGATGTGAACGAGAGGTGTCCTTTCAATATGCCGGTCTCAACCCTTGTGGGAGCCCATTTTTCTCCATATATCTGATGAAATTAATCATAAATATAATGAACCTGTTCCTACACATTTAAACAAACAAGTTAGCAAAAATAATCGAAGTTGAAAGCTTCCATTGAACTCTGTTTCTCTGAACAACAAAATCATCTGATGGATGCCTGATTGAATGTATGTTATATTTCTATTGGTAGTGTAGGCATAGGATAGGATATGATTTGTCATTGCTTAGAGACCATCTCTAATACCACATTTCATCATACTTGCAGATGCCTTTGGAGTCTAGAGTTGGATCAATTTGAAAGCATGACAACTGAAGACTTCAAGTGTAACGATGATTCGTCATTCTAGGCAATGACAAATCACCTTCTATCTTATGTTTACATTATTTTCAGTTGTCTACTCCCGCGGCTTGTGTGGGACTTCAATTTTTCCAATATGAATAAAAACAACATTCTTTTATGCAAATTTATGAGTTCCTTTGTTATAGAGATTTGTATAATAACACTTGAAATTCATAAGTAACCAAAGTTCTAGAACGTAATGAATACTTAAGAATTTTTTTTTTGTACCTTCTTTGATGGATGCAATTTAGCTCTACCTGTTTTGAGCTATAGCTAAATATAGGTAACACTAACATTGATGAAATAAAGGACACAGAGATAGGACATGTCGATATGTATGAGTTTGTGGAGTGTACTAAAAAGAAACCATTGGATGAGGGGATGAGATACATTGTAGAAAGAAACATTCAGTTAGTGGCTTCATTTCGAGTAGTTGCACACAACCCCAAGTTTGTTCTTTCAATGGAATCACATTACATCAAGGATGATAGGAGTGTAAGAGATCCCCATGGAAATATAATCATCAGATTAGATGTAGATTTCTTTGACAATATTTTTTTATGTCCTAGCATTGATGCATATGCCAATCTTACTATTGAGAAAGTGCAAGATCACTATGATAAGGATCCAAATTATTGTAAGAAAGCAATCAATGCAAGATGTGTAAAGAACCCAAGGACAAACATCTCAAGATGGTCAAAGAGCTTTCCTCAAAGTAACTTTGTCGAGGAAATTAATGATCTGATTATCCTTCTTAGCAGGGTTAAAGGATTGCCTAACTCTTCCAATTTTCAAGAGTGGATGTACTTGTACATTCATGCTATCAAGAAGAGGAAACAATATAATTTCTAGGGACAAAAAACTAGTGATTCCATTCATGATCAACTTGTAAAGGTGCCTTCTTCATTAAAATTTTATATGACCTCATATTTGGTTTATGTTGCTACATTAATGAGGACTTTTCCAGGGTTGACATCCGAGGGAGATAGGAGACACATTCTAGTATATCAGTACTACTCATAGTTGACCTTGAATAAAATAATTAATCACTTTAGAAAGGTCAATGATGCTTTCTTTTCCTATATCTCTGCATGTTCAAAAAATAACTTGATTACAAGAGAGTCTCAGATGAGGCATGGTTAGTGGTTAATAAGTTCAATTTTCTATACTTGCAGTTCCCTATTTTCACTTACATTAGAGTTGGTTGCTTTGTTGGATACCCACACACATGCTCCTGAGGTATCTAAGTGATAAAAACATTCTCATGGAGCTCTATAGACATATCATAGCTATCCATAGCAAACAAGCATAAGTACATAAGCTAGGGTTCAAGTTTCTGCTCACCATAGGTAGGTATTCAATCCTTACATCTCCTAAAGCCAAATTTTTGGAATCGAAAATGCAATGGGTCACAATGAAGACCTATAGAAAGAGGTCCGACTTCGACTACAAAGGGATGAAGGATATAATCAAGAATGCCTACACTGATGTACATAGAGTGGAAGATATTTGGGCTGATTGCATAATTGAAGAGGACATTTGGATTATTGTCGATTGAATTTGGAGTAGATTGTGAACCTAGATCTAACGAATATCCTAGATGACATAGAGGATGATGAATATATCTTGGATCCTACATATGAGAGAAACAATGTTGTAGAAACTCCTCTCCCTCTAATCCAATGGTCTAAAAAGGAGGTTATTTCAATAAGGGAGAGATTCCAATCCATTCTTGCTAATACTAATGTTTGGTTATAGGAGAAGGGTATAAGATTGAAGAATTTCAACACTAGATTTGAAGAGGAAGAACCTGAAGGATATACAGGTAAGAAAGTAAAAATGAGAACAAAGAATAAGGGAGATGTACTTGACCCAAGAAAAACCCTTAAACTAAAAATTATATTCAGAGTAGGGGTAAAAGTTAGACTACAGAAAGGCCATCCATTGTTACTAAGAAAGTATTAGTTCAAGAGGAAGAATAAGAGGGAAGTCAAAATGGAGAAGTACATGAATCTCCATATAGAGATGCTCTTGGGAATTCCCCTACCACTTCTTCCCCTATTATTTCTACCATGCCTACTCCTAATCCTCCTATTGTCTTAGTTGAACAACCTTTTCCTACCGCCACTGTTACTCTTGCTATCACTATTTCTATTATGCATTCTATTTCTATTCATTTAATTCATTCATCCCCAACCCCAGGATCTATTTTTTATAGTCCTAGGAATGATTTTGAGAATGTTTTTGGTTCTCCTTCTAGTTTTCCAAGTTTATCTTCTCCTTATTTGATGTGACTTCACACTCTGAGTTGGATAAGTTTATAACTGAGATTGTGAAAAATGTGACAAGTGTGGAAACTCTTATAGCAGTTTTGACTAACACCCCACTACTTGTTATGACTAGATTTTTGAGTGCAACCACTTATTCTCAGAAAATGATTGTAGATCCAAAATGAAGTTCTTCTCCTCTTCCCCCTAGATATCATCTTAGACACCCAAAAGAAAGAAGCAAGTCGTCTCTCTAGACGAATTTGACTTTGGTCAATCAGTACTAGTGAAGAAAAAATCTATGAAGAAACCAAAGAATCTTTCAAGGGTGTTAGTAGATAAGGAAGGGTATAAGATTGAAGAATTTCAACACTAGATTTGAAGAGGAAGAACCTGAAGGATATACAGGTAAGAAAGTAAAAATGAGAACAAAGAATAAGGGAGATGTACTTGACCCAAGAAAAAACCTTAAACTAAAAATTATATTCAGAGTAGGGGTAAAAGTTAGACTACAGAAAGGCCATCCATTGTCACTAAGAAAGTATTAGTTCAAGAGGAAGAATAAGAGGGAAGTCAAAATGGAGAAGTACATGAATCTCCATATAGAGATGCTCTTGGGAATTCCCCTACCACTTCTTCCCCTATTATTTCTACCATGCCTACTCCTAATCCTCCTATTGTCTTAGTTGAACAACCTTTTCCTACCGCCACTGTTACTCTTGCTATCACTATTTCTATTATGCATTCTATTTCTATTCATTTAATTCATTCACCCCCAACCCCAGGATCTATTTTTTATAGTCCTAGGAATGATTTTGAGAATGTTTTTGGTTCTCCTTCTAGTTTTCCAAGTTTATCTTCTCCTTATTTGATGTGACTTCACACTCTGAGTTGGATAAGTTTATAACTGAGATTGTGAAAAATGTGACAAGTGTGGAAACTCTTATAGCAGTTTTGACTAACACCCCACTACTTGTTATGACTAGATTTTTGAGTGCAACCACTTATTCTCAGAAAATGATTGTAGATCCAAAATGAAGTTCTTCTCCTCTTCCCCCTAGATATCATCTTAGACACCCAAAAGAAAGAAGCAAGTCGTCTCTCTAGACGAATTTGACTTTGGTCAATCAGTACTAGTGAAGAAAAAATCTATGAAGAAACCAAAGAATCTTTCAAGGGTGTTAGTAGATAAGGTTGGATACAAATATGCAGAGGTTGCACAACCTCCTCTTGGTTGCAAATTTGTTGAAGATATTGATATTTCTGAATAGTCAATCACAAGGGTGGAGCTCGATAAGAGAGCTCACAAATCTATTAAGGAGGATGCATAATCAACTTTGGCTTCTTTTATTGAGAAGTATGATCAAGAAAAGAAGATCAAGGATCAATACAAAGCTAGAGTTGAACAATTGAATTTAGTACTTTAGAAGATTACCCAGTCTTCTAAATTTGTTGAACCTATGACTACAAGCATTCAAGATCCTATGATTCAGAAGGCTGAAAAGAATCATTCACAAGGTAGATCAATTGGTGAATTTCTTGATGGAATGTTGGAATAGGGAACATAGCTCTTGAGATCCTCTATGGAGAGAATTGACAACATGGATTCAAGTGTAAGGTTAGAATTAGGTAAAACCATTGACACACTTTCTCAAGATTTGCAAGAGATGGAAAACAATCTAGAGGCTTGAAAGAAAATGAAAGAACTAAAGCTCAGTGTGCTAGTGGATATTGGGATAATTCCCAATAGATAAATGTTCATTGATGTTAAGTCAACAATGAAACATAAGATAAGTGTCATTAAGGATATGATTAAGGATTTACAAGAAGCTCGTTCAAGGTCAGTGAAGATAATGGTTCACACCTTTTCACCAAAATCAAAGAGCTTCCATGCCAATTGTTTGATGATAACTAGAAAATACTTCCCTCCGACTCAGTTATCCAAGAGTTTACATCAATGATGCAAAATGAAATTGAAGATGAAGCTTTCTTAGTAGCTTCAATTGATAAATTGATGGACATTCAAATCACATTGGATAACTTGAAAGTAGTTTTAGAAAGGAATCATAAAGCTTTTGTCATCATCAAGGACTCATTCACATGATTTCTTGCCATCTCTAGAAATACCTTAGGTCATACTGATGAAAAATTCCAAGTGGCCATGGAGAAATATGAAGAATTCTTGGAGAAAGATGGTGGAGAATGATGAATGTGCCTTCCCACACTTGTTTATTTTCAATTTTTTTTCTTCTAAATATGTAATTATTTGATGAGATACTACATGTCTTTTATACATATGTAATTACATGTAAAAATAACACAAGTCCTAAATCAAATTGGACTGTGTTGTTGAATAAGTCAAATTTAGATTATATTGTCCTAGATTAGCTCTCTACTCTCTCTATATATGAGGAAGTTTCCTTGTATTAAGGACCTTTGATCTTTTGAAGTGAAGCACTGCCCATTTGAAAAACATATTGAGACTTTGTGTTTAATGTGCATATCAAATATTAATCAATAAAAGAGGCAAATTTTGCATCCAATATTTGTTTTGGATCTGATTGGTTATGTGTAAGATTGTTCTTACATCCTTCTTACTAGACATTTTCTTACAATTGGTTGAATAAGTGGCATTATATTTCATATTTGAAAGGGAATTCAAATATGATCTTGATAGTCTTTTTGCTACAATATTGTATTTGTAGTTTATTTTTTAGTGTGTGAACTTGGTTAATAATTCAAAGACTTTGGGTTGTGGTTATTTGTTACATTTTGTGGATCTATTGGTGGTGCATGTTGAAGTATTTGAGCTGCAACATTCTTCACTCTTTTTATTTTATGCATCATCATTGAAAACAACAAAAGTATTTGAGCTTTTGTGGATTTTCATGGTGTGAAACTCACTGGTATCACTTTGATTTCTCTTACGTTTAATCAAGTAGATATTGGTCATTATTGATCATAATAGTTATTTGAAGAAATGTCATTGTAATTGTTGTAAGAAGAAAACATTTTTTTGAAAAAAGAGAAAAGGATGACTATAGCACCCAATGGATAAATTTAGTGTATATAATCTAGGGACCAATTACTTGTTTTAGATGGCGGTAAGAAGGGAGCCTCCCTTTTTTGAGAGGAGAGATTAAAATCTCATCATAGCTATGGTTGAAATTACCATTTTGTAATTAATTAAGTGATTAAAAAATATTCACCCAACAATAAGCATGTTCCCAAATCCACAAGACAAGAAACCTCACCATGGAGAAATGTAGAGCAATCTCATTTCTCCCAAACAAGCTTCTATACAAACAAACAAATTGTCAAACATAACTTTTACTACATAACGATCCAAAACCTGAAAATATAGGTATAGAACCTCTAAACACCTTTGATCATCAAATCCAAACTACACAAGCATATCTTCAACCATGAAGAAATTTAGAGCACAAAACTAAACACACCGAGTTGTCACACTGCACACTCTTTTATTCAAATTTTCTCAAAAGCACTTGGAAACCAAGTGAACTTACTGCAACTGCAACACTAGCACAACAATTTAACACCTTCTCATTGTGACTACAACAACTGCAACACTTATCCATCACAACCATACAAGACATCAATGGCAAAAATGATGACAACACCATAACACCTTCTTTTTAAACCACAAAACATCCATACTAACACCTGAACTGACAACACCAACAATCTCCATACTATTGACATCAATGACAACACTAACAACATACTTGCAACAATTTATTTTTGGGTGATGTGAGATTGCCTATGGATTTAGATGTTCCTACATTATATAGATGTGTACATTTTGGATCAAGTGGCGCTAGTTGTAAACAAACACTATTGGTAAACATAATATCATCTACTATCTAGGTGTATTTACACATTTTGTTTAAGATGTAAATAAACTTTTCTTCAAATTGATTCATTAATCGTTGTAACTTAGTATTTTATGTTATCTTTCCAAAATGTGTATGAGGAAAATTCTTTGTTTATTATACGATCTTAAAAATGAAAGAGTCTTGGTTGGGTTTTTATTGGTAAATATATGCATAAAAGATTAAATTAATGTTACCAAAATATTTGGTTCAAATATTTTTGTATCACTGTGCATTTTTCAATCAAAAGTAAGAAACAACTCCTAATTAGTGAAAAATCATCTACAAGGAGTTACAACTCATCATATTATTTTTGTAATCTATCTAGTGTGTCATTGCTAAGTGGTATAAAAGTATATTTCTTAAAATATAACATAAATGTAAAGTGTATTTTTTCCACCTACATTATAAGGTGCTTGTTTTGTGTATGCTACTATCAAGCCTTTTTAATGGGTCATTATTAAAATTATCATAAATATGCACAAGCATTTAGAAAATGATTTGTGTTGTGAATATTTTTTAAATTCTTCTCCGTCCAATTGGTCTTTGTTAGCCAATCCTTGTTGTAATAAAGCCTACTAATTATTTATGGATGTTTAGTAATTTGATATATCCAATGCCACTATGATTATTTTGTTCAAATGGTATAGGTGTTAGAAACCTATACATAGGTTGTAACTCTCATGAACTATCTTGTCATTGTTTTATTTGTCAACAAAAAAATTACCTAATTTTTTTGACTTCATATAATGCATTGTCAATGTCACCACATATTTTATTTATATTGTGTTCAAACTTTAATCCATTACGTTTTATCATTTTTTTGTGGAAGTAACATCCAATTTTCCATTTGAAAATTATTTCATAGTTTTTTCTCATGGTTCTCTAATGGGACATATAGGGGAGAGGGGCCCATAGTGGAGCACCCTAACTTTGCATTTCTCAAAATCATACGTAGAAATTTCAAATCACTCCCAATTCTATACAACAGTTTATTTGACAACTCATGTGCTTCTATATTTCGTTTTAGGGCCACATCAACATGCTTTTTGTTGAGGTATCCAAAAAGGCCCAAAAAAAAGGTGAGACTGATAGTGGTGCACTAAGTCATGTTTTATTGGTGCGTTGATGTGGCATCACATGATTTGTCACTTTGTGTACTTTATGGATAAAAAATGTTTTGCATTTGGATATTAAAATGCTCCACTATGGGGCCCACTGAGGACTACTTCTATCCCCACTAATGGCCCCTGCTCCATTATGGGCCCCTCTCCCCTAATAGTAGTTTTTCCCTATAAGATTTTATATCTATATGCTTGTTGTACTTTAACAATTATATAAACTTATGTTTTCTAGGGTTTGATATAGGCTTTCCATATTTGTTGTATAGTGATGCAAATTTAGTAAGGAAAATATTATTTAACGTGGTTGGGCTATGATGGTCAATAATAAATCACTTGATATTCTCTAAGTTGCCATTTTATTTATTCATTATTCATTGAAGTTTAATTAAAAATCTCTTTTTTCTAGTCAGTGATGTATTTATGAAGATAAGTTTCTTGTATTATAATTCAATACCAAAATCAGTACAACATGCATTACATGTTGTGTTGACATTTGTTGGAGGTTGAGTAATGCATTATATAGTGTGTATATCATTTTAACTAACATAATTTTTTTCTTATGTTATTTGCATATTATTTTAAATGCATTCATTATTGAAATATCTACTTTTGTCATATAAAAAGTATAATATAAAGTTCATTGCATATGCAATTAGAATGAATTTTGAATTTTTATTTGCACTCCATACTTTTGGTATTTGTAGAAAAACTATTATTCCATGCTTCTAAAGGTTTTCTTTGAAAGAAAATTACTAGTTAGCTTATGTCAATTGTATTGCTTTTATGTAATAATATTTGGTTAGATTCAATTTGAGTAAAAAAATCTTCATAAGTTGTTGTATTGAAGTATATTAATTTATTTCTATATCTTTTAACAAATTTTTTAATTCTTATTTACATTATCCTTCGGTTATATGAGTGATTGTAGTATTGTTCTATTTGTGGGAAGTATAGGAAAATATATCTAGAATTTGCACATTTTTTCTTTTTACAAAATTTTGTATGGTGATACAAATGGAGTATATAAAATACTTCTAGAGAGTTTATTTTACAAGTTATAATATTTTCAACAAACATTATTATTTTCACATTATTATTATATCCATATAAACCAAAGCATTTTTTATCCATAGCATAGCATGGTTAAATGTACATTTCCTCTATTTTGAAACTTTTATTTGAATAAGTAGTTTGTAACACTTCCAAAGAACTTGTCACCTTAAGACATTAGTTATTTCAAACATCACAATCTATAATTGTAACAATGAATGAAAGTCATGCATAATATTTTTTGACTAAGTAATCAATATTGATGCCTTGTATTATTGTTCCATGCTTGCATTTATTTGTGTACTTTTATAAATCCAATAACATGTTTACTAATGGATCATATTTATGTTCTAAATTAGTAAATATTATAAAAAATGTTGGGCATTCTAATTATCTCATAATTATAAATCTGTTTTTAATTTTTTTTTTTTGCAAGTGATTAGACAAGATTCAAATGTGCATGAAATCTATGTATCAAACATTAGATTTTAGAATACAATCAAGATTTGGTTTGTATTTTATAGCTTTTTCTAGTAGTTTTTATCCTTGTAGTTGACCTCTTCTAATTCGTATTCACATGCTTGCAAATAATTGGTCTATAATTATTCTAATTGCTTTGAAAATAGGCTTGTTTTATGCTTTGCAAACTTGTGGCTACTATGTAATAACTCTAAATAATATGCAATTTTATGGTAGGTGAATGCTTTTACTATTTTCTCATTATGTGGATCCCCATGGAATAATGTTGGGAACATGATCTCTTTTGTGTATTTTTCTTGGAAATTCCAAGTGTGTTTTTCCCTTTAGCTCAAAAGTGATTTCAATAATATTGTCACACATATCATGAATAAAAATTGAGTCTATGAATCCATGTCCTAAAGTGTCACCTCAACTCTCATCTTTCATATCACTTTCTATTTCAATTTCAAATGATAACTTGTTGATTTCATAAGTACAATAAGTATTGTTATGCACAATACTCGATTTTGTGTCTATTTGAGTATTTTTTCTTTTGTTTATGTCCAGTTGTCTTGTACATAACACTTCTAGATATTTTATGACAATGCTTACACACACCTTGCCTAATTGATATGCATTTCAGTATTCTATTTTCATTTTAAAAGAAATTGCAATTGTTGTTGTTTCATTATTGTATCTTGGCAAATATTTTTGCACAATGCTTATATTACTAAGAGTGTTGATTATTCGTCTCATAAGACTCATTTGGGGTTATTTATAATCCCATTATCTAATTCATGAAAATGAAATTTGAAGTGACACGAGCCTCTCTTCTAAATCAGTAAGCATTTTTACATGCGAGAGAGAGCTATTTCATCTAATACATGTTGGTGTTGTGAAAGGAGGTAGTTTTTATTTTATTTCAAAGAGTTCTTTTACAAATTTTATATGTTTTTTTTATTGATCTATTGTTATTTGTTAGATCTATATACATTTGTTCATCATCTTTTGTTATGATTACCATGTTCTACCAAAAAAAATACTTTTTCACATATTAGACAATTGAACTTTAAAATGCTAATTTGTTTTATATATGCTCATAATACTTAATTTTTTTGACTTCTAACGTCTCTTTAAATTAGTAATAGCTAGCACATCTACCTTTCATTTTCTATTTTATTTGTAGAGAATAGATTTTACAATATTTTTGATCTTATTACATTTGTTTCATCTATACTGACATGGAGATTGTAATCCATGGAGATGCATTACAATCTAGAAATTTTTCTCTTCTTTTTACAAGAGATAATTTTTTCTCTTCTTTTTAAGAGATGTTTGTTTTTCTCTTTCTTTTAAAGGGATGTTTGTTTGTTTTCTCTTTCTTTTAAAGGGATGTTTGTTTTAGAGGTGGGTGAAAGAATAATTGAGAAGTAGTGTTCTGTCTAGTGGTTCAAAATGCAAAAACATGACTTTACCCAACCCGGTGGAAAAGGTAGGGCCATTGGTGGAATGATGGGTGCCTAGGAGAAAGAGAGAAGCTCGTGAGATAACTACTACACCTTTAATTTGATTCTGGGCCCCTTAGTCGCTAGCATTGGCAGACAATATATGGTAGCTTGGCCCAACTTTCTGCCATTGGCTGAAACATGGACATGTGAATTTCGTATCAACTTGATGGTCAGCGAGCAAGGATTTCGATCTGACTGAAGTAGGTCAGCTTTAAAAGGCGGATGGCAATAGCGTCGCAGTGGAAAAGGTGCCTGCATTAAGTGGTTTTATTCGGTTCATTGTATCACAGTCAATATGATTCCAGTGACTTCAATGAGGAGAAGCAACCCTTGGGCCATCATATTCATTGTTATCATCTATTCTTTTCTATCGAGGTAGTTAACAATCAATCAAACGACCGTCTTCTCAGTGCGGGATTCCTTCCGACCAAGATTACTTCATTCATTCCCTTTCGTCCACCTCACTCCATAAGGCAGCGTACCAACTTCATTTCTAATCATCCAGAATCCCCAGTGAGATAGATTTGTATAGGATAGCTCATTACCATACTTTATATCGAATAGGATATGATGGGATAGGATATAGGATGGCCTCCAGCCAGATGCCGGCTAATGATTATCACTCCATCCCAACCTACCTAGCCAGCCAACCCTCCCTATGGATGGATAGGAATCTCTTACCAGCTGGATTGATAGGATGGGAGATGATCAACTTAATCCACATATTATGTCACATGCCATTGAACTATTTCTATTAGTATGGTACACATTGAGAAAGTTTGCAAGTTATGGGTGATAAGATTCAAAACTATTTCTATTCGTATGGTACACATTGAGAAAGTTTGCAAGTTAATGGTGATAAGATTCAAATTTTTGATGGAGTGGTGTGATATTCAATGTGGTTTTATTAATTGAATAATGTAATATTGTCATTTTGCTATGTATTGTATATCTTTTATGGTAATGTATGCATATAATATTTCTAAACAATTTTTTATTTTGCATTCCTCGTACATAAATGCATTACAAAATGTTTCAACAATATAGTCTTATTGATTGTTTATCATTTTTCAGTTCGATAAATAACATATGGCATTGAATAAGCTATTGTCATAATGGATAACAACTATATTTGGTTTACACAATCCATGCAATTGCATTTTAGACATATGGTAACTCCATTTGATTTCTACGTTTGTACAAATATTTTACAAATGGTGTGTTGGTTCTCGTACTAGAAAAAAATACCTTTTCTTTTGTATAATAGCAATTCATAGTGACTCAAAAGAGGGTTACTATCATGAAATAAAATACAATATGAATTTGTGTTTGAATTTGAAGTAAATATAGGGATCTCTTTTTCTAGGTCAAGGACTAAAGATCAATGTCTATGTCAAGCCACTTGAACAACCACTGTATGCAAAATATGTCACCCCACAATCCTCTCTCAATAGTATGTAAATCTATTCTAGCAAAAAATGACATTTTCTTAATGTAGTTATCTAGGTCTTGAATTCCATGCATTTTATAGAGAAGATCTAGGTTTAAATCATAATTATATGGTTCTAATGCATCTATATGGTCTCTTTCAAAACTAGTAAGAAAGTGATCTACAATTATGTTTTGTAGTTCAATAGATGCATATTAGAAGTGTAATAACACTTGAAATGTGTCAAATAAACAACCCCCTAATCTAAAGTGAAATAATTCTAGCATGGTTAAAT
Source organism: Sequoia sempervirens (assembly GCA_007258455.2). Taxonomy (NCBI): domain Eukaryota; kingdom Viridiplantae; phylum Streptophyta; class Pinopsida; order Cupressales; family Cupressaceae; genus Sequoia; species Sequoia sempervirens. The sequence goes on along the minus strand of VDFB02281492.1, from coordinate 1,075,076,897 downwards.
AATTGTTAGTTAACATTTTCTCAATACTAATACACACATCTTCTCTCTTTGTCTTATAGCTTTCCACATCTATAATTCGTGCCATTATTAGATACAATTTATGGTTTGAAATAATTTTATAATTTGAAATAGTATTGGTGCAACTAGATCATACACATATATGTATTATTGTATTTGAATGGATATGTATATAGTTTGATATAATCACAATAAAACTAGTAAATTCCTTTAGCTTTGATAGTTACTGAATATTCATATAGTCCTAGAGAAAGTAATTGCTTTCAAGTTAAAAAAATAAAAAATATATAATAGTTAAAATAACTTTATATTGTTTCATAGTCATCAAAATTAAATGGTTCACCTGGTTAAGTTATAATTTAGATGTGTTATTATTTGTTCAGTTAATGTTAGAGTAAAAAATATTTCAAGTAATTAATTAATTAATTAATTATTAGGTTCTTTTTCCTCTAATTATTTAAGCTTATTTAAGTCATGTTCTTTTTATGTCTCATATCGTAGGATGAGGACACATGTCATGATCTTGTTTTATCCTCACCTAGGGTTTCTAAGTTTATTATCTTTTTATAAGGATTCTTTATTGTGTAATCATTAAGATGCACATTCATAATGATTCAAGCTTTTTTGGATCAATAGCTCTTGGCCTCCATAGATTTTCTATTCTCTCTTTTTGTAACAAGTGTTTGATTGTAGATGATCTTTGGGAGCTATGGAGTTGTTTTCCCCAACTTCAATAGTTAATGTGGAAATGTTTCTCCAAAATAGGAGAAACAAAAATTTAACTAGTTTGAAATAGTTATTCCATGCAAATAAGCAATAGGATTTAGCCAACAATCCAATGTAATATGTACAATACTAGTCATTGAATATGCTTTTCATTTAATAGAGAAAAGACCAATGGTGCAAGCTATTAACCATAACATATCTCACATGGATGAATTTTTGATAAATTACTAGACTAAATTGTTGTATAGGTTGGTGTGTTTTTACCAGTTTAGCTAGTATTAAAAAGCTATTTACAAATAGATAATACAAAGAAATTCAATATATGGATAAAATTATGGTGACAACGAACTTAGGTTGTTTAAAATAACATAAACTTGTTAATAGTTAGTCAATGCAATCACATTTGGGAAGAGTACCTTATCAAAAATACATTGCAAATTTCATAGAACAAAATTAATAGTTTGTACATATGAAATATTTTAGAAATATAATAGCCATATCAAAATATTAAGAGTTTGTAGATATAAAAATATAATATTCATAGAAATATACAATGATGAACATATCAAATATTTTCTAAATACAATCAAGAGAAATTTAAAAAAATCATCATGTAATTTGAAGAGTTTATACAACATCTTGAGTCTCTCATTCACACTCATCTTCTAGACCAAAACTATCAAATTATTGGCCACTATTGTATTGTGTTGATGAATCTCCATAATCACTCTCATAAATGATAATTTAGCTTTTGATTAACAATTTGACTTGATCAACTACAAAATTGAGATTCCATAGTTTGTGTGTAGAAGTCTAAAGGATGTCATGATATCAAGCACCTTAAATATCACAGAGAACCAAAATTAGAGAGTACATAAAATCCACTCCTCTATAGTGATTTTTTTAGTGGCTAATATTCACCAATTGGCTAATAGTTGAAATTTGGGAATCCAAAATTGGCTAATAGTTCGAGCTATAATGTGACTTGAATCGCCACATTTCTACAATTTATTATAATATTATTTAAATCACCAAAGAATTTATTTTATTAAAAAAATTAACTCTAAAATTCACCACAATATTCGATACATGATTACATCAGGTTCACCTAAATTTTATAAATTATAGTAGAAATCTGTATTAATTCGCCAATAGTATATCATAATTATTAGTTGCTTTAGGACCATATTTCTAATCTTTAGATTCCACCATTGATTTATAATCTAATCTAATGGCCCTTGTTGTAATCCATGAGGTAAAATGTACCCACAATTTGTAATGCCCATGGGGTCCACAATTTTGGGTCTCATGAGCATTAGAGATTATGGGTACATTTTACCTGTAGAGTACAATGAGGGTCATTAGATCAATGATCTAAAAGAAATTTTGAGCCCCATGAGAATTACAAATCATGGGTACATTTTACCTTGCAAAATACAATGAGGGCAATTATATTATATTTTAAAACGCTGGTGGCAAGTAAATATTATAGTCTACCCCTTAAACCCATTGATAATTTCCACTCTCAGGCCCCTAATTTTCCATGAGAATTATTTTTATATTGGATGGATTCTCCATCATAATTAATGCATTTTCTTATTATTTTTCAAGATTTTCCAAAAATTTTACAAAATTTTAGTGATGTCAAAAAAATCGCCAATAAAATTAATCTTTTTTAAAAAAAAAAGGAAAGATTCACCAATATTTTATATTTTTTTTGAGGGGGGTTTCTTAAAGTTATCACTGCTCCTCTATAGGGCCCAAGTGAACACCATGTTGTACTTCTCCCTTAAGGAATCACATGATCCACATACTAATTTGATCACTTAAAGTACACCTATTCATGTGCATTGTTGGTTTGATTATGAACTTCCTAATGCATTTAGCAATGTAGAAGTCATAAAGTTCTTAGTACAAAGCCCATACAATATTTTTTTTTGACCTTTATTTCAAGATTGTAAAATCTAATTTCCAAGATCATCCAAACCTAAATGTTTCATATTTAAAGTTATGTTAAAAATCTAAAATTGATGAATAATCAAGATCTTTCTATGATAGAGATAAGCTATAAAACTATAAATGAATTAACACAATTATAAATCCATGATTCCAAGAGATGTGAAAATGCCAAGATGATAGTATTGCATTAGGATCTCAAAAAGAAGTTGTAGAAGAATGACTACTTGAATCAATGTACATGAATGCCAATGTATAAAAAACCTTACAATGTAACAATGTGAAAGGAAGAAAATTGTAGCTCTATAGTTTAGGACATAGAACAATAAATTTTCTTCACTTCTCATTCAAGGAAAACCTAGAGATCTTAATTCAAGAATGGAATGAGGGAAAGAGATCTACGATAGGGATGTCCTAGGGTGGGTGTTCCCACAATAGTGGTTTACAATTTTTGGTCAAACTGGACAATGAAATTATTATTTTTAACTAAATCTTCACATTCGGGCACCTATAGCGGCTAAAGCGTGAGGAATTTGAAGATGATGCAAACTAGTCTCGTCACATTTTGTCTGTAGATTCTAAAAATATTTTTTTCAAAATTTCTGGAATCAGATTGCACTTCTTTTTCCATCTCCCACGAAAACTATTTTTTTTCTTTCAGAAAACAACATTTTTAAAAAGTGACGCACATCGTATAACACATAACTTTTTTTCCATGAAGGATAAAATTATAATTCTTTCGAATTTAGATTTGTAACTCCGATATCTAGTGCTTCCACTTGGTTAGATAGTTTTTTATTGAATATTTTTTCTTTAATCAAGTTTCGAAGTCAAACCAATTATAATTTAGACATAGCATGACCGTATAACGTGCAACTTTTTTTGTATATATTGAAATTCTTTTTTTTTGTCGGATCAAGGACTCAATATCTGGTGCACTCATATTTTTCAAAATTTGTTTTTGATAATCTGTTATTTTTCCACATGTGTAGAACAAAGACCTTCATTTTTGGTGAAAAACCTATGTTTAATAATAATAAAAAAAAACATAATAAAACCAAAACATATTAAAATTATATTCGTAGATAGTTCAGAAAAAGATCTACGAACCCCTAGGGGTTTGAGCGAACCACCCTTCCACTTTGGTTTTTAGGTGGGAAGGAATTTAAAGGGTTTGCTCAAACCAGTAGGTTCGTACGAACCCCTAATATCAAGTTTTTTGCCATGGGGTCATTTTTTGTGAGTTTTCCTTCCTCACTTGAATTGTAAACCACTATTGTGGCTTCACCCGGGTGTGATGAAGGACTAAAAAGGGGTTCACCACCAAGCTAGGGCTTGGAAAGAGAAGCAACATGCATGACCTAATGTCAAAACCCAATAATATGTGAAACTTCACTAAATGACCTAGAAATGAATGCAAATCAAAATAGTGAGCTGATAAATTAGAGAGATGGACCTAGAAACCTGTAGTAGTTCAAACTACAATGTTGAAAATACTAAATTTAGGGCACACTAGGACTCATTTCCCAGGCTGGGTGAGAGATAGGATTAGAAAAGATCATGACAAGTGCCTTCATCCTATAACATGAGACAACTAACTCATAACTACCTAGGATAACATAAGATCTAGAAAGGACAACTAAGACTTCCAGAAGGAATGTTATAATCCTAAGTAAACTTAACACATGAATATGTCCCCTAATTCCTAGTAAGCGAATTAACTAAGTATAAGATATTTATTCACACCAACAAAAACAACCTTGTAGATGTGTAGTGCTCTTCAATATATTTCCAACACCAATTTGTTTATAAAAAATAGAGCTCAGGGTGAAAGTTATGGCCTATTGAAGAAAAATGTAATAAATAGCTTCAACTTGCAATGTATGGCAAAAACTAGATTTTTTTTATTAAAATATATGTGGATGAAAAGTTCTCTCCAATTTTTTTGAATATTTGTTCACCAAAATATGGCACATGTCAAAAGTTATGCAAGTTTGAAAAAGGCTCAATTTGGCTCATAGGAGGGCCTTGGTGGCCCTCGAGTAGTGCTACTAGTAGAGGTGGCTAATGGGCAACAGTCAGGTGGAGCACCAAGAAGTCAGTTGTCACTATTAGATCTAATTGAGTTGCATTTTCTAAAAATATTGGTTGCAATTAGGAGTAACTACTAGTAGTCTACATTGGTGAGTGGTTGTCAACTATTTTTTCGGTTGTTTTAAATTGATTGTAGGTAGTTAGTGACAAATTTTGTAGTTTGCAGAGTGCTGTGGGAACTAGTCACATGTTCTATGAGCAGTCAATGATCATGGGGCTAGCCCCTATGTTGTGATGCTTAACAATGCTTAAGTTTTGAGTGCTTAGCAAGCACAAAACTTTTTATAAGTGTTTTTATTTTAATTTGAATTTTTTTTTTAATCTACCAATTGTATGACAACACTAGGAGAACAAGAAGGTGAGGAAAATAACATAGTAACCCTAGGGACACAATTCTTCAACATAAATGTAGGAGATACAAATATTGATTGTGAAGAAAAAGCATACATGAATACCTCTAGGAAGCTACTATTTTTGGAGAGGACACCAATGAGGCTATAGAAAATATCTTCATTCTAGAATCAATGTGGCAGAGACAAAATATAACTAGGAACAACACTAAATTATTCAATTTCATTGGTACTTTACAAAGTGATACCCTCAAATGGTAGGTCACAAGACTTATCCTAAAAATGATAAAGAAAGGGATATAGTAAAACAATTCAACATAAAAGTTGAAGCTTTGTACCTAACTCACTCAATACACTCAAACAAACTATTTTTGGAGCACCACACACCAATGAGGCCAATATTGAAAAGTAACTACTAGGATTCAACTAGAAATCAAATAGGCAGAGACTAGTTGATTAACAAGGAAACAATGAAGTTCTAGCAATTATCTAGGTTCATAGTTAGACAAAGTAATACACCATGAATACCTCTAGGAATGGTAGGCTATAGGAGTGGCAGAGACTATAACTAGTAAATTATTCCATATTTACAAAGTGAAACTTAGTAAAGACAATAATTTTTATCAAATTTTGAAGCTTTGGAATTACCTAGTGAAGGGGTAAGAAAACTCAGAGAACTCACACAAAATAAAGATGAAACTATCACCAATTTTGATAAGGGATTCAAAGAAATAACTAGAATATTTGAGGAACCACTGACTAGAAATTAGAAAATTGAATGGTTCATATCTAGAGTAACACCAGAAATCAGAATGGCCCTATATGGAGGAAGCTTTAGTCCATATCTGAAACTAGTCACTTTGGCTTGCCAGATAAAAAACCAATATTGGTGGAAACTTGAGAAGGATAAATAAAACAAAGAAATAGAAAAATTAATACTGGATATCGAACAATTAAGACTTCAGCAAGAGATTATGGCAATATAAGATACCTTCCACAAAGACCTAACATCTGTTGTACTTATTACAACTGAGAAGGTCACTTACAAAATGAATGCCCAAAATAAATAGGAAGGAATAAATAAAATGCACTAAGTGTAGATCTAAGGGAACATTCTAAAAAGATTAACTCAATTTAGTGTGGAGTTTGTGATAAGTCTAGGATGATCATGAAATAAAAGATTGTCCATCACAACTATTTCAACTAGAATAACCACAACTAGGAAACCATAATGAGGAAAGAGGGATGGCATATGTAAAAGGTCTGGTAATGCAATATTGCCAATTTGTGATGTATTGTACATCTTGTATGGTAATGTATGCATATATTTCTAAATAATTTTTTGTTTTGCATTCATTGTACATAAATTCATTACAAAATGCTTGAATGTTATAGTCATAATGACTGTTCATCATTTTTCGGTTTGATAAATAACATATGACATTGAATAAGCTATCATCACAATGGATAGAAACTATATTTGGTTTACACAATCCAAAAATTTGTATTTTAGACATAAGACAACTCCATTTGATTTCTACATTTGTACAAATGTTTTACAATTGGTATGTTGATTCTTGTACTATAAAAATCACCCCTTGTTTTTTGGTATAATAGCAATTCATAGTGACTCAAAAGAGGGTTACTATCATGAAATAAAATACAAAATGAATTTGTGTTTGAATTTGAACTAAATATAGGGATCTCTTATTCTAGGTCAAAGATTAAAGTGCAATGTCTATGTCAAGCACTTGAACAATCATTGTATGTAAAATATGTCACCCCACAATCCTCTTTCAATACTATATAATTATATTCTAGCAAAAACCACATTTTCTTAATCTAGTTATAATCTAGGTCTCGAATTCCATGCATTTTATAGAGAAGATCTAGGTTTAAATCATAATTATATGATTCTAATGCATCTATATGGTCTCTTTCAAAGCTAGTAAGAAAGTGATCTACAATTATGTTTTGTACTTCAATAGATGTATATTAGAAGTGTAATAACATTGAAATGTGTCAAATAAACAACCCCCTATATGAAATAATTCTAGCATGGTTATAATTGTCAATTAACATTTTCTCAATACTAATACACACATCTCTCTTTGATAGCTTTCCACATCACAAATGATGGTTTGAAATAATTTTATAATTTGAAATAGTATTAGTGGATATTAGAGTGATTGCTATATAAATTCAGAACTACTCCTACATTTATGTTTCCAAATTGATGCTTGATTTTTGATTTGTTTGGTGCATGGATGATAGCACTGATTCATTTTCTTTATTTTTTATCAAGAAACAAATTCAAAGTACATACAATTTCAAAACTCTTCAATCTAACATGAAGCCTTAAAAGCTTTGCAAGGTATAGAACAAATGTGGCTCCATCAGCGGAAACATTAAATGATTTTACTTTAGTTAGTAACATTCAACAAATGCAAAGAAGATAACAAATGGACGAAGAAAAAATAAACACAATCCAAGGATTTTAGATTTAAAAAATAATATATGCATTAATGAAATTTCAAGAAACTTTTGGATAGAAGATATCTGAAGGCAAATCTTTAGTGGGTATATTTTTTACTGTCAGTTCACTACACATCATTAAATAAATATCATTATCCATTATCCAAAAATATGCATAAATTGACATTTAAATCATTCTTACTTCTCAACCATTAAAATGCAAAACTGAATCTAACCAGTAAAGAATACCATTACTTGAATATAAGTTGTTTAGTTTTTTTAATGTATTTTATTATTTACAAACTAGCATATATATACTTCAATATTTTTGGATGTAGGTCTACCAGGACAGTTGCAACTACATCAGACAAAATCATGATGCATGTGGGCTGAAAATAGGATTGTTGAGAGTGTGGGAGAAGGCATGAAAGATCTCAAGGAGGGAGATCATGTGTTGCCATTATTTACAGGCGAGTGTGGAGAGTGCATATACTACAAATCACCAAAGACTAATTTGTGTAAAAAATTCAAAATCGATCTCACCAGGGCAGTCATGTTGAGTGATCCTTCAAGAATTAAAAGATATATTTTTTTGTTTAATGGATTCAATCAGGTTGCATAGATATCATCATCCTTATGTATCAAAACATCAAATACTTTATTTTCCATTCTGGCCCTGCCATGCCTGTCGTCCTAAATCTTTTAACATTGCAATGGTCAATTAAATAATTGATAAATCTTGAAGATTATAGTTATCCACTTAATAATGGATAAATGTTCCTGATTATAATGGTTTGGTAGAATAAGGTAAGATTTTATACCTCTTTCCTTAATATGGCTCCTACTTTTAGTGCTATGGTGGCTCCATGAAAACCTTTTTTTATTAAATTTTAATAATAGCTTATGAAATGTGATACAAAAATATTGATTGAAAATTAATTAAAAATTATATATAAGTTCTTACTTTTATTTTTGATGAATTCTTATAAAATTATGTCAAAATTATTTACTATTTTTTAAAATCATTTTGAATTGAAATCAATTTTTTTTATAACTATAGAATTTGGGAAAAATAGGCGCCTCGAGAAGGATAACTCTCGACGTATTTTATATATATTAATATTTAATATATGTATGCTAGTAGTTAAAATAACTTTATATTTTTTCATAGTCATCAAAAGTAAATGGTTTACCTAGTCAACTTATAATTTAGATGTGTTATTATTTGTTTATTTAATGTGGAAATGTTTCTCCAAAATAGGAAAAAACAAAAAATTACCTAGTTTAAAATAGTTATTCCATGTAAATAAGCAATAGGATTTAGCCAACAATATAATTTAGTATGTACAATACTAGTCATTGAACATGCTTCTCATTTAATAGATAAAATATCAATGGTGCAAGCTATTAACCATTGTAGACACTTAAAAATGTCTTGATGGATCGCATTGGATAACTAACATCATTTTGTCCTAAAACCCATCCTCTTTTCGCTTAATTGATTAAATTAGCCTAGCTATTTAATTAATTGCCTCATTTTCATCCATTAATCTAAATAATCTAATTGGGATAATTCATCCCTTTTCATGCTAACATTTCATCCTATTAAATTAAATACATCAAGTTATTTAATTTAAATCCCTAAGTCTTCTTATTTAATTAAATAACCCCAAGTTATTTAATTAAATATCATATCATTATCCCCTATTTTCATTAAATTACTTTATTTAATGAATATCATGAAATTCACCTAGTTGCATAATTAAACCTTTGTTTAATTATCAATTACTAATTAATCTAATTCCCCCCACTTGCAAGGATATATTCCAAGGGAATATTCCTCCTTTGCACATTCCTCCAAAAGGAATATTCCTTTCCATTTTGCACATTAAAATTTGGTTTTAATTAGCTAAATATCTAATTTTCCTCACCCATGAGAATATTCTCTTTCTTCACTCATTTGAAAAAGGGAATATTCTTTTTTTTGCAACAAACTTTCAACAAGACTTCATGTGCAAGTTTTCAACAAGACTTCATGTGCAAGTTTTGAAAGTGTGTTTGTTTGGATGAATGTAAACCCTTGATTAAATATCAACTTGCATTCTTAACCCTTGATGGGAATCCATGATCCATGCCTCCATCTTCTTTCCTTTTTGACCATTGATTAGCCTTTTCAATCTCAAACCTTCATTTCTCATTTCTCCTCCTATAAATAGGTCACTATTTGGAGACAAATGGATCCATCTTTTAACAACAAACTTATGTTGTTAAAATCACTTGCACTTGTAGTCATATTTATCACATTTTACATCATTTTTGCTTAATTTACTTGCATATTAGCTTAAAACATCAATTAATGGCCTCCATGATAACATAGGTGCATACATTTAACATATTTTGTAATTAGGGTTTTAATCTTTTGAAGCTTGCATACATTTAGAGTAGATTTTCATACACCCATATCGATCATCTTAGCATTCATCATGTTAATTTAGCATTTAAATCATGTTTTATCACACATATTTCACCGGTTTTGTCGATTCTCTTCAATAGAATTGATCAAAATAAGCTCATTATCCAAGGGATTGGGAAAGGGTCACCATTCCACATCAATGCGACACCCCTCCCCCAATAGGATAAGTTTCAATGTCTTAGATTAGATGTTTTTCAAGCTTTCATGATTTAGAATTTTAGTTTCAATGGCTTCTTTGTCTTTGTTTACAGTGAATGATCTTATTGGGATTGATGCTTAGTGGGTTAAATATGCTTTGAATTCGTATGGATCAGGTGTAGTTAACCTATACTATGTCATTGGTCACAACCATAACATGTCTCACATGGATGAAATTTTGATAAATTACTAGACTAAATTGTTGTACAGATTGGTGTATTTTTATCAGTTTAGCTAATGTTAAAAACTATTTAGAAAAAGATAATACAAATAAAAATTCAATGTATGGATAAAATTATGGTGACAATGAACTTAGGGTGTTTAAAATAACATAAACTTGTTAATTTAGTTAGTCAATGCTATCACATTTGGGAAGAGTACCTTATCAAAACTACAACATTGCAAAATTAATAGAAAAAATAAATAGTTTGTACATATGAAATATTTTATAATTATAATAGCCATATCAAAATAGTATGAGTTTCTAGGTACAAAAATATAATATTCATAGAAATATACAATGATGAACATATCAAATATTTTCCAAATATAGTCAAGAGAAATTTAGAAATTTTTATCATGTAATTTGAAGAGTTTATACAACATCTTGAATCTCTCATTCACAATCATCTTCTAGACCAAAACTCTCAAATTATTGGTCACTATTGTATTATGTTGATGGATCTCCATAATCACTCTCATAAATGATAATTTAGCTTTTGATTAACAATTTGACTTGATCAACTACAAAATTAGGATTCCATATTTTGTGTGTAGAAGTCTAAAGGATGTCATGACATCAAGCACATTAAATCTCATAGAGAACCCAAATTAGATAGTACATAAAATCCACTCCTCTATAGGCCCCAAGTGAACACCATGTTGTCCTTCTCCCTTAAGGGATCACATGATCCCCATACTAAGTTGACCACTTAAAGTACACTTATTCATGTAAATTGTTGGCTTGATTATGAACTTCCTAATGCATTTAAAAATGTAGAGGTCACAAAGTTCTTGGTACAAAGCCCATACAATAAAATATTTGAATTTTATTTCAAGATTGTAAAATTTAATTTCCAAGCTCATCCAAACCTTTGCTTCATATTTAAAGTTATGTTAGAAATATGAAATTGATGAATAACCAAGATCTTTCAATGAGGGAGATAAGCTATAGAATTATGAATGAAATAGCACAATTACAAATCCGTGATTCTAAGAGATGTGAAAATGTCAAGATGACAATATTGCATTAGGATCTCAAAGACAATTTACAAAAGAATGACTACATGTATCAATGTACATGAATTCCAATTATGAAAAAACATTGTACAATGTAACTGTAGATATATAAACCTAATTGATCAAATAAAGCTAAATTGAACAATAATTCCAACTAATGATCAACTAAACTATAAATCTCAATGAAATTGTAAACACAAGCAAATTAAATTTCAAATTATGAAATATAAAAGTAAATTCAAATGAAATTCAATCAACAAATGCAAACCTTAATCCAATTGGGGGATTATGTCCTTCATAGATGTGAAGTGCTATAATTGAGACAAAATCCTTGACATTGCAAAAAAAAAATGATGAAAATGATGATCAAATGGTCCGAAAATATCTCAAATTGATCAAAATGAGGATTCAATTCAAGAGAGTAAGTTTACTCAAATCTTTTGCATCCTTATTATGAAGAAATATCTCACTATTTATAGATTTTTGAAATTGGAATCAATGGTGAAGATTGAATTGGCTAATCAAGGGATGGAATTGAATTGGAGGAGTAAACATGGATCAAGGATGAAATCAATGGTTGCTAATCTATGAGGCATGGATCAAAGATCAGATCAAGGGCTCAGGATCCATGAGAGACCCAACAAATTTCCTAAATTTTAGGAGATATGTTGGAGGAATATTGGAGATATTTCCCATTGGGGGGAAATATTTGAATTTGAAAATAAAATATTCCCTTGGAATATTCATTGTGCAAGTGGAAAAAGCTAGAGGATTTGAAAGATATTAGTCAATTAATTCAATAATGTAATATTGTCAATTTGTGATGTATTGTACATCTTGTATGATAATGTATGCATACAATATCTCTAAACAATTTTTTGTTTTGCACTCATCACACATAAATGCATTACAAAATGATTGAACGATATAGTCTTAATGATTGTTCATCATTTTTAGGTTTTATAAATAACATATGACATTGAATAAGCTATCGTCACAATGGATATCAACCATATTTGGTTTACACAATCCATGCAATTACATTTTAGACATAAGGTAACTCCATTTGATTTCTACATTTGTACAAATGGTAAGTTGGTTCTTGTAATATAAAAATTACTTTCTTTTTTTTTTGCTATAATAGCAATTCATAGTGACTTAAAAGAGGGTTAATTCATGAAATAAAATACAAAATGGATTTGTGTTTGAATTTGAAGTAAATATAGGGTTCTCTTTTTCTAGGTAAAGGACTAAAGTGAAATGCCTATGTCAAGCCACTTGAACAACCATTGTATGAAAAATATGTCACCCCACAATCTCCTCTTAGTACTATGTAATTCTATTCTAGAAAAAAACCATATTTTCTTAATGTAGTTATCTAGGTCTCAAGTTCCATGCATTTTATAGAGAAGTTCTAGGTTCAAATCATAATTATATGATTCTAATGCATCTATATGGTATCTTTCAAAACTAGTAAGAAAGTGATCTACAATTATGTTTTTGATGTAGCCTAGGTGGCCAAAGCACTCCTCTTTGACAATTCAAAGGGTATCAAATCAACTCCTTTCTCACAAAACCAATTTGGCTTGTTTTCCTACCTTCCACCTTGTCAATCTAGTAGCATAGTAGACCCTCTTTTCTCAATTTCTCTCAAAAATTCCCCAAATGACTTTACAAGAAAATGACTGATATAGATACCCATTAGGGTCAACTCTAACATACCTCAATATCATATACAAGTATTTTGAAATAACTTTTAGAAATCAAGCAAAATACACTATTTTCAAGGCCAATTAGGCCAAATTTACAAAGGAACCACCTTTGAAACACTTCTCAAAACCAAAATATTGATGGGGAAGCACTCACCTGCCTAAGAAAATATAAAATCCACAATCTTTAGGCCAAGAAAGGCCCAACAACATTCCAATCCACAAATAAAATATGAGAAGGATGTGATTAGAGATTAATTAAATAAAGATTTTGATTTATTTAATTAAAAGAGATGATGTTAGATTAAATTAAATAAGGTTTTAATTTATTTTATTTAATAGATAGACTTTAGAGACTTAATCAAATAAAATTAATTATTTAATTAAATAGGATAATTAGATCAAGATGGTTAATTTAATTATTGAGAAGAGGTGACTTAATTAGATAATTGATTTATTTAATTAAGAGAGGAATATTGATGAATTTAATCAGATAAGGGGATTTGATTAAATGGTTAGATCGAAGGATGATTTAGGATAGAATGATGTTAGTAGTCGGGATCAAATGCATAATGTCAAATGATACATTTTACGTGTCTACATTTTGCCCCTCTTTGAAGCAATGCACTTGTTGCGTTGGTTCAAAGAATAAACGATCTCGATCAAAGCCAAAAATCTCACTTTTTAAAAACTTGCCCCATTGCTGCCTGGCAAGAGAAAACATGCCAATATATTGCCCCCTCGAGAGATTGGACAAAAATTTCAATTTTTGGGTGATCTCATGAAAAAAAGAGGACAAGGTGCCCGACAGGTCGAAAAAGGCTCCAAGAGGCCAAAAATGAGTCTAAACGCAATAAAACAATGTAAAAAAGGTCTCAACTGGACAAAAACAGCTTCAAGGGTCCAAAACCCTAGCAGGATAGCCAATTAGGGTGAAAAAACCCTAATTTTCAAGCTTAAAAGGGGTCTGAGGGGTCACTTTCAATTCATTTTCACACACAACCATTAGCAACCTTGAGATTTGAGCTCTGACCCCCTGACGATATGGTGCAACGACAACTTTCGATGCACATTTTTGACATAGTCTGGACGTACTAGCGGCCACCTGGCATTGGGGCACCGGTAAGTGATCCTTACTTGAGCTTTAATTTTTGTTTTTAATGTTCATTTAATGCTTTTAAAGTCAGTCCTTCTGCAGTAGCGCTATATAGCGCCGCTCAAAAATCAAACTGCGCTGCTCAGTGTGAGATTGCGTCATGGCGACGGAGTTTGGAGTTTGAAAACTCTAACACTAAGGTCATGGCCCGCGGGGTCATTTCTAAATAGCAACTCGACGGTGCTCTAGTGACTGGAATTTTTGCAAACTGCACCGCTAGGAAGGAAAATGCACCACAACAGTGTGCTTTCGACCTTTTGTGCCCTAGCGTCATAGTTTGATAAAAATAAAACTACGACGCCTTCACAGATTGCGATGTTGGAGTGGTTTCTTGGACGCTCGACAAAATATTTTTCAATTTTTTTAACATGATGTCCCTTCCTGATGTAGGATGCGAGGGAGCTCTACTCCTGAGAGCACAGGTCACAAGATCTATTCGGCTACTTGCGAGACCTGAGCGATAGAGATCATGATCAACTTCAAGACATGGGGTTGTGGTATATCGCCTATGCAGCGCCCATTCACACCCACCTTGGGATGATGTTAGCGCTTGCCGAGAGATGGCACAACGAGACCTCTTCATTCCACCTTCCCACCGGCGAGGCCACCGTCACCTTGGAGGACATTTGGCGCATCCTGAGATTTCTAATTCATGGTTGGCATGTCATTTTCGATATAGATGAGGGGAGGGATGCCTGCCAGAGGGTCCTCACCATAGAGGACATTGTCATCTGCGAGGGGTAGATCGAGCTTGAGTGATACAGGGCCCTGGAACCTCCCTTCTGCTTGGTTGTTGTAGCGGTTATTTCAGGTCTCGTTGCCCCAGATAGACGAGGCCGGTATTTCAATCTTGGTTAGGGACTCTCCTAGGAGCACATGGTTCGTGACAGACCAGTCCATTTTGCTTGGGGGCCAGTTCTTCTTGCATCTTTGTACAAAGATCTTCACAAGTACGTCTACCTTGATGACAGAGTACTCAAAGCAGGTGTGACACTCCTCTACGTATGGGCGTGGGAGCACATTGCTGTCCTTCGGCCACAAATTGTTATAGTTCCAATGGGGCCTGATGATCCCCTCATATGGCGCTACAGAGGTGGTGTGTCCTTTACACACACAGGTGAGCACATGATTCCCTATTGGAGGAGAGTCCTAGACAAGATGTAGGTATTCATATGGCGTCCGTACCTTGGTCGGCCCGGATGGGCCGACGATGCTCATCAGATTTTATACACCCGCTAGGACTGCTTCATGTAGGGGCGAGAGCACACTATGATTGAGAGATATTTTCTCGGGTGCATGCAGCCTAAGTTCGGTGAGCCCCAGGGTCAGCCAGACGATGATTATGTGGCCGTATTTTCCCTCACCATGTCACAGGTTTCATGGGGGAGATACATTCTTGCCTTGGAGGTCGTGGACAATTTCAGATAGTTGGTGGCTCGACCATGGGATTATGATCAAGGGCCTGCAGATCCAGGCATGACACAGACATATAGGGATTGGTTCCGGCCTCCCCTAAGTTTGACTATTCCAGGAGCAGTTCTCAATCAACGGAGGGTGAGAGGTAGAGGGGGAGGACGAGGATGGAGGGATGGTGCATGAAAAGACCAGCCGGTTGGGCCCCCAGTTCAGCCAAATCAGGTCGATGTATAGATGCAGTATCAACAACAAGTGCACCACCATGGGCTGGGGGTGAGGATCAGCCTCAGGTACAACCTCCACGAGCACAACCAATAGTGCAGCCAGTAGGGTAGGTGGATCCCCGAGATACATTGATTGCTCAGTTGCAGGCCCAAGTGCAGATTGTGACAGCCGAGAGGGATTAGGCTAGAACTAAGAGAGATTAGATCAGGGTCGAGAGGGATCAGGCCATACTATAGAGATAGGCTGCAGAGTTATAGGCAGCCACAGAGCTAGGCCGAAGATAGCAGTTAGAGAGCATGGTAGCCTCCTCCTCTCAGGGTATAGTGTCCATTAGGTCTTACAGGGAGGCCATCTGAGAGGCCGAGTATTACCAGATGCATTATCACGAGGCCGTATCCAGAGCAGCATGGGTCCTAGAGTACTTGCAGCGGACCAGCCATAGACCAACAGAGGGTCACGGTGACAGGGGCGAGGGCAACATACATGGGGGTAGACCTTGATCAAGATGATACCTTTTGTGCCTTGTGGGCTCCTTTTTGATAGCCCAATGGGCCTTTTTGTACTAATTGACATACATGTATAGTGATCCGATTATTTTGTACTATGACAGTTACATTATTGATGATATATATGAGCCGATGATGATTTTGATGCGATGTGATGTGTATGTATCATTTATTTATGCATGTATGGATGATTCTATTTCTATATGTTGTGCAATGATGTTATGGTGTTGTATTTATTTTTGATGATATATGCATTATGTAATGATTATGACTAACAGATCTATATTATGTTGTTGACTTCTGATATGCGGATGTATTTATGTGATGTGTAATAATGCTGCAGTGTATATGATGATTTGAAATGATATGATGTGTAATATGCAATATGCAAAATGATATGGAAATGATCTAAGGTGTACATGCGAAATGATATGTGAATTATGCTTATATATGAAATGATTATGGATGGATGCACGCTTTGCATGTAATGAATTTTTATGTTCCTATTTATAATGATGTGGAATGATTTATGTAATGAAATGCAAAAATGATTGTGATGCTATTTATGAGATGATATGGATGATTAGTGGATGATATAATGCAATGTAAATGCAATGGTCATGTTTTATATGATGATGCAAATGAGATGGTGTTAAGATGCTTAGAATAACAAACATTATCCTAAACATGGTACATGATAATGTAATGTATGTGATGCATTTACCGTGATGCAATGTGATATATGAAATGTTATGTTAATGGAAAGTGGTATGATGATGCTTAATGAAAAATGAATGTAATGTGTGCGAGTATGTATGCAATGGATTATCTATAATGCTTATGTACTTATTATGTATGATTATGCAATAGGTGGTAATGTGAAATGTTTATGAAATGTTTATGCAAATGAATGTTATGGGATGATTGATGTGATGAATGCAATGTGGTGCAAAAAATGGATGCAATGTAATGAAAATGGATGTGCTTATCTATGAAGAATGCTTATAATAACATGTTTATATGATGATGAAAATGCAATGCATGTGTTTCCTATATGATATGTCTATGCAATATGCTAATCATTTGTGGATGTAGGATCGATGGAAATGATGATGGTGATGATAATCAACTATCATAGTACCTTGTTAGTGTGATGATCAAGAAGAGAAGAAGTCATTTCAACAAGACACAAGATGATGAATATGCAAAATGATAATGATTACTGTTATCAAATAGATTTGCACCCTGCTGAAACTGAAAGTTCAACAATCTATTAACACATGGAAATGTTCTTGAGTTGTGGGAAACTCATTGCAAGAACACATCTCTAGAGTGAGCTGGTTCTCCGAATGATGAATATTATTCTAAGTAGTTTTCTGAGGGAAAGAGTTAGAAGATGACTGAAATTAAAACCTATGACTAACATATGATTTTCAAGACTTGGTAATGATTTAATGATGATTCTGATCTCTTCCTCACAAACAACTTTCAGAAAACACAATATCTCACAACCTCTCATGAACAATTAATACATAAATAATTTTCATGAAGACTTGACTTGAAATATAACATGCAACCTGTATTTTGAACTTTCTGCATCAAGAATTACAATCTTAGGACATAACAAGGACTCAATGAACAAAAATCACAAGATAACATCAAACTGAAACTGCAAGTAAACACAAAATTGAGAAGTAGGAATGTTGTCTTTATTCAACTAAAGGAGTATGCCAAAATATGTCTGAATTGAGTACAAAATGAGTTTACAAGCTCGAAAAGTGTAAGAGCAAGAAATTGAAATATGAACTCAAAAGAAGAAGAAAAACTAAGCTTCTTCAAAATATAATCCTATAGAAACCCTAATCCGAGTTCACAAAGAAAGCTCAAGGAAAAGGCCTCAAACTGTCTCAAAAGCCTACATAAAAGCAAAAAAAACACACTGTTTCCATGTTCATACTGAAAAGCTCCTAAAAATAGACTCAATCTGCTTTTAAAGCAAATAAAACACCTTATCTCTCCAACAAGAATATCAAATCCGACCAAGTCAGAAATAAAAACAATCTGCTAAAAATAGCAAAAAGATAAAACAATCTGCTTTATCTTTGCTTTACATAGTTGCAGATTTCACAATTTGACTAATTTTGCAATTAAAGATTGCTTGAAATCTTTTGCAAAATATTACAACCTTATATCTCCATTACAATCTTGATTTTCTCAAAAAATCACAAAAAATACTAGGCATATTGTTCTCTCAATACTTTAATTAATTTCTTAAAAATCAATTGAAAAACAAAAGCCAAGGCATATATTAACAAGGCATAAATTAAAAAAATGCCTTAGTTTTTAATGTGATAAGGGAAACCTAAATCCGCCACCATATATTGTTTAGGCCTTAACATATTCTAAAGGCCAAGGCATTTAATCACCATGCACATTTGAGACTTAGGAAATATTGTTGCAAAATATGGGGAATCGGCCATTCAAAACTTTGCATAAAGTTTGATAAAGAATGATAAGTCCCTATTTCGAATTGGGGCAACATATCAAAACAGGGGAAAACCCTAATCTTCACTTCATTTTGTATTTGGGATTTTGGAAAAAAAGCTCTGCTAGGAGAAAATACGCTGCCACCATTAGGGTTCAGGCTTGTAGCTTGAAGCTCGACTCTTCCAATCTTTGTGCTTCACCTTCTAATCAGCATGTAAAGTGATTCTTCAAGCCATTCATGGATTTTCCGCACCATTCTTTTGATATATTTTTTCTCAAAATCCACGACCATGGGAAGATTTATATCTGATGCTTCTCTTTTACATATCTCAGCCTCCATTATGCTCATAGTAAGTTTGACTTCCCTTTCTCTCTGTTCATTAGGTCTTTTGATGAGAATATGGCCTCATAGGTTGCGGCTGTAGCAAGTTGTTGATGTATTTTTTCATTTCTTGTGCTTGTTGTTTTGTTATCTGTGTCTCTTGTATCCATTGGCCGCCATATATGAGCTCGCACTAGGTGTTTTGTTTGGACTTTGAAATATCTACTAGCTCTAGCTGCGGCTTCTTGGCTTCAATAGTCATGAAATGGTAAGCTTTCTATGTCTGTGTTCACTTCCAGCAAAAGAAAGTTTATGAAGCTTTACAGTCCTGCAATAAAATGATTTCTATTTGTAATTTCGTAGCCATATATAGGTCGTTCCATTATACGTGCCAACTGGAACAAAATCCCTCATGGGTATCTGCTAATTTGAGGAAAATGTGTTTCTAAAACAAGAACTTGATGTGGGCATTTGCTGTTTTGAATAACCCTATGTTTAATTTCACTGGAGCTTGACCCATTATTTATTTCTGCATTTTATGTTGTATTCCAGCTCTGACCATGAGAGCACTGTGTAGATCTCACCTTTTGAAAAAACTCCACCTGAGTGTATAACATTCTGAAGAATACATATTCATTTGCCTTACTGTTGATAACCCTCATTCGAGTATATGAGTTTCTAGAAGAATATATCTTGCTGCTCCATAAAGATAACCATGTGGGTAAACTGTATTCGATGAAAATATGTATAGTTATATAGATATATTGGCTAAGATTGTGTACTTTGATTACATTCAGCATTTCAGTAGAAACCTCTTTCATATATCAGTATTTGTTTGAAAATCCTTCCTGTTTCTCTTGTTTGCACTTGTGGATGCCATTATCATACTATTTCGCACCCTCCTTACACACAAAAATCTCTTTGATTGAATCTGTAGTCTAGTTGTTTTCTTTTGTTTCCTATGAACTCATAGTTATGCCCTTCATGGATGCATTCCAACTCTCATTCATAGCATGTTCAATGTATACATGCTGTTTGTTCTGCAAATGACCTTTTTACTTGTTGTACCACCATTGCGACTCTTCCTTGAAAATAAACTTGATTGAGAGAACAATTAAATTAGCAGACTGTACTTGATTGTTTCACTTTCAGAAAAGTGATGCATAACTCCTACTTAAAGCAACATTTTACACTTTCAACCATAATGAAACTGGCTGCTTTACTGAATCATTCACCTTCCTTTATCAAGTATAGCAGTCACTGAATTGACCTTGTCACCTTATCCTGATTGAAATCTGAAACTCCTTCATATGTCTGCATGCCTGACTGCCCCTTGAAAGTATGCCCTTCTCTCTGGCACTCTTCATGCATTTTTATGCTTCATTATTTAAACTGTTTTATGCACTTGCTCTCTAATGAAAATCTAAAACATTTCTCTTTGTTGAGCCATTATGCATGCCTGTTCACTATCCTTGATTGAGAGAAAGAACACTATTGATCTTTGCATGATATTATGAACATGATGAACAAATAATACTATGGAAAAAGAACATAAACCATACAACAATGCTTGAGACGAATGTACTCAGTTAAATTGATTGAGCGGATTAAACCCACTGTTCACCTGTAGCTTTCATAAAGCATTTACATGATTGTTATGAATGCACAATTGGTTTAATGGCTTGATGGATAACTTTGCTTTACTCTTTCAATTGTATATCATTTATTTTCTTGATGAACATGATGATTGCAATCTCCTTCTCAGCCCACTTGTAATGAATAGGGGCAGCATGCCGAGCTCTACCGCTGTGGGAGCCCATTTTTCTCCACATGCTCGGCCTTCAGAAAATAATCAACTTCATGATTTTCCCTATACCTGCACAAAGAAACAAATGATGTTAGCATAAAACAATATATTCTGATATTGATGTCTCTCTTTCAGCTCATGTTTCTGCACTTTTCTTGATTGTTTCAGTGCATGATCAGTAGCATACTACATTACCATTGATGGTTCATGTAGGTATATTCATAGTCGGAGCCTCTGACATCCCTCTCTTCCTTCCTATAGGTCAACAGAGCTCGAAGAAGACAAATGGTGCACCACTTCTGCATCGGTCGTCAATCAATCAGGTTATGATGATTATGTTTATACTTACTTGATTCCCTTTTATGCATCTTCCATAGTGTAGTGTGTTGTTTATGATGCATTGTGACAGTCCCATCCATGAATTGTGTGGATATTTGATTTCAATCTTATGCTTTTCATTTTGAAAAGAAAAAATGCATCTCAATGCAAATTTGTACTATCATTTGAATTCTTGCAATCAAATGAAATTCTGTAAATATGAATCACTTTATGAAATAAATGAAAGCAATCTGAAATACTTTATTATTGTATGCTCAATTATGTACTCCATTTGATTCTGAAACATTGAATAGCAACTTCTGAAATTCTGATTCCTCTTTTCAAAGCATAACTGTCACTTGATAAATAATGATAAATAAGATGCAATCAACACTTAAGCATAACACAAAAATAATTGTAACTTCACTCAAGATATAACAACATTTAATCCAGCTCCACCAGTTGAGCTATAGCGAAAAATTGGTAACAATTACTTGCCGAGGAATTGGGATTTTCAAAGGGCCAAATTTTCTTATGTTTGATGACACATGTGGTACGATGCATCAAGGTATAGAAAACTAGGATGGTGTTGTACCTAGTGTGATGGACTTTGACTTGAAAAACAAATAGGATTATCCTTGTTCACACCTGACATACAAAAACCTTGCTAGGATGCACTTTAGAAGTTTCAAACACCTAATACCAAAATACAGACAGGTACAACCTATCAATGCAATAGTCAACAAGTTGTCCAAAACCTCCTCCATACATACCTAACAAAGCAAGTATTCACCAAGGTTATATTACAAGAACGTCCAACAAGCACAACAGACAAAAGATAATGATCATTGCCCCATTCCTATTTCTCTAAATCCTCTATTCGAATATCATCGAGAAGTCCTTGGAATGAGCGCAATAAGATAAGTCAAAAGATAAAGACAAAGTAAACAAACAAGTTGATGTTCTTCAATACCGGTAACCGAAAGGGAAGTGTTTTATAAGGATAAGAACCAAAACTATTGCCAAAAGATAATGCCCATTGTAGGAAGGATACATCCTAGGACATGTTAGTGGATGGTGGCACGCCATTTCGTTTATCCAAAGTGTTCTAAATGATGATTGATATGGGACCAATTGGATGATGGGTAATTAACACAAATAGTTGACCAACTTGTTTATGCATTGACTTAGACCTAAGACTTGACATTTTGAGTTTTCACTTTTCACCTGCTAGACTTGTTTTTGATTCATCTTACCAAAGATTGAGGATGACGATCATTTATTATGAGTGATGTTATTGCGAGTGAAAGCGAGATGAGATAGATGGATATTTTCAAATATTTGGATGTTTTTGATCTTTTTGAGATGTTTTGAGGCTATTTTTTGGTATTTTTGATATTTTACAAATGTTTTGATTTTTTGATTTTCCAATGTTTTGGGGTTTTCTGAGATTTTGACCAAGAGACTAATGTAAAGACCTATCCTAGGGGCCTCGGGGGCTGATCAACAGATTAGCCTTGCCTATGTTATACATGCATAGACCACGTAGTTCGACTGACAAGTTGACCGATTTACAGATGATGATATATATGATGAGATGCCAGTTTATTATGATGAACTCCTAAAGGACTCACCTAAGTGTCTTAGGGGATGATCAAAGATAAACCTTGCCTACGTTCAAGGCTCAGAGACTCATAGTTCGACAAGACGAATTTGTTTTTGACTTTTTGACTGACCTTTTGACCTGTTTTTGGGATTTTGATAAGTTTTGATGTTTTTTGGATTTTTTGGATTTTTTGATTTTAGGACTTTGAGGATATACAAGAATCCGATCTGATGAGAACATGCCCCCAGCGTGAAGCAATAGACTACTACGATAAAGGCAGGACAAACTGACCTAGGAGGGATCATGATACAAACACAAGACCAAGCTATGGTGCAAATGCAAGTGGATGAGTGATGGATGGAGACCCGAATGCGATGGATGATGCAGAACAAGCCGTAAAGATCCCGGTGGATGGAAAGTGCTTATTTACACAAGGCACCTGTTTTCTAGGTTTTCCCCAAGGTACTTGTCCAAAGTGCCACCGAAGTGGTTTTCACTAGAGGACAATTTTTCTCTTTACTGTTTTCAATCATTTTTCTATTTTTTATGGATTTTTTGCTTTTTTGGTTTTTTTGTTGTCACCAAGACGCCTGTTTGCCAAGTTTTCTCTGAAGTAACCATTTTTTCAGGACATTTTCTGATTTTTTTTTTTGGTTCTATACCTTGAAAGATTTAGGCATACAACTTTTTGAGATGAGAGCTATTCATGGGCTCTTGCAGAGGTTCCCCTTCGAGTGTTGATAACTGATATACCCTTGACTTATAACTTGCTGTGATAATGAATGGTCCCAACCAATTGGGTTCAAATTTTCCTTTGCTGCTTGGGTTTGGGACATTCTTCTGATTCTCCTTTAATACCAGTTCTCGACTTGGAAAGTCCTGCTTCTGATTTTCTTATTATAGCTCCTTTTGAGTCTATTCCGATAGACTTGCAAATGATTCAAAGCATCTATACGTCGCTCATCCAGTAGCTCCAGCTCATTCAATCTTGATACTCGGCACTATTCATCTATGATGAGGTTTTGCAGTGATATCCTGAGTGATGGGAGCTCAATCTCAATGGGGAGTACTGCTTCTGATCCGTAGACCAGGGAGAAAGGGGTGGCACCGAGGTGTGTGGATACTGGTTTGATAGGCCCAGAGGGCGGGATTAAGCTACAGATGCTAGTCACGACCTGCGTCATTGACCGTTTTCTTGAGGATTTTTAGAATGGTAGTGTTTGTAGCTTTTGCTTGGCCATTGCCTTGGGGATAGTATGGGGTGGAGAAGCGATGTTGGATTTTGAATTTTTCGCATAAGTCGTGAACCTCTTAATTCTTAAATGGTGTCCCATTATCTGAGATAATGGCTTGTGGAACACCA
Organism: Sequoia sempervirens; assembly: GCA_007258455.2. Lineage (NCBI taxonomy): Eukaryota > Viridiplantae > Streptophyta > Pinopsida > Cupressales > Cupressaceae > Sequoia > Sequoia sempervirens. The sequence continues at coordinate 1,075,052,453 of VDFB02281492.1, read as the reverse complement.
TAGCAAAAAATGAGATAGTTCAGGATGAACTTTGAAATCTGCTTCCCAGTTATATACATCATGGGTATGGCTTCCACCCACTTAGTAAAGTACTTTGTTGCGGTTATGATGAATTTGTGGCCATTAGATGAAGTGGGCATGATTTTTCCAATGATATCGAGTCTCCACTGCTAAAAGGTCCATGGTGTGATGATGGGATGAAGCTCTTGAGATGGAGCATGGATGAGGTCCCCATGCTGCTAACATTCTAGACACCTTTTGGCATAGTCATGTGCCTCTCTTTCCATTGTGGGCCAATAATACCCCATCCTCAGCAGTTTCTTGGCTATGGTCATTCCACTCGAGTGTGAACCATAGATATCGTTATGTACTTCAGTTAGAGCGGTTAATGCCTCCTTAGCGTTTAAGCAGCGTAGTAGGGTTCCTTCTATGCTTCTACGATATAGGGTATCTCCTACGATGACAAATTAGGATGCCTTTTTTACAAAGGTTCGTTTTAGGTTTGAGGGTAAGTTGGTGGGTATGACTCCTATTCAAAGGTATGTGTAAATTTCGTGGTACCAAGGATCACCGGGACCAATGATTTTGCACATGAATTCTGATTTTGGTACCTCGAATTTAGGCACAAGAAGCTACTCTATCAGGAATTCATATTTTGGAACATTGTGGGGGATATCTAGTAAGGACCCAATTTTTTCCATGGCGTCTGCTGCTCTGCTGTTGGTTCTAGGAATCTGCTCAAATGTGATTTCAATGAAGGATTCTTTGAGAGTCTCCACCAATTTCTTGTATGGAGTGAGCTTGTCGTCCTTGGTCTGGTATTCATCATTCACTTGATTTATTATCAATTGGGGGTCTCCGTATACTTTGAGAGCTATAATGTTCCATTGCATTGCTATTCTGAGACCTATGGTTAAAGCCTTGTATTCTGCAATGTTATTGGTGCAGGGAAACACTAGTTTGTAGGACCTTGGTATGCAATCCCCTTGTGGGGTGATAAATAAGACACCGACTCCTAATCCATGCTGCATGTATGAGCCATCAAAGTACAGTTTCTAGTGGTCAATTACATTGAGGTTGAAAATAGATTCTTCTAGAAACTCTGAGACGAGAGGATTCTTTGAATAGATTAGTGCTTTTGCAAGTTGATGTGCGATGAATTGGCCTTTGATTGCCTTCTGCTCCACATATTCAATGTCATATTCTAATAGTATCATCACCCATTTGGCCATTCTTCCTGTGAGCATTGCTTTTGACAATAAGTACTCGAGAGGGTCAATTTTGGCAATGAGTTTTATTTTATGTGCCAACATGTAATGTCTGAATTTCTGTGATGCAAACACTAGCAGTCCCATGAATTCTGAGAGCGCCTCATCATTTTCAAATGTATCGAGAATTGGTGCTCCTCATTGGTCGTAGTCGATGAGTTGGGGATATACTAGGTGGATCTCATGATTTTGGTGGTCTGATTCAAAAGATAGGGTGCTAATCATGCAAATAGTGGTATCCTCAAATAGCCTAGGTAAGTTGGTCATGGTATCCTCATCATCACTACTACTACAAATGTCGGTTATATCAAATGTGAATTTATCTATGACGCAATTTGTAGATACTGGTAAGTGTAGTTCTGCTACGGTTGGCTGAGGATTATTAACCCTTCTAACTGGAGGACTTCGGCCATGCATGGCTATACTCAGAGGGGTACATCCAAGGCCAAGATTTGTTATTGCTCGCATCTTCGGAATGATAGGTATTATAAGCCCATTGTCATTTCTCCCAAGTCTTTGGTTTCTGTCATAGCCCATTGCAAGCATCATTTGCAGACCCTTGCTTCTGTCATCCATTGGTAAATCAGCTACTGGTCTTTCATCTTGATATAGCATATGAGATGGATCTGCCTCAATAACTTCTTGGCCAAGATCTCCCCAACTTGTAAAGTTGGGATAGTCTTCAGGAGATGCTTCTTCATTTATTTGTGTGATCTAGGAGATTGTGGTAACTCTCCTACCACAAAAGCATTATTAGGGAGCTTGTAGTTTCCACAACTGTTATCTTGGATGATGACCTTAATGTCAGAGATGGTGGGAATGGCGGGAGTGGCGGGTGTCTCTGTCACAGAAGTGGATGTGAGGGTGGCGGGATCGATGTATGGTGTAGATGGGCCCTCATCATTTTTTGGTACTTGGGGGATTTTATAGTACTTTTCTTCAAGGATTTTTCAATAGGAGAAGGGTTTGGGATCTCCATGGATGGTAACTTCTTGTCCCTCATGTGTGAATTTTACACATTGATGGAAAGTTGACGCTACTGCCTTCATTGCATGAATTCATGGACGTCCTAGGAGGATGTTATACGGAAAGTCGAGGTCCAAGATCTGACAAGTGGTTTCCATGATAGCAGACCCTACTTGAATAGGGAGTTTGATTGTGCCCTGGGACACTCTTTCTTGATCATCCTATGCTCTTATTGTGATACCCTTTCCTTTGTTGATAGAATCCTCTGAGATTTTTAATTGTTTGATGAGGTTGAGAGAACAAATATTCAAGCCCGCACCTCCATCCACCAAGATCCTTTTGAATTTGCTTTTCTGTACTATGGCTTCTAAGGGGAGTGCACGGTTGTGAGATGGTTGAGCGGGGAAATCCTGGTTAGAGAATGTGAGGATATTTGGCGTAATGATATTTTCGACCATAGCTTGGAATTGTTCCGCATCAAGATCTACGGGGATAGTGGATGAAGCCAACGCTTCCTCAAGGATTTTCCTATGGGTAGATGAGATTTTTAGAAAATCCATGATGGAGATTTGTGCTGGTGTTCTTTTGAGATGATCTAGGACATTGTAGCCATTAGGGATAGATCTAGATGCAGGGACTCTATTTGGCTGGGATGATCCTGCAATGGTATCTTTTCTGCCTCTTGTGGTGACTCCACAATCGGCATGGGCGCCTTTGATGGTGATGACTATGCAGTATTCATCTAGGGAGGCAACAACAGTTTCATATACATGATTCACGTTTGTGTGGGTGCCTTTCCCCTTATCATTGTTATTATTATTCCCTTTATTGCCATGATTAGGCATCAGATTCATGTATATCTTAAGATCTTGGTTTCCTGTTGGATGTTCCACGTTTATAATTCTTTGATCGATGAGATCTTGCATTATGTTTTTTAGCCTCATACAACTATTCATGGTATGCCCTTTGATTTTATGGAAGTCACAAAGTTGATTCTCATTATACCAAGGAGGTTTCACATCCAGTTCTTGGTAATTCTCATAGGTGGGTGCTTTGATGAGTTTTTCATTTATTAGCTTCTTCATGATGACTTCTAGTGGTTCTCCTAGAGTGGTGTACTTTCGATTGGGATAATTTTTTTTCCGCTGGGGTGGTCCCCTTTTATCATTGAGATTGTTGATTGTCGGATTGTTGTTTGCTTGTTGTATTGCATGATGATTGTTTTGGTGTTGGATTTGGATTTGTGGTGTGGGGCACTGATGACCACTTTGGCATCAACAACACCATCATTAGTAACATTTTTGTTCCTTGCCGATGTGTGAGGTTTATCATTGTAATTGGAGGGTGGGCGGTTGTTTTGTTGCTCAGGGTATGAAGTTGATCCCGCGGGTTGAGTCATAAGGGCTCGTTCGATGTTGAGCGCCTTGGAGATCAACTGGTCATATGTGGTGATCCCTTGTACCTTGAGATGAAATTCCAAGAGGCCGTCAAGGTTGGATATAATGGTGAAAACTTGTTGTTCCTCAGGCATGGTCCACTTTCTGCGATTGGCCTTGGATCACCATCATTGTAGGAATGAAGTGAATGATTCATTCTTTCCTTGTTTCAAAGCTGAGAGTTATTCTAGACTAACATCCATCGCAATGTTGCATGCATAATTTTTAATGAATGCATCTATAATTTCTTGGAATGATCTGATGCCTATAGGTAGACGAGAGAACCATTTCATAGCATGGCCAACCAAACTCCTAGGAAATAGTCGCATCAGATAAGTATCGTCGTATGCGACTTCCATGCAATGAACCTGAAATTCCCTGATGTGATCTTCAGGGTTTCCCATCCCACAATATTTGTCAAACTTGGGGATCTCAAATCCCTTGGGGAATGGTTTCATCATTAGGCTCCTGTCAAATGGATAGGGACACAAGTTGCTTGGTGTTTTTGTGGTTCGCCCTGATTGAAGATCGAGCACTTGTTGCAAGAGCAAACTGATTTGTGTCGTTACGTCATTTTGTGGATCAGGGGGTGGGATGAAGGTGTTCTGGGGTGTTTCGATTGTGGGTTGGATGGGTGGGTTGTTTGGTGGTATTTGCACATTCTTCCGAGCTAGGTATGCTTGCACTTGTTGCTGTATGAACAACGCTTATTGTTGTTCTTGTTGTTGTTGTGCTAGGATTGCTTGCTATTGTGCTTACTGTTGTGCTTGCTATTGTTCCAACAATGCTTGTTGTTGGGCTGCCAATTGGGTTGCTTCTTGCTGCTCTTGATATTTGTTTATTGCTTTTTGATATGCCTGTAGTTGTGCTGCTTTTTTTTGTGCAAGAAGTTGTTCCTGTGCTTGTGCTTGTTGTGCTTGATATTGGGCATGTGCTTGAGCTTGGGCTTGAGCTTGTGCTATTTGTGCTTGGTCTTGTGCTTGGGCTTGTGCTTGTGTTTCTTTTTTTTGCAATAGAATTCAGCTTGAGCATCCTTTTGTGCTTGTAATGCGGCTTGGGCTACTTGAGCAGCTTGCGCAACTTGAGCGGCTTGCTGAGCAGCTAGTTGTGCGACTTTTTTCTTTTGCACTTGTAGGAATCCCCTTTGATAAGTAGCTTGCTGAGCTACTTGCAATGCCATGTTGTATTGGCTTGATATGCTGAAAGTTGGTGGTGGTGGGGGTGGTGGTGGATTTGGAATGACATTTGTGGTGGTGGTGAGTGGTGATGTCATGTTGGTGATTTGAGTGGTGGATGGTGCTGTTGATGTGGTTAGTCCTTGAGAGACCATTCTTTGAGATGTTAGGGGGGTGGTTGATGATGTCATGATTGCTTGTGTAGTTTTCATCTGTTGTTGCGATATCGATGAAAAGTTTTGAGAGTTTGGCATAATGCTTTGATTGGTGTTCAGGATCTTGGTCTGATTGATATTTGGTAAAGGTGGAAGCCCCAAACCAAGTAAAGGTGTGGATAATGGTGGTAATGGTGGGAGAGGTGAAAATGTGAGGGGTGTGAGTTCTTGAGAAAATGTTGTGCTATCGAAAATGCCCCCAGGTCCGAACATGTCACCTTCTTCTTGCAAATTTGTGAGGAGAGAAGTTTGAGGTGTTGCGCGAAAGGATGATGATGATGGATCATTAGGATTATGGAACGTGAGAGGAACATACTTATGTAATGGATTTTGGGGTATGTTTTGTTCCAAAATGGTATTTTCCTCCAAGTATTGATTATTAACAAGGGGGTGTGTTTGAATAGCATTGAGAAATGCATTTCCCTTATTGACATTAGGTTGAGTTGGAGCAAAAGATGTTGTGATTTGCGGAATGTTTTGAGTGATGCTTTGGGATGGGGGTGAGATGGGGAGTGTGGATGAAATTAGAGGCATAACCTCCAAAGATGGTTCCACTATGGAGCTCACGTCGAAATCAAAAGGTAATTTGGCCCCTTGCTTTGCTAGTTCAAGCATGTATAGTGAAGGGTTAAGCCTCATCATGATGTTAATGATCTTATGGTTTTTCAGATTTTGGAGCATTTCGGTTATTTCTTCATGCGACATCCCAAAGGTAAGATCTTCTCCTTGGATTTCCTCTTGTGGGTTTTGTGATGATGAGATAGTCAAAGGATTGCTTGATTCGACTGGATTCATTTCAACGTTTGTTTGGCTTAGGTCACTTGAAGCGGGTGTTTCTTTGTCAGCTTCCATCTTCTTCTTGTATTAAGATCTAGTTTGAACCATAAAACAAGGATCAATTTTCATGAATATGGGAGATGAATCTCTTAATTATTTGGATTGATCTTTACTTTATGCACAAAAGAGAAAATTTAAGGATATCTTGAGGATCAAAAGGTGATATGATGATGATGCAAGAGATGGATGATGTGGATGTTTTGATCCTTTGATAAATCTTGAGGGGAATGCTAGACTCTTAAGACTTTCAGATATGTTTTGGATTTTGATTTTTTGAATTTCTTGGATTGCCCTTGTTTGATTGATTTTGGTTTGCTTTGATTTTGAACAAATAGACCCTAAGATGTTGGATGATTATCTAAGGGGTAGATTCTCTCAAAGGATGATAATTTGAATATGTGTAGGGAGAAGGATGCATCTACCCACACCTATTCAAACAAGATGCTAATTTAACCAAGCATATGAAGAAGGATGCATCTACACATACCTAGCCACAAATTATTTGATAAAGATTTCAAGGATTTGATGATTTTGATTTTTTCCAAAAAGCCTAGCATGAAGGATAATTTCAAGATTTCTCAAAAGGTGATGGTGAAATGATTTTTGGTTTGATGTTTGAAGGATGGATGAAAAAGGATTTGATTTCTTTTGATCCTAAGATGAACCTAAAAAAAGACACTTTGTTAACCTAAACCTCGGTATTGAAGAACATGCAATGCTTCTATAGACCTTTATAACCAAGAAGTGGTTCAATTTGAGCATACATTTCCGGATTTTGAACCAATGACTTTCATTTTTGGGATATGTCTTCTTGGAAATCATGAGGTTTCAACACATATGAGAGTTCATTTTGTTTAGCTTTTCTTAGTGACTTTATTTTACCACAAACACTTTCTTTGATTAGGTTTTTCAAGCTAGATGTCCAATGTCTTAATTTCTTCGAATCCCACAAAGTATGTTATGTGGAAATTTGATGAATTCAAGGAAATGGTTACCTATTGTTTAACTTTAGTAGAAAAATTGAGATGTAATCCAAGTGTTTAGAAACCTCTAAGGATGTGAATCCCAAGGGAAAACAATAACACATGAATTGAGTCAATTGTATTTGTCTCCTAAAGGGTTTGAAATTTTGATGATGATGTTTAAGTGTTTATTTCCAAGATGTTTTTGAACAAGCAAAGCATTTTGCAACCAAGAATAAGTACAACTCTATGAATATGGAAGACAATATTTGTTGGATTCCCACTAGGACAAGTCCAGCTACGCTTATCTTTAGTGAATGGTTAGATGCTTGACCCCACTGGCTCCCCTCCATGTCTCATTAATGTCATTCCAGGCAGCCAAGCATCAACACCCATGAAACTCCCATGGCATGCTTTCCATTTCTACTAAAAGACCGTAAAAGTGTGGGGTGGCTTCAGAACGACCGTTCTTGCACCAACAAATAGATCAAGGATTTTGGAAATTCTAAAACATGGGTTTTAATTAGGACTTTTCGTTCGTGGAGATTGACCCATACGACGAGAGTCCCTTTTCAGATCCATCTCATCGGAGCCAACTGTGTGATATTGGCGTTTATTCTAATACCCACATTTATATCCTGGTTGGAAATACTCTTGGCTTTAGAGTGTTACCGGTTGAGTCGTTCCCTTGAGTGAGTACTTTTCCCCCAAGGCAGGTCCTCTAAGATAAACAAAAGCGAGTAAATACAATATCCGTAACTCGATCAATCTTTGTTTGCAACACAAAGAAAGAGAATATACTCAATAATGCTCCACTCACACACACAAGATTTTGTTCAATTTTAAACCCAAAAAGAAGTGTGGAGGTGATTGCTTTCTCTCAACCTAAAATCACAAAAAAGGCCTTTTGATTCTCAAGATCGCTATAAAGCGCGAGAGAAGTGCATACATCCGTTTTCAATGAAGTTATTTTAAGTAAGCCCTCACGAAGAAAAAGTTGCACTTGTTCATTTTAGAGCCACAAAACAATTATGAATTATTTTTAAAGCACCAAAGGACAAATGAGAGTTGTTTTGTTCAATTGTTAACCAAAAAAAAAACTCTAGTAAGTTGTAGTCCTAATGCTCGTTTTAAGCCTTTGCAAAAATTGAAAAGATTCTTTTTAAAAGCCCAAACAAAATTAGTATTCTAAGCAAGAATAGACAACAATTTCCTAAGAGTGTTAAGCAAACACTAAAGTCTTTAACACTTTGATTTTGTGAGATATCATCATCATGCTTCTCCTTCTTTCGTTTTCAATTGATCCAACCTACAAGAAAGAAAACCAATCAGATTCTGTAAAACATAGAGGTTAAAAAGCAGAAAACAGAAGATAAACTCATCATTTGACAAAAGGCATGTGCTAAAATAAAATTTCAACTTTTTACTCCTTGTCAGCGGCGCAACCCGTGACTGCGTCGCAGTTTGATTTTTGAAGCGGTGTTGTATAGTGCCGCTTACCAGTTAGCGGTGCTCTATACCTGGACCAGTGAGCTCAAATGTGTCACCCTTTTTGCTAGCGTCGTAGTTTTAGTTTTTTGAAAAATCCTGCAGGTCAGATTGGTCAAGCAGCGCGGTTTGAAATTCAAACTCTTGGGTGGGAAGACTTCAGTGTCATAGTTTGAATTTCCAGTGGTGCTGTATGGTGACACTGGAGAGTCAACGATGCTATATGGCGATGCTGAGCTTCCAGTGTTGGAATTTTCCTATGCATAAACAAAAATGTGGAATTTTTTTTAAAAAGTGATTAAAAATGAGATTATGCCCTCCTTCTAGCACCAAATGTGTGAACCTCAATCCTAATACCTGCAAAACAATAAGAACAAACACATTAGATTTTCAAATACAAGTAAGAACAAGGATTCCCCATGAAATCCATTTACCAAGTTCAAATTAGGAAAAAAACAATGAAAAACACAATGAAAATAACAAAATAGAGATTGAATCCTAATTAAACTAGCAAAGTCATGATCCCATGGGGGAATTGGTGCCAATTTGATGTGAAAATTGGCCCTTTCCCAATTCCTATGATGCAATGTTGATGAATGTTGATGAATGTTGATGAGTGATCCACTTTGTTGATGCTTGATGAGTGCTCCAATGGAAAAACCTGCATAACCTAGCTATGATTCAATGATATTGGATGGAAATGGCTAAATATTTGAGCATAGTAACTTTGCATAATTTGTGGATGATGAAATGAGGAATGAAGCCTCTTATTTATAGATGAGATTGATGGATGAATGTCCAAAATTGAGCAATGTGGGACTAACTTTCATCCAATGGCAAGATGCCACTTGTCAACCTATGAGTGGATGGAGGATGTGCAAGTTTTGATGATTGTGCCAATAAATGCCTATTTTTGAATTTTGAATTTGTTGAAATGACATGCAAGAGGGAAGAAAGAATGCATTAAATGCCACTTGGCTCAAGGCAAAGGACATGTAAGATGAGTAAATTCCTTGTTGGATGTACATGTCAACTTGGATTTTTGAATTCAAACTTGGAGAATATTCCTTAAAGATGCCTTGTTGAGGAAAATAGAGATTTAATAAATCAATTAAATCTATTTTCATGTGCAAGTGGTAAATGTTGGAGGATGGGACATGAGAGGAGATTAAATTAATCAAAGGTTAATTAATTTAATGAGAGATTAGTTGATGTGACAAATTTGACTTAGATTTGTGGATTTATTTAAATCAAATATGAGAAGGATGTGATTAGAGATTAATTAAATAAAGATTTTGATTTATTTAATTAAAAGAGATGATGTTAGATTAAATTAAATAAGGTTTTAATTTATTTAATTTAATAGATAGACTTTAGAGATTTAATCAAATAAAATTAATTATTTAATTAAATAGGATAATTAGATCAAGATGGTTAATTTAATTATCGAGAAGAGGTGACTTAATTAGATAATTGATTTATTTAATTAAGAGAGGAATATTGATGAATTTAATCAGATAAGGGGATTTGATTAAATGGCTAGATCGAAGGATGATTCAGAATGAAATGATGTTAGTAGTCAAGATCAGATGCACAATGTCAATCGGTACATTTTACGTGTCTATAATACCAAATGTGCAACACATAGCTCATGTTGACTTAGTCTTACATGAGTTGATTCATATTATTAATCAGTTTGACCAATCATCGACCCGTTGTTCATAATCTTGCATGCATTTATCAGTTGTTGATATTTACTCAATGACATGGAATTTTAAAAGTTTACTAAGTCCAAGATGTTTCCACATAAGGCATCAATTAAGTCTCCTTATATCAACTTCGTGAGTACAAATTGTTTTGCAGAATATTTGTTCTAAATGCGTGAGCAACATGAGTAATATATATGCTAATATGTATTCATATATATCATATTCCAATAAAGTATGTATACACTTGATATACAAATGAATACAAACAAGATATCATTCACATAGTAATAACAATATATCGATTGTGTACATATATATATATATATATATATGCCTATATGTACATGTATACACATGTATACATATATTGATACATTTATATGGGCATGTCCATTTTCCATTATACATGTATATTGATACATATATACATATGGATATATGTGTATAGTTTATATATATACACATTCGATTCACACAAAATTCATACACAATTACGATTGTATCGATAAAAACCTACATGTGATATATCTATACATATACATACATGTCGTTAGACCCATTGGATAGTTCCATGTGCGTAAGCAACTTGTGCATGATTGTGCATAGATACGTCTACCTATGTACCCTCATTTACGCATTCCTTCATGCATATGGCCTATCACTGACATGCATGTGTGTACATATACATATTTCACATATGCCCTTCTCATCGATTCAAGCATAATAATAAGAAAAGGACTCACAAGCTCAAATAGATAAACATCACCCAATAATGCACTCAATAGTAAACAAGAATCTTACTAATGAAAACTTATCACTAAGGATGACTTACCAACTTCCCATATAATAACTTGACTCAATTATTCTATTGTGGTGTGTGCAAGCTCAGATAGGTTACGTTACTGGTTACCTGACCAAGATCTTCTCCGGAGTGATACTTCCCCTCCACCTAGAGGAATTCAACATATACCTACATCAACTAACATATTCCCAAGGTATTTAGGTATTCAAAAAAATATGCATTACACATAATACATCTATAAAGTTAGAATATCAAATCAATATCCTTCTATTCACATATATGCATTTCTTCACATAACATTAAATGAGATAACATTCAAATATATAAAGTTAGACCCATTGGATAGTTCCATGTGCGTAAGCAACTTGTGCATGAGTGTGCATAGATACATCTACCTATGTACCCTCATGTACACATTCCTTCATGCATATGGCCTATCACTGACATGCATGTGTGTACATATACATATTTCACATATGCCCTTCTCATTGATTCAAGCATAATAATAAGAAAAGGACTCACAAGCTCAAACAAATAAACATCACCCAATAATGCACTCAATAGTAAACAAGAATCTTACTAATGAAAACATATCACTAAGGATGACTTACCAACTTCCCATATAATAACTTGACTCAATTATTCTATTGTGGTGTGTGCAAGCTCAGATAGGTTACGTTATTGGTTACCTGACCAAGATCTTCTCTGGAGTGATACTTCCCCTCCACCTAGAGGAATTCAACATATACCTACATCAACTAACATATTCCCAAGGTATTTAGGTATTCAAAAAAATATGCATTACACATAATACATCTATAAAGTTAGAATATCAAATCAATATCCTTCTATTCACATATATGCATTTCTTCACATAACATTAAATGAGATAACATTCATTCATAATGCATTTATAACAAAGTGCAAATTTTTTTTGTATACATCTAAAAATGGTCACATCACAATAGTCTAGTAATTAATTAAATATTTTAATATTTAATTAAATCTTTGAATTCAATCTACGTATAAATAAATCTAAATAATTTATTTATATTGTTCATTCTTCCATTTTGATTAAATAAATAAGTTTATTTAATCACTTTTCTTATCCATTTCTTAATTAATTAAATAAACATTACGATTTATTTATATTAATTATCATATAATCTTGGCTTGAATATTTTATTCAAATAAAGATTAAGTATTCTTCTATTCTAAAATCCTCAAAATTCCATTCACAATTAAATATTCCTAATATTTAATTAATTCTTCTAAAGTCCATTCACAATTAAATATTTCAAATATTTAATTAATTCCTCTAAATTCCATTCATATTTAATTAAATTTTCTAAAGTCACATCACAATTAAATATTCCAAAATATTTAATTAAATCTTCTATAGTCCTAAAATCAAATATCAAACTCACACAAAATTAAATAAATTTATTTATTTAATATTGGATTATCAACAACAACCGTGAAACAACTTCAAAACAGAAAAATAATAAATTTCTCTGTTTCTGAGCAAAGTTGTTCCCGTGGGTTGAAGACAAACCTCCATTCTTCTCTCCAACCTCCCAACATCTTCCATCTTCCTCTCAACCTCTCCATCTCTCACCATTCAAAATTACCAGACAATCTCACAGCCATTGATCTTTGCCAGCCAGGCTCTTGCCTGTAAAAATCTATAAAACGGACTGTCGGGTCTCTGAAAAAAGAGAGAAGCTTTCATACAGGAAAACTATAGTCAATCAGCCTTCCAACATCCATAGTCTTTAAAATCATAGCATAGCATAGCTTAGCATATTAGCAATCCATATTATGGCCTATCATCCTCATAGCATAATTTCAATAGCATTCATAATCCATAGCCCCTGTGCATAATCTACAACCCCTGTGCATATCCGTACATCAACATTTCACTCCACCAGCATATAGGATAGAGAAGTACTCTCCCTTTGCATACTCGTTCTGCAGGTTGCCATTATGAGAAGCTTTGCTTACACAATCTGAGAGCAGCAACTTCAAGAAAATCACTGGAGATAGAGGACAATGGAACGATTCTAAAGAAGCTTTGTTTGAACCTTTTGATTTCATTTTATTCAGTTTTCTTTAGTTTAATGTTGCATTGGTGTGTTTTTGTTATCTTATTTTGATACTAACATTTCCCACACACATTTTTGGCACCCACCGTGGGGCACTTGCCCCAATTTTTAACATCTTTTTGCAGGTTTTTCTGACAGGTTACGGCTAAAAGAGCGTATTAGCGCATTAAACACATTTTAGCGCAGTTCACACCCAGTTTAGCGCTCTTTAACTCTATTATAGCACCCTTCAGTGATTCCTCAGTGCCCATCATTGATTCCACAATGCCCTTCAGTGATTCCTCAATGCCCATAAGTTATTCCATAGTGCCCATCAGTGATTCCTCAGCGTCCTTTAGGGATTTCTCAACACCCATTAAGGATTACTTAGCGCCCTTAAGTGATTCCATAGCGCTCTTCAGTGCTTCCTCAGCGCCTTTCAGTTATTTCACAGCACCCTTCAGTGATTCCTCAGCACCCTTTAATGATCCTGCAACGCCTGCTACTTATTCTATAGCACTCTTGATGTCTGTTTTAGCGTATTTTTTTTCCAGCATAGATTTTTCTAAGGCTGCAATTGTAATATGTAACTTAAAGTAAGATTTGACTGGATCCGACGTGACCGCGGCCAGTAAGAACTTTAAAAGAATGAATCAATCCTAGGATAGTCACTTAAATTTAGAAAGAATGAAGCAATCCTAGGATAGTCACTTCATTTATTTATTTATTTTGGACTAAAAAGAACTCCATGTCTTTGTGAAGCACTATCTTCACCTAGCATAGAAAATTGTTCATTTGGGGCTTAAAATTGAACTCTTGTTTGCTTTGATTAAAACGGTGATAGGCCTATGCTCTCCCCTTAATTGGGTGATCAAAATGCCAAACTCATCTATTTCATTTCATGCAATTTCAAGCTTTGATAATACCCTTTAGAAGGCCTGCCATAGTGGGAAAAAGTACTTACTCTACAAGAACGACCTAAGTGGGAACAACTAAAGCCAAAATTTCCAACCCACTTTAATCAAATGCGGATGGTTGATGAAAATCCCATTCGACGGTAGTGTGCATTGATAACCATCCCCAAAGCCTTTGTTCTAAAGGTTGGGAGGTCTTTTGAGGGAGTCTATCATTTGCCGCACCGAATGGAAACCCTTACTACGAACTTAGTGTAGTATCCAACCGAAGTCAATTTCCAAACATCATAATAATCACAGTGCAAGGGAGGGAAGAATCTACCCCCAAGATACTCACCATATAACTTCCAAGGACCGTTTGCTCAGGGGATCTGGTATCCACTTCCATGACTCTGAGTACGCGCCTGGAAAAGACAAAAACATAGGCACCCTTTTGGGGTGACACAGCTGTGTGAGTCGACGCAGTTCTAAGATGTGGGCTGTTGATTACTATGGTGACCTACTTGAGTACTAAGAGTGAGTCTGCTTGAACTATCTGTCATGTGTAAAACCTGTGAAAACAATTTTTGAAAAACATTTGGATCATACACTTGATGTTTAGTATAGGACTTGAAAACAACTATTCTACAATTTGCTTGATGTGTCTTCAAAACATTAATTCAGTAAAGATCATCCAAAACTCACAATTACATTGATTACCCTCATGTTAAGAGATTGAAAATCCACAACCTTTGTCAAGAAATCCATTCTCAAACGAATCAAAAAGCCAAAGAAACCACTTAGCTACAAGAAACTATTGAAGAAAAGATGATTCTTGTACCAAAGTCGAAAGGTTTTACTTAAACATAGAACCTTTATCCATCGATATCATGATTGTGTTAGAGGTTTCACTGATGATCATGCTATAGAACCATTATACTCACGAGCTTTCTTTCAAAGAAGAGCCCTTTCTCAAAGGCACAACCACAGTCAGCGTATTCATTCTTCTTATATTCCCCAACCTGCAATTGAATATTCTACTCGTCCCAACCAATTTCTGCAATAGAGAACTCAATCACATTAGGCATTTCTTACAAATCCATCTTTTTACGAAGCTACAATCAAACTTCATAAAGTGCAAAATCATCTTTTCTTGATCTTTTGCTTAAATTCCCACCAACATTATTTTCATCCTTTCAATTAGGGAAAAACATGAGCTAAAGACTAGAAATCTCTTAAGTCATAGAATCTTCATTCTATCCTGACTTTCATAACCATCAAAAATTGCACTATTTCATTCTTTTGATCAAAAGTTAGTTGAAATTGGAGCAAAGCTTATGCCTATTGTCACGAGATCTCGAAAGCACATAGAAAAAGACGAAAGAGAAAGTACCACAAGAAAAATGGGTGATAATAGTGAGAAGGAAGAGAATCCATTTCATATTGAAGAGATAACAGAAGAAAAACTTCAAGAATCAGAGCAAGATCCACAATTCCATACATTTATGGAAATAATTTTAGAAAAAAACAAAGAAAGATATTTTCTTTCATTAGCTAATCAAGGAGCTAAATTACCTTCCGATTTTGATATAGAAGGGATTAAAGAGAATCTTGAAACTCCTAATGATTTTAGTGCCCTTACTCAATAGATAAAAGAATTACAAGGGCAAATAAAGGAAATGCAAGGGGGTGCAACAAAGAAGTATGTTTTGGATGACATATCTCCGTATCCATTTGATAGGAGTCTTCAAATGATCCCTTTTCCAAAACATTGCGAAATCCCTAAATTTGATAGGTACAATGGAAAAAATGATCCCATTGAACATGTGAGGGATTTCTGAAATATGAGTCTAGAATTCGCTTATGAAGATACCTACTTAATGAGATTGTTTCCATGAAGTTTGGGTGGACAATCCATGGAGTGGATTTCTAAGATCACTCCCCCCATCAAAACCTTTGAGGAGTTAATAAATCAGTTTATATCACAATACGCCTACAACATCCAACACCAGATAACCATGCTTGATCTTTGTAAAGTGAAACAAAAAGTAGGAGAATATTTCACTACGTTTTTGCAAAGATGGAGAAGATTGTTTGCACGATATTCCCATCCTATTCCCGAAAAGGAAAAGATGGATATCTTCATCAATATCCTAGATCAAGAATTAAGCTACAAGCTTAATCTTCATTGTCCTCATAACTTTGAAAAACTGATTGAAAACGCAATCACCATTGAAGGGGCCTTGGTCAAAAGAGGAGTAATAAAATTTGATAATCCAAGTTCATCCAACAATAACAACAATAATAAATCCAGGTTTTGGAATAGAAATAAAAATGTTGTCAATGATGGTATAGTGGATGCAAACAATCTACGAACAAGATCATCCATCTTCAATCTATCAAGTGCTCCACGAAACAACCAACAAGGAAATACCAATCAACAAGGAAATACCAACCAACAAGGAAACAACAATCAACAAGGACAAAATTCCAATCAAGAAAGCATGACCAATCAAAACACCAAGGATAATCATGGTAATTTCAATAACAATCTTGGTAATACCCAAACATCAAATCTACCAAGATCTCCATTCTTTTCAAATCGATGGAATTTTACCACTTTGGGTCAATCTCTTGAGTCTGCTCTCAAAGAGCTTCTTGATAATAAGGTTATCACCTTACCTCCACAAAGAGATTTTGAGCCACGAGTCAAACCACCATCATGAAATGACTCGTATTATTGCAATTATCATCGATGTAAAGGTCATAGAACAAATAACTGTCAAGCCTTGCAAAATCTAGTACAAGATTTAATTGACAATGGCACCATCAAAATTGAAGGACATCATACCAACGATGATCATCAAGCATTCAAAGATCCTTTACCAAACTATCAAAAGGGGGAAACATCAGATACCAAAGCGAAAGGTATAAACAATGTTGAAGACAACATAATTTGCCACATCTATGCAGATGATCAACGGGTTAATGTTATCAAAATCATGGAAAAAAAGAATATCAACAGGTTAATGTGACTACGAGAGGACAAGCAAAATTTGTTTTAAAAGGAAGTTCATCTAAGGCAGTTATTCCCCCTCCAAGTAATTATAATCTAGTTGATCAATTGAGAAAAACATCAGCTCAAATCTCCATTCTTGAACTTCTCAAAATATCTCCCGTACACAAGAATATTTTAGAAGAAGCTCTTGTAAACACAACTGTCGATACTGATCTGGATGTAAACAAATTTCAAGCCATGGTGGGACATTTGTCTTCCCCCACTTGTCTTTCATTTTCTAAAAAAGATGATGCCTCTATGACACATCCACATAATTCATCGCTTTATCTTGAAGTCATGATCCATAAACATCGAATCAGACATGTTTTGATAGATGGAGGAGCCGGTTTAAACATTTGTACCTTAAAGCTAATACATGCCTTAGGAATATCAGAAAATTCCATTGATCCACGAAGAAAAATAACTATCAATGCATATGATGATGAAGAAAGAGCTTCTAAAGGACTAATAATGCTACCTATCAGAGTGGGACCTATTGTGAAAAATACCTTTTGTCAGGTTCTAGATCATGATCTTTCTTATAACATACTTTTGGGTCGTCCATGGATTTATGATATGCAGGCAGTACCATCAACGTATCATCAATGCCTCAAGTTTCCATATGATGGACAAGAAATAACTATACAAGCTGACTACAATAGCACCCAAACTTGTTCAAATCTTCGAGCAACTCAAGATGCCTTTGTACCGCACAATAGGGAGGCTCTTACTGCCTCTTCTTCCAATATACAAGGAAAATTGCAAGAATTTTCAAAGAATCTTGACACCAAGCTACATTTAAAAGACACAGGAGTAGGCGAATATTCACTATCCCTTTCTAGCTTACCTCCTCCAAGGTCACATGGTCAGCCGAACCTATCAAATCAAAAGATCGCAACAACCTCTACATCCCAAGCTTCTGTGCCAATCACAAAGTTTGATGGAAAATTCATTAAAGCTAACACTACTGAGGAAGAAGCCGAAGATAGGGACATCCTAAGTTGGCTATACAAAGATGAAGATGAATCTCTCTTGCACATCAAGTTACCTACCGAACAATATGGAAAAGGGTATACCATCATGCAAAGAATGGGCTATGAAGGAATCATTGAGCCAATTCAACCTATTTCAATACATCCAAAGGATAAAACAAGACTTGAATATGGTAAAGATATAGAATAGTCAACTTCACAGCAAGTACAACAAACTCATGAAGGAGAATCAAATTCAGATAAATCCCATGAAGATGTCACTCTACAAAAATTTTATGGATCAATTTTCCAATTGCAGAATAGTTCAGACACTAATTCCAATGAATATGAATGGGATGACGTCTCTGATGATACATTCTTAACAGAGAAAAGGGTGGATGTCATACACAAATTCGTACCCACGTTCTTACAAGGGGAGGGCTCAAGGCCTCCACTTGATTATGTTTTACAAAGCGATCATGACTCAAGTGAGGACGATTCAGATTTTAACGAGATTGATAATCGACAGGAGAATACCATCATAGACCTTTTCCATCATGAAAATGACAATCATATCATGACTTTGATAGCTCAAGACCTTACCCAACCTAATGATTCCATGCCTTTAGTCTATCCGGAACTTATTGATTGGGACAACGATACACCTATACATATCCCTACATTCCATGATGATGAGGATATTGTAAATTTCCTTTGTTCATCTAATCAAGAAAACAAGTGTTCCATCAAAGAATCTCATACTCAAGATTTTGATAGGGAGGGTGTCAAGTATCTTAGCTACAAAATAAATGAAATAAAAGATGGATCTATCGGTGAAAACCGAAAAACGGCAGTGGTAGATCACAACAAGAGAAAAATAAAGAGCGAATCCGATGGTGAAAACCTTTTTGAGGCACTAAAGGATGAGAAACTTGACACTCTTCCAAAACATTATCAAGAAAGATCTTCTATTTTGATTGAGCCCACAGAATCAATCAACATAAGTACAGTAGAGTAGCCAAAAATCTTGCAACTTGCAACATCATTAACAGTGGAAGAAGTACTAAAATTCATGGAGTTCTTGAAGGAGAATCAAATCAATTTCGCTTGGTCATATGCCGATATGCCAGGGTTAGATCCTAATCTGATAATGCATCATTTATCTATAAACACAGGGGCAAAACCTGTAAAGAAAAAACTCAGAAAAATGCATCCACATGTTGCATTATTGGTCAAAGAAGAGTTAAAGAAGCTTTTAGATGTTGGCTTCATTCGGACTATTGACTATGCAGAATGGATCTCCAATATAGTACCTGTTTCAAAGCTAGACGGAAGGATTAGAATTTGTATAGATTTCAGAGATTTGAACAAAGCATGTCCCAAAGATGACTTCCCTTTTCCAAACATAGATATGATTGTTGATTTAACCGCTGGCCATGCAATGTATTCATTAATGGATGGATTTTCAGGATACAACCAGATAAAGATTGCACCAGAGGATCAAGATAAAATAGCGTTCACGTTCCCTTGGGGTACCTATTGTTGGAATGTCATGCCATTTGGGCTTAAGAATGCAGGAGTGACTTATCAAAGAGCAATGACCACCATTTTCCATGATATGATGCACACCTTCATGGAAGACTATGTGGATGACTTATATGCCAAATCCAACACAAGAGAAGGACATTTAGAAATTTTGTCAAAGATATTTATCAGAATGGAGAAGTTCAATGTTTGACTCAATCCAAAGAAATGTGTCTTCGGCGTTAAATCTGGAAAACTCCTAGGATACATTGTTTCAGAAAAGGGCATAGAGGTTGATCCAGGAAAAGTACAAGCTATAATGGACATGCCACCACCACAAAATATCAGTCAGCTCCGATCACTGCAAGGACGACTACAATCCATCAGGAGGTTTATAGCTCAACTGGTAGACAAAAGCTTACCATTTACACATCTCTTGCATAAAAATGTCCCATTCAAATGGGAGGAAAAGTGTGCAGCGACATTTAATCAAATCAAGCAATATCTCATGAATACACTAGTCCTAATTCCACCAGTTCCAGGAAAGCCGCTCATACTCTATATTTCAGAAACAAAAGTATCTTTGGGAGTGTTACTAGCACATGAGGATTCTACAGGCAAAGAAAGAGCCATATACTATATCAGCCAAACTTTAACAAGTCATCAACTAAACTACACTTTCATTGAAAAAGCTTGCTTAGCAGTAGTGTTTGCTTCTCAAAAGTTGTGCCACTATATGTTGGCTCATACAGTTAAGCTGATTACCAAAATTGATCCACTAAAATACCTCCTAAGCAAAGCTACCTTAACAGGAAGACTTGAAAAATGGGTAATGATCTTAAGTGAGTTTGACATTCACTATGTAGATCGAAGAGCTATAAAAGGACAGGTCATTGCAGATCAGTTGTCCAAAGCACCTTTACAAGAAGAAAACCCAATGCACATTGAATTTCTTGATGCAAACGTCTTTACGGCAACAATTAAGAAATCATGGACATTGTACTTTGATGGATCTTACACGCAACATGGCTCAGGGGCAGGGATTCTTTTTGTTACACCTGAAGGAAATACTATCCCAAAATCATATCGGTTGATGTTTCCCTGCACAAATAACATAGTTGAATATGAAGCATTGCTCATAGGAATGAAGATAGCCTTGGAATGGCAGATTATAGAGCTGCAAGTCTACGGTGATTCACAACTTGTCATTAATCAAATAAATGATGATTATCAGACTAAAGATGATAAGTTGCTACCTTACAAGAATATGGTGGATGATTTTAAAAAGTATTTTGTGGCAATCAAGTTTTCACAAATCCCAAGGATTGATAATAAAGCTGCAAATGCAATGGCTACAATTGCTTCCTTGTTACAATTATCAGAAAATAAAAAACGGTATGAATTCTTGGTGGAACAATTGTTTTCTCCTGCCTATGATAATCCTGAGACCCAAGCCATATGCCATTTAACTGGTTCTGATTCACCTTTATATGGCAAGATTTATACCTACTTGAAAAATAACATCTTACCTCCGGACTTATCCCAAAACCAAAAAAGGAATTTCATACACCAATCATCCCGTTATACCTTGATTGCCGATATCCTTTATTGATGTGGTCTTTATGGTACGATCCTTTGATGTCTTGAACATGACGAATCTGAACAAGCCTTACAAGAGGTTCATGGTGGTATTTGTGCAACTCATTCAAGCGGTTTGACCTTAGCCAAGAAATTTGTTAGAATGGGATATTATTGGCCTACCATAGAGAAATAATCTTTTACTTTTGTCAAGAAGTGTTCTAAATGCTAGATTCATGGGAATCTTATTCATGCACCTACACAGGAACTACAGCCTTTCACTCCGACATGGCCTTTTTCTTAGTGGGGACTAGATCTTGTTGGAAAAATTCATCCTTCATCATCAAATGGGCATAAATTCATCATCACAGCTATAGAATATTTTACAAAATGGATCGAAGCTGTTCCTTTGACAACCGTGACCGGTAAACAAATCTCTTCATTTATCTTGAATTATATCATCTGCCGATATGGAATTCCTAATTCTATCATTACTGATAATGGGAGACCTTTTAAGAATCAGGATGTTGATGAACTTTGTGAAATATTTCACATCCAACATAGGTTCTCTACACCTTACTATCCACAAGGAAATGGTCAAGCAAAAGCTTCAAACAAAAAAATCTTGAAAATCTTGAAGAAGACGGTAAATGATGCCGGTCATGATTGGCATGTCCAGTTAAATCTAGCTTTGTGGGCATACCGAACCAGCATTCGCACACCAACAGGAGCTACACCATATGCCTTGGTATATGGAGTAGAAGCAATCTTACCATTAGAAGTTGAAATACCTTCGCTTAGGGTCTCATTGAAAGGATTGATAAATGATGAAGACTACCGAGTATCTCGTTTGCAAGAGCTAGAACTGTTAGATGAAAGACGTCAACATGCAGCTGATCATTTGAAGGGTTATCAACAAGTTATGTCTCGTAGCTACAATCACAAAGTTAAACCATAGACATTTCAAGTAGGTGATTTAGTCTTGAAAGAAAATCCACGCAATCAGCAAGATAGAGAAAAGAAAGGAAAATTTGAACCAAATTGGCTTGGTCCATTTGTCATCATTGCAGCATATGGTTTTGGAGCATATCAGTTATCTACATTAGAAGGGGAACTGTTTGAAGAGCCGATCAATAGCATTCATTTGAAGAAGTTCTATGTCTGAATCATTAAAAATCAGAAAAACAAACAAAACCAAAAAAATCACATGATCTAAAAAAGTGCAATAAAAACAAGTGGTGAAAACCTGGCAAATAGGCGCTACTTGTGATCAAAATGGGCTCCTCTATCTATTAGTTTATTTCTTGTATTCGCTTTATGGCAACATCTATCCATTTCTATCATTTGTATATATCTATCATATCCATATCATGCAACGAGAATCCTTGTGTTTCATCATGGCTTGATGAAATTTGTACATATCCATAATATTCAGGTTGTGTTTACACTGGGGGCAGAAACACAGACTAAACAAGAAAGGGGCAACAAGCTTTTAGAACATCACAAACGGACAAATGACGGTTTCAAAAAGCACAACATACATTGATGCATCAAATCAACTTCAACATCAAAACGATCACTCAATGCCAATGAAATCAAACAACATGGTCAAAACAACATTAATCAAAACACAAACATCAATGTTGATAACCAAGTTGGATGATCTTAATTTCAATAATGTTTGAAATACTTTAGGTAGAATTGGAATTGTTGGTTGATTTTCTATCATATCTCTGGAGCAATTCGATGATGTATTGAACTAGAAAAGAAAGGAAGGAGTATGATTTTTCTTTGTCTGTTGTTTGTGAGGAAACCATTAGTACTATGCAAATTGGTCGCGAGACATGCTCTACTAAGTATCATTGATGACATTTCATAATTTGCATGGGAAACGGGTTAACTCTTGTTTGTTTATGCAAGAAATACTCAGGTCATCTTGGTTCGATTATACCTAGATGCTTGTATTATCTTGCTATATCAAAAATCATGAAAGCAATACTCAGGTCATCATTGGTGCTAACATACCCTTTGATGCTTGTATTAACTTTCAACATTTCAATGCTCTATGATGACACAAAAAAGCACAAATAAGCTCTCAGAATGGCAATATCATACAGATACCCTGCATGGTTAGTATAGATTACATTCATTTTAGAATTTGCATTTTGCATTTATAGATTTTCCCACAAGCTGGCAAAGTATCAAAGTTTCATATCTTTCCAATAAATGACTGAGTACATTTTGACATTCACAACAACATCATCACATACATTTTTCATACATATTTGCATCAGAAAATCATAAAAAACAAACAAAGCATACATCAAAATCAAAAAGAAAATCATGGGCATTCATAAATTGTACCATCCATCATTTCATATTTCATAAAAATCATTCATCAATAGATTGCAATCATATCATAACATTGCACTTGCATTTTCATATCTAAAAATCATGCATACATATACATCATGAGCATAATATTGTGAAACCATCACATAAACCATCATGCATATAGAAAATAGAAACATTCATCACATAAGGAATCATCGCTGCATATCATATTATCTCAAAAATGAATGTCAAATGTACAAAAGATGTCAACTATACATAACATCATAAAAAATGGGATCATATCAGTGTGTATACAAACGTCTCAATAGAGTATCAATAACATATCATATAAAATGCACTATGAAGTGCTATCCTCTAATGCTGTCAATCTCGGCTCTGTCCCACCTACACCTGATGGACCTGCTCCACCTGTCCCTGATGACCCTCATGCATGTCAAGTAACGAGGTCAGTCCGCATGCCTCGATCACATCTCTATCAGCCTGTACAAGCTGCGGAATCAACCTCCATGTCTTTGGGAATCGCTCCTATAACTGCAAGACGCTCAATCTCTCCTATTGAATAGGAAAAATCATCAAGTCAAAGAAAAATCAATATCGAATCATCAAGACAAATCAATCAAATCTGAATATCAACAAACTATTTTGTTTTTCATTTTCATGAAAGCAAATTTATCAAAATCCTGTTTGTTTTTAACAACCTTAGAAGCAAACTTATCAACAACCTATTTGTTTTTCATCATCATGAAAAGCAAATTTATCAAAATCCTATTTTTTTTTAACAACTTTAGAAGCAAACTTATCAACAACCTATTTGTTTTTCATCATCATGAAAAGAAACTTTATCAAAATCCTATTTGTTTTTAACAACTTTAGAAGCAAACTTATCAACAAACTATTTGTTTTTCATGAAAGTAAATTTATCAAAATCCTGTTTGTTTTTAACAACTTTAGAGGCGAACTTATCAACCTATTTGTTTTTCATCAACTTGAAAGCAAATTTATCAAAAATCCTGTTTGTTTTTAACAACCTTAGAAGCAAACTTATCGAACAACTATTTGTTTTTCATTAATTTGAAAGCAAATTTATCAGCTACTATTTGTTTTCCAACAACCTTGGGAACAAATTTATCAGACAAACATCATCAAATCAGGGCATCACAATATGCAAAATTGGGGCATTTTATCATATTCTCTCATTGCAGGGGCAATTTAGGTCATCAAATTTTCATCTCATGTTTTTCCACGTCAATTTCTTCACATCAACATTTTTGAACGATGAATCGACATCTTAAAAATCATAAAAATTGAAAAATTCTAAAAAATCTAAAAATTCAAAAAAATTCACAAAAATCAAAATCTTATCGATTCATTGTCCGAGGGGGCATATACCTATCATCGTTCGACAATCAACATTTGGGGAAAATTTCAAAATTCTTTGAACTAATGCATAAAACACATCACTTCAAAGAGGGCCAAAATGTATACATCTAAAAATGGTCACATCACAATAGTCTAGTAATTAATTAAATATTTTAATATTTAATTAAATCTTTGAATTCAATCTACGTATAAATAAATCTAAATAATTTATTTATATTGTTCATTCTTCCATTTTGATTAAATAAATAAGTTTATTTAATCACTTTTCTTATCCATTTCTTAATTAATTAAATAAACATTACGATTTATTTATATTAATTATCATAGAATCTTGGCTTGAATATTTTATTCAAATAAAGATTAAGTATTCTTCTATTCTAAAATCCTCAAAATTCCATTCACAATTAAATATTCCTAATATTTAATTAATTCTTCTAAAGTCCATTCACAATTAAATATTTCAAATATTTAATTAATTCCTCTAAATTCCATTCATATTTGATTAAATTTTCTAAAGTCACATCACAATTAAATATTCCAAAATATTTAATTAAATCTTCTATAGTCCTAAAATCAAATATCAAACTCATAACATATTAGCAATCCATATCATGGCCTATCATCCTCATAACATAGTTTCAATAGCATTCATAATCCACAGCCCTTGTGCATAATCTACAGCCCCTGTGCATATTCGTACATCAACATTTCACTCCACCAGCATATAGGATAGAGAAGTACTCTCCCTTTGCATACTCGTTCTACAGGTTGCCATTTTGAGAAGCCTTGCTTACACAATCTGAGAGCAGTAGCTTCAAGCAAATCACCAGAGATAGAGGACAATGGAACGATTCTAAAGAAGCTCTGTTTGAACCTTTTGATTTCATTTTATTCGGTTTTCTTTAGTTTAATGTTGCATTGGTGTGTTTTTGTTATCTTATTTTGATACTAACATTTCCCACACACACAATTTATTCATCTTCAGAATTCATATTACAATTACATTTATCCTACATAGTAATAGTAAATAGTAATTACACAATTGGGGTGTAACATACTCCCCTCCTTATGAATCATCATCCTCGATGATTTTATGTAGCAACATAAAAAAAAACAAACAATCAAAATATTGTTTTTAAGCATTATCAAAAGCATCTAAAACATGTGAAAACTTTTGTTGAATCCCAACATAATCCTCCCAAGTAGTTGAGTCTTCCACATACTGGTCCCACTGGACTTTGCATTGCAGAACCTCCCTATTACACAAGCAAAGCTTACGTGTTCTGAGCACCTTGATGGGCTCGAGTGTTACCACTCTGGGGTCTTGTATCTATAAAGTATTCTAATCAATCATATGATTATCACTAGGTATATACTTCTTTAGGTAGGACACATGGAAGACATTATGCATTCTAGCAAGAGTTGGTGGCAATGTGATTCAAAAGGCTACCAGATTCACTTCCTCTAGAATCTCAAAAGGTCCTACATAACGCGGGGATAGCTTGGAAAACTTTCCAAATTTAATGGCGCTCTTGTGAGGTTTCACTCTCAACAACACTTTGTCACCTACGAAATTTTTTTGGGGCACTCTCTTAGCATCAACATAGCTTTTATGTCAATCGTTAGCTTCATCCAACCTTTGCTTAACAATTTTTACTTGCTCTTCCATTTCAGCCAACATCTCTGGCCCAAGACTCACTCTATCCTCAAGTTTATCACAACTTATAGGAGTTTGAAACTTTTGACCATATAGCGCTTCAAAAGGAGCCATCTTTATCACAAAATGGTAAGAATTGTTGTAAGAAAACTCTACTAAAGGAAAGTATTCTTCCCACTTGTACTGTTGATCCATGCAATACATTCTAAGTAGGTCTTCCAATACTTGATTCACCCTTTCAGTTTATCCATCTGCTTTTGAATGATATGCTGAGCTAATATCCAATTGAGTCCCTAGTGCAAAAAACAAGGCTTGCCAAAACCTAGAAGTGACTCATGCATCCCTATCTGAGATAATATTCTTAGGAATCCCATGCAACCTAAACACTTCTTGCACAAATTTTCTTGCTATGACAGGTGCTCCATCAGTGAAATTCTCAGGTATGAAATGTGCTACCTTGGTAAGCTTATCTACAACCACAAGAATGTCATTGTGCTTATTTCTTGACATAGGAAATCCTTGCACAAAGTCCATACTTATGACTTTCCACTTCATCTCTCGTATTTCATGTGGCTATAACAAGCCTACAGGATGATGATGTTTCGCTTTCACCCTTTGAAATTCAAGACACCTAGCCACAAATATGGTAGCATCTCCTTTCATCCCTTTCCAAAAGTATAACGACTTCACATCTTCCATCATTTTTTCACTCCAAGGTGTCCAGAGTACGGTGCTTCATGTACCTCCTCCCATACCAGATTTCTTAACTCATCTATGCTGGGAACATACATTCTCCCTTTATATCTAAGTAATCCATTAGGTTTGAAATGAAACCCTTCATACCTAGGATATTGTGGATTGCTAGTGAGTGCTTGCTTGAATTGCAAGTAGTAATCATCCTCTTTTCATTTCTACAACACTTGTACTCTAAAGTCAAGTTGAATCATCACTATTGAAGCAACATGATGTCTTCAACTCAAGGTGTCAATAACTTGATTTTCTTTCCCTTTTATATAATTGATATTGAAGTCATAATTAGCTATTAGCTCTAACCATCTTCTCTATCTAGCATTCATATTAGGTTGAGTTAAAAGGTACTTTAACCCATTATGATCATTTTTCATCTCAAATGGTTTCCCTAACAAGTAATGCCTGCACATTTGCAAAGTGTGAACCACAACTGCTAACTCCAAATCATGTGATGCATAATTTTGCTCGTAAGGTTTCAAATTTCTTGATTCATAAGCAATTACTTTCCCATATTGCATTAACACACCCCCTAAGCCTTCCCCAGATGCATCAGTGATAACAGTAAAGATACCCTCAGGATCTAGTACTTTCAATATCAGTGTAGTGGTCAAATTCTCTTTGAGTAGGTCAAAGGCTTCTTGACACTTCTTAGTCCACTCAAATTTCTTCCCTTTCCTCTGTAAAGAAGAAATTGGAAAAGCGATCTTAGAGAAGTTTGCAACAAAATTTCTATAATACCCTACTAGACACATGAAACTTCTTACCTTAGACACATTCTTGGGTGTTGGCCACTCTAACACTGCCTTGATCTTAGCCGGATCTATGGAGATTCCATCCACCGAGATCACATGCCCTAGATAATGCACTCTCATTTGAAAGAAGGTGCACTTAGAGAGTTTCCCATACAACTTATTTTCTCTTAACCATTGTAGGACTATCTCTAAATGTTTGTAGTGATCTTCCTCATCATTAGAATAAATCAGGATGTCATCTAGAAAAAACAAGTCATATTTTTCTAGGCAATCCCTAAACACACTATTCATTAGGTTCATAAATGCGATAGTTGCATTCATTAAGCCAAAGGGTAAAACTATGAATTCATAGTGTCTGTATCTAATTCTGAATGCAATCTTAAAGATATCTTCATCCTTAATTCTCAATTGGTGATATCCAGATCTTAGATCTATTTTAGAGAATACGAAAGCTCCTCTCATTTGATCGAAAAGATCATGTATGTGCGACAATGGATACTTATTCTTTACCATAGCTTTGTTAAGCATACGATAGTCAATGCACAAACACAAAGTACCATCCTTATTTTTCACAAAGATAATTGGCACTCCCCAAGGTGAAACACTTAGTCTTATCAACCCTTTCGACAACAGTTCATCCAACTATGCCTTAAGCTCCATTAGATTAGTTGTTGTCATCCTATAGGGCACCTTGGAAATAGGTTTAGACCCTGAAACTATATCTATAGAGAAATCAAATATTCTTCTCGGTGGCAACCCAGGTAACTCATCTAGAAACACATCTAAATTTTTTCTCAATATAGGATACCTTTCCATGTTCGACATTCCAGTTTCATCCATTTGACCATCTTCCATCTCTTGGAAGTTTTGTGACCCAAAGTTATCAAGGTTCTATTCAAATTGTTCAATCTTGATTGCAACGAGTTGGCACCCTTTCTTCTTAGCCCTTAATAGTTGTATTGCAGAGATTTGATGAATCTTGACCTCTCTAGGTATCCCTTGAAACTTCACTTGGTTACCAAGATCATCTAGGCATTCTATAGTTTTAGCATGGTAATCTACCTTAGCCCTATGTCTCCACAACCAATTCATACCTAAGATAACATCGTAGGATCCTAAAGGCACGAAATATAGGTTTACTTCTGTAGAAAAACAAGGTAGCTCTATCCTAGCCTTGAACAAACATTGTTCCACCTTTGCTCTTGTTTGGTTTGCATACTCTACATCCCAAGACATTGCCATGTGTCCAACCTTTCTAGATAATTACTTAGCTGCTCTAGGTGAAATGAAATTCTCAGTTGCACCAGTATCAATAAGAATAGAAATGGGTAAGCCAAATAAAATACTTGGAGTCTCAATTGGAGTCACTTGATACTCCACCTGGTGATCATCCACAACTGCATATATCTTTTTTTGGAACATTGCTTGCTGGGTAGGTAGTGGATTATCATAAAATCATGACTTGGAAGACTTATTGGGACATTCTCTAGTAAAGTGGTCTCCTCCACATGTAAAGCATATCGAGTATGGTACTCTCTTCCTTGCAGGTTCTCCAGATTTACTAGCATTCCCACCAACATTGTTGGTATTCCCACCATTGGAACCATTCCTCTTTCATTCCCTTTTTGAATCTTCTCCACCATTGTGGGATCCTTTTTCCCCTTTGGGTACATTCTGCACAACTTCCACTTTCTTTGGAGATGGCTTGTCAGGGACTTCCACAACCTTCTTATGGTCCTTATTTTCCTAACAATTGGAGATAGTCTTAAGCTTTTGCTCCTGCTTAGTTGCTTTCTCATATACAAGATCCATAGTTGTTGGACCATTCATATCAACCTCTCCTCTGATCTGGGTGTTAAGTCCCATTATAAACTTTCTTATGTGGAAGCGTTCATCTTTATGATATATAAGAGCATAACACATAAGTTGGGTAAACTTCTCCAAATACACATTGACCGACATATTACCTTGTCTCAAACTCTAGAAATTCGTGAGTTTTTGGTCATAGTAAAGTTGGGGCAACCATCTCTTATGGAAAATATCAACCAATTCTCCCCATGTCAGCTTCCATGAGTTAATATTGAGTTCCATCTTTTTATTCATCCACCATTTAGAGGCTTCTCCTACTAACTAGTATGCACCCCATGCGGCTTTGGTGAACTTTGTGTAATTTTGAATTTTGAAATACTTTTCCATTTGGACTAACCAAGCCTCAGCTTCCTCTCTGCTGGTGCTTCCCTCAAACTTGGGTGGGGTAATCTTCTTCATATCTCTAGAAAGTTCAGAAGCCATACACTTCATATTTTTTTCCTTATATGGTGTAGGTGATTTTTCCCTCTCATGATCATGAGTTTCATCATGCCCATAAGAAGAGTTTTCTCCCTCATTCTCATTGTTGACGACGATTTTACTTGCAGTAAATAGGTTGAATAAAACATCCACAGACAAGACCGCAAAGAGCCTATCCTTCTTGAAAGATATGGAACAAAGATAACCTAAAGGTAAATTCTGCATTCATAGGACAAAGATTGGCTTCCGTTCAATCCCAAGTCTTTGATAACCAGGTCATGGTTGCACTTGGGTTGCTCTTAGGTAATGATGTGGCATTTTCTGTTAATCTCAAAGGGACTACAGTTACTTCCAGCTTTGCTAAGAATTGTAAACATTTCACATAAAATTTCACCTCATTCATCGAATAACATCATGACATCAAAAGATTCAACATAATATTTCATGAACATCACAAATTATTTGCTATCACTTAAGTAGATTTAGCATTAAGCATTCAACAATTTCATGGAAAATAAAATATTTTCAACAAAATTCTTTCCATTCATTTATATTTTTTGGAACATTTTCAAAAATATTAAACATTTATTCTAAAACAAAGTATAAAAAATACTAAAAAATAAAAGTTTCTCCCAATTATTCTCCATGGATTCCCCAAAGAATTAATCAAAATAGAGCAAACCACTTTATATTTCACTAGATTGTTTCACAGCTACGTATAAAACGATGCAAGATTTTAAAGAGAAGGTTTCGTTTATGGACACCGAGTAGGTTCTGTATGCACCCTTAAACGACACAACATACAGTCTTGTTTGGCCGAACTTACAAAACCAGCTACAAAAGATACTGAGATAGGTAGCTATCCATAAAGCTCTAATATCAATTAATTTCTACGTGCATACAAAGTTTTACGTCAGAATGGTTCAGAAAACAGGGAAAAAGAACAAAAATTAAAAAAGTTTATGCTCCTCTAACATCCAAAAATTCTGAACTTAAAATAAAAATGTGGGAGAATATGGCCTTTTATAGAAACAAGGCCCCAAAAGTTCAACTTAAAAAGTTTTTCAGAGAATCAAAAACAACAAATTAAAATGTGGTACGTGGCATCTGCCAACTATCATTAAGAACATTCTAGAATAGTCAAGGCTTTGACTTCATCCGCAACAACACTTTTCTTCATACTTCAACATGAACATTTTGTATCAATCAAGGCTACCAGCTTCCTTCCAAAATACTAGAATGGGGAACATCTACCGGGACTAGGATCAACCTACAAATTTAAAATTGAAACCAAAATAAACTTCATCATATTTTTGGTATCCGGTATCCAGTTCTTTCCTTTTTGCTTAGGACTCGGGTTCCAAGACTCTTCCTTCTTTCTTCAACTGATATTCTTGGAAAGCTCTTAATATTTGATGCATATGCTCTTTTGAAATTATTCATATTTCTCTCCAAGTGAGCTTGAGCCTAATATATTCTTTAGTTACTTGAAGTATGAAATCATTTTTCTGTGCTTTGTCTGCTTCATACTTGGCTATAACATTTCTTCACTGTATTATTTCGTTAATGACCTCTCGCATGAACAATTGAATAGGTTCTCTATTTATCCTTTTTGTCCATTCTTTGAAAGCTTTAGCTTCCTTTCCCTCTTGTCCTAATGTTTGGGGATCAAAAACTTTACATGTCAATATCTCAATAAATTCTTGATTTTCACTGATCAATCCTCTGCACTCAATGGCGACTCTTTCAAATCCTTCAATGCATTGTAGTAACATGTCACCTTCCCATTTTAGTTGTTTCTTCCACTTTCCTCGCAATGAAATTTCATGTCCTGATATTACATTATTCTGTATTAACTCATGGATGTTTGTCTGCATGAGAATTTCAATGTTTCGCCTTTCATCAATGACTTGCTCCTGGTGAAATCTGCATTCATCTTCAAATATTTTCAATTTCTCTAAATGATGGCATGGTTCCTTGTACTTTATTATTGCATCTGTAATAAATTCTTCTCCTTGCTTTACCTAGTATTCAATCCATTCTTCAAACATATTAATTTTATGATGAACTGCATCAATTGCATCCACTTGTTCCTGTGACATCAACACTAGATGTTGGGGAAGTTTAGCTTGTTCTCGACCAGATAAAGTCAATGACTTAATAAAGTGTTCCAAGGTAGCAAACCATTCTTTCAATTCTCTTTTCTTCTGTTTATATTTTTGTGCTCTGGAAATAGTGGCATTTAAGTTTACTTTTATTTCCTCTAATTCTTGCTACCAAGACAAGTGTCCAAGATTAACACTTGTAATCTTATACTCCTTAGGCCTTATCTCATGTCTTTCCTTGTCAATTGTTGGAGTGGCTATCTAAATAGTTCTATTTCCATTTGTATTCCTTTGTATGACATGCTTTTTCTTTGCTTTGCACCTAGGTTTAGGAGTACTTGTATAAAATTATTAAGATTCAGAGGTAGTACTTCCACTTCCATTGGAGAAGCTAATTCCCTGATTAACCAATTAGGTGTATCATCATCTTGCTATACCTTTGTAACATTTCCTTGTTTACCACTTGTTTCAGGAACTTCTTCTCTTTGGTTTGCCACATTTTCTGAAATGGGGGTTTCCTTAGTGATATTTGGAATAGATTCGAGATTGGTAGGATTTGACACTGCCTCCTCTATTTGGAGACTTATATTTTCCTGTCTATCTAGATTTTCCATTTCATCTCTTTGAACATTATCTTCTTCATTCACTGCTACACTAGGATTCTCTCTATTTTCAATTCCATCTCGTGCAAACTGTGTAGCTTATTCTTCTAGAATTTCAATTTCAGTTTCAGCATGGCCTTTCTCTAATTCTTCGAAGACCTACGAGTGTTCATTAACATTTTGCACATTCCCAAATGAAGGCTGGGAATCAAGATTATCTTCAAAAATTCATTCATCAATAGGATTTTTCTCTGCAGTCTCCCCTATTTCCATTTCAAGTATGCTAGGGTTTCCTGCCTCTGAGGTGAGTGTTCCTTGAATAAACTCTTCTTCTTCAACATTTATGGGGTTAGAGCTTGTATCCTAAATTTCTTCTATCACTGGGTGTACCATTTGTTTGTATTTAGACTTCTTTTCTTTCACTTTCTCCCACATAGCACCCCATTTGTCCATTTGTCCATCTGTTCTTTAATTCTTGCTTCATCTTCTTCAGAAACTTCCTCTAGAGCTATAGGAGTCCCTCCCAGTGCTTGTTTCATACTAGCCATATTAACATAAGGGAGAGAGGTAAATAATGTTGCAACCCTTTGAGATGTAGACCTGGTTTGTGCACCAACATTTTCTATTGCTTATGTTCCTTCATCAATAATTACTCTTGTTCTAGGTTTAGTCGTGGAGGAAGATGTACCTTTAGGCCTTACTTTTGATTTAACCTTACCTGTATTTGCATCTTTCTATTTTTCAGATGGTTTTATGGGAACTTCTTGTCTTGAAGTTTCAGGGGTTCTTTCTTCAATTCTAACACTTGGAGTCGCCTTACTAGTCTTTCTTTTCTTCTTGGTAGGCTCTCCACTTTCAAAAGCAGTTTCATCTCTTTGTTTCCTTCTTTTATCTTTTGAGAAGATAGGTTCAATTCCTCTTTCTCTCAAAACTTTGCAAAAATTATCAATCCATTGTTGAGTATACCTTAAAACTAGTCTAGTAAAGTCATCAATTGATGCCATATCTTCATCATCAACACCTGGGTTTGGAATGGGTTCATCATATACCCTGTCATCATTGTAAAATTGATTCAACACCTGAAAATTATCTTCTTCCAATTGGTCCGGGATGTCATAAAGCTTGAGCATCTGAGTAAATCTTAAAGTCATTCTTTCATATTTTCTTCTTCTTACCATGTGCTCATCTTCATAGTTAAGCCAATAATCTTCTAAATGAGGCACATGAGCACGAAAACTAGCTAAAATTTTAGCAATATTTCCTTCAATATCATAATACACTCTCTGAAGAGGGAATTCTTCAAAATAGTAGGTCCTCAGTTCTTCTTCACACAATCAGTCACTCTAATTGCACTACACTTATAATTTCCTATTGTAATGGGAAATTTGAAAGAGGCCTTTTTACAAGCATGGCTATAAAGAGCCTGAGATGGTTTTAACTATCTCACTAATTCCAATAAAACAATTTTATTTGTAGGATACCTGGGCAACATGAGTGGGTGTCCATCAAATCCCTCCACTCTAATGTAGGAGCAAGTTGGGAATTGTATGTACCAGCCTCCCATAGGCTAAATGGCACTTTGTGCTTCCAGGGATAATCTCTTAGCTTTATCACCTTCCATTTTTCTCACCAATTTCATAGAGAACAAATCATTCACTTTTCTATAATCATCTTTATACCCATGGACGATGATCTGGGGTAGATGTGCATATATCAAACTGTTGCCGACTTTTTTTCCTAGGGTACCAATCTATTTCAACCCTTGTTTACTGGCTCTCATAGCACAAGAGTAAATGACATATGATGAAATTTAGAAGCATCTGGTTTTGGGAAATGTAGTAATTTGTTCATGTAGTCTGTCGCTTATTAATTTTCCCCAATGCAACTCCACAAGACCCTCCATCATGTGGGATATTATCATGAACATCCAGGGTTCAAATTTTCTCTCATCTCTTAAACTAGCTACTTTGCTCAGCAAAATTATAATGTCTTGCATTTCTTGTTTAAACATAGACCTCTGAATTACCTTGGTTTGTTGTGTAATTAGCTGTTGGCACCATTGGGTGCTCATAATTTCTCTATTACGCTCTTTAGCTCTCTGATATGTCTTGGTCTTGGTCTTTAGGTCAACATTGAACATCTATGTGTAAATGGGGAGACCAAATGTGTATATGATTCCTTTCTAAGACAGGTCTGCATAAACTCTCCCTTATTTCTCAACAAACCTCTTAGTTGGGTTATAATGATTTATACATTGCATAACTAATTCAAGAGCTTCCATTGTTGGTGGAAACCCTCCTACAGGAAGTAATCCATTTGCCACAACACTCTTGGTACATTGGGAGGCATTCTCTTGTAATAGCCGTGAGCGAATTTCAATGTCAGAAGACCATCCCATGTGGGTATCTGTAACCACTACGTTGATGGGTACTACTTGTGAATTGCAATACTTGAATTCATCTTCTGCCCTTGCATTAGAAGTACTCATTTTGTATATAATGTGCTATGAAATTTTCAGAATATGTCTTGTGTGCGAGTTAGGGTTAGATTTAACCAAAAATTATGTTTCATAAAATTTTCAATTCATTTTCGATTAAATTTAACAATTCAGAGAATAATTAACATTTCAATTTCAGAATGGGAAATACCATTATCAAGATTTTTAGCTTGAGAAACTCTTAACAAAGTACCATTTATTTGGAACATACTTTGTTTTGGTTATTAATGGTGATTCTTCTGAATGCAACTTCAAAACCCTTGGTAGTCGCATCTTAGTTTCTCAAAATTTTACCTCTTTCTGTGCCATTGTCGCTTCGTTAATTCAATGTCCTTAGCAAATTTACAATATGACACAAAGTGGAGTGTTGAAAAAGGAATTGCATGCTTGAGGTGGTGCCAAGTACATAGGTAGTTCACCATCTTCATTAATTACCTGTTATTTCACATTAATTCCTAGAATAAAGGTGCAATCATTATAGATTATGGTCCAAATCATGAACACCTAGATTTCTATGCTAGCTCGTTATTTGAGAAGAAAGATGACATGATGATTATACGAGGCAATCAAATGTCACGTTGGTTCTTTGTAAGGTATATGTCATTAAAGATATGTAATCGATTTCTGATCACTGGGATTAAAGCTTTCTGATATTACTTTTGAAAGGAGCAAACAACACCGAGATTTGGGAAATACGTTTTGAGAAAAAAGAAAACCAGAACGAAAGGAAAGACTAGAAACAAAGTCTAAAAGATAAATTTAACACAATTTCAAAGCAGACTCTCTGGTTTTTGACTTTCAGAAAGAAACAATAAAATACCAGACTCTGATATTAAAGGAAATTATTGAGATTAAAATTTTGATCAATGAAGTACCAGGCAGAGCTAGACTCTTATGAAGATACAATTTATTTTTGGCTAAAACACAGGACTCTGGGATTTCAATTTTTGGTAACAGACTAAAAATTAAGAGCATACCGAAACACCAAAACCGGGAAACAAAAATGATATAACAACAAAAAGGCCAAGTGAAAATGAGAGAGGAAATTAGCAACCGACCGAGCATCAAAACAACGTCGAAATGAGCGAAAACAAAACAAAAAGCAAGGAAAAGAAAATGAAAAGAGGGGGTCCACATTTTTCCAAGGGGAAAAATGGGGAGTGTTGTGAGACCACACAACACTCATTAATGAGAAATTCCTTCTCAACCCTAGCTTTTACCCTCTCTTGCTCAAGGTTTTCCAACCTTGCTAAGATCTGGTGAAGTCTAGCTTCAACTCCTATGGGTCCTTGCCCAACTTCTTGGCTTCTGATAGGATTGGTTTGTGTCCTCGACATCTTCACAAGAACGGATTTTACTTGAATTTGTATCTAGGTTAGATTAAATCATGTTATCAACTATCTTATGGAAAACATTAAAATGGAATTCATACACACATAAAGAATTCCACATAAGATTAAGCACACACTTTTGATAAACATATGATTTTGTTCATTTCTTGAGGATTTCAATATCCTTTTGATTACATGGAATGACTATTTAGATAGTCAAGTGGAGAGTATCCCTTGGATCCACTCTCTCACACGTAACTTAATGGAGTATATCCTATAGATTGAGATTGGTGCTCATCTCTCATTTGTTTGTACCTATCCCAAAATGGATGGTAGCCTTCGGATTTGTCATCTGATATGTAGTTACGAGGTTCATATCCCTTAGACTCATTACTCGAGGAAATTACAGTTAATTCCACCATTAGAAGAACTCTAGGGTCCCTAAAGATAAATGTTGGACTAACACTTCCTTTTGAGGGCATATCCTTGGAAAGTGATAATGACTCAGACTCCTCTAGTGAGATGGAAGTTGTAGACACTTTAAAATGTCCTAAATGATATCATGCACTTGAATCAAGTATACTAACATCATTTCATCCTAAAATCATCCAATTTGCTTAATTGATTAAATTTTCCTAGCTATTTAATTAATTGCATCATTTTCATCTATTAACCTAATTAATTTAATTAGGTTAATTCACCCCCTTTCATGCTAACATTTCATCTTATTAAATTAAATACATAAAGTTATTTAATTTAGATCCCTAAGTCCTCTTATTTAATTAAATAACCCTAAGTTATTTAATTAAATATCATATCATTTTCCCCGTTTTTTCATTAAATCACTCTATTTAATGAATATCATGAAATTCCCCTAATTGACATAAGTAAAACTTTGTTTTAATTATCAATTACTAATTAAATCTAATTCCCCCCACTTGCAAGGGAATATTCCTCCTTTGCACATTCCTCCAAAAGGAATATTCCTTCCCCATTTGCACATTAAAACTTTGTTTTAATTTACTAAATATCTAATTTCCCTTACCCATGGGAATATTATCTTTTGAAAAGGGGGAATATTCCTTTCTTGCAACAAACTTTTAACAAGACTTCTTGTGCAAGTTTTGAAAGTGTGTTTGTTTGAAAGAATATGAACCCTGGATTCTTTCCTTGATCCATGTGATCATTGGTTCTCATCCATTGATGAGAATCCATGATCCATGTTTCACCTTTCTTTCCTTTTTGACCATTGATTGACCTTTTTAATCTTGACCCTTCATTTCTCATTTATCCTCCTATAAATAGGTCACTATTTGGAGATAAATGGAGAACCTTTTTCAGAGTAAACTTATGCTATTGAAATCACTTCCACTTGCACTCACATTTAACATCATTTTAGCTTAATTTACTTGCATATTAGCTTAACTTCCATTAATGGCTTCCATGATAACATAGATGCATACATGTATATCTTGTAATTAGGGTTTTAATCTTTTTATCTTAAACTTCATTTAGATAGATTTGCATACACCGATATCAATCATCTTAGTCTACATCATGTTAAAAGATCTCTCATCATGGTAAATAGCTTTAAATCATTTTTTCATACACATCTATCATTGGTTTCATCAATTCTCTTCAATAGAATCAATAAAAACAAGCTCATTTATCCATAGGATTGGGAAAGGGTCACCATTCTACATCAATGCGACACCACTCCCCCAATAGGATAAGTTTCAATGTCTTAGATTAGAGGTTTCTCAAGCTTTCATATTTTAATATGTTAGTCTAAATGACTTCTTGTCTTTGTTTAAATTGAATGATCTCTATTGGGATTGATGTTTAGTGGCTCAGTTATACTTCAAATCCTCATGGATCAACATATACCACTTACACTTCATGAATACACAACAACCTCAACATATCAAGGATACCCCTCTCCATCCATCACCACAAGTACCACAAGTGCGCCCAACATCACATAAGGAAGTATGGACCAAGTGTCTCAAATCGACCCAAAAGGGAAACTTAATACCCTTGCACACACTCATCCCTTAACACAAATAGGTACATCTTTATCCAACCCCCCAATTGGTTCATCCGTACCATTGGTTTCACAAAACACATATGTCCCATCCATCACCAACCCATCTCAAAACAACCCCTTGGTCACGAATCCCATCAACCAAGGTAATACCTGATCACCTCCCAAACACAAGGAATTCCCCAAAACATCGGTCAAGAGAATCCTTTCAATCAATGGAATCAAGGTCCTAATGTTCCATTACCATTGCAATATCCAATGGCACCATCATCATCTTTCCCCACGGTCCCCCACATCATGCAAAATCAAATGGTACCTCAAACTTACATTCCTCCATCCCAACCCACCATCTTACAAGGAATGTTAAACCAAGGGAACCCCCAACCACTCATCAACACCCAAAACCCATCATAGATATCTCAACAACCAACTGATCCTACATTGCAAGAACATGCCTTAGCTTTACAACAAGCACAATAGGCTTATCAACAAGTCGTTCAACAAAAAAAACAACAACAAACAACCTTAGCAACACAACAAGCCCAAAAACAACAACAAGCATTACTAGCTCAATAGTATGCACAACAACAACAACAACAACAACAAGGTTCCATCAAACCCACAAGAAGATATGGCATCAAAACTTAAGGCATTAACACAAGAAATATAACATATCTGGATGGGAAAGATGAAGAAATCCCATATGCAGAACCTATGACCATACCCATTCGATCGAAACATGACAATGGTACCATTCCCTCCTAGTTTTGAAGTTCCAAATTTTGATAAATACAAAGGGTGAGGAAGTCTTGTGGACCATGTAAAAGAGTTTAACGTCATCTGTATGGAGGTCACCTACAATGAGCCCTATTTGATGCACCTCTTTCCACGAAGCTTGACAGGCCTAGCCATTGACTGGTTTTCTTAGTTACCTCCAAGAATCAAAACCTTCCAAGAAATCATAGATCATTTCTCCTTTAATCTTAACATGGACATAAGCCTAGAAAAGTTATATACTCTCAAACAAAACTAAGGAGAATATTTCACAAATTTCTTGCAATGAAGGAGGCAAAGAGCTAGCAAGAGCAAGTGGCCCATTCTCAATGACCAACAAGTGGGGATCATCATATCAAATGTAGATCCAAATATATCCTTCCACTTGAAGATGCAATGCATTACCTCTTATGATGAGCTTTCTCCTAGAGCCCTTAACATCGAGAGAACTCTAATCTCATAGGGAAATACTCAAGCCTACAAAGACAACCACCTATCAACCAGTTCAAATGACAAGCCTCGTGTCTAGGCTAAGAACAAGAAAGTAATGAATGATGACATGGTAGATGATAAGGTGGTCCTAAGTACTTCTAGGCCAAATCAAATAGCTAACATTCAACCAACTATACAAAAAACAACACCATCACAAAACAATCAAATCAATAACACCAAAATGCAACAATGACAAACTCCCAAAAAGAACAACTATCCAAAACGTAAATACACATAGTTTTTGGAACCTATCGAAACCATCATGAAGAAACTGGTAGAGTAAAACTTGATAACGCTTCCCAATTTTGATTTAACTACCAAGAACCATAGGATAAAATACCCTGGTACAATGAGAATGATCTTTGTGACTTCCACAAAATCAAGGGACACAAAACAACGAACTGCATGAGACTCAAAAATATTATCCAAGATCTTGTAGAGAGCAAAGCCATATTTGTTGAGGTACCAGCTGGAAACTAGGATCGCAAGATATACAAGAACCCTATGCTAGATCATAGCAAAGGAAATAACACTGGAAAAGCTAAGGATTACACAAATTCACAACATACCTATTCCAATGTAGTCATGACCTGTGATAGTGTCATCACCGTCATCACCATCAAAAGGCCGAGTGAAGAGTGTGGAGTCACCACACGACGTGGCAAGGTCACCATCCAAGGAGTTTTATCAAAATCTAGGGAACAACCTACTTTACCAACATCTAACCCTAGCAAGTACAATCTCCTAGATTAGCTTAAGAAGACCCCCACATAGATTTCTATCTTGGAACTATTGAGGATATCCATTTCACATAGGGAAATCTTAGAGAAATATTTATCATCATCATCTGTCCTTGAGGATATTGATACTGACTAGTTTCAAGCAATGGTAGGGCATATCACTAACCATATTCTCACCTTCTCGGAACAAGACGTACCATTACAGTCATCTCATAATCGTGCTTTACACCTTGAGGTCATTATTCATAAGAATAAGGTTAAAAGAGTCCTAGTAGATGGAGGTGTTGGTTTGAACATTTGCACCCTTAAGTTGATCAAGAACTTGGGTTATTCAAATGATGCTATTGAGAAAGCAAAGAGTAAAACCATCAGAGCATATGATGATCAAGAGTGGGTATCACAAGGCATCATTGCACTACCCATCCAAGTGGGGCCCGTCATTGCAGAGACTACATGCCAAGTATTAGACCTTGACCTCCCCTACAACATCTTGCTTGGTCGATCATGGATCCATGCCCTAAAAGTTGTAGCTTCAACCTATCACCAATGTGTAAAATTTCCTTTTGAGGATAGACAAGTTACCATTCATGGAGATCTTACTACTATAAGAATCTTGAGGCCAAGTTCTATAAGATTCCCCAAGTACCCAAGAATGATGAAGGGCCTACACCCTCTACCTCATTTTTTGACCCATCATCCCTTGCATCTACCTCGGAAACAAAAACACCCATTATGCAGAACATTCCATATAGTGATCCAGGATGATGGTTGTGGAAACTATAAACTAACAAAGGATATTTTTGTGTTGGGATAGTTACCTCTTTCTCCCAGATGTTATGGGAAACCAACACCTATCAACAAAGAGGTCGAAACACTCAAAATGGCAGCTACTACCTTCACCAAGTGGGGGGATTTGAACAATGAAGATGTTAATGAGTAGGATGTCTCTAAGATGCTATATAAAGATGAAAGACATGTCCCTGTTCTTCCCATGGAAGATGAAAACAAAAGCTTGCAACTAATGAAGGGATGGGGATACAACAAGAACGTGAAACTAGGACAAAATGACAACAGTTTGCTAGAACCCATCGTTCTTGAGAGACGTCTAAAGAATCTCAACTTAGGATGTACTACTAGTAAGGTTACCCTTATTGGAAAAGGTACTTCCACTAAACGGGCTGAGGCTTCCTCTTGGTTACCAACATCCCATGATACAACCCTAGACAACTTCCCCCTCGATGTTGCTGACCTATTTGAAAACAAATCTCTCTTCATGATATCCACAACATCCTCTACCCTGAATGATCAACCCACTGAAATTAGCCTAGTCTACCCACAACTCATTGACTGGGACCAACAAGGACCACTAATTCTAGATTTATTCGAAAATGATGAAGCGATCTCAGAATTCATGAGGCTTCGTGACAACTTAGCATGGGAAGATCACAAGGAAGGTTTTGACATAGAGCTAGATACAAGGGCGTACTATGGGGGGATGATTGAATCCTTTAGTCGCAAAATGGATAACATGCAACTAACATGTAGATATTTGAGTGAAAACCACACTATGGCACTTTTTGATCCTAAAATAGTAAAAAGAAAGGACGTATTCGAAGGTGAAAACCTATCTAAGGTGCCCAAGGATGAGGGATTCAATCTCCCCCTTAGTGCTATGCATCCAAAAAAGTTAGCAATGTTAGCAGAAAAGGCCACTCCAGTCAACGTGGGAATAGAAGAGGAACCAAAGATCACTTTCTATGTTGAATCCTTATTGGATGAAGAATAGAAGAAACTAGCCACATTCTTGAAAGAGAAAATAAACAATTTTGCATGGTCATACACAAATATGCTAGGAATTGATTAAAAAGTGGTTGTGCATCATTTAGTAGTCTATCCTGAGGCTAAACCAATGAAGCAAAAATTGAGAAAGATGCACCCTCAGATAGCACTCTTGGTGAAACTTGAGTTACAAAAGCTTCTTGACGTTGGATTCATCTGACCAATATATTATCCTAAGTGGGTTTCCAACTAGTACCAATCTCCAAACCCACTGGGGGCATCAAAATATGCAAAAAATTTAGACTTGAACAAGGCATGTCCGAAGGATGATTTCCCTCTTACTAACATTGAAATCATAGTGGATTTAATAGCTGGGCATGAAATGCTATCGCTCATGGATGGTTTTTTGGGCTATAATCAAATTATGATCACCAAGGAGGATCAACAAAAAACTGCCTCACTTGTCCATGGGAACATATTGCTGGAACATGATGCCATTTGGGTTGAAGAACACAGGAGTGACCTATCAAAGAGCAATGACCCTCACCTTCCATGAAATGATCCAAAAAATAATCAAAGACTATGTGGATAATATTTTTGAAAAATCAAAGAAAAGGAGTGAGCACATAGAAGTCTTGGGACCCATCTTTGATAGGCTTGAAGAGTATAAGGCATGACTAAACTCAAAAAAGTGTGTCTTTGGGGTTACATCAGGAAAGCTTCTTGGCTACATCGTATCATAGAGATGGATAGAAATTGATCCAACAAAAGTGAAATTCATCCTAGATATGGAACCGCCATGAATGTTGAAACAAATGAGAGGGTTACAGGGAAGGTTGCAGTCCATTAGAAGGTTCATAACACAATTATTAGATAAAATCCACCCCTTTTCGCATCTTCTCCATAAAGGAATTGTGAACCTAGATCCTATACCTGCAAGAACACAAGAAATGAACACATTAACAAGGTCAAATGCAAGTTAGAAAATAGATTCCTCAAGAAATCCATTTGAATGCAAGAGAAAAGGAATAAAATGAAGAACACAATAAACTTAAAACAAAGATGCTGAATCCTATTCTAAAACAAATCAAACTCTTAATCTCTTGAGGGAGTTGGTGCCAATTTGATGTGAAAATTGGCCCTTTCCCAACTCCAATGATAACTTTGATGATTTGATGAAGATTGTGATCCACTTTGTTGAAGATTGATGAGTGCTCCAAAGCAAAATCTGCATAACCTAGCTATAAAACTCAATAAGATGGATGGAGATTGCTATGAATTTGAGTATAGTAAGTTTACTCAAGTTGTGGATGATAGAAATGAAGGATGAGCTCTCTATTTATAGAAGAAAGTAAAGAGAGAAAAGGAAAAAAAGATGAATGTGGGACTAATCTTCAACCAATGAGAAGAAGCCACATGTCATCATGTGAATGGTTGAAGAATGAGCACATTTTGGAGAATGTGCAAAGAGGGGGGAGATTCAAATTCAAAAGATGGCTTGAAGGATGAGGTGAAAGGTGAAGTTAATGCCACATGGCTCAAGAAAAGGACATGTAAGAGATTTTAAATGCTTTGTTGGATGTACAAACTCTTTTGGAGGGATTTTTCAAATTTGGGGAATATTCCAACCATTGATGCCTTTTTTGAATGAAATAGGAGAATTAATAAATCAAATAAATTGATTTATTATGCAAGTGGCAAAAGCTAGAGGATTTGAGTGATTAGGATTAGCATTAATCAAGATTTGACTAACTTAATGAGGGATTAGTTGATTTGACCATTTTGACTTAGATTTTTGGATTTAAATAAATCAAAATGAGAGGAATAATTATTTTAGACTTAATTAAATAAGATTTGATTTATTTAATTAAAGAGGATGGTGTTAGCTTTAAATCAAATAAAGATTAAGTTATTTAA
Source organism: Sequoia sempervirens (assembly GCA_007258455.2). Taxonomy (NCBI): domain Eukaryota; kingdom Viridiplantae; phylum Streptophyta; class Pinopsida; order Cupressales; family Cupressaceae; genus Sequoia; species Sequoia sempervirens. Next base: position 1,075,008,023 of record VDFB02281492.1, on the reverse strand, counting down.
TTTAAATGAGATGTTTTTAGAGATTAATTAAATAAAATGAATTATTTAATTAAAACAGGGACTATATGATTAATTAAACAAAGTGATTTATTTAATTAATATGAGATGATGACTTAATCGGATAAAAAATGATTTATTTAATTAAGAGATGAAATGTGACGAATTTAATTAAATAAAGATTATTTAATTAAATGATTAGCAGAGAGATGATTCAGGATGAACTAGTGTTAGTAAAATCAGGATAAGGTGCATGTACATTTTATGTGTCTACATTTTTCCCCTCTTTGAAGCAATGTACTTGCTGCATTGGCTCAAAGAATAATCTTGCTGAGATCAAAGTTCAAAAATTCTCTGATTTTTCAGATGCCCGACTATTACCCCAATGAAAATAATTACGTTGGTATACTGCCCCCTCAAGAGATTAGGTGAACAGGTTTGATTTGAGGGTCGATCTCTCGACAAAGAGGTTCAAGATCAATTGAACTCGAATATTTGATGTAGACAGATTTGATGATGTAGACAGTCATCAACCATGGGTAGCCTCATGCCTATTTTGATATATTACACCCACTTGATCGTGATTTGTACCATGACAGTTACATTATTGATGATATAAATGAAATGATTATGATGTTTATATGTAATGGATGATATGATGATGCATGGATGATATGGATGCATGTATGATATGATATGATGATTCCTTTATGATTATGCATATGGGTGATAGATGTATGGTTTATGAAATTCTTAGAATAACCAATCTATATTATGAAATGATGGGGATGAATACATGTGGTATGATTAATGCTTTCTATATGGTATGATATGCATAATGCAGTATGCTAATGGTTTGTGGATGCAAGATGGATGCATTAGTGATGATTTATGATTAATTATCATGGTACCATGTTAGCGCAAAAGGAAGTAGGAAGAAAATAAGATGATGACAAGACACCAACAAGCCAAGTTTATTAGAGATGATGATAATGATGATGATGATGATTTGCTTACCGAGGAGTTGGGATTTTTAAAAGGGCCAATTACCTTATGTTTGATAACACACATAGGTACAATGCATCAGGGTATAAAGAATCAGGATGGCATTGCACCTAGTGTGATGGACTTTGACTTGAAAAATAGATAGGAGTATTCTTGTTCATACCTAACATACAAAAACTTTGCTAGGATGCACCTAACAAAGCAAGTATTTGCCAAGTTATATTACAAGAACATCCAACAAGCATGCAGACAAAAGATAATGATCGATGCCCCATTCCTTTCTCTCTAAATCATTTTGATTAGAAAACATCGAGAGGTCATTGGAGTGAGAACAATAAGATAAATAAAAAAGAAAAGATTAAGTACACAAACAAATCAATGTTCTTCATACCACTAGCCAAGGGGATGTGTTTTTTTTAGGATAAGCATCCAAAGTGATCCAAAATGATGCCCATTGTCAAAATGATATATCCTAGGACATGCATTGTATAGGATGATGAAGGGTTGATAAGTTGTTTGATAGGCTTTTGATATAAGGTTGACTGATATGTTTGAAAATGATTAGGATTTTGATTTTGCATTTAAAAGTTTGAAGTTTGCTTTTGATTTTACATTTGAAGTTTGCTTTTGCTGATTGTTGTACTTGTTTCTATTTGTTTTGCCAAAGGGTGAGTGTGATGATTGATTTATTATGGATGATTGATTATTGCGGGTGAAAATGAGATGGGATGGATGGTTTTGTATTTACTAGAATATTTCAATGTTTTTAGTATTTTGAAAATGTTTTGAGGTTGTTTTTGGTATTTTCAAGATTTTACAAATGCTTTAATTTTTTATTTTTTGAATGTTTTGGGGTTTCTGAGATTTTATGAATGTTTTTTTATTTTGTGTATTTTGAATGTTTTTGTGTTTTTTGTGTCTTAGGGGTTGATCAAAGATTAGCCTTGCTTACATTTAAGCTCAGAGATGACGTAGTTCAGATAACATGTTTTTGACGTTTTTTGACTTTTTGACATGTTTTTGGATTTTCTAATATATTTTGATTTTTTTTTGGATTTTTGCATGATTTTGGTGATTTGGATATGGATATGTGTGATTATATCAGTGATCTATTTGGGATTTTGTTGAAAACCAAGCTAGGGTTGATTGATCGGATTGATGGATTGATGATGATAACATTGTTGAGGATACACAACAATGCCAAGATAGTGTTAAGCAACACAGGGATTAGGATGGATATCCCAAGATGATGAGGGATTGATGATGATAACATTGTTGAGGATACACAACAATGCAAGGATTGGGAAGGATATCTCGAGATGATGGATTGATTGGATTTGATTGATCAGAATTGTTGAAGCTTGGTTTGGAACAAAAGTTGTTTGAATGATTTGATGTGACACTAAAGTGAAAATTAGATGCGTCTGATATTGATTGTTTGGATTGATGTTCAATAAAAGATAAAGCTTGTTAAGGAACATCTTCTCATCAAAATATGCCATGGGCTAGTGATTTGGAATTTTTGCTCATAAATTCTTTGACCAATTTGATTTCATGTTTTCCAATGTTTAGATCACCACATAAGTTGGAGGATATAGATCAAGATTTATTCCCAAAGCGAGATTTAAATATCTACCTCCAATGTCTAGCAATGTATGAAATGCCATGGGTGGATGATTGGATAGATGTATGGATGGATGGATATGGATTATCTTGCGATAAGATAAGGTTTTCAAACAAAGGAACCCTCATTTGGATAATTCTTCATGGCTCAGATAATGCTGGGTAGGATAGGATCAATGAAAATGACTCATGTCAAGATGTTTACCATAAGCAAGTGTAAAGTGTGCACCAAACTTTTGTGAAGATCAAGATAACTTGGACTATGTATGCAGATGGATGAAAATGGATTGGATAAATAGTTCATGGATGAATGGATTTATTATGGATGAGGTGAATGGAATGTTGGATTTATTATGGATGGGATGAGATGCTTCTACCTGAATTTGTGCACGTAGATGCTCAATTCTACACATGACGCCTGTTTGCCAGGTTTTCATCATGGTATCTGTCCAAAGTGCCACCATAGTGGTTTTCACTAGAGGACTATTTTTATCTTTACTGTTTTCATGATTTTTTGATTTTTTTGGATTTTCACTTTTTTTTTTAAGTTTTTTTGAAAGATTTTAAGCTCATGTCGAACCACCTTGTCGTGTTGATTTAGACGCTTCTGTCATGATGTTCCATCGATATCCTTCCTGAAGAAGTTGTTTTACCAAGATACATGCACTTGGATACAACTTTTGAGATTCCCAATCTGCTTCGTTGATACCGAAGTTGACTTTGTATTTGTGCGCACATCACGATAGAGTGCCTTCTAAATCCTTATGATGAAGGGTCATTTCCAATACATGGTCAATGCGAGAATTGGATATCATGCATGGAGGCATGGATGGTGGAGTGTGTTTAGAAATAAGAGATGGATTGGTTGACAGTTTGGAACCTTTGACTCTCCAAACTTGGGAAGATGAGCATTGATGGGTGGATACGGAAGTGTGCATGGACTTAGGACCAACTACTTGATATACTTTGTACATCACTTGGGAAACCTGCTTTTTATTTTGTAGACGTCTTTGATGGATACTTTTCCCTTTTTTATTTTTCCCCGTAGTTTCTTTGACTAATGGAGTTTCATAGGGATAATCTTTCTTTGTATTCTTTGGTATCCATATGTATTTGTTTTGTCCGATATGATTCTTAGCTTCTTTTTCTTTGATAAAATTCTTTGTGCTTTGATTCAAAACCTTCTTTTGATGTTGGTCCCAATTCGTGGATGGGGAGATGGGTGGATGAAGATTCATGATGTGGTTGGTTGTAGTATTGGCATTGGTTTCACCATAAGGATTCTTCGTGCCCCCTATGTTAATGTTTGCTTGAGACGAAGTTTCCCCCAGTATGGTGGTAGTGGCACCTTCGTTCCTTGATTCTGCTGGTTTTGATATGTCTTGTTCAGTAAGCCTGCTCTGATAAATGACCACTGTAAATGATGTTCTTTCAATTTGTTGCTCTGCTAACTCTGGAATATCCTGTTCTATCTAAATTGTTTCTTTGAGTGGATAATGCTAGATATCTTCATACATGATGTCCTTAGTATGAATTTGGGATATATCTGATCTTGATGTTGACAACTCAGTTTCACTGTAGGAATCAATAACTTGCTCTTTTTGTGTAATAATATCAGGAGTAAAGGAATCCTGTTCTGAATGAAGATCATCTACGTGTCCATCCACAAAAAGCATCTCATGGGTAGATGGAGGAGTATGTGCTATGTGGATATGATCATCTTGTATAGGTAGGAGAGTATCCATTAGATTATTGTAATAACTTGGGGATACAAATTCTTGATCTTGAATGATTTCAGAATTGCTTTCGATATGCTTTGGATCAAGTTCTTGACATGGTTCAATTTCAAAGGATGGATTGTGATGAGGTAAAAATAACCTCATCATGATAATAACATACAGGCCTATTTCATATATGCAAATCCTTATCCTCTGCCAATTAATTAAATTTTAGGAGAAATAATTGCTTCACTTTTAGTGACAATTGTATAAACTTTATTTCTTTTGATTTCTTGAAGTAATTTGCCAATATATATTTAATGCATTATTTTAAGTGTTTTGTAGATAATAATCGGCCATCAAGTTGCAGATTAGAAGCATTCAGCCAACACGTGCTCCATAACAGGTTGAAGATGTATGCTGGAAATATGCTCCAGAACTTTAGGGTGATGGATCGAAGATATAGTTACTCTTTAAAGTTTTTATTTCTGTTATCCTTTGAGTCAAAAACTTTATGGCTCGACTTGAGCCTCTTAAATACTGTTGTAATGGGTTTTAAAGACATACGAGTTATTCGTAGATCTGTTTTAGATATTTTCAATGGTTATCCATACCATCTAAAATATAGGATGTAGTTAGAGTTTTTCTATAAAAGACATGATCTCCAGAAGTAAAACATACAGTGAAAAAGTAATGTTATACTATCAAAATGTTTTCTAAAGTTTATGAATAAAGAGATTGTTATCTAAAATTTCTGAGTTATGAGTTATGGATGATAATTATGGTTTATAGAAGCATTTATGAAATAACTGTGAATGTGAGCTGAGAATGAACATGATACCCCACAAGCTCGCCACTCGAAGGGAGATAACTTAAGTAGATAAGTGTTTTCTTTTATTATATTGTTGTTCTATAGAGAATTATTGAATTTACTGTTATGAAATTTAAGTTCTGAAGTATTTGTTGTCTTTTACTTTCGTAGTTTCTGTTATTAACTATTATAATCTTTACTGTTAAAGAAGATGTTTTATGGATTGTTATAATTTTTTCTATTTTTTTATAGTTTATCAGCTTCTTAGTTTAATTGTTTTTGTACTTTTTAATTCAGTTATTATGCTTTCTAAATTAGTTTTCTTATGTTTCTCAGTTTAAACATTTCCTATTTTCTTAGGATAAATTGCTTTACAGTTTTATAATTAGATGGCTTGAAGTTAGAATTAATATTAAGTTGTTCTCAAAAGTTAGAAAACCTAAGGGAGATACTCCAGACTTCTTCTATTGCAAATTTCCTTGAACACTACTCGATTGACAAATTGAATTTTATATTCTAAAGTAATGGGACCTAACAACAACCTCTCACTTTTTGGCCCCGTTTTTGGGGACCCTTTACCTTCTTTTGCTTGAGTGTTAATAGAAGACACCTAGAATACCTCTTTTAGGCCAAAAATACTATCTTTGGCTTCCTTTTCTGCATGGTCAAGAAAAGATGCCCTCATGGATGATTTATACCAAAGACCCCCCCCAAAATACATTCCAATTATACATAGGGAGGCCCAAAGCTCAGAAGACCACTCTGTTGATGAACTACTTGAGCCTAATCCACTAGAGGCTTTCCACTATTTTCCTGAAGATCATCCTATAGAACAACCTATTGTCAAGGAAATTATCCTTGAGGAGCATATTCCTTTGAACATCATGGGAGATCGGAGGGCTGAAGCTAATCATAATGATGCCAACCCTAATAACAATGATCCTCAACTACCTAGAACATTCTCTTATCCTATTGCTCTAGATGCAGATGATGATACAACGATGAAAAAAAATTCTCCAACATTCCTTCCATCCTTCCGTGGTTTATCCTCGGAAGACCCAGACCAATTTCTTTTTGAATTTAAGGTCCTTTGTCAGACCTATGACTATACAAATGATAACTAGAAACTGAAGTTGTTTCCTTCTACTTTGAAGGATTCGGCCATGCGTTGGTTTATGGGACTACCGACTGGAAGTATTACATCTTGGGAGGAAATGGAGACTGTGTTCTTGAATAAATATCAGTGTTATTGTAGGGTAAGTGATCGTAAGGAAGAGTTGTTTAAACTTAGGAAAAATGAGGATGAGAGTCTGGAGGACTATTTGGATAGGTTTCTTTTCTTATCTAAACGATGTGGAGAAATGACTATTAGTGTTGAGATTCTCAAGACTATATTTCTTAAGGGACTTGATGACGATGCCAGAAGAAGTCTTGATTTGATGGGAAAAGGTGACGTGTCTCAGTTAGCTCTTGAAGACATATGTGATTTGTGTCATAATTTCTCATGTACTCGAGGAGGAATCCGAAAAACAAATCTTTTTAGAGGGAATAATGAGATAGGTAAGCTCCAAGAAGAAATAGTGAATCTTAAGACATACATACTTGTTCAATTAAACACTACGTTGGATGGTATACAAGCAAAGACACGTAACCTAGAGACTTTGTTAATCTATTGTCCTAGGTGTTGAAACAAACATATTTTACTTGAGTGTCCTTTAGAAAAGGTTAATGTTTGTCAACTTTGTGAGAAAAATCACCCTACCAATCAGTGTGAGCTTCTTACTGATCTTAAGAATACTAAAAAAAACTGCCTAGGTTGAAGAAGAAATAAATGTGCTAAACCAATGCCAGGGAGGTAATTTCTCTTATGGGCATAATTCCAATCCTACCTGGAGACCACAAAACAATTGGGTTAGTAATCAATGGACTCCATCTTGGAATCAACCCTACCCTCCACAACCTAATTGGGGAACTCCTTATTGGGGACCTCTTGAATGGGCAAGTCAATCATGGGGAACTCAGCAGTGGCCAAACCAATCACAACGACAATGGTACCCACAACATATTGCTCCCCAATGGAATCAAGGACAAAATAAATTTTATACTGGTCCTAGGAGGAATCAACAACAAAATTTGTTACCACCACCTCAGAATATTCCTCAGACTGAGCAGATAAATCAACCTCAAATTCCAACGTAACAACTTCCCAATCCTAAGAACAATCGACAAAGTACTCTGGTATATACTACTGAACAAGATAATGTCATAGGACTTAATGCGATTCATTGTGGAAATGTTCAGTTACGTTCTGGTAGGACACTTCAATCACCCACCATTGAGGAAGTAGTGGATGAACCTATTCCTCAAAATTTTGAGAAGGATACTCTATCTAACTCTACCGTACCCGCGAATATTACTAAGTCTCCTTCAGTGGCAAAAGCTGCTGACTTACCTCGGGTGGAGGAAGGTCAATCTTTGAATGAACTTAGTAAGGATACCCCTCCAAAGGTGAAAACTCAAGCACCATTTCCAGAGCGTCTAAAATCAACAATTCCAAAAGATACTTTGAAAATGACATTAGCCGCTGAAACTGCATTAATTCAGGAAATCAAACAATTGCAAATAGAGGTTCCTTTGCTACAAGAAATAAAGGAAATTCCTGAGTTGAATCAGTTGATCAAACAACTGTGTATTAAAACTTCGAGAAGGAAACCAAAGAAAATAAACACTATTCACATCGATGGCTATCTAGTTGACTTTTTTTCTGGAAGGGTTGTTGCTCCAAAATATGATGATCCTGGGAGTCCACTGATATCTATTACAATTAATGAGGTAGCAATACCTAATGCATTGGTGGATTTGGGAGCAGCTATTAATGTAATGACTATGGATGTGATGGAAAAATTAAGTCTTACTGATTTAATTCCCACAACTACAATCTTACAGATGGAAAATAAGTCTATAGCCATTCCAAAAGGTGTTATTAAAGATGTTCTTGTCAAAGTTGATGGATGTGAATATCTAGTTGACTTTCAAATAATCCAATCGCTTACACCCAAAGATAGTTATCCAATAATTCTGGGAAGACCATGGTTGGCTATTGTCATGGCTAAAATCAATTTTCAAGAAGGAGGAATGACCATTTCACATGGTCCAGATAGTAAATGTTTATTCTTATATCCTCCTGCTAAACCTACCGAATATAATAAAGTTTGGGTTGATGAACTAGAAGAATCTAGTGGGCAAGAGAATTTGGCATCCTTGGCCATGGTAGTGATTAAACAACATGGAGAGGAATTAGAGGATGAGTTAGTAAATGAAGTTGCACACTTGGTTATAGGCTCGAGTGAAGAGGTAATGGAGGATGTACCAGAAATTTTGGGACAGCTAATTGATATAAGTGGGATGGAATAAAAATTATGCTACCATGGGGATGCCTTGTCCCCTGGCCAATATGATTCCTAGAACAAGTTATTTCTTTGACGATATTACAAGATTTCACCGACTTATACCTCATAGTTTTCCCCTTAACACCTTGTTACGACCAATACATACTCACTTCGGCCTATCCAGGAACAAAAACAATTATGTTGTTGCTGGGAAAAAATTTGAACGTCAATAGTTGGTTGACATAAATACAAGAGGATAAATTATTTAATGTGTTGGTAAAAATTTCTAAAGCTTTTGCTTGGGACTATACAGACATGAGGGGAATTCACCTGAGTTTTTGTACACATCACATTTATATTGATCCTAATATGAGACCTACACGTCAGCCACATAGGAGACTCAATCTAGCATTAAAGGATCTGGTCAAAATTAAGATTGAGAAACTCCTCCGTGTAGGATTTATTTATCCTATATCTGATAGCAAGTGGGTGTCACCTATGGTAGTTGTACCAAAGAAAAATGGGAAGTGGAGAATTTGTGTAGATTATAGAGAACTCAATAAAGCCACTTTTTGAGATTATTTTCCCTTACCATTTGTTGACCAGGTTTTGGACAACTTGGCTGGGAGGAAATATTTCTCCTTTTTAGATGGATTTAGTGGTTACAACCAAATTCAGGTAGCACCAGAAGACCAAGATAAGACAACGTTTACTTGTCCTTGGGGCACATTTTCATACTGAGTTCTTCCTTTTTGGACTTTGTAATGCTCCAACGACTTTTCAGAGGGCCATTTTGGCTATATTTGCAACACTTGTCAATGATTGTGTAGAGGTTTATATGGATGATTTCATAGTATATGGGTCAACCTATGATGAAGCTCTTCAAAACCTGGATAGGGTTTTAGAGGTTTGTGAGGAAAATCGACTATCCCTTAGCCATGGAAAGTGTTTAATAATGGTGGAACAAGGAATAGTCTTAGGTCATCATATTTCCTAGGAAGGAATAAAAGTTGATCCCAAAAAAATTGAAGTCATTCAACAATTGACTGTTCCTCAAACGCAAACAAATGTTAGAAGCTTTCTTGGACATGCTGGATATTATAGAAGGTTCATAGAAAGCTTTAGTAAGATAGTGGCCCCTATGTTTTCTCTTCTCCAAAAAGATGTGGAGTTTAATTGGACGTCTGAGTGTCAACAATCATTTGAAATGATAAAGGAGAAGCTTGTCTTTGCCCCCGTACTGCATGGATCAAATTGGAGTCTTCCCTTTCACATTTATGCCAATGCTTCAGATGACGCAATTGGTACAGTATTAGGGAAAGAAGATGAGGATGGGGGTAAATATGCCATATATTTTATTAGCAAAAACGTAACATCTGCTGAGAGAAACTACACGACAACAGGAAAATAATTCTTGGTTGTGGTTCATGCCATTAAAAATTTCTGCCATTATATTACATGATATAAAGTTACAGTTTATACAGATCACTCAGCTATAAAATATTTAATGAATAAACCTGTAGTTAATGGTCCAATCACGAGATGGTTACTACTCCTTTAGGAGTTCAATGTGACAATACTTGAAAATCCAGGGAGATTTAACGAGGTGGCAGACTTTTTATCTCGAATCAAACAAGAAGAGGGTGACCGAGCACCTATACAAGATGAATTTCCAAATGAAAATATGCTTGCCATCTCTACAAAGACTCCTTGGTTTGCTGATATTGCCAACTATTTAGCTACCTTTGAAGTACCTTTCGGATTTACATCAAAACAAAGGAAGTGACTTATTTGTGAGAGTGCACCATTTAAATGGATTAATGGGATTTTGTTCTGTTGTGGACCTGATATGGTTTTGAGAAGATGTGTCAGGGCTGATGAAACTTATAGTATTCTAAGGGCCTGTCACGATGATCCTTCTGGGGGCCATTACTCTGTAAAAAGAACTCATAAAATTTTAGGTGCTGGATATTATTGGTCTTCAATGCATAAAGATGTTAAAAACTATGTTCGTCGTTGTGATGAATGCCAAAGAGTGGGAAGACCAACTGCTTCTACAGAAATGCCTTTGTAGCCTCAGGTAACTTTGGAACCATTCAAAAAATGGGGGTTAGATTTTATCGGCCCCATAGATCCTTCCTCTCAAGGGAAATAATACATATTAGTTTGTACTAATTATCTGACGAAATGGGCAGAAGTTCAAGCTTTATGAGTTGCCAGAGAAGAGAAAGTTGCTGATTTTCTCTATAATAAATTTTTTCTTAGATTTGGAGCCCCCCGAACTATCGTTATAGATCAGGGACCCCAATTTATGTCAAAAATTTCTCCTAGCATTTATGGACCATTTTCATGGGAGTCATAAGAAGTCATCCCCTTATCACCCTCAAGCAAATGGTCAAGTAGAGGTGACTAATAGGGAGTTAGAAAATATATTGACAAAAACCATCTCTTCATGAAGAAGAGATTGGGCCGGGAAATTGTTTGAAGCCATTTGGGCATACAATACAACATGGAAATCTACAACTGGATTCAACCCCTATGAGCTTGTTTTTGGGAAGAAACCTCTTCTCCCCATTGAGTTTGAACTCCAAACCCTACGTACAGATATGGAGTTGGGTCTAGATTTTAAACGAGCTCAAATAGAATGAGTTTTACAGTTAAGTGAGTTGGATGAGCTTCATTTAGATGTTGTCCATCAAACTGAACTAGTTCAACATCAACAAAAAGTTTGGCCTGACAAATATATTAAAGAGAGAGAGTTCCATAATGGTGACTGGGCCTTGCTATTCGATTCAAGATATAAAGATCATAAAGGAAAACTCAGGACTCATTGGCTAGGGCCATATGAAATTTTTGAAGTCCTCTCGAACGACACAGTTCAGCTAAAACCCATTGATGGTGATTTATGAACCCTCTTAGTTAATGTGCATCGCTTACGTATCTACCATAAACCTGTAAATAAAGAAGAATTTACAAAATTGGTAGAAATGCAGGGTGAGATCCAATGCATTGACCCTGCTAAGGAAGAGTCTACCTGATTCAATATCTAATAAATTAATTAATTAATTAAAAAAAAAGAGATGATGAAAAGTTGTAATAAAAAGACATGTGTACCAAATTTGTTTTCAAAGCATTTTTCATTAATTTTCATTTCGGAATTAACACATGTTTTCATTTTGCAGGACTTCTCATGAAGGAATAACAAATTCTAGAGCACCATTCCAAGATGCTCTAGAACTTGATGGTTCAGCTGTTTAGTGCTCCGGAACTTGACAGTCTGAACGCTCGATGCTCCGGAACCTGCTTTTCAGCCACCATGTTGGAAGAATGATCTTGTAGAATGATATAAGCTCCTGAAGTTCAAGTTTGGTGTTTGTCATTTTTCTTCTTTCCGGCTGCATCTTTTGATGATGCTCTGAAACTTTCATTTAGTTGTTGCTTCGACTGCATCTTTTGATGATGCTCTAGAACTTTCATTTAGTTGTTGCTCCGGCTGCATCTTTTGACGATGCTCTGAAACTTTCATTTAGTTGTTGCTCCGGCTGCATCTTTCAACGATGCTCCGAAACTTTCATTCAGTTGTTGCTCCAACTGCATCTTTCGATGATGCTCCAGAACTTTCATTTAGTTGCTGCTCCAGAACTTTCATCTGGTTACCATTCCAACTACATCTTTTGGTGATGCTCCAAAACTTATCCACTTTCTTTGTTTCGAATGCATGCCTTATGTGTGCTCAAGAACTTATCCATTGTTCATTCCGCCACCTCTTTTCTAAAAAATAAAAAATAAAAAATTTCAAACCTTCCTCGATGCTTTGATTATCATACATTGGTACACACGCCTTCTTTTTCTTTAAAGGTTTTCTTTTTCCATTATAAATAAAAGCTGCCATAATAGCTTGTCTTCATTAATGACTTTGAGCTTCCTCATTCATGTCATAATAACTGAACCATCACCTTAACCAATACCCTTGCATCACCCTGTCAAATCGTAAAGGTATGAGATCTTCAAGCGATCATAGAATGAAAGTAAGTACAATTTTTTGCTTTAAATAAGTAGTTATTTTTTAATAAAATATAATTGATTGGCATGAGTTTCCTTTCCCAATTTAGTAAATTGAGCCACTTGGTGATTAATTGCTAAGTACGCTACTCTTTTTGCGACCCTTCATGCAAATTGATATTATTACACAGCAAGCTTCGAGCAAGAGTAGAGTAAAAAATATCAGTGCACAAGTTTTTGGAATTATTGAAATTTTTAGCAGGGTGGTAGAGGTAAGACAAAAATGGGTGGTACAAAGAAGAAATCCGAGCTAGCTTCTGCAAAAAAATTGTTGGGGTTAAGTAACATTTCTCGGTTGTTTGAGGAAGTGGGTTGGTTGGATTTTTTCAGAAAGTTTGAAGGGTATAATGAAAAGCTGGTGAACGCATTTATGAAAAAATACTCTAATGGTCAAGTGACACTGCATGGGAAGTGTTTCAAGGCAAGTTCAAAAATTATCTCTTCTCTTTCAGGGTTAGAAAATTCTGGCCTTAAAATCTCAGAAACAACACAAATAACATATCAAAAATTATCAGAATTGCTTCTTAGACAAGGAGACCCTCAACCCATGATAGTTATCAGTACTAGGGGACAAAATAATGGGTTTCAATGAGCTTCTATATTAGAACTCTGGGGTACTGTAGTTGCATGGATTATTAAGTATTTTACTTGTGAAGGTCAACTTACTACTATGGTAGGACCTGCATTCTGCATGTTAATAGGAAGGAAAACCCTGCTCTTCGGGTTAATTTTCCTCATTTCTTGAATGATTCTGTTAATTATTTGATAGAAAGATATAAAGCTGGTTCAAGGCCATTAAAGCATCATGGGTTAATTCAATTAATTTGTAAATATCATTTCTGTAATAAACCTAGAAGCAAATGGGAAACTCTTTTAGGGAAGTTTGACAAGCCTACACCAGGGAGGAAGTTAGAACTAGGAGAATCTTCAAAACAAGTTGCTTCACCTTCCAGAGCAACTTCCCCCGAAAACCCTAAGGCTCCTGAAACCCAAATTCCCACCATTCTTGGTGAGGAAGTGCCAGAATTTAAAAATGAGGAGTTTGAAACTCCAGGCCAGTCAGAAGATGTGGAGATAATAAATCCAAATGTGGATACTAATCCTGTTAAGAAGAGGAAACGAAGGACCATTCTTTAAAATGCTCCAACAATTTTGAATTATCAGGATACTCCTCCTTTAAGGCAGAGAAAAAGACTATCCTCTGAATCTACAGAAACCCTAATGTAGAGTAGAGGGAATAGATTAAAATCTAAAAAGAAAAAGAAAACCTTGGAAACTGAGGAGTCGATTCACCAATCCTCAGAAAAAGAAATTTCAGTTGAAGAAGTATATTTTCATTTAGTGTCTGAAGAAGAAGCCCTAGATCAAGAAAAATAGGAAACAAAAAGGGGACAATCTCCACTCCCTATGGAGGTTGATGATAGTATGCTAGGAAATTTGTCTCTAGTTATCAATAAAGTTGTTGAAATAGTTGAAACTGAAAATATTAATGCAGAATTGGAAAAGTTGAAACTAGAAATAGAAGAGCGAAGAAGTTAGTTGCATAAAAATAAGGAAGAGATGGAATCGCAACAAGAGGAAATAATAGTATGCAAGAATGTAATAAGCAAAAGGGATCAAGAAATTCAGGATTTAAAATTGGAAATACAAGGAAAAGATACATCTATTAGTGAGTTGCAAATACAAATTCAGAATTGTAATCAGGAAAACAAGGTACACAAAGATGGTTTAAATAAAGAAATTCAAGATTTAAAAGAAAATTTTATGCTTATGTTTTCAGCCTTTGAGGAAGAAAAGAAAAGACAGAAAGAAGAATTAAATGCTTCTCTTAGTAGAATTATGGAATTAGAGCAAGACTTGCAGGAAAGCACAAGTAAACCAATGATGAAATCCAAAAAAGTTCAAACCGAACCAACGGTAACTGAATGGTTCCAAATTCAAATTCTTCCATTATTAATGAAATGTATGGAATAGTGCTATTTCCTAAGGAATGCACAAATTGAAAATAACAGATTAAAAATGGAAATGGTGTTATTAAGAGAATAATGTCATAAAGCTTATAGGGGGAAACAAGATGCATGTCAGATAGTTGAATTTCTTTTATCTTGTAGTAGACCATCAAGATTGTACTTAATGTTTTTAAATGAACAATGTTTTAGATGGAAATTGCTCAGAATTTACAATGACCAGCCTCATGAACCTAATGATAAATAATTTTTTAAGATATTTGTAGACTCAAAGCCTAAAGAGCAAGATATGCTCTGTGAATTCTTTACTCATGATCTTCTATTAGAAAAGCATATTGATTTCTTTGTTAATATTTTTGTGGGAGAGGTGCAATTAAGATCTCTACTGTCTACTATGCAGAATCAAATCCATTGGCAAGAACGTAATAAGGAATATGCCCAAGCAGAGAAAAGTATATGACTTCAAATGAGATCTCCAAATAGTAGACCAACAACTTTCAAGAATACATTTGTAGCTCTTCTATTGGATGAGAAAATGAAGGGAAGGTATGATGATAGCCTTTGAGTCTGTTATAATCATTTCATAGAACAGGGGAAAAAACTGGTTGGTAGGGCCTGGCACGCATGTGAAGAGAGATACACTCCATTACCTGTATATCTAAAGAAAATAGAGGTGATCTCTCCTCTTAGCATCAGATGGTCCTTCAGAAGAGTAGATGCCTTGGCCAAAATTTTGGAAGATCTTAGAACAAAGTGGATAGGAATGAGGTACAAACCTCCTTTGTTGCTCTATCTAGCCCCTGCTTTCCATGTTAATACAGATAAAGATGATAGAATCTTCAGTGATTAGAAAGGGGGAGTTTATTTTCATAGAGGCTCCCACCATACCCCTGTAAACTTTGATGTAACAACAAGAGATCTATATGATATTAGTGCAAAATATGAAGAATGGAACAAAGGGCAGAGTTATAATCAAGGGACAGGAGGACCTGCCAAGAATTAGGAAGGGGAGGAAATAATGAGGTAAAAATAACCTCATCATGATAATACCATAAAGGCCTATTTCATATATGCAAATCCCTATCCTTTGCCAATTAATTAAATTTTAGGAGAAATAATTGCTTAACTTTTAGTGAGAATTGTATAAACTTTATTTCTTTTGATTTCTTGAAGTAATTTGCCTATACAGATTTAATGGGTTATTTTAAGTGTTTTGTAGATAATAATCGGCCATCAAGTTGCAGATTAGAAGCATTCAGCTAGCACGTTCTCCAGAACAGGTTGAAGATGTACATTGGAAATATGCTTCAGAACTTTAGGGTGATGGATCAAAGATATAGTTACTCTTTAAAGCTTTTATTTCTATTATCCTTTGAGTCAAAAAACTTTATGGCTCGACTTGAGCCTCTTAAATACTGTTGTAATGGGTTTTAAAGATATACGAGTTATTCGTAGATCTGTTTTAGATATTTTCAATGGTTATCCATACCATCTAAAATATAGGATGTAGTTAGAGTTTTTCTATAAAATAAATGATCTCCAGAAGTAAAACATACAATGAAAAAGTAATGTTATACTATCAAAATGTTTTCCAAAGTTTATGAATAAAGAGATTGTTATCTAAAATTTTTGAGTTATGAGTTATGGATGATAATTATGGTTGATAGAATTATTTCTGAAATAATTGTGAATGTGAGCTGAGAACGAATGTGATAACCCATGAGTTGGCCACTTGAATGGAGATAACTCAAGTAGATAAGTGTTTTCTTTTATTATATTGTTGTTATGTAGAGAATTATTGAATTTACTGTTATGAAATTTAAGTTCTGAAGTATTTGTTGTCTTTTACTTCTGTAGTTTATGTTATTAACTATTAGAATCTTTACTGTTAAAGAATATGTTTTATGGATTTTTATAAGTTTTTCTATTTTTTTATAGTTTATTAGCTTCTTAGTTTAATTGTTTTTGTACTTTTTAATTCAGTTATTATGCTTTCTAAATTAGTTTTCTTATGTTTCTCAGTTTAAACATTTCCTGTTTTCTTAGGATAAATTGCTTTACAGTTTTATAGTTAGATGGCTTGAAGTTAGAATTAATATTAAGTTGTTCTCAAAAGCTAGAAAACCTCAGGGAGATACTTTGGACTTCTTATATTGCAAATTTCCTTGAACACTACCCAATCGACAAATTGAATTTTATATTCTAAAGTAATGGGACCTAACGATAGCCTATCAAATTGCTTACAAAGGGTTCTTGGATATCTTCATTAGGCATAGGAAGTGGCTCAATATCCTCTTGATCTTTGAGTGAATTTGGATCAAGTGTTGAGTTGAAGATTCCTTCAATATCGGCAATCATGAGGTCGAAGGATGTCAATATGTCTTGGAAAGGACCATTGCTAGACTTTGGTGAGAGATGTTGATCATGCTTTAGAATAATTTTTTGAGATATGTCCTCTAACTTATTAGGTGATGTAGAGACATTTTCAACATGATCATTGGTCAATGGATTATTGATTACAGGATCAAATAATGTTAACACTCCTTGAAATAGATCATTGTCGGATATTGTTGAGGGATTCTTATCATGATCAAAAAGTGACTCTTGATGTATGTTAATTTGATCTTCAGATGAGGTAGAAACATCTTCCATGTGTTCGTTGATGGATAGGTCTTGATCATGTGATCGTTGACTTGGATCGATACATGGAGTTGTTAACATTTTTTTGGGATTTTGAACAACATTTGCTTGTTGGGCTTGATCTTGCGCTTGCACTTGAGCTTGGGATTGTGCTTGTTGGGCTTGTAGTGTGGCTTGGGCAACTTGAGCATCTTGTGCAGCTTGTCAGTTTTGGTTTTTTTGGTGTGCCTTTTGATAAGTAGCCTGCTGAGCGGCTTGCAATGTAATGATGTATTGGTTTGATGTGTTTGGTTTGGGTGGTGGTGGTGGAGGAGGTGGTTTTGGAATAGTGCTTGTTGTGGTGATAAGAGGTACCATCGTAATTGATGATTGGATTTGAGTTGTGGATGGTGCGATCGATATGGTTAGTCCTTGAGAGACCATGTTTTGAGGAATGATAAATGATGTGTTGGTTGCCATCTGTTGTGATATCGATGGAATTGGGGGAGGATTTGGTAATGATGCCTTGATTGATGGTTGGGGGGATGTTTTGGATGAGTGGTGGTAGCGATGGTAGCCCCAAACCAAGATGTGATATGGATGTTAATGGCAAGGGTGGGAGTGGTGGGAAGTGAGTGGCACACTCCCTTGGGTAAATGATGATGTTTGATAAAAAATTCCCCCTGGTCCAAATAGGTCACCTTATCCTTGTGAGGTCATAAGGAGAGAGGTTTGAGGGGTTGTGTGAAATGATGATGATGGGTCACTAGGATTATGAAAGGTGAGGGGGACATATGGGTGTGATGGATTTTGAACAACATTCATGTGATTTGCAAACATATCTATCCAAAAGTTTACCAAGTGTGGATTCGAAATGTTCATGTTTGGTATAGTTGTACTTGGTATATTCTCATTTGGCATGTATGGATTTGGTGGGATAATGTTGTTTTATTGAAGAATCATGCATTGAGTATTTGGTTGATAGATTTGTAAGTTTGGACTTGGATTTAAATCTACCATCAGAAAAGGTGTTCCAAGATTTAGATTGGGTATACTCACATTTGTTGTACCATTGAGGTTTGTAGGAGATAATGATCCCATGTATAAATGTGAGTTTTGAAAATCAATTGGCATTGTAAGGCTTTGAAAGTTTGGTTGACTTGCTTTACTCTTGATGTATGAATTAAGTTTATATTCCATGTTCCTCTTGTGTTTTGACCTTATTGTAAAAGTGACCTCTAAGGTGTTTAGGACCAATGATGAGATGAAGAATGAAAGGGGTGAATGATATGTTTGTTGATTTTTTAGGAACTTTGGATCAATGCTAGACTTTAGGATTTGATTTTGATTGGTTTTGATTGGATAATGAACTTGTAAACCCTAGGATGTTGGATGTGATCTTTAGGATAAACTTGTTCAAATGTGTGCTGATTTAACTAGAGGTATGAGAAAGGATGCATTCCCATACTCGTAATTAAACAAGGTGATTTTGATTTGGTTTAAGGATGTACCCAAGTCTAGATAATGATGTTTCCAAAGATCTAAAGTTGCTTGTGGGATGGGATGATAAATGTTTGAAATGGATGAAGTGTTTGATTTTGATCCTAAATGAACCTAAGAAGGACTTTTTTACAAGGCCAAGGTTTTGAAGAACATGATTTTCCCTTCAAACCAAAAGATCAATGTTTTCTCAAAAGACCATAAGACAAAAGATACACAAGCACATGTGTGGGGTTCAATTGATTTCATCTTGATTAGTGAATTTCTTTTACCACAAACACTTTCTTGATTATATTTTCAAACTAAACGTCCAATGTCCTAACTTCTTTTCATCCCATAAAGTGCTATGTGGAATTCAAGGAAATCAAGGCAATGGTTACCTAATGTTTACCTTGGTAGAAGCAAATTAAGATGCAAACCCAATTACTTAGAAACCTCTAAGGATAAATCCCAAGGGCAAGCAATAACACATGAATTTGGTCAATTGGATTTGCCTCCTAAAGGGTTTAAAATTTCGATGATGATGTTAAATGTTTGTTTTCCAATGTTTTCGAACAAGGAAAGTTTTTTGACTTACAAGCAACATAACATCTTAGCTCAATGGGTACATTTTTCTTGGTGGGCTTGCCTCATGCCCTTTGTAGTAGAAGAGATGATTTTACATGCAACCAAGGAAAAAATATAAAGGTATGTTAAGAATGAAGTCTTAACCTCTATATTTTAACCAAGATCAGACATGGGAAGTAACTTCTTGGAATATAAGTTCCAATGCACCACTTTGATAAACTCATTGGATGGACTGGTTGGCTACTACAAACAAGGTTCTTAATGATGGGACATCGGGGACATGGCATGTTGTGAGCGTCCATCAAGCCACTAAAGGCTTTAATCAATCTTACTAGGGGTGCTTATACTTTTTACAGTAGTACCCCGCTCTGAAAGACACTGTACGGCCAAGGCCTACATATCGTGAGGACTTGACAGTTTAGTCTCATCCATTTATATACTGGCCCGAGTGAAAAACCGGTTGGAGTCTCCTTCGAGTTCTTCTTTCAGATGTGTCTCTTAGGAAGTCCCCTCTAAAGGTAAACAATAGTGAGCAAGCACATCCATAGTTCGATCAACCTTCATTTAGAAACAAAGGGAGAACACATGTGATATACCTAACTCACACTCACAAGCTTTGTTCAATTTTAAGAACCCAATTTGAAATGTGGAGGAAATTACTTTATCCCAACCTAGGACCACCAAAAATCCTTTTGATTCTCAAGATCGTTGTGAGGCACGAGAGAAGCGCATACGTCTTTTCAATGGTGTTAGTTTGAGTAAGCAATCATGAAAACAAAGTAGCACATGTTCTTTTTAATCTAACAAAAGCAGTAATGATTTCTTTTTATAGCACCAAATCAAGTATGAGAATTTTCCTTGTTCAATTATTAGCCCCAAACATAATCTAGTGAGTTCGTGTCCTAAAGTTCATTTTAAGCTCATCTTGTAACAAGAATTTAAAAAGTTCTTTTTAGAGCCCAAAATGAAACTAGTAAGTCCTAAGCATGAAAGATAGCAAATTTTTCCTTAAGAGGAAAGTGAATCCTCTAAGAGTGTTGAACAAACACTACAGTGTTTAAAATAACTTAGTATTACGAGACGAGGTCATCATGCTTCTTTTCCTCTTCACCTTTGACCAATCCAACCTACAAAAAAATTAGTTAGATTCTGAAAAAATATAGGTCAAAAAAGCAAAAAATATATCAAATAACCAGAATTTGATAAAAAAACACATGTTAGAAATAAATTTTCCCTTTTTACTTCGCTTCAACGGTGTAATCCATGAAGGCATCGCAGTTTGCAGTAACTAGCGGTGTTGTATAGTGCCGCTTACCAGTCAGCATCACTCTGCAACCAGACCAGTGAGCATGAAGGCGTCACTATTTTGATCAGTGGTGCAGTTTGGATTTTGAATAGATTCCAGTGAGCCAGAAAGATTCAGCAGTTCTGTTTAAAAATTTGAATTTTGGGCAGGAAGAATGGAGCATCGTAGTTTGAAATTTGCAGTGGTGCTCTATGGTGACATTGGGTTCTCAGCGGTGCTAAACAACGACACTGAGCTTCCAGCAGTGGAGTTTCCTGTAGAGACACAAAAAAATGTGAAAAAGCACAAAATTCTCTCAAAAAATGTGATTTGATCTTCTATTTTTCCCTCCTTCTAGTGCCAAAATGTGAACCTAGATCCTATACTTGCAAGAACACAACAAATGAACACATTAATAAGGTCAAATGCAAGTTAGAATATAGATTCCTCAAGAAATCCGTTTGAATGCAAGAGAAAAGGAATAAAATGAAGAACACAATAAACTTAAAACAAAGATGTTGAATCCTATTCTAAAACAAATCAAACTCTTGATCTCTTGAGGGAGTTGGTGCCAATTTGATGTGAAAATTGGCCCTTTCCCAACTCCAATGATATCTTTGATTATTTGATGAAGATTGTGATCCACTTTGTTGAAGATTGATGAGTGCTCCAAAGAAGAATCTGCATAACCTAGCTATAAAACTCAATAAGATGGATGAAGATTGTTATGAATTTGAGTATAGTAAGTTTACTCAAGTTGTGGATGATAGAAATAAAGGATGAGCTCTCTATTTATAGAAGAAAGTAAAGAGAGAAAAGGAAAAAGAGATGAATGTGGGACTAATCTTCAACCAATGAGAAGAAGCCACATGTCATCATGTGAATGGTTGAGGAATGAGCACATTGGTGAGAATGTTCAAAGAGGGCGGAGATTCAAATTAAAAATATGGCTTGAAGGATGAGGTGAAAGGTGAAGTTAATGCCACATGGCTCAAGAAAAGGACATGTAAGAGATTTTAAATGCTTTGTTGGATGTACAAACCCTTTAGGAGGGATTTTTTAAATTCGGGGAATATTCCAACCATTGATGCCTTTTTTGAATGAAATAGGAGAATTAATAAATCAAATAAATTGATTTATTATGCAAGTGGCAAAAGCTAGAGGATTTGAGTGATTAGGATTAACATTAATCAATATTTGACTAACTTAATGAGGGATTAGTTGATTCGACCATTTTGACTTAGATTTTTGGATTTAAATAAATCAAAATGAGAGGAATAATGATTTTAGACTTAATTAAATAAGATTTGATTTATTTAATTAAAGAGGATGGTGTTAGCTTTAAATCAAATAAAGATTAAGTTATTTAATTTAAATAAGATGACTTTAGAGATTAATTAAATAAAATGAATTATTTAATTAAAAGAGGGACTATATGATTAATTAAACAAAGTGATTTATTTAATTAATATGAGATGATGACTTAATCAGATAAAAAATGATTTATTTAATTAAGAGATGAAATGTGATGAATTTAATTAAATAGAGATTATTTAATTAAATGATTAGCAGAGAGATGATTCAGGATGAACTGGTGTTAGTAAAATCAGGATCAGGTGCATGTACATTTTACGTGTCTACATGAATAACTTACAAGTAGGATGAGAAGTGTGATAAAGCTTTCCAACAAATCAAGGACTACTTATTGACACCTCCAGTGCTCATGCTGCCAATACCAAACAAACCATTGATCCTATATATCTCAGCAACATCAGCAACACTATGTGATCTTCTAGCACAACATGATGAAAATAGAAAGGAAAGGGATATATATTACATCAACAGGACCTTGGTAAGATATGAAATGAACTATTCATCCATTGAGAAAGCATGCTTAGCCATGGTTTTTGCTTCACGAAAGTTCAAACACTACATGTTATCAAATTAAATCAGGCTAATTGCAAAGATTGACCCATTGAAATACCTATTATCCAAAGCAACTATCACTGAGCGAATGACTAAATGGGTAATGATCTTAACTAAATTTTACATAGAGTATGTGGAGCACAAGGAAATCAAGGGACAAATGATTGCAGACCAACTAGCAAAAGCACCTATCTATGCAGAGAACCCATTGACATTTGAATTCCCTGATGGATCAGTGTTCCTTATCAATATAACAAATCAATGGAAAATATACTTTGATGGATCATTTACCCAACATGGATTAGGGGTGGGTGTTCTTTTTATCACCCCTCAAGGTGATTGCATCCCAAAGTCATACAGGCTATAGTTCCTATGTACTAACAGCATTGTTGAGTACGAAGCCTTAATCACAAGTCTAAGGATATAAATTCAATGGTAGATACAAGAGATGAAAGTCTATGGAGACTCATAACTGGTTATCAACCAAGTCAATGATGATTACCAAACTAAGGATGGCAAGCTTACTCCTTATAAGAAGATGGTAGAGAATCTCAAGGACCTTTTCATAGATATAACTTTTGAGAAGATTTCGTGCATGAAAAATTGAGCAACAAATGTCATGGCAACAATTGGATCATTTTTATACATGCCACACAATGTCCTTCAATGCAAATTCTTGGTAGAACAACTTCTCATACCAACTTTTGAAATCCCAGAATCTAAATTTTCTTGTGTCATTGTTGGTCCTGGATCCTTATGGTATCATGATATATTCACCTACCTTAGCAAAGGACCCTCCCATCCGATATCACCTCCAACCTTAAGAAGACCTTTGTTAAGAAGGCATCTCGATTTGTGATCCTAGGTGATACCTTATACTGAAGAAGCATCATGGGGAAATTACTATAATGTCTTAACCAAGAGGAAGCCTTGACCACTTTAAAAAAAGTACACGATGGCATATGTGGTTCCCATTCTAGTGGTATGACTTTAGCTAAGAAACTGTTGAGGACTGGGTACTACTGGACAACCATGGAAAGAGAAGCCCTTCAATACATGCATAAGTGTGTCCAGTTTCAATAGCATGGAGATCTTATTCATGCACCAACTCAGGAGTTGCAACCAATGGTCACACCTTCGCCTTTCTTGCAGTGTGGTCTTGACATCATAGGAAAGATCACTCCAACCTCATCTAATTTCCACAAGTTCATCATAACAACCATTGAGTACTTTACCAAGTGGGTAGAAGCCATTCCTATGACCTACATAACGAGGAAGCAAATTGCTAAATTTATCTTGAATTACCTTATCTACCATTATGGTGTTCCACAAACCCTCATTTTTTTATAATGGAACACCCTTCAAGAATCAGGATGTGAAAGAGCTATGTCAAAGATTCAACATCCAACATTGGTTCTCTACCTTTATTACCCCTAGGACAACGGTCAAGTTGAGGCTACAAACAAGACCATTCTGAAAATTCTAAAGAAGATAGTCAATGAAGCTGGCCGTGACTAGCATTTGCAATTAAATCCCACCCTATGGGCCTATCAAACCACTATCTGCATGCCTATAGTTGCAACCCCATTCTCCTTGGTCTATGGATCAAAATCCATCTTACCTATTGAGGTTCAACTTCCTTAACTGCGAGTTTCAATGCAAAACCTAATCACTGATGAAGAGTACAAAGTATCTCGACTAAATTAGCTAGAATTCTTGGATGAGAATTATCTAGATGCCCTTAATCACTTTCAAGTATACCAAAACTGACTGAAACAAAGCTATAACAAGAAGATCAAGAGTCAGTCTTTCCAGGTAGGGGATCTTGTTCTCAAGCAGAATAAAAAAAATCTTCTAGATCAAGAAAATATAAGAAATTTTGAACCTAACTGGTTAGGTCCCTTTGTAGTCACAACAAGCTATGGATTAGGATCATATCAATTATCAACACCTGGAGGTGAACCCTTGGAGGAACAAATCAATAGTTTGCATCTTAAAAAAAATTGTGCCTAGTCTTGAAGGGTGTAAATCTGAAAATACAAAAAATCCAAAAATGATCAAAAATCCAAAAAAAAAAGAGAAAAAGGATTGAAAATAGTAAAGAAAAAATCGTCCTCTAGTGAAAACCACTTCATTGGCACTTTGGGAAAGTACCTTGATGAAAACTTGGAAAAGAAGCACCTCACATAAATAAAGCACCTCCATTTATTCTTTGGCTCTTCGTCTTATCATTCTTTGCATCACATCCATCCATCACATCACTCATCTTATTTATTCCATCACCCATCCACATCCATCTCATAGCTTGATATTGTGAAGTATCATATTCTCCTTAGTACTACTTGGCACATTCCTAAGTTCAACTTCTCCTTCCTATATCGAGGTAGTCTATTACATTACATCGGGGGCAATTCGTTTTGGATCGGGTTCTTGTATATCTTAATGTTATTGGAAATTTCATCAAAATAAAAAAAAACTTGCAAAATATCATCAAAATCCTATACAACTAAAATCCAAAAACATTCATAAAATTGTAAAGTAAAAATCCCAAAACATCCAAAGCACAGCAAAATCCCTAAAAAGTTCAAACATCAAAAATCCAAAAATGGTATCGTGTCAAACTACAGGTCTCTAAGTTTAAACATAGGCAAGGCCATCATTGATGTGCCCCTGAGACACCCTAGGTTAGTCCTTTAGGAGTTCGTCATAATAAACTTGAAGTCCCTCAACTGTTAATATCTCATCGTTGATAAGTCAAGTTAGTCAAACTACGAGGCTTCTATGTGTATAACGTAGGAAAGAATAATATATGATCAGCCCGCGAGGCCCATAGGATAGTCTTTTAGGTTTGGTTCTTGGTCGGAAAACTCATAAAATATAAAAACATCCAAATATCAAAAAACCTTAAACATTTAAAAATTTGAAAACTCCTAAACATTCAAAAATCTTGAAAAAGCCCTAAACATTTGGAAACTCGAAAACAAAAAAACATTAGAAAACATTCGAAAGACCTAAACAACCTCGAATATCTTTAAGAAAACCCTAAACAACCTCAAAATAATAAAAAACATATAAACATTCACATAACCCCTCAAAAGACCAAAAATAACCTCAAAACATTTCAAAATGTCAAAAACATTGAAATATTCCAAAAATCCAAACCCATCCATCCCATTCTGCTTTCACCCGCAATAAACCTTCACCCATAATAAATTGATCGTCACCTTCAACCTTTGGTAAAATAAATAGAAAACAAGTGTAGCAAATTGTAAAGTGAGAACCTAAGTGTCAAAATCTAAAATTCCAAATCATAGGTAATCGAGTCAATGAAGTTTGTATCAACGACTTATCATACAACTGATCTTAATCAAAACATCTGATCAACATGTACTAGGATGCATCCTTCTTGCAATGGGCATCAACATCAGAAATCACCTTAGCTAAAATAAACTGGCAAGAGATATCAATAACACTGACTATTTTTCTTTGATCTTTTCTTTTGATTTATCTTAATGACCCATTCTGAGGACCTCTCGATGATGTCTACCTAAAAAAAATTAAAGAGAAAGGAATGGGGCATCGATCATTATCTTTCATTTGTTGTGCTTGTGGGTATTCTTGTAAAATAGTCTTGGGGCATACTTGCTTAGTTGTGTGTCAAGATGTGAGGAAGAACTATCCTATCTGTTTGTAGATTCAAAGTCCATGTCACTAGATACAACACCATCCTAGTTCTCAATACCTTGATGCATCATATCTATGTGTTATATCAAACATAATGAATGACAGAAAATCTTGATCCCAAGATATGAGAAAACCATCTCTCCATCACCGCATCTAATAAAGTCTTAGTGGATCAAGGACTTCTTGGAATTTTTGAATCAATCATCAAAATCAATGGTCAAATCATTTGTTTTATTCTTCTATCTTCTTTCCATGCTAATTTGGTCTCATGACAGTCAACAAAAACATTATCAATGCATCCATCATGCATCCACAAAACATTAGCATGCATACATCTTGCATCATCACAACATATCATAATATGGAAAACCATATTTCCCTGCAACATCATTATCATTTAAGTTGTGATGAATAATATAGATTTTTTATTCTAAGCATCTTAAATCATTGTATTATCATATCATACATACATTGCATTATCATATCATAAGTACGGAAATTTTCATAAGCATACATATCATGAACATCCATTTATACATCCATAAGCATACATCATCAATCCCATAAAACGTCATAAAAAGATCTTGAAAAAGAAGTGCATCCATCACATATACATCACATTATAGATCATCATCGCATATCACATAATGCATAAATAAAATACACATCACATCATATCATATGCATCCATACATCCATAAAGCATGAAATAAAACACACATCATATTGAATTTGAATCATCTCATATATATATTAAAAAATGGTGATTGTCATGGTACAATATCTGAATTAGTGTATGTATATCAATCAAAAATACAATATCCACGAGGCTATAAAAAATGAGCCCATGAATGTATATCTGTATAAATAATTGGGAAAACAATAAAAAAAAGTGTCTACAAAGCTGGCTAGCCTTGGTGGATGCTCGACTCACCCCTAATTGATGGTTGATCCTTAGCTTAGGTGGTGCTCCTCTCCGCTATGAAAAATCAGGTTGTCTCATTGCCTAAGGAACATCCCTATGGTAGTGCATACAATAATACGCAGCCTCGGTAACTACCTATCTATACAACCAAGCAAATACAATCTGAGCCTATGATGCAACTATCACTTCCTCCAACTGCTATCTCCACCCAATATCCTGGGCTAACTGTAGGTCTAGTTACTGCCACAACTGAACCTCTTGATCTCTTTGCACCATCATATCCTAAAGTTATTTCCGTAGTTGATCTCTCTCTATAGTGAGGGTAGCAATTTGTGCTTGTTCCTGTGCATCTTGCTATACTGGTTGAGGAGGAAGTGGTGCCCCCAGAACCTATCTATCATGTCCATTCTAGCACCCTAGCACATGTACCTGATCCAGTTGTTGTTGGTGCCCATCACTTGGAACTTGGACCCTATCCTGCTCCTGATTCGACTAGCCTCTACCTCGGACACCATCCCTACCTTCGTCTCTACCACCATCTCAGCCTCTACCTTAGCTTCTACCTTTGGGGTATCCCCCCACTAGATTTGTTAGGCGTGTAGGTGGTCTGAACCACACATCATACACTGGGGTAGTCCCCACATCTGGAAGGTCCTAATCATATGCCCATGACTATGGGACGAGCTATCTAAAATCATTGATCACCATGATGGGATCAATCTAGGCTCCCCATTGAACCTCCCTCTGAGATATGGAAAACACTGTAGTATAATCCTGAGTTGGAACATCTTGAACCTAGCCAAAGTGTTGAGCAATGTGGTCTAGGAGGTATCGCTTAATAATCATGTTCTCTCTACCCTGCATGTATCGAGTCTATCGAGCAAAATCTAGCTACTACCAATCGTCATACCACACTGGATGTTGTAGCAAGGGTCTCCATTTGAACATTGTCATGTCAACAATGACATGACACTAATATGCCAAACCTGTGGGCCCCGTGTGCTACAATATCATCAACACCTTGTATCAAAATGCGACAAGCTCATTTGCATCAATGTCTGCTGTATCAATGGAAAATTAGATTGTTAGCTTATTAATAATAAACATCAAAATCTAATGAAATAACAAAGCACAAAGGAAATATAATGAAAATAAAAGGAGTAATACTACCAGAAATCTTCATCTTCCATGGTTCACCTTTGTTACACCTTCTAGTTTGCAACAAATGAATGAGGCCCTCATATTTCAAATGAGCAACCTATAATAATGTCAAAGTCCTATGCAAATGTTGAAGGATTTATAAATTTATGCCTATGTCTGTGACAATGTGCTAAAATGAAATAATGACTACTAATGCCAAATGACTATAATGACTACTAAATTAAAAATGAAGTTGTCGGATCCTGAAATTATGAGAAAATTTGTCTTTTATAGAAAACACAATTTTGAGTGGACGGATGAGATCGAATTCTAAGAAAGACATAGAATGAGAGGTCTAGATTAAATCTGAGAATCCCTAATCAGGTTTAGGGAAAAATCCTTAATCGAACGGTCAAAATAATATCTCAGATAATTTGATCGATGGTGGAGAATAAATGGGTAAATTAATTAGAAAAATAAAGATTTTCGAAAATCAAGAAGATAAAGATTGCCTGATTTGTGAGATTCGAAAAACCAAGAAGATAAGGGTTGAACTGAAGATTCGATTTGGAAAATCAAGAATCTGCCCGATTACTTGATTTTTGGAAGAATAATATATTTTTGAATTTAATTAATTCAAAATGATGATTATGTGTGACAAGTAAATAATCTTTTTCATGTGGGAGGACAGGAGGAGGAGGTGGAGGTGGGTGTGGGAGGACAGGAGGAGGAGGTGGATGTGGGTGTGGGAGGACAGAAGGAGGAGGCAGAGGTGGCAGGATAGGAGGAGGAGGCGGAGGTGGCAGAGGATGTGGCTGTGGCCGAGGATGTGGGTGACGATGACGATGAGGAGGATGATGCTATGGATGAGGCTGAGAGACTCCTCAGATGGTAGATGGTGGAGGGAGAGGAGGAGATACCATCCACCTCAAGATTGCCCCAGGATGCTACGACGGATCAGAGGGTGGCCGACCTACAGCAGAGACTGGATGACAGCATGGCGTAGGTCAGATCATTGCAGTCAGCGCTAGAGGTAGCTCGAGTAGAGCGAGATCAGGCGGTGATCCGCTAGCAGGATGCGGCTCAGTGGTGCACACAGTTCGCAGCATTATGCACAAGGCCTATAGGGGATATGGCTCGCGAGCTAGCCAGGGTAAGTACGAGACTGGGATAGTATCATACATTATATGAGCAGGCAGTGCCACTTGAGCGACGGGATCCTACCCTGTCACAGTCATAGACAAGGACAAGTAGTGGACACAGATTAGGCAGTGGTAGTGGCAGTAGGAGCCATACCAACGTTAGAGGGTCTACCTCGATAGGGCACACATCCGGGCATAGGTCTCATCACTCATGTCGACACACCCTGAGTCACAGCCATGGGTCGACTGGTTCAGTGTAGAGGTCAGTACAGGGACAACCACCAGTGATAGATCCGTGCACCTCTTAGAGTCCGGCAGCAGTGACATCACACGTGTTTGTTATCGTGGAGATGACACCTTCATTCTCGGTTCCACTGGTAGCACAGACAAAGGCCGCTACAGATCCACCTATCGTTTTAGTGCCAGGTTCAGAGTTGTAGCCGCCACATTCATCACGAGGGGATGATGAGAGTCTACCCTAGGGGCATTTTGTTATTATGACACACTATATATAGATTATTGAGCCTACGAGCTCCATTTTTGGGATATCCCCTGATTTTATGCTGTGACATTGTACATTTTTGAGATGGTATTTATATGATGATGCAATTTTGATGTGGCCTACATGTGTTATGTGATGTTCTTTGATTTAATGCATTATGATATGTATGATGTCTTATGATGCTTATTTGTGATTTTGATGCCATGATGATGCAATGCTTATTTATATGATTATGTTAATGATGTGTATAATGTATTTAGTAAAAGATGCAATGTTGATGATTATGTTAATGCAATGTTTGCGATTATGTATATGATTTAATGCCATGGATGATGTATGTATGGACCTAATGCAATGTTTATATGATCATGTATGCATTTATGTTTTTGGATGTCACAGGATATCATCATGAGATGGACGAGAGAAGGCGACTAGACTGATGAGAGAAGATGACCAGACCAAAGAGGAGAAGACGATGAGACCGACAGAGATGCATGTTAATTCCTAGACCAAATCCTTCAATGCTTTACTGTAGGACTTTAATATTTTTTTTTTGCTCTTAATCATCATTGGGAAAACTGTTGTAATGGCCAACAAACACCAGGATATGACATAGATCAAGGTGTGCAAGGTCGTACCATTATGTAAGACAAACAGCCACAGACAAGGATGATCATGACTCATACTAAGAGTGTGACTGCCCCAGTCTTTTTGTCATAATCAACCACAAGCAGAAAAAGACAAGGAAAAATCATGAAATATCGTTGCTTCTCTAAATCCTGTTTCTAGGACATCCTTGAGAAACTAGCGGCATGATTGTCGAAATACAAAAACAAATAAAGCCCTTACCATGATATGTCATTTTTCTAAATCCCAGAATTAGGACCTCGCTGAGAAACTAGTAGTCATGCATGTCAATCATCATGATACGTCGCTGCTTCTCTAAATCCTGCTTAGTGGGATCTCGTTGAAAAACTAATAACATGATAAAAACCAAAAGACAATTGTCAAGTGTTTGCCAAGTGCGTCTGGATATCCATTGTTCCGATGTCAAGATGCCATGTTTGATAATGTCGAGATGTCGAAATGTTTAAAGTTTTGATGATCTTGAAAAAAATGTTGAGAATTGGTGAATTCAGGAAGGACACATCCTGAATAATGCCGATGGCGAGAGGATTTGATCCCTACTAGTCGTAAGGGGTCCCTCGAAATGATGACGATGCCTAGGAAAGACACATCCTAAGGCATGGATGACAGAGTTGGTTCTTCAGAAGGACACATCTGAAGAATAATGATGTCACGAAGAGTGATCTTTAAATGTCAAGAGGATCACTCAAAATGTCGAATGACAATGATGACGCCTAGGAAGGACACATCCTAAGGCATAAATGACAGAGGTTATTGTTCAAAAGGACACATTTGAAGGTTAACCAAAATTTGACAATTTGACAGGTTATCATGATGTGACTTGCTTTGACCAAGTTTGACTTGTGTTTGTCTATATGCCAATATTGCCATGATGATATGAGTGACGTGCTGATGAGATTCTCATGTTGAAAAAATGATTGTTTTACTTTGTTTTATGAGTTTTCCCATCTGGAAAATGATTGAAGACTTTTGACGTGTGTGCCAGTGTAGTGCCATGAACCCTAATGGACTGACCTAGTGCGGCCTCAAGGGCTCATCGACAGATGGCCTTGCCTACGTCATACACTTAGAGACCTCGTAGTTCGACACGACCAATGACTTTGTCCAAAGGATAGAAGTTTGAATCATGATTTTATTTTGACAAACCTAAAAGGACTGACCTAATGTCTCGGGGACTCGAATGTGAGTCTTGCCTACGTAGCAAGTGCGTAGAGACAACGTAGTTCAGAAAAATGACAAAGACTGACTGACATGACTGACTTTGACAAGAGATGACACTGTGTTTGCATTCTTCGAGTAGTCTGATGTTTTGTTTGTAGTTTTTTTTTAGGACGTTTTATGATTTTTAGGTCTTTTTTCAGGACTTTTTGTGATGTTTTTGGTCTTTTTTTAGGACTTTTTGCCAATGTTTTTGTCTTTTTTTAGGACTTTTTGCCAATGTTTTTGTCTTTTTTAAGGACTTTTTTCCAATGCTTTTGAGATCATATGTGACATCCACTGCAGTTTGCATGATAAACATTTTGCCCCCAGTCAGGTCCAAGACTTAGCCATTTGTAAGGAATATGGATGGGATGTTGCCGGTTTACTAGATGGACAGTCATCAAGACTTGATGTCAATCGTTTATCCACTATGACAGGTAGGGTAGAATGTGGTGGCAATTTGCGTAGTAATGGCGGAAATACCTTTCATCCTAGGCCAAGGCAGACAAAATAATAGTAGATGGCAGAGTAATAATTGATTACGCATGGCGCCTGTTTGCCAGGTTTTCACTATTGAACGAATCATTTTTCTCTTTACTATTTTCATGATTTTTTTTTTTGATTTTTTTGGTGTCACCAAGATGCCTGTTTGCCAGGTTTTCATTAGGGTGATGATTTTTTTTATCATTTTTCCATTTTTTTTGTATTTTATGGTTTTCAACTCAATCCTCTGATGCTATGCGTAGAACCTTCGAAGATGTAAACTGTTGATGGGCTCTGTCAATTTTTCTCCGTCTGGAGTTGCCAGCTGATAGGCTCTAGAGCCAAAAGAAGATATGATAATATAGGGACCCAGCCAGTTTGGTTCAAATTTTCCTGGCTTTTCTCTATCAGCTTGGTTCTTGGGGTTCTGCATGAGAACTAGGTCGCCAATGTCAAACTTTCTAACCATAACCTTTTTATTGTAACTACGACAAAGACGGTTCTGATATGCTTGGAGATGGTTCAGTGAATTTTTCCTTCTTTCTTCCAGCATTTCCAGCTCATGCAAGCATGATTGTCAGTACTCCTCTTCACTAGTTAAACCCTTCAGGGAGACTCGTAGTGAAGGAATTTTGACCTCAATGGGCAAGATGGCCTCAGCGCCAAAGACTAGGGAAAATGGGGTGGCTCCTGTAGGCGTACAAATGCTAGTTCGGTAAGCCCATAGAGCAGGGTTGAGTTGTATGTGTCAGTCACGGCCAACATCATTGATAGTATTTTTTAGAATTTTGACAATGGTTTTATTTGATGCCTCAGCTTGGTCGTTTCCTTGTGGGTAGTATGGAGATGAAAAATGGTGTTGAATGTGAAATCGATCACATAACTCATGTACGTCTTGGTTTTTAAACGGACATCCGTTGTTAGTGATGATGGATTGCGGAAGGCCATACCTGAAAATGATGTAGTTAAGGATGAACTTAGATATTTGTTTTCCGGTAATATATGTCAATGGGATGGCTTCAATCCACTTCGTAAAATACTCAGTGGCGGTAATGATAAATTTATGGCCATTGGATGAGGTTGGATGAATCTTACCCATGAGGTCGAGTCCCCATTGAGCGAAGGGCTAAGGAGAAGTGATCGGTCGAAGTTCCTGTGCTGGAGCATGGACCAAATCACTGTGAATTTGACATTTGCGACAAGTCCTGACATATTCAATTGCATCCTTTTCCATGGTCGGCCAATAATACCCAACTCTCGTTACTTTCTTAGCTAGAGTAGGACCACTTGAATGAGACCCGCATATACCGTCGTGCACTTCGCGTAAGGTTGTACATGCTTCGTTGGTGTCAAGACATCTAAGGAGGGTATCGTCAAAACTACAGCGGTAAAGGGTGTCACTGACGATGGCATACTTTGCAGATTTTTGGATGAAGGACTTCCTTTGGTTATTAGACAGGTTCAGTGGAAGGGTTTGAGATTTTAGGTAGTCTTAAATATCCTGATACCAGAGAGAGTTGGGACCAACAAGTTCGCAAACCATTTCTGATTCTGGGATATCATATGCCGGTATCAAAAGTTGTTCTATTAAGAATTCAAATTATGACACATTTTTAGGGATGTCCAAGAGAGAACCAATAGTAGCCATTGAATCAGCTGCCTTATTTTGTGCCCTGGGGATTTGTTCAAAAGAAATCAATTGGAAGTATGTTAGGAAACTATCCACCATCCTTTTGTAGGGAAGCAACTTCTCATCCTTTGTTTCATAGTCATCATTCACTTGGTTGATAACGAGCTGGGAATCCCCGAATACAAGCAACGTCTGAATTTTCCATTTAATTGCCATCTTGAGACCTGTGACTATTGCTTCATATTCGGCAATGTTATTTGTACAAAGGAAGGCGATCCGGTATGACTTAGGGATTGAATCCCCCTGTGGTGTGATAAACAAGATTCCGGCGCCTGAGCCATGACCAGTATGAGATCCATCAAAATATAGCTTCCATGGTATCGCCGGTTCCACATGAAAAATGGACTCATCGGGAAAATCAGTTACTAGTGGATGAGTAACTTGAATCGGTGCATCTGCCAGTTGATCTACTATTACCTGTCCTTTTATTGCCTTACGCTCGACATATTGTATGTCATACTCGCTTAGTATCATGACCCATTTTTCCAACCGGCCTGTTAATGCCGCCCAACTTAAGAGATATTTCAGTGGATCAATCTTGGCGACCAGTTGTGTTTGGTGACTGAGCATATAGTGTCTTAGTTTTTGGGATGCAAAGACAACAACGAAGCATGCACGTTCAATGTATGTGTAGTTCAACTCATACCCTATCAGTGTGCGGCTGATATAATAGATGGCTCTTTCTTTTCCTTCATGATCATTTTGTGCCAGTAATGCCCCCAGTGCTAAACTAGTAGTCGAGATGTATAGGATCAACGGCTTTCCATGAATGGGCGGCATGAGGACTGGTGTTGACAGTAGGTAATCTTTGATTTGCTGAAAGGCCTCTTGACATTTATCTGTC
Organism: Sequoia sempervirens; assembly: GCA_007258455.2. Classification (NCBI taxonomy): domain Eukaryota; kingdom Viridiplantae; phylum Streptophyta; class Pinopsida; order Cupressales; family Cupressaceae; genus Sequoia; species Sequoia sempervirens. Next base: position 1,074,973,296 of record VDFB02281492.1, on the reverse strand, counting down.
CATACAAAGGGGATACCCTTGCGCAACAGATACTGGAATGGGTGACACTTATCTGCCCATTGGGCTATGAAACGCCAAATAGATTGTACCTTGCCTTGTAGAGTTCCGAGTTCACTGATTCCTCTGGGTAGAGGCATGTCTATGATGGCTTTGACCTTTTCCGGATCGACCTCTATTCCTCTTCGGGAAACTATGTATCCCAATAGTTTACCTGATGTGACCTCGAAAACACACTTCTTAGGATTTAGCCGGACTTTGTACTCTTCAAGTCTTTTGAAAATTGTGTCGAGTACCTTCAAATGATCTTTCCTGGTTGCTGATTTGGCCAATAGGTCTACTACATAATCTTCCATTATTTTGTGCATCATGTCATGGAAGATCGTGGTCATAGCCCTTTGATATGTGGCACCTGCATTTTTGAGACCAAATGGCATGCCGTTCCAACAATATGTACCCCATGGGCAAGTAAACATCATTTTGTGCCGATCTTCAGGGGCAATGCGAATTTGATTGTAGCCAGAGAAACCATCCATGAGGGATAGCATCTCATATCTTGCTGTAAGGTCCACTATGATGTCAATGTTTGGCAGAGGAAAGTCATCCTTTGGGCATGCCTTATTTAGGTCTTAGAAATCTGTACAGACGCAGATCAACCCATTTGGCTTTGTGACCAGGACCAGATTAGAAATCCATTCAACGTAGTCAATAGACCATATGAATCCGGCGTCTAGCAATTTCTTTAACTCGGCCTTGACCAATAGAGCAACTTGGGGATTCATTTTGCGCAACTTCTGCTTGACTGGTTTAGCATTAGGTAATAGTGGCAGATGGTGCAGAACCAGTTCTGGGTCCAATCCTGGCATGTCAGCATAGGACCATGCAAAATTGATTTTTCGTTCTACAAAGAATTTATGAAATTTTGATTTCTCTTCGTCAGTCAATGATGCAGCAAATAGGACCATCTTGGGGTCTTCTGCAGTTGAAATGTTATCCTCTATTGTGTCCTCGATAAGCATAGCCGATTTCTCCTGTTGCATGGGGAGAAAGTCCAGTCCTCCATCTTTGGGCACCTCAGAGAGGTTTTTACCTGCAGATACGTCCTTTATTTTTACTCTTTTATCATCAAAAGGTGCCTTTCGGTTTTCACCTAGAGACGTTTCATTTTTTATTTTATTTTTACTTTTACTTTTGCGACTAGAGGACGGAGCAGTCTCGCCGAAGTATGTCATGTAGTCTAAATCAATGGTGAATCCTGATTTGTGGTCCCCACTGGGTATGCCTTCTCATAATCCCATAAATTCAGCAATTTCCTCATCATTATGAAATGTGTCCAGGACTGGCGGTCCTTGTTGGTCCCAATCGACTAGCTCAAGGTAAACTAAGGAAATGCCATCGTCAATGCTGGTGAATGGAGGTGAGGATGCAGACAACATGCAGATAGATTCAGTGATGTTGTAGATGAGATTATCATCATCCAACTCTACATCGGACTCTATCCAATACTCTCCTTCACTAGTGTCATATTCGTTGTCATAATAAGGGGTGAAGGTTTTAGAGCCCTGGTTGTCATTGTCGTCTGATACTTTGGATTGATTGGACTGAAGGGGTTTAGACGACTGGTGTTGTACGTCATGGGAATTGGTAATGGGACTTTGACTATTTGGTGCCTATTCAATTTTGAATGTTTTCCAAAACCGTTGTTCAGAGGTTAGTTCCCCTGGTTCGACAAACAAATCATCAAGACAACAATCACTTAGGGATCATTCTGAGCCAAATTCCCACTCTTGGGAGTCTATTTCGGTGAGGGTTTCCCTAGTAGTCTCGACACTATCCAAAGCATGTACTCGCTCATTTGAAAGTCCAGAGGTACGTTGATCGTCATTGTTGGGTGATCCAAACCTTAATCCAAGATATTTTAGAATTTGAAAAGTTTCTATGGGTTCCCTTCGGCCAGTTTTATTTTTTCCTAGGCCACTAGTACCATCGTAGCCTTTAGCCTTCATGATGTCATACCCTTTGCCGTATTTTTGAACTGGTAACGTGGGTAATGTGACAGCATCCTTATAGATCCATCCTGTGATGTCAGCAAGGTCTTCATTACTCATATCTCCCCACTTGATAAAAACTATTTTCGGTGAGACTTTGAAAGTTTCCTGAGGTTCCATTCTGAAACATGGCCGCCCATAGAATTTTGGAGACCTGGGCATTGTTGTTATGTTGTACGTTGTGTGTAGTTTGAATTCTCTACAGCCAAGGTCCTGGATTTTGACAGTGGATTTAGCCTTAGGGATAGTGGAAGGTGGTGGTACGACGGAAGACGTGGATGGAGTGGATGTGGAAGATGGTGTGAGTGTGGATGGGTCGAGGTATTTGGATGACGAGGAGCCAGGTGCTTCTCAGTTAATAGGTACTCGATTTTCAGAGATACCCCTTAAGTTTGTACAATATTGGAAAGGGTTAGGGTCTCCATATATGGTTATTTCAGTGTCATCAAATGGAAACTTTAGGCATTGGTGATATGTGGACGAAACAACTTTTAAGGCATGGATCCATGGATGGCCAAGCAAGATGTTATATGGTAGTTCCAAATCCAGGACTTGGCAAGTTGTGTCTACAATGACCGGTCCCACTCTGATAGGGAGAGAGATAATGCCACGTGAAGAGCGTTCCTCGTCATCGTATGCTTTGATCACTATACTTTTTGTTGGGTCTACGCATGCATCAGAGAACCCTAGAGCCTTAACCAGTTTGAGGGAGCATATGTTCAATCCTGCTCCGCCATGTACTAAAACCTGTCTAACTTTGTGCTTGTGGACAAAAGTTTCTATGTGCAATGCATCATTGTGGTTGGTTTTAGGTGATGAGTAATCTTGATCTGAGAAGGTGACGTGGTGAGGCGTAGTGAGATATCCCACCATGGTTTCAAATTGATTGACATCGATTTCCTTGGGGACCGACGACTCTAGCAGCGTCTTATCTAGGATCTCTTTGTGCACGGGAGAGATACGAAGCAGCTCGAGTATAGAGATTTGAGCAGGAGTCTTTCCTAGCTGGTCAATGAGGTTGAACTGACTTTTGGGTTTCCACTGTTTTATGGTCGGGACAGGTTGTGATTGTTTGGCAGATGGGGCAGGTTGTGACTGTTGAGCCAATGGGCCTGGTATGGTGATTTTGGCTTGTCTAGCGAGAGGTGCACCAGCTATAGTGACCTTGCCACTGCGAGTAGTAGCATTACATTGGGGTGCTCTCTTGACTGTAATGGTATTGATGTATTCATCGCCAGTTCAGATATTATTTATAATTGGTCCACTAGAGTAATCGTACTTGGCACGGGCGAAGTTAGCTTGATTTTGTGGACTTGAAGTGGAGGCCTTATGAGAACCATGATCCTACAGTGGATTATTGTGGATAGTATGATATGAATTGGAGGCGAATTGTGATCCACCTACTTCGATGGTGCGACTTTCAATAAGATCCTATATTAGATTTTTCAACTGTCAACAGTTAGAGGTAGTATGCCCTTTTGCTCGATGGTATTCGCAAAATGCATTGTCATTCCACCATGTTGGTTTGAATTGTCCTGGGTCATACGGTTTTGGTTCTTGAAGTATGATAACCCCATGCTAGAGGCATTTCCTAAGGACCTCTTCAATGGGTTCACCCAAAGGAGTGTATGTGCGACCCCTAGGAAATTGTCTCATTTGACGGTATTGTCCTTGATTGTTTTGACCACTTGGGTTGTTTGAAGGAATATTGGGAGGAGGTGTCAATGTCATTGTTGGTTTGTTTTGTTATTGAGCCCCGTTCAGGGCCAATATAGGACCCACAATGTTTGCAGTCTTGGCATCAACGACACTGTCATTTGTAACGTGTTTATTTTTTACCTAGTATTTATTCTTGTCGGTGGTTGGATTGACATTTGTGTTTTTGGAACCATATCATAATTCTCCCTTTGCGATAAGGGCTTTCTCAATCTGGACCCCTTTTTCGACTAAGTCTGTGAAGTTTGTGCAGCAATGTATTTGTAGTGCATATTTTAGGGGCCCCATAAGTGTTTGGACAAACATGTCAACTTTTTCTCTTTCTGGGATGTCAATGTGACATCGACTAGTGAGGCTTCTCCATTTTTGAAAGAATGGGATAAATGTCTCACCAGCATCCTCTTGCGTGAGATTGCACAAGCTAGTGATAAAGGTATCCATGTCGATGTTGTATGCGTAATTTCTTATGAATTTTTGTTTAAGCTCATCACATGTCTGGATATCCTTTTGGGTGGAAAACCATTCAAGGGCAAGACCCGCCAGACTTTTATAAAAAAGTCTCATCAAGTATGTTTGTTCATAGGCGATGTCCATACAATTAGTTGCAAATTCACAAACATGTTCAATGGGATTTGTCTTGCCTCTATATTTTGTGAAGTTGGGTGACACATATCCTAGCGGAAATGGAGGCATGTATAAGCTCGTGTCGAATGGGTATACATTTAGATCATATGATATTTTTGAATTCTTGCCTAAAATGTATATGTTTTGGATAGTTTTTTCTAAACCAATCAATCTTGTTTGGAGGCCATCTATAACAGGGTCATTTGTGTTTCCGTACATTGGATTACTTGGTACACCATAGGTTCCCATTTGTTGTGCGTGAATATTGGTGTGTTGTGGCGGTATGGATTGCTATGATATGTATGATGTGTGTGGATTGACGTGTTGTTGATATTGAAAGTTATGATTGGGTGCATGTTGATGAGTATGAACGTGGGATGAGTAGGTTGGGATGTGTCCTCCAGTCATGTGTGTCGTTATTTGGGGGATGTGATGACCATGAATGTTATGATGTGTTAATGATGTCGTGGGTTGTGTTACTTGGCCGCCTTGTGCAAATTGTTGAGTTTGCCTAAGAGGAATGTTTGTGTTTGTACCTTGGGAGGCAATGACATTTGACTGTGTTGTCGTGTTAACATTTTGTTGTTGTCCTTGGATAAAGATATGTCTTGTACCTCCTCCCAAAGGGTTTTGTGAAATACCACTGAGCGGATATGCCGAAGTTGTGCTCCTGGTAGTAGATGGAGCTGTCAAGGGGGGATTGTTGTGACTTGATGATGCCCCCATGGCATTTACTATCGTGGCATTTACTGTCGTGGTATTTATGGTGTTGGAGGTGTTTGGGACGTTGGGAGTGGCATGCACTGTCGTTGTAGTGTCAACGAAAGTATTGCTCGTAGTGTTTGGAATTTGACCACTATGTGACATGTTATGCATGTTGTTGACATTAGGGTCTGGAGGTGTCAAATTTAGTGTGTTAATGTCAAATCCTTGTGGTAACTTAGCTCCTTCACTCAAGAGTATGGCTAAGTATTTGTCTCTGTCGTGACGTACCATTGTTTCAACGAACTGACAGGCCTCTGGGTCTTGTGCTATTGCCTCTAAGTTTTCCTCAAGTATTTGACCATATTCATCTTTTTGCGAGAATGGTTCGAATGGACTGTTTGATGAGGATTGCGTTGTCATTGGAGGTTGATTGTCTGAATTGGAAAATGGATCGTAAAAGGTCCAGTTTGGGTCATTTGTAGGATTGTTGACAGTGGAAGTGGGGTCTTGTCGAGAGTTTGCCATTTGTTGTTGTTTTTGGAGTCTAGTTTCCACCATAAAATGAGCTTGCTCTAATGAAAAATGACAACTAAATGTAGTGATGACACTATGCAAGGTCTAAGTTCAAAATGACGACTTGGATGACTAATGTTTTTGGATTTTTGTGAATAGGATATGCAATGTGTAGACTTATAATGCAATTTAAGACAAGGGTATTTAAGCACTTCTAAGCTCAAACTTTGTTTTTGATTTTGGCTACCAAGGACTTTGTTGAAAATGAAAAGGTGACAAGGTCTAAATGACTAGTGAGTTTTCCCAACTAGACTTTTGAGTTGGAAAAAAAATCTCACAAATGAGGACAATGACTAAAAGGGGGTTTGATAACTTAGTCCAAGAGGGCCTAATTTCGAAAGCAATGATGTTGCAAATTGTGCTTAAGATTTTCCTAATCCTAAGTATGCAATGATTTGAAGCCTAGAGACCAACTAATGTCAAATGTATGTACCTAAAAATGATGAAGGATGAAACCTATGGTGACCAATGCAAACTAATGGTTGAAACTTTGAGCAATTTCAAAATTGGTTTCTGACAGGATTCCTTTGGAAACTGTGTTTGACAAATGGTTGACAAGATGAATACTTCAGATTTTGATCTGTATGAAGTTTTAAATTTTGACAGGCAAATGCGTCGTTTGAATCTGCGAATGCGTCACAGTTTATCAAATGCAGTTTGTTTTTGTGATTGCGGCTTTTGGACAGTCAGATGCGACTTAGTTTTGCATATGCGGCTCTACAGTGTTCAGATGCATCGCGACGCATACAGATGCGGCATTTTAAATGTCAAATGAGGTTTAACAGAGCAATTGCGGTGCAGAAAATCGATTGCGGTTCAACAGATGCGACACAGTTTTGTTTAAAAAATGATTTTCTTGTCATTTTGATGGCAAGTTTGATCTGTTTGGTGTTGAATGTTTTGTTTAGAACTGTGATAAAACTAGAAAGCACTTGACAAACACAGTGTTTTGAATGTAACCAATCACACATCAGATAAGCACAATCCTAGGTTAGGCCAGGACAGTATTCGCTAGATTCCACGCGGATTTCCCCAACCACATATATGTAGCATGTGAATTCAGAAGCTTGGTTGCATAGGCTCCCCCTTACAGTGCACTCTCTTCTTAGGCCAACCAAGCTTCCAACCCCCATGAAACTCCCATGGCAGGTTGATCACCTCTACTACAAACTGTGAAAGTGTGGATGCCTTCACACCGACCAGTGCTGCGCTAGCAAATAGAGGGTTTTTGGCTTACTACACAAAGGTTTTTAGTTCGGGACCCCCGTTCGAGTGGCCATACATGGGCCAAGAGAGTAATCACCATTAAGGTGGCACTCCAGCCTGAAGAGGTTAAGCTCAATAGGGTTTAAGGGAGTACAACTCTGTCCGTATGACACATCCGCACTCGCAATCTTAGGTTTTCCCTTAAGATTTACATTTATATATCGGTCGGGGGTAGCTTGGCCTTAGCTCCATTGCCAGTTTGAGTGGTGTTGGGGTGATGAAATCCCCAGGCAGGCCCAATTTCTAGAGTTGGTAACCGTTTCTCTTACACCCAAGATCACCCGAAAGCGCGAGGGGAGAGGATACTCCGATATACCAAATCATTAGGTAAGAACAAATAAAAACGAGTCTGGGTTTTTGATCATCAAGTTTTCACAAGGTGAGAGCGTACTCCCCTATCGTTTGACAAACACATTCAAATATGGAAAACAAGGTTCATTTTAATTGCACCAAAACTAAAATGTGAGTTACACTACTAAAAATGCAAACACACTATTTTGTTGTTTGGCCTTTGAAAAGTGAACCTACAAGACAATCCGTTAGTAGTTTAGTGTTTTTCTTCAACCCACGAAGAATAACCACCAACAAGCTGCAAATCCCGATTAGTAACAGAAATCCTATGCTAGGCAGAATGCAAAAAATTAAACCAGAATGTTAAAAGAAAAAAGAAAGAACAGAAAAATCTTAAGAAATCTGAATGCAAATGAGAAGAAAACTTTACCAGGCGAATGCGTCACGACAGAGCAAATGCGTCGCTTGGTTCATCAAATGCAGCTCTATATTTCAACTGCGGCTTGACAGAGCGATTGCGGCCTTTTTGTTGGCGGATGCGTCATGACGCATCAAATGCGTCACAATTTTTTTTTAAAATGATTGCGTCGCTCCGTACTTGTACCTTCAAAAACAACAGAAAACACAAAACCGTACAAAAATAATAGCAAATAATAGAGTCGTGTTCACGTCGGGTTCACCAATTGTATTAATGGAAAATTAGATTGTTAGCTTATTAATAATAAACATCAAAATCTAATGAAATAACAAAGCACAAAGGAAATATAATGAAAATAAAAGGAGTAATACTACCAGAAATCTTCATCTTCCATGGTTCACCTTTGTTACACCTAGTTTGCAGCAAACAAATGAGACCCTCAGATTTCAAATGAGCAACCTATAATAATGTCAAAGTCCTATGCAAATGTTGAAGGATTTATAAATTTATGCCTATGTCTATGACAATATGCTAAAATGAAATAATGACTACTAATGCCAAATGACTATAATGACTACTAAATTAAAAATGAAGTTGTCGGATCCCGAAATTATGAGTAAAATTGTCTTTTATAGAAAACACAATTTTGAGTGGATGAATGAGATCGAATTCTAAGAAAGACATAGAACGAGAGGTCCAGATTAAATCTGAGAATCCCTAATCAGGTTTAGGGAAAAATCCTTAATCGAATGGTCAAAATAATATCTCAGATAATCTGATCGGCGGTGGATAATAAATGAGGAAATTAATTAGAAAAATAAAGATTTTCAAAAATCAAGAAGATAAAGACTGCCTATTTGTGAGATTCGAAAAACCAAGAAGATAAGGGTTGAACTAAAGATTCGATTTGGAAAATCAAGAATCTGCCCGATTACTTGATTTTTGGAAGAATAATATCTTTTTGAATTTAATTAATTCAAAATGATGATTATGTGTGACAAGTAAATAATCTTTTTCAGATTATTTATTAAAAAGAGTGAAAGTTAATAAAATGAAATCATTTTAAATATTTTCATTTATTTAAAATGAGAGAAAAGTGAAATTAGTAATTAAATAATTAAAAATAATTATTTAATTTGGAAGATAAGATTGAATAATTAAATAAATTAATAAATTTATTTAATTTTGACAATTAGTGACATATCAAATAAATAAATGAAATTCATTTATTTAATAATCAGGAAGAATTAATGAAGAAAGGAAATTAAATAAATTAAGAAATTTATTTAATTAAGGGAAGACTTAGACAATTAATGACGTATTTAATAAATAAATAAAATTTATTTATTTAATAATCATGAAGAATAAAAGGACATGAATTAATTAAATAATTATGAATTATTTAATCAATAGTCGAATGTGAACCAAGGACATAATTAAATGTCATAATTATGCTAGGATGAAAGTGGTAAAAATGAAGCTTGCAGGCCTAGGTCATTTTTAGGTGTCTACATCTGCAAGAACTATCAAGGGCCTCAACACTGCAATATGCTCATATGCCCATATATGAAGCAAAGTCACACCTGCTCCAATGCTCCTGCCCTCTCGGTAGACAACCTCATGCATGTCATGATATAATGATGCAATGAGAATTGAACCCTAGGCATACATAATGTCCCTTCAGATCATACCCTCCTATGCCAAACCCCATCCAATACTGAAACCTCTGGCTCGTTGATCTGGAGCAACGATGCCACAAATCAAGGCTGCAACAAACAATCTGAAAGTATCCACCTGATTGTAGTAAAAATCCAGATGAATTTGGGAGCTAATCAGAAAAATTTCTTATATATGTAGAAGAGAGAGACATGCATCTCTAACAACATCAGGGTCATAAATAACATGCTCTCCATGGATAGGAAATCATAAAATGTGCCACACATCCTCTAGTGTGACAATCGCCTCCCCAGTGAGCAAGTGAAATGATGACGTCTTGTTGTGTCACCTCTCGATCAACGTGGTCATCATAGCGAGATGGGTCATGATCTCGGGTAAGAAAGTGACGAATCCTAACCCTAGCCTCCCTAGCTGCTCCACATTCTCATCATTGAAGTCTCTAACTGCAACCAAAATATCGTATCGGTGCTCTCAGGTCATCAGTGGAGGATCCTCCTACACACATTGCACACACTATGTTAATTTGCTAAAAAGTTGACAAATTTGATCAAACTTTGAGACTTTGCATCCCAAACATCAAATGTGTTGTTGAAATAAATAATGTTGCTCTTTTAGGGATGCGTTACCATTTTGGTGATGCACGTCGCTACACTCAATAGAAAATTGGTATCATGGTCACTATATCTAAATATTGGGGTGCATCACTATTTGCAAGGTGCGTCACTCACTACTTTTGGGCGACTCTAAACTTAGAAAGCCCATGCATCGCTATATTACCCCCACAACTCCTTAATCAGATGTTCACTGAACCAAAAAATTGGGGTACGCCGCTAAATAGAGGGTGCATCACTATAAAATCAATAGCGATGCTTCTAACGCTTCAAAAGCATCACTCTACAACGATGCACCTAAGGACCTAACTTTGACCCCCTATTAATTGCACCTAAAAGTGAAAATTGAGACAAGTTACGAATCAAATACCTAGGGTCCTGCGTCCGCCCACTGCTGGTACTCTCAAACTCAATTTGAAAGATGAGGAGGGAGCACATGGTGAGCCATTTTTCCAAGGTATCAGAGCTCAAATTGCAAAGATCTCTAAGGGCTGATTGCACAAATGAATTGGAAGTGTCACCCTTCTCACCTATTTAAGACTAAAAAATTAGGTTTTTACCCTAATTTGAGCTAGAAGCTAAGATTTTGACCTTTTTTACCTATTTCCACCCTATACAACTTATTTTGAGCCATTTTTGGCATCTCGGGGCCTATTTTAGCACCTGAACCTATATTTTACCTTTGTCGAGAAATCAACCCAAAATTCAAAATTTTCGCTCAATTTCTCAAGGGGGCAAGGAACCAACTTATTCCTTCTGCTGGGGAAACAGTGGGGCATCCAAAAAATCATTTTAATTTTTTTTCTTGATATGAGCAACAATTTTAATCCGAAAAGCGTCAGTCTTTGAACCAACGTAACAAGTACCTCGCTTCAAAGAGGGGAAAAATGTAGACACTTAAAAATGTCTTGAATGATATCATGCACTCAAATAAGGTATACTAACATCAATTTTTCCTAAAATCCATCATCTTTTTGCTTAATTGATTAAATTTTCCTAGCTATTTAATTAATTGCATCATTTTCATCTATTAACCTAATTAATTTAATCGGGTTAATTCACCCCCTTTCATGCTAACATTTCATCTTATTAAATTAAATACATCAAGTTATTTAATTTAAATCCCTAAGTCCTCTTATTGAATTAAATAACCCTAATTTATTTAATTAAATATCATATCAGTTTCTCCCTTTTTCATTAAATCACTTTCTTTAATGAATATTATGAAATTCTCCTAATTGACATAATTAAATATTTGTTTTAATTATCAATTACCAATTAAATCTAATTCCCCCCAACTTGCAAGGGAATATTCCAAGGCAATATTCCTCCTTTGCACATTCCTCCAAAAGGATTATTCCCATTGAATATTCCTTCCCCTTTTGCACATTAAAAAATTGTTTTAATTTGCTAAATATCTAATATCCCTCACCCATGAGAATATTCTTTTTTGAAAAGGGGAATATTCCTTTCTTGAAACAAACTTTTAACAAGACTTCTTGTGCAAGTTTTGAAAGTGTGTTTGTTTGGAAGAATATGAACCCTTGATTCTTTCCTTGATCCATGTGCTTATTGATTCTCATCCATTGATGAGAATCTATGATCCATGTTTCACCTTTCCTTCCTTTTTGACCATTGATTGACCTTTTTAATCTTGACCCTTCATTTCTCATTTATCCTCCTATAAATAGGTCACTATTTGGAGATAAATGGATCCACCTTTTTTAGAGAAAAATTATGCTATTGAAATCAATTCCACTTGTACTCACATTTAACATCATTTTAGCTTAATTTACTTGTATATTAGCTTAGCTTCCATTAATGACTTCTATGATAACATAGATGCATACATTTAGTATATCTTGTAATTAGGGTTTTAATATTTTTAGCTTAAAATTCATTTGGGTAGCTTTGCATACACCCATATCAATAATCTTAGTCTACATCATGTTAAAATAGCTCTCATCATGGTAAAATAGCTTTAAATCATGTTTATACACATCTATCGTTTGTTTCATTGATTCTCTTCAATAGAATCGATCAAAACAAGCTCATTTATCCATGGGATTAGGAAAGGGTCAGCATTCCACATCAATACGACACCACTCCCCCAATAGTATAAGTTAGAATGTCTTAGATTAGAGGTTTCTCAAGCTTTCATATTTTAATATGCTAGTTTCAATGGCTTCTTGTCTTTGTTTAAATTGAATTATCTCCATTGGGACTGATGTTTAGTGGCTCAATTATACTTTGAATCCTCATGGATCAAGTGTAGTTGGCCCATACTAATCCGTCAGTCATAGAAGGTAAATAGTTGTGCATGGCCTCCATCTTCATCTTTCTCTTCTCATCATTGATCCGAGAGAGTGCATGACTGCATGTTTCAGTGTCACTCAATTATTCTAACAATGGATTCTCTTTCCTTCTTGGCCTTCAGGTAGCACTCATTTCCAATTACTGACTTTCGAGCCATTAATCTGAGATGCACCATACTGGCACAAGAATTTCCAAACATTAGATAATGTTGGATGGAAAGAATGATGAGCTCATAGGTTCCAGAGCTAAACCTAGTAGCTTTGATACCACATGTAACATGCCAACCATTCACTGAAGTCAATTTTTCCTAAGTTTTCACTATACAAGTAAATAAACTATGTAACAACCATTGCAATAAAAAAATATTTTCTTTATTGAGATTATACGAACAAAGATGATATAAAAAAATATAACAAGGATTCCATTTCAATATAATAATTTCACAAATTACAATATTCCAAGTATGTACACAATTACATACATAGCTCAACCGAGTTGCAGAGCATAAGATATAGATGGTCTAGGATCCACCTTTCAAAACCTTTGATTATGTCGCTTGCTGAGGAAAAGAAACATCACTCAAGCGCTTTTCCACCAACCACAGACTCTTATGTGGTCCCCCACACATCTATCATTTGATAGAGGACCCTACCCTTCGACGAAGAGATTGGTTGACTAACCCTGTCCAAAAAACCATACCGAGCTTAGTCTTGTGCCCTACATGACTAGAACTTGTAACCCTGCAATCTACAACTAGCATGCACTACATAGACATGGTGAATTGACAGTGGAGCCAAAGGCAATCACACTACTTTGGCCAAAGTGTTCTCACTCAGTACTTCGAGTGAAGTTCAATATTCACTTACACTTCTTAAGCATGTTTTGACTTAAGGCCACTATATTCTATGCAAGGTAATCCCTCCCATGGATAAAATCTTACCCCAATATTCCTTATCATTAATCCCACATACTATAGGGTATTTCTGCTTTTAAAGCAAATGTAAAAGTTCTATCCCTTCACTGGACTCACAATCCCAAGAGTAACCCTCTAGCTATCTATTACAATTAAATAACCTAGCTATGAGTAACCCTTATGCTATCCATGTTTAATCATATCTAGTATGTAATACTTATGACACATAGTTCTCCTATTATGGAGAACATACAAGCATTACACAAACAATATAAATAGCTTCTAATTCCTTTTCAAAGAAATATTATTTCACCCTAATTGCAAACTTTCACAATAGACTAATCAAAGCATTCATTAAACAATCATTCAAAAGCTAAGAAAAATAAAGGAGAATTTATCCTCATGACTGTTATTGCTTATCCAATTGATTGATTGCAATTCAGCTTTCCCAAAACAACAACTAGCTTAATCGTGATTTCTCAAGTGATGCCACAAAATATCTCTATCTCTCAAGTTGTTAAAGTACTTCTCTCAATATACTATACTCTCTCAAATAATCAAAATTCTCTCTCTCAAAATATGATAGAATAAAGTAGATAAGAATGCAGGGAAAAAATGCATAAAATGTTGAGCACAATGCATATGGAATGCATTCCAAACAAGTTAGTTTTCTCAACTATTTATATAGCAGCAAAGAGACTTATCATCCTACAGAATAGGCATGAGTGTTGAAAAAAATCACCATGCATAGCTACTCACTCAACTTAGCTAAAATGTGGTGCACCAAGAAGAACACACTCAACAAAACAATGCTACAGGTCAGCCTCTTTTGATGATAGCAGTATAAGACCATTTCAAATCAGCACATGATGAAAAAGGTGTAATTTTAATTGTCTTCACAATGAACATCTACAACAAATAGGATTCATAAGGTTCCACCAAAGAATTCATAAGCCTCCTACAGAGTTGGCATGGTTTATTAGACATTAGAATCAGTCAATACCAAATGTGCAACACATAACTCATGTCAACTTAGTCTTACATGAGTCAATTCATCTTATTAATCAATTTGACCAATCATCGACCTACAGTTCATAATATTACATGCATTTATTAGTTGTTGATATTTACTCAATGACATGGCGTTGTTGATATTTACTCAATTACATGGAATTTTAAAAGTTTACTAAGTCCAAGATGTTTCCACATAAGGCATTAACTAAGTCTCCTTATATCGACTTCATGACTGCAAATTGTTTTGCATAATATTTTTTCTAAATGCATGGACAACATGAGTAATATTCGACCTTTAAAATACAGTCACAAGTATAATATACCTGGCCTTTGATTTAGCTAATAAATCAGCCTCAAAGCTTGCTAATGTTAATCGAGTTCAAAGCATACAATTGCTTTTAAATATGTAACATATATTTACATATACATATATATATGCATATCGACACACATGTATATATATATGCTAATATATATTCATATATATCATATGCCAATAAAGTATGTATACACTTGATATAGAAATGAATGCAAACAAGATAGCATTCACATATTAATAACAATATATCGATTATGTACATATATATGCCTCTATGTACATGTATATGTATGTATACATATATCGATACATTCGTATGGGCATGTCTATTTTCCATCATACACGTATATCGATACATATATACATATGAACATATGTATATGCTTTATATATATATACACATTGGATTCACACAAAAGTCACACATAATTACTATTGTATCGATAAGCACCTATGTGTGATATATCTATACATATACATATATATGTCGTTAGACCCATTGGATAGTTCCATGCGTGTAAGTAACATGTGCATGAGTGTGCATAGATACGTCTACCGATGTGCCGTCATGTACGCATTCCTTCATGTGTATGGCCTATCACTGACATGCATGTTTGTACATATACATGTTTCATGTATGCCCTTCTCATTGATTCAAGCATAGTAATAAGAAAAGAACTCACAAGCTCAAATAGATAAACATCACCCAATAATGCACTCAATAGTAAACAAGAATCTTACTAATGTAGACGTATCACTAAGGACGACTTACCAACTTCTCATTTAATAACTTGACTCAATTATTCTACTATGGTGTGTGTAAGCTCGGATAGGTTATGTTACTGGTTACCCGACCACGATCTTCTCCTAAGTGATACTTCCCATTCGTCTTGAGGAATTGAACATATACCTGCATCCACTAACATATGCCCAAGGTAGTCAACTATTCAACAAAACATTCATTACACATAATACATCTCCAAAGTTAGAATATCAAATCAATATCCTTCAATTCACATATATTCATTTCTTCACATAACATTAAATGAGATAACATTCATTCATAATGCATTGATAACAAAGTGCAAGAAAAATTTATTCATCTTCATAATTCACATTACATTCACATTTACCCTACATAGTAATAGTAAATAGTAATTACACAATTGGGGTGTAACAAAATTTATCCTAATTATGACACTACCACCCCCTAAGATAGCTTCAGAAGTTAAAACCTTCTTGGGTTACATTGGTTATCACCACAAGTTTATTAAAGGTTATGTAGGGATAGTTGCACCATTGAAGGAATTGTTAAAAAATAAAATCGATAGAAATATCAAATGGAATGAAGAATGTAAAACTACATTTGACACACTTAAACATAAAATTGTGACGGCCCCTATCTTAATATTCCCAAACTAGAGTACAACATTTCATGTGCATTTTGGATGCATCCAAAATTTCAATAGGAGTAGTACTAGCTCAACCCAAAGGAAATAAGGATCACCCCATAGTATTTCCAAGAAGGAAATTATCAAAAGATGAGAAAAAATACTACCACCAAATGAGAAGCACTAGTCATGGTCTATGCATTCCAAAAATTTAGACACTGCCTACTGTCAACACCCTTTAATTTCTTTATAGACCACGAGCCACTAAAGTGCTTACTAAACAAACCTATCATACAAGGCTAGATATGTAGATGGCTACTTTTGTTTCAAGAATTTGATTTAAAAATAAAGGTGAAATGAAGAAAGAACAATCAAGGACTTGATTACTTATCCTGAATAGGAACAAGGGAAGAACCAAATGATCAATCAGAAGATCTCCCTAGTACGTGACTTTTTTAGGGAAAATGCGGTACCAAAGAGTTACATGATATTTCCATACTTCTATAAACATGAGAATTTCTTATAGATCTCTCACCATAGGATAAACAATATCTAGTGCGGAAGTCCATGCCTTCAATGATAGAAGGATAATAACACCACGTGGGAGGATATGAAATCATAAGAAGGGTTTTTTATGAACATGAAAGAGAACCCATTTTAAGATAAGCACATGAAGGTATAGTCGGAGGGAATAACTATGGTGACACAACAACCAAAAGAGTTAAGCTAGCTGGAATTTGGTGGCCAACCCTAAAAAATGATGCAAGGAATTATGCAAAGAAATGTGGCATCTATCAAAGAGTGGGGAAACCTAATTGAAGAGATGAAATTCCCCTAAAAATAGTACTGACACATATTCCATTTGAAAAGTGGGAAATAGACTTCATAGGATCCATTGATCTTCTTGCCAAACATTCTAGAGCAAGATTTATAATAATAGGGGTAAAATATCTGATAAAGTGGAAAAAGAAGAACCTACTAAGGATTGTACTGCAATGACTACCAAGAGGTTTTTATATGAGAATATCATTACTAGGTATGGTTTCCCATTAATTATTGTAAATGATTAAGGAAAAAACCTTGTCAATAAAGTAATTATGGAGCTATTACAGAATTTTATGATTATAGAAAAGAAGAGCTCACCCTATCATCCCTAAGAAAATAGTGCAAGAGACTCTCTAACAAGATAATTAGGATAACACTCACCATGATGTGTGATGGAAATAGGTCAAACTGGGATATAAAAATTCTTGCAGTACTATGGGCCTACCGTACATCCTATAAAAGAATTAACAAATTTACACTGGTCCAATTAGTATGCAAAAATTGTGGTAGTTCCCATCAATTTCATAGTTCCTAACCTACGGACCGTACTAACATTGTATTTGGATGATAATGAATCTCTAGCAAAAAGAATTGAAGAATTGAAGAAATTGGATGGGAACATAATCATAGCCTTATATAACCAACAAGTGGAATAAAAAAGACAAAAAACATGGGATGATAGAAATCTCAAGAACAAAGCTTTCAAAATAGGAGATTTAGTTCTATTATATGAAAAAAAATCAAGGAAAGCTAAAAGTATGGTGGCTGGGTCCCTACTACATACATGAAATTTTAGAATTCAAAGTAGTTAGATTAAGAAAGCTAGATGAAGATCACATCATAAGATATGTGAATGACGCAAGGCTTAAATGCTACCACCAATCAAAAGGATAAAAATCATAAAGGTAGAAAAGATACATATTTTAAATTATGTATTATAAACCAATAAATAATAAAATTAACCTGTAAGTGGTCAAGGGATATAAATAGCTAGAAAAAACCACAAAACTCAATGGAACGAACAAATTAATGATCACCAAATCACCCCCAAATCTACTTAGACACTACTCCACCAATTCCACTCTCACTTTGTACTTAAAAACTCTAGTGAAAAACTCAAAACTAAGCTTTGTTAGTCCTAAAAGAAAACACAACTAAAAAGTGGCAACAACAATCCTAGTAAACATCAGAGAGAAGCCACACCCGAAATACAAGAAATACCCATTCAAGGAAATGCAGGTAGAAAAATATGTGAATTTCTCAAGAATCCCCGTAGACATGGTATATATAGAGGATGTGAGGCAGTATATCCACAAGCCTATAGAAGAAATTGATCACATAAAGTTTGAGGAACTTTGACAAACCCTAGTGTTGGAACACAATAATCTACTGAGAGGGGGAGTGAATTAATAGATTCTAAAATTTTAGCCTTCTTATCCTAAGTGCAGACACAACCCTTGAATTTAGATGTGCAGATTAAAACATAAAGGATATGAAAAGCACATGCACATAAAAGATCAATACATAACAATAGGTATATGTGGAAAACCCAAAATGGTAAAAACCACGGTGAGAAAATGCTGCTAGGAGCTACTGTCCTAATCCAACATCACAATGAAATCCTCTATTACAACTTTAAAAGGAACCAACCCTAAGGAGACACCTATCCCCTATTCTGAGCACCAACTTAGTTATCTAATGGCACCAACCTATCAGATCTACAACTTGTAGAATGATTAGAGTTTTTTCCTAAGGAACTCTAATCAATGTTATAGCTTATTCTACAACTGCTCAACTATTTGTTGCTACCACAACGACTCTCTTCACCTCTCTGCACCCCATTGATTCATCTTTGTTCTTCTCTTTCTCCTTTAGTGCATTCTCGGTCTACCTTAATGCACCATTATACTATTTTACAGTTCTCCTTTTCTATTTTGTGTATTCTTTGGTTGTCTCATGAGCTCTAGACCACATCTCACAATACAATCTTCACTTCATCTAGTAGCACACTTAAACACACTACTCATATGTTTTATGTACTGCTAATGATGATTGTCTCAAGATCTTCCACCAAAATTTGATCCTCTTGTTAGGGTCTAGGATATCTTCTTCACAATCCTCCTATTGCATTGAGCTGCACAACATTAATTCTTGGTGTAGAGAGATTTTCTTCATTCTCTTCCTGCCAAACCCTAAGATCAGATTTGCAATTAATGCTTTCCTCTAAACCTTCGATCTGATCTTGATCCTCATCTCTATGGCCATCTATACCATCATTCTATGCATCAAATCACATTACACCTATCATGGAAATAAGTAGGCCAATTAATTTTCACCCCCATGTTGGTTTATAGGAAAAACCCTATTTACATGGAATTAGTTGTTCATGATCTCCTCATTTGAATCTAAACCGTCAATTTATTATCTTTGTACCACAATCTTGTGATCTCCATTCGTTGTCACAACTTCAAATCATGACCATTCAATAAGCAATCATTTAAATCTCCTCTATTGATCATATCCTTCATAGCCATCATGTATCGCTAAAATACTTAGAACAATCACATCCATTTCTGTGATGTGGTGATCACCGTCTGATCACTTTTCTTTAATCTTTGTCATCCATCGCATATCATTGATATGCTATGAATATCACAATTCTTATCCATGATGTAACAATCACCACTGGATTAACTTTCGATCAATTTGCACCATCCCCAACTAACCCATTAGTACTAACAACGAGCCCACAAGATCTTCATAGGCTGGCGAGCTTATGCCAAGTGTCTTTTGCTGACATCACAATCTACCAACTTTACACACGCATCGCTCATTGCTGAAACCATTGTGCCTCAAGGATGTGTAAGTTTGATGCACTAACACTTAGTGATGCAATAACCTTTTGACACTTGTGCTTGCTAATGTCTCTTTCCACTACCATCGCTCATCGCCCAAATCATCAACCTTCTTCGCTTCACAAAAGCAATGTGAAGCGATTGGGAAATATGATGCCATGTGTCACTAGTCCCACCAAGGTTCTATTCTCCTTTATCGTGCATCGTCTGATCATCATGATTGTGACTGTTGAATGAATTCATTATGTATCGCTGATCTACAAACCAATTTTCAAAAGCTTTCCATGAAGCACGATAGTCGTTGGATCTTCAACTTTGAATGCACATCGTTTAGCATATTTATCATGTATTGTTGATCTTAAGGTAAACTTCAACTTTCTTTTTGCAATGTGCAAGATCAAGCGACAATAATTGGGTGACAAGGTGAAGGGGTCGGTCATTGAATGAACTTAAAGGCCATAAGTTATAACTTATATGGCCTACAACCTTCAACTAGCAACCAACGATAAAATATAAGACTATTAAGGTGCCATGACTACTAACACTAGGGTTTAACTACAAAATCCTAATTTAGGTCGAGAGCATAAATATAACATTTATGAGCAAAGCCTTCAACCTCTAGACCTGCAAAACATATTTTTGAGCTGCTCTGAAAAAACCCATGTCAAATCTAGACTCAAATTTTGTTCTTGACCACTAAAAGAATTTACTGCAATAACATGAAAAAATTGCATGACAACAATGCAATACTTTGAACAACATTTGTAACATTCATTCCACCTTCTAGAGCCACAATACACCATCTTTCTCAAACATTAATGACAACATTTTGACATTAATGCTAGCACTCTCTTCATGCAAGATTAGTTCCATCTCACACCTGATCCCCTTTTGACATCAATGACAACAATATGCTAACAATCTCCCCCTTTTTCATTGATGGAAAAACTTAAATTTTCATACCAATTGGTTAAAAATGGTCTGATGTCAATTAATATCCATTGAAATCTGTGACATTAAAATCTGTGGCATTAGAGCTCTGTACCAATTCTCTAAGCTACTACAACATGACAAAATTGCATGACAACAATGCAATACTTTGAACAACATTTCCAACATTCATTCCACCTTCTAGAGCCACAATACACCATCTTCCTTATACATTAATGACAACATTTTTTCATTAATGCTAACACTCTCTTCATGCAAGATCAATTCCATTTCACACCTGATCCTGTTTTGACATCAATGACAACAATATGCTAACAATTTCCCCATTTTTCATTGATAGAAAAACTTAAATGCTCATACCAATTGGTTGAAAATGGTCTGATACCAATTGAGATCCATTGAAATATGTGACATATTGAAATCTATGACATTAGAGCTTTGTACCAATTGGACTCTCTAAGCCATTCACACACCTTGCTCCTCTTTGCTCGCCATGCTCCCATTTGAGAATTTGGACATGTTTCTCCCCCTTTGACATCAATGGAAAATGGAAGACTCCCCCTAACACTATATTGGCCCTTTGACAAGGAATTCAAAGAGAAAGTGGGAATCATGATTATGCAACCATCAAGTCATTAGAAATTTGTAAAACCATTATTTCCTAACTTGATTTGTCCTTCCTATTTCCAAGGATGAGTGAAATGTAAATGGAACTCCCCCTGGATTCATGCCCCATCATTAGTGACTAGTGATATGATGTGGAAGCAATGACTCCCAATTTCTACCTCAGATATTCAAATTGTTCCTTGGGAAGAGGCTTGGTGAAAATGTCAACTACCTGTTCTTTGGTTGGAACATACTCCATGTTGACCTCTTTATCTGCAACCTTCTCTCTTATGAAGTGATAATGGATATGTGCTTTGTTCTAGAGTGCATCATTGGATTCTTTGATATGTTTATGGCACTTGAATTATCACAAAGAATTGAGATAGGTTCTTTGTACTCCACCTTAATGTCCTTAAGTGTTTGCTTCATCCATAGGACTTGAGTACAACATGTTGCTACTGCCACATACTCTACTTCAGCAGTGGATAGAGTGACTAATTCTTGCTTTTTCCTCATCTAGGAAACTAGCTTGTTTCCCAAGAAGAATGCTCCTCCACTAGTGCTTTTTCAGTCATCCACACTTCCTGCCCAATCAACATCTGTATATGCAATTAAAATGAAATCCTTGTTCTTGGGGTACCATAGCCCTTGGTCAATAGTACTCTTGATGTATCTAAAAATTATTTTTATTGCATTGACATGTGACTCTATTGGCGTAGCTTGAAATCTTGCCACTAAACATATTGCTTGCATAATATCTGGACTTGATGCAGTTAAGTACAACAAGCTTCCAATCATTGACCTATACATTGTCTATTTTTTCTCAGGTGATTCATCTAATTTACTCAACTTGCAACTAGTTATCATGGGTGTACTAACTAGTCTATTGTCTTCCATGCAAATTTTTTTAAGCATCTCCTTTGCATACTTAGTTTGAGATATGAATATCCCATTATCAGTCTGTACAATTAAGGAAAAATGACAACTCTCCCAATATTGACATCTCAAATTCATCTTGCATGTGTGTAGAAAATATTTTACACATTTTATCATTGCTACAACTAAAAATGATGTGATCCACATAAACAACAACTATAATCATGTGCTCACCTTTAGACTTGAAATACAAGTTACTATCTACTCTGGAATACCATGCTCTAGGTGCTTGTTTTAGACCATACAATGCCTTTCTCAAATACTAGTCTAATCTGGAATACCATGCTCTAGGTGCTGCAAATACTGGTCTAAGCTGGAATACCATGCTCTAGGTAATTGTTTTAGACCATACAAGTTATTATCCACTGACAGCTGAAAACCCTCTTGTTGTTCTATGTAGAATTCCTCTTCTAAGTTTCCATTCAAGAATGCAGATTTAACATCCATTTCATATACCTTGAATCCTTTGTAGATTGAAAAAGAAAGAAACATTTTGATTGCTTCTATTCTTTCTACAGGTGCAAATGTTTCTTCAAATTCAATTCCTTCAAATATTGCATACCTTTTGCACATTGATCTTTCCTTGTTTCTTATTACATCACCATCTTCATTCAATTTGTTTCTAAACACCCATTTGGTGCCAATAACATTTTTGCTTGGGGGCCTAGGAACCAATTCCCATGTTTTATTCTTTTCAATCTGATTTAAATCCTCTTCCATGGCTTCTATCCAACTCTTATCCTTGTTGGCTTCAGAGAAAAAATTTGGTTCAATTTGAGACAGGAGAGAAAAATTTACTTGTTCTTTATTCTTTGCAAATCTCCTTCGGGTATGAACTCCATTTTTATCCCCAATTATCTGATCTATTGGATGATATTTTTGAACATATTTTGTAGGGGCCTTCTCAACTTCTATTTCCTCAAATTCTTCTTCATCATTTTCCATATTGTCTTCATAATCTGAATCATCTTCAAAATTATTTTTCTCTGATTTGATATGTTTTATACTTTCATCAATCTTAACATTGATGCTTTCCACAATCTTGTCCAATATTTTGTTATAGCATTTATATGCCTTTCTTTGAGTGGAATATCCTAAAAATATTCCTTCATCACTTCTTGATTCAAACTTTCCTAGGTTTTCATCCTCTCTGATGTATCATTTAATTCCAAACACTTTAAAATACTTCAAAGATGCATGTCTACCATTCCACAACTCATAGGGAGTACTATCACTATGTACTCTAATTTGAACTCTATTTTGAATGTATACTGTAGTATGTACTACTTCTCTCCAAAACATATCAGTTAATCTAGCTTCTTTCACCATTGTTTTGGCCATATCCTGTACAACTCTATTTTTCCTTTCTACCACTCCATTTTGTTGTGGAGTTCTTTGCGTTGAGTATTTCCTCTTGATTCCATGTGCCTCACAATATTCAACAAATTCACCTAATGTGAATTCTCCTCCTCTCTCTAATCTTAAGCATTTGATCCTTCTACCTATCTCCCTCTCAACCATCTTTTTGAATATCTTGAATCTCTCAAATGCTTGTGAATTGTCCCTCAAGAATGTCACTCATGTCATTCTTGTGTAGTCATCAACTAGCAGCATAAAGAATCTTTCTTCTTTTAGTCCCCTTGTTCTTGTGGGTCCACACAAGTCAGTATGAACCAACTGTAAAGGCTTAGTAGTTGAATACTCTTTGGTTGGAAACTAGCCTTCATTTTCTTTCCCTACTGAAACTCTTTGAATATGACTTTTGTAGGCTTGGTTACTTTAGGCATGTGTCTAACCAGACCTTTTGAACTCACTTTCACCAAATTTTCAAAGCTTATATGGCCTAATCTTCTATGCCATAATCAACTTTCATTAGCTTGTCCTATCAAACAACTTTGACCTTTTACTTCAGCAAGGTTGTAAATATTGTTGTCAGTTCTCAATCCTTGTGCAAATGTCTTTCCATTTGTTTTGATTTTGCAACCTTCTGAATCAAATGTGACTTTATAACCATTGTCACACATTTTTCTCACACTTAGCAGATTGTGCTTTAATCCCTCAACATACAAGACATCCTTTGTATGATTTTTACCATCTAGGCTTAAGATTCCTTTACCACATATCTTGACTGTAGTGTTATCACCCAAACTCATAGATCCTACATTTCATTTTTTGAGTTTAATGAACTTTCTCTTATCTCCAGTCATGTGTTTGGAGTAGCCACTATCTATCACCCATAGATTTTTCTTTTTGGCATGTAGGTTTGTTTGTGCAATAATTGATTGTGTGGATCTCTCTCCCTTTTCTTTCCACACTTTCTTAGTTTTATTTTCTATCAATTCTACCATCTCCTCCTTATTTTCAGATTATTTGTTTGTCTTAGGAGGTAAAGCTTTCTTTTTCTCATTCTTAACATTTAGTCTTGTAAACTTTGTTCTACAATTTTTAGCTATATGACCAAAGTTGTTGCAGTTATAACTACATTCATATCAAGTAAAGGAGAAAACAAATTTCTACTTTCAAAATTTTCACTCCTTTTAGGAATGATTCTACATTCTCTAGCCCTATGACATAACTGATTACATGAATAGAAATATCCATAGAAATATGTGGAATACTTGGTCATAGCATTTTTTGTTGGATGAGGAGGTATTTTGTGCATCTACCTTCTTGTGTTCTTTCACCCTAGTGAACCCATTAGCATCATTCCTTTTGAATTTTTTCTTTTTCTTCTAATGAACAAGATCTGATTGGTTATCCTTCTTGTCTACAACAGGATTATTTTCTTCTTTAGTTTTCTCTTCCTTTGCATATTTCTCATTGCAGTCTCTTCCTTTCCAGCTACTTTCCTTGATAGGTTTGGATTTTTGTTCTACTCTAAATATTTCATATCGCTTTGCAGAAGCATCAACAAAGGAGCTTTTCCCTATCTCCAAACTTAAGCTTGATTTTTCTTTGTTTGCGGGCTTCTGGGTGCTTAATAATTCATTCAAAATGTTTGAGCCACTTTTCAGCTTGAGTCCTTTCTCTATTTTTTCTTTTGCCTTTTCCAAATCCCTTCTCAGATAAATAATCTCTTCTTTGAGCTTCATGCATCTATCAGCTTTAGATTGCAATTTGGAGTGAATTACATCTTCTGCTCTCTTGGCTTCCTTTGGTTTCAACTTCAAATCTACCACATTGTGGGTAGATTCTTCTAGTTCATTGCTTAGTTTATCATACTCTTTTTGTGCAAGTTTCTTCTACTTCTTGTTCTCCCTTTTTAACTTCTCAATCTCATCTCTGAGATCATCAATCTCATCTAAAGCACTGATGAGTTCTCCTTCTAGGTCAACCACTCCTCCATCTTCTTCAAGGAGATCTTTAGCCTTTTCATTCTTTTGATCCATAGATTCTTTTTCCATGAAGAGAAACTCATTGTTTCTTACAACAAAGGCACAATTTTGTTCATCATCTGATCTATTGCAGTCTTTTGATACATCACTATCTTCTTGGATGTATAGGCTTTTATTTTTCTTCTGAAGATTTCTTCTCTTAAGGTAGTAGAGTTTCTTTATTTTATCATCTACCTCTTGTTTAGAGTTGCCTTTCTTATTGTAGGGAAATTTAGCGGAAAAATGACCTACCTTGCCACATTCAAAGCATTTAAAGGGAAACTTATCCTTGTATTTTTAGACCCTCTTCTTAGTCTCCTGATGAAATTTTTCTCTTCTTCATTAATCTCATCATTCTCAGATGGGATCATTTATGCCTTGTGTTTCTTAGGAGGTAAATCCTTCTCCTTGTTAACAGTCTTGAAAGCAACTTCTTTCCTGGATGGTTCTTCATCTCTCATCCTCATTTCATAGGCTACAAATATACCATGTAACTCATTTAGAGTTAGTTTGTCTATTTCTCTTCCTTCTTCAATAGCTGAGATCTTAGAGTCACACTTTTATGACATTGATCTAAGAACTTTCAATACAACATATTCTTTCAACTCTTCTCCATATCCTTTGATAGAGTTCACTATATCATTAACTCTCAGAAGATAGTCTACAATCTTTTCTTCCTCTAACATTCTTAGGCCTTCAAATATAGATTTTAGTATTTGAAGCTTTGCCAACTTTCACTTGTCATCTCCCTCATAGATTTTCTTCAATGTATCCCAAACATCTTGTGCATTCTTACAATACATAAAGTTGTTGTGCATAGATCTAGACAGACTATTCATGATAGAAAACCATACTTTTTCATTGTTTTCAAAGTCCTTTTTAGCTGCAACATTAGTAGGAGGTGTGGTCGATGGTGTATCTAGTTACTGCTGACATCCATACATCAAAATCTAAGGATCCCAAATATCCTTTCATTAATGAGCTCTAGTAGGCATAATCAGTTCCATTGAACTTAGGTGGCTTGTTTGAGGAAGAGCTTTCTTGATTGGCCATTTTTGTTCACAAAATCAAGGATCTACCCGAGCTGGTTAAGCTACTCCTAGGGAACCTAGTGCTTTGATACCAATTGTTGGAACACAGTAATCTAATGATAGGGGGGGTGAATCAGTAGATTCTAAAATTTTAGCCTTCTTATCCTAAGTGCAGACACAACCCTTGAATTTAGATGTGCATATTAAAATATCAAGGATATGAAAAACAAATTTACATAAAAGATCAACACATAACAACACACATACGTGGAAAACCCAAAATGGAAAAAACCACAATGAGAAGATGCTACTAGGAGCTACTTTCCTAATCCAACCTCACAATGAAATCCTTTGTTACAAATTTTAAGGGCACCAACCCTAAGGAGACACCTATCCCCTATTCTGAGCACCAATTTAGTTATCTGATGGCACCAACCTATCAAATCTACAATTTGTAGAATGATTACAATTTTTTCCCAAGGAACTCTAATCAATGTTACAACATACTCTGCAACTACTTAACTATTTATTGCTACCACAACGACTCTCTTCACTGCTCTACACCCCATTTATTTAGCTTTGTTCTTCTCTTTCTCCTTTAGTGCATTCTTGGTCTACCTTAATGCACCACTGTACTATTTTATAGTTCTCCTTTTCTATTTTTGTGTATTCTTTGGTTGTCTCGGGAGCTTTGGACCACATCTCACAGTACACTCTTCACCTCATCCAGTAGTACACTTAGACACACTACTCATTTGTTTTATGTAGTGCTAATGATGATTATGTTGGGATCTTCCACCGTAATTTGATCCTCTTGTTAAGTTCTAGGATATCTTCTTCATGGTCCTCCTATTGCATTGAGTTGCACAACATTAATTCCCAGTGTAGATAGATTTTCGTCATTCTCTTCCTGCCAAACCCTAAGATCAGATTTGTAGTTAATGCTTTCCTTTGAACCTTCAATCTAATCTTGATCCTCATCTCTATGGCCATCTATACCATCATTTTGTGCATCAAATCACATTACACCTCTCGTGGAAATAGGTAGGGAAATTAATTTTCATCCCCATGTCAGTTTGTATGAAAAACCCTATTTACATGGAGTTAGCTATTCATGATCTCCTCGTTTAAATCTGAACCATCGATTTATTGCCTTCGTACCACAATCCTACAATATCCATTCATTTTAACAACTTTAAATCATGACCATTCGATAAGTGATCATTTAAATCTCCTCAGTTGATCATATCCTTCATAGCCATCATGTATCACCAAAACACTTAGAACAATTGCATCCATTTCTGCAATGTGGTGATCACCGTCCGATTTCTTTTCTTTAATCTTTTTCATCCATCGCATATTGTTGATATGCTATGAACTTCACAATTCCTATCCACAATGCAACAATCACTATTAGATTAGTTGTCGATCAATTTGCACCATCCCTAGCTAACCCGTTAGTACTAACAACAATCCCACAAGATCTTCACAAGCTAGCAGGCTTATGCCAAGTGTCTTTTACTAATGTCACAATATACCAAGTTTACACATGCATCGCTCATCACTGAAACCATTGTGCCTCAAGGATGTGTAAGCGTGATGCACTAACACTTAGTGATGCAATAACCTTTGTACACTTGTGCTTGTTGATCTCGCTTTCCACTACCATTGCTCATTGCCCAAATCATCAACCTTTTCACTTCACAATAGTGATTTGAAGCAATCAAGTGATATGATACCATGTGTCGCTAGTCCCACCAAGGTTTTTTTCTCCTTTATCATGCATCGTTCGATCATCATGATTGTGACCATTGAATGATTTCATTGCATATCGCTGATCGACAAACAAATTCTCAAAATATTTATGTGAAGTGAAATATCTAGCGATGGTCATCAGATCTTCAAGTTTGAATGCACATCATTTAGCATATTTATCGTGTGTCATTGATCTTAAGGTAAACTTCAACTTGCTTTCTGCAATGTGTGAGATCAAGCGACAATAACCAGGTGACAAGGTGAAGGAGCTAGTCATCAAACAAACTTAAAGGCCATAAGTTATAACTTATATGACCTACAACTTTCAACCAATAGTCAACAACAAAATATAATACTGTTAAGGCGTCATGACTACTAACACGAGGGTTTAACTACAAAACCCTAATTCAGGCTGAGACCACAAGTATAACATTTCTAAGAAAATCCTTTAACCTCCAGACCTGCAAAACATATTTCTGAGCTGCTCTTAGAATACCCATGTCAAATCTGGACTCAGATTTTGTTCTTGAGCACAAAAAGAATTTACTGTAACATGACAAAATTGCATGACAATAATGCAATACTTTGAACAACATTTGTAGCATTCATTCCACCTTCCAAAGCCACAATACACCATCTTCCTCAGACATTAATGACAACATTTTGACATTAATGCTATCACTCTCTTCATGCAGGATCAATTCCATTTCATAGCTGATCCCCTTTTGACATCAATGACAAACATATGCTAACACTTAGTTACTCTAGATCAATGCACATATCGACTGCATTACCAGGAGGTGGGACAAATTCATATGGATGTATGGAAAGACTACCCAAAATTTTATGATGAGCATGACTAGGTTAGGTTATTGTTGACTAGAGTGCACAATGAATTCATCTATCTTGACAAACCCTACTGAATCACAAAGGACATAATTCACACGGTAATTGGGTTGAGTATGGTAGGAGAAATCCTAGGCAAGAATTCCATGAAAAATGAAAAAGTAATAGAGCTTACTAGAGCCACACCAAATGGATGGAACTTGAGTGTCCAAACAATTACAAACCCTACTATGTGATATGTCACTATGGGTATCTAATATAAAATCTACTGTGTGAATAGAGAGGACTCGAAAATAGAGATAATCCACATCGCATATCAAATGATGGTGGAAATGAAGTATTTCAACCTCTATGAGGTGATGAGAGAAAAACTCATGGAAAATCTCTAAAAAATCAAAACCTCTCGATATAACTTCTAGTATGGTGCACTGCTTCTAGTATGGTGCACTGCTCATTTTCCTCGTATTCTACTTCTTTAAAAAAATACCAAAATTCAAAGGAAAAGTATGGTAGCCAAATATACTCATAGCCACACAAATAAAGCTCCATACCATGCAGTTGAAGGACAAATAAACATACACCAATGCATACTAGGGCTTCTTCAAGAGCTTCCAATAGTAGTTATAGGTTAGGGAGTAGATACCATATGAAACTGCCAAGCAATATATCAATACCATCCAGTCCTGGTGGATAAAGATTATACATATATGGAGGTAGTAGATCCAAGGATAACATGGATTCCCAATCTCCCGTATAAGGTATCACAACAAGAAGTAGACACATATGCCACAAACATTCTTAGTAAGCCAAATGACTCGAATATAGAGATATTTGGGACATAAAAAGAGATTATGGACCAAATCCATAAGAAAAATGAAAAGGATAAGTTTGATAGAATAAGTAACAACTTCAATAGAAGTGGGGAATCCCACCAAAAGGGAAAACATAACCCTCCTCCTTCGTATCACTTATAAAAATAAACACACCAGTAGCAAGAAGGTCTAGAAGGCTACATGGAGCAAGTAGTGCATAATTTGAGGGTCCTGCTTCATCATCAAAAATAGTAACCACCATAGATGTGCAAGAAGCATAAAAAACCTTGCTATAGATTAGCGCAGAGAAGAAAACTTGTAAAGAAAGGGATAAACAACTAGTAAAAAAAAAGATAATTCAAATTTTTAGAGAAGAGGTAGAAGAAGAAGTTGAGGAAGTATAAAAACCTCTACAAAAGAAGAAGAAGAAGGATAATGCAATGGAACTACATCAACAAGAAGCTATGAAGCAACCATAATAGGCAACGATGTCATGACCACAACAAATTCCATCATCTATCATGGTATGTTATCGCAAGTCCTAACCATGTATGAAGAAGTATATGTAGAAAATAAGAAAAGAATAATACAATGCCTAGTTAAATATATAAGGATATTCAACAAGATCCTAGAGGAAGTAATCAAAGGCTTCTTGGATCCAATAATTATCATACTCCAAGAAAATAGAGAAAAAGCCTTGAAAACAAAAGAGGAGATAAGAGATAAGGAAATCTAAGAGGTAGGGGCCAACCTCACAATAGAGAAAAAGGAGCAGTTAGAACAAGCCTAGGCTAGATAACTCTAGATAAAACAAAGGGTGGACACCTTACTAGAAGAGAAATGATAAAAACAAAGAAAATCCAAAATGAAACAACATAGTTGACTAGAATACTCCATGATTCTCTCTTGGAAGAAGAAAATGCAAGGAAACAAATAATAGCTCCTCTGAAAAGAAGCTAACCAAGTGAAGGTGATGATGGGGAACACGATGTGAATACTATAGAAGCCTCTACTTCTCAATCCCCTATATAATCCATTAAATATTTTTTGGCACAACAAAAGAAACTGCAACCAACACCCACACTATAACTATTGCAATTGCTAGTAATTGCTACCCAAGTTAAGCTCTCAAATATTTCCCCATTACAAAAGCTTCAATTAGGGGATATATTCCATGCCACCACAAGGGAGGAAATACTACAACAACTTTTTGAAAGTGCGGAGAAGTTACAAGAAGCAGTGAGTATATTGCAAAACAATACATCAACTGTAAAGAGACACATCTCTCCCACTACCACAACAACTCAATCAATTGGTGGATAGTTTGAAAATAAATCTAAATGCACAAATATATAAAATAATGTAGGAGGTGTAGGAGGAAATAATGAAAAAGAAAATAGAAGAGGCCACAAAAAGGTGTGTGGCAACCCACTCACAATTGGAGAAACAAACAAAGAACATAGAAGGGGGCATATCGGAGAAAAATGTGCTTTACCAATTTTGTCTCCAATGACCAAACCTTACCAAAAATATCAAGGATTAGATCACACAGCTGGAGACACAAATAGTACAAAATTGCATCATCCTATGATCCACTAAAAGATATGGATGGTACAGTAAGAGCATAAATGGATAACCCACACACACAACTACAACAAATCTGGTAGAAAAGGGAACATATAAAGATCCAAATAAAACATCTTAGAGAAACAATCAAAATTAAATTAGCACACTTAACAAGAGTCTGAGGGGAGGAAAATAATGAAACCCAATAGATACATATACCCACTGCTCTTGCAGAGGTAGAGGCCATAAACATAAACACCCAAGGACATATCAAAGTACTCTAGCAAGAAAAAAATAATGGGACACTACACTCATACAACTAAAAGTCATTTACAAGCATATTCTCTTGAGGAACTGAAAAACATGTCTTGAGGAAAAGACATAATTTTAAAAGGGGGATGATGCTAGTAGGTTACATGGAAGAGACCAAAAGCTATCGCAAGCTACTGCATAGGACTTGAGGAACCTAAGGCCCACATGGAAGCTGGAGTAAAAGTACCCTATGAGGGTCATGTCTCTCTAGGAGACAAAGTATAAATATATGTACGTAATAAATATAGAAAAGTAGTGGATAAGAATGTGGGAATAGTATAGAAGATAATACAAAGCAAAGACTAAGTCTTTCCATTGTATCTATCATGTGAATATATATGGAGTTATAAAGATTTGATAATGTATGTGCTATACATGAATGTGGTTCTTATTTAAGTTACATATGGAAAGCAATTAGATATAGTCTTCCCTTCCACAAATACTCTTCTCTCACTATATCCTTTGGGGTATAAAATTAATACATAAGGGATATTAGGGTTAGATCTTCAGACTATAATTCCTCATTTCCCCTTACCAAAATACATGAATGTCAATCTATACAAAAACATCACAATGTATGCAACAATGCAAAATTATGCAACTATATTTGCAAGTATAAGCTAGGTAGTGAGTTCATCTAGACTTAGCGAGAGGATAGAGGTAACAAATCCAACCAATAGGGAGTGATCACCAAGGGCTTCAAATATTAAATGATCCTCCTTGTAGGAATGTGACACCACAACACCTTATCTCCTAGTTATTAAATAACTAAACTCACTTTATTAACCTAGGAAATATTAATAAAAGTGTAGGAAAAACCTATGACTAAGGAAAATTTAATTAACCCACTAGGAAAATAAAAATCTAAAGTAAAAAATTAAACCACTTTGAATAGTTTTCAAAATATCTCTCACCATTTCTTGGGACACATGTCTATACTCAACTAACCTTTTTTTCTTGTGCCAATATGAAAGAATTGTTGAAAATAGGTTGTCATTGATGCCAAAGGATTGTCAAAGATTGCTGAAAGTTGTTATCAAAGGGTGTCAGGGTTGTCAAAAGATGAAAGAGACTATATGAGTACTAGAAGTATCATACTTGAATTATCATTATATTCCATTGACTTAAAGTAATATGTATCTAGAAGCAATAAAGATGAAGTTGTCTTATCAATATCAAGTAACATAATTTAAGTTTTGTTGAGTCATGATTTCCTTCAAATAGTTGGTGTATTTATTATACCATCTCAGGTATGTAGTCAACATGAGTGTGGTGGTTTGAAATTCAGCTCAAGGATATCTTTTGGGAAAAGAGATTTCTAAATATGGTTGGCATTTCTTTTAGAAATGCATGTTTTCTCCGTAGTTTGGAAGGAGAGTATTCCTACACTTGTTTTATTAATTTCTTGAGTTTTCAGAGGATATGTTCAGCGTGAGAGAAGCTTGGAGTGTCAGAAGGTTCTCTATTCCTATTAGAAGTTCAAGGCATGTGCGGTAATGACTAGTAGTGTGAAAAATTCAATCTTGCATGTGGAGTGAGGATATGACCTGGTTAAGGTTCTTGTGGTGGCGCACGACATAAAGCTCTTTTGGTAGAAATAAATTTATGTTTGGGTTGTTGTATTACACATTTCATGTAATTTGAATTTAGGTCCACCTTATGTTGAATCCTAGTTTTGTGTGGATTCCTAGTCAATATGGAAGAGTGTTAATGTAATATAATGTATATCTATCAAATGTTTAGTATGAATCAAGTAATGAGTATAAAGGAGTGTTTGTGTTATATCAACAATGATCAAGAAGGTAATTTTGATTACAAAATTGTGAAGAAAAGAGGGAGTGCCAGTATCAAAATATCATTCTCAGTGTGGAAGAGTGTCAACTATGATGCTAGTACATATCATAGTTAGATTTAAAATCTTCCATTATTTTTGTATTGGATAGTAGGATTGGTGTTCTACTTGTTGCATTATTCTGATAGGGATTCGTGTCTCTTTCTCATGGTGATTTTTGTCTCCAATAGTTTGGTGCCTACAGATTCAATAGGGGATTGGTGTCTCTGGTAGGTTGGTGCCTACTTCATGTTGTAATCTCATTTATTATATTTTTGTATTGTGAGGTTGGATTTGGGTAGTAGATCCAATCAACTATTCTCATAGTGTTTTTTCTCATCTTGGGTTTCCACGTATATCTAGTGTTATCTTGTGTTGTGTTTTCTTGTATGATTAAGTGTTCTTCATGTTAAAAATCTATATAATAGTAGTAAAAGTTCAAGTTGCATGATCTAGTAAGTAGTGTTGAAGTTGAGAAATTTGAATTAAGTATATCTATTGATTTACCCCCCCTCTTATTAGATTGTGTGCCCTTCAATTGGTATCAAAGCTAAGTTTCTTTGAAGAATCCTAATAGATTAAGGTAGTTCTGAGATGGCACAAGAGAGTTCATCTAGAAATAAATTACTAGTATTTGATGAATCTAATTTTTCATTTTGGAAAGTTAGGGATGGAGCCCTACTTGATGGCTTTAGGATGGACATCTAGATGTCAATTGTAGAAGGATATGAGCCTCCTAAAAATATCCCTCCTAGGGATCAACTAGAAAGAGGGCTCTTGAACTCAATGCTAAGGAAAATAATACTCTTTTATGTGGACTGACTAATTCTAAATTTGTGAAAGTAATGCAGTGCAAAACAACAAAGGACATATGGGAAAAAATGGAAACAATCTAGGAAGGTGATGATAAAGTTAAAGAGGCGAAGTTGTAGACCTATAGAGCTTAGTTTGAAGGATTGAAGATGAAAGAGGAGAACATTGCTACATTCATGCTCAGAGTTGATGAAGTTGTCAATCATATCAAAGGTCTTGGTGAAAGCTTAGAAGAGAATATTGTTGTGAAGAAGATACTCAGATCTCTCCCCAGAAGGTTTGATCTTAAAATCTCTGCTATTGAAGAAGCTAAACATCTTGATGCTTCAATTTTTATTGAATTTCATGGAACATTAATTGCATTTGAGATGAGATTTGAAAGTGAAGATTCTATAAGTAAAGAGGTTGCTTTCAGAGTGTTTAAGAAGTAGGTTGATGAATATTCTAATATTGGATTAGATCCGGGTCAGGAAGCTATAAAGAGGTTTTGGTAATTACAAAGGAAAATTACCTTTCAAGTGTTTCAATAGTGGAGAAGTAGGGATTTTTATAGCTAAGTGTCCCCATAATAGCTCTAACAATGTTGAGAAAATAAATGGAAAGAAATCATTTCAAAGGTCAAAGGAAACATAAAAGATTCTACACTAATGAGGAAGAAGACTACTCCACTGAAGAAGAAGATGAAGATGGATCTAGAGATGAAAAATAAAAGGCTATGTTCATGGATTTAGAGACTGGTGATGAAGATGTAATGGATTTCAAAAACAATGTAGAAAAGGTAGATATTATGGAAGAATTGGTGTGTGCTGGAATTGTTGAAGAAGTGAGAACTAAAGAAAAGGTATCTAAGAAATTGAAGAATGCAACAAAGAGGATTATTAAATTGAAGACCCAAGAAAAAGAAGAAAAAAGAAATGAAGAATTTTTGATGGAAAAGTTGTTATCAAGAGACAAAGAATATGAGAAGCTTGAAGTAGAAATTGTGATAGTAAGAAAAGATCTTGAGAAGGTGAAAAAATAGTTGTAGTTGAGGTTCAATAAGAGTAAAAAAACCCTAGATCAAATTTTGGGAAGTCAGAAAGCTTCTCATGGTAAAAGTAGAATAGGTTTTGATGATCAGAAGAAGAACGCGGCATAACAGTTTGAGAAGAATACTAAGGCAAGTTTGGAAGTGAGAGGCTCCAAAAGTTCAAGATCTAAAAGAACCATGGCAAGTGATGAAAGCATGAGATACAATGATGGTTTATTCAAGTGTAGAACAAAAAAAAGAAGATCTGGAAGACAAGGATACAATATCAAGTTAGATTTTACTTTCTCTGGTTATTTTTTAATTACAATAATTTTGGTCATAAGGATGTTGACTGTAGAAGAGCTCCAGTAATGAGAAAAAATAAGTCAATAATAATACATTTGCACCTTTGTACAACTTTAGTATAATTTGTTTCAAGTGCACAACTTTGGACATATTGCAAAGAAGTGTAGAAGAAATTTTGTGAGTCCTCCTTTGCTAGAGAATGGGAGAAAAGAATCATAAAGTAGAAGTCATGAGTCAGGAAAGGTTTGGAAGAAGGTTGTTGAAGAAAAGAATTTTGAACAATCTATGATTGCTCAAACTGCACTACATGCTCAAAAGGAGAAGAATCTATGGATTATTGATAGTGGTTGCTATAGCCATATGACTAGAGATAAGAGAAAGTTCATGATTTTCAAGAAATTTGAAGGTGGTTTAGTGATCCCTGGGAACAATTCAATTGCCAAAATATTTGGTAAGGGTACTTTAAGTCTTGATGCTGGTAGAACCAAGACACATGATGTTTTGTATGTTGAATGTCTAAAGTATAATTTTTTAAGTGTTAGTCAGGTGTGTGACAAAGGCTACAAGCTATCCTTTAGTGCTAAAGGTTGTACAATTAGGGAGTCAAGTATTGGTGAATTTATTATGGAAGGAAGCAGGATTGAAAGTGACATTTATCATCTCAGTGAATTGAATGCATAGAGTTGTCTCACTCTGTGTAAAGATGAAAGATGGCTTTGGCATAGAAGGTTAGGGCATATGAATTTTGATGATCTTATGAATATTAGCTTAGGAGGGTTGGTCTAGCATATGCTAAAGATTAAGAAGCCCCAATCAATCAAATTCAAGCCATGTCATGAAGGGAAGTAGACAAAAAATAAATATCCTACTAAGGAGTATTCCACATCAAAACCATTAGATCTGGTTCATATAGATCTATACGGACCAATGAGGACTAAGAGTCCACATGGAGACATGAATTTTATGATGTTGATTGATGATTATACTAGGATGACTTGGATAACATTCCTAAAAGAGAAGTTAGAAGCATTTGAGAATTTTAACACATTCAAGGCGTTGGTAGAAAATGAAACCAGAAGGACAATCAAAGTTTTGAGATCAAAGAGAGGTGGATTTTACATTGTATTTGATTCATTTCATGGTAGTTTGAATATTGCATTCATTATTTGTTGCTCTAACATGATTAACTAGGAAAAACATAAGGACTCCTACTATTTGGGGAATATTTGGTTTGGCATAGACCATGAAATACATCAAATTCCTAATATCACTAGTATAATATACTCAATTCATGTCCTCTATCTCACTAGGTGAACTCAAACACTACAAAAAAATTAGTTCCCACAAAGATAGGAACACACAATAGTCGACAATTTATGTTGAATCTCTCCAAAGCTTACTCTAGCCTAACCAAAGCTTTTTGGTCACTCTATCTCTCATGATCTCCTTACCCAAAATACATATATTATCCCCTAATTCCATCTTAAATTTTGCAAAAATTTGAGGTTTTAAGTCACAAATCACATCCTTAATGTTACTGAAAACAACATATCGTCAATATACAATGCAATAATAAGGAATCAATCTTTTCCCATCTAATAGTAGATTCAATGATCTAATTTATATCTCAAAAACCCCAAACCCAACACAAAAGAATTATACTTCTAGTGCTGCATATTAGGACACTATTTGAGACTATACATAGTATTTTTAACCTTACAAACTAAAAATATTTTACCTTCTTTCATGTAGTGATTTAGCTGTGTCATGTAGATCTTTTGTTAAAAATTACAACTCTTTTCATCTTCTAATCCATTTACTTAATCTCAAGATCAAAGGTTGTTGTAATAGACAACAATTATTAAAGGGTAATTGCAAAAATTTGGGTCCACGTTTTGGCCAAAAAGTGGAAGTGTTTTTCTTGAAAATAAAAGTTTGTCACAATTGGACTAAAATTTTGAAGCACTTACACACAAAATCATTAAAAAGTCCAATAACATGAAATGTAGGATTTTGAGTCTAGTTTTCAAATATGCAATTTATTTTATTATCTAGATGATACAAATTATTTTTATGTAGGTTTTTACAAAAATCACTTTTTAAAAGCCACTTTTTGAGGACCATAACATGCATATGTATGACACACATAATTTGACCTAAATAAAAATATTTTCTAATTCCTTTTGGGGAAAGATTTGTATTACATTGAAGAATGATGATGATATTTTTTATTAGCCTATTTGTTATTTTTGAAAAACTCTTGTGCATAATTTGACCTAAACTATATTATTATTATTATTATGCAAAGAATGATGTCTAGATTGATCACACACACACACAAACATATTAAAAATAAAAAAAATAAAAGTTATTAAAAAATAATAATACCTAACATTTCAAGTTTATTGACTAGTTTTCTTAGAAATTAATTAATGAATAGAAAAAAGTAAAATGGGAAAAAAAAAAATATTTGAAAACTATATATTGTCATCTGTAATGGGGTTTTAATTTTTTCAAAAAATTTGAGAAAAAAATCGTTAGCCATATTGCTAAAGTCAAGCTTTTCTCTTGTGGTTTTCATGGTATTGTACTCGTAGGCCCATGGGTTTCAAATTTCAAATTTTATGAAACGCATACCTGATCTAAAACATGTACCCATTCTGAAAAGAAGTGGGAATATGATGTAATTAGAAATGGGTACCCATTTTAGAAAATAAAAGGGTGCCTATTTTAGATATTTAGATTCAAGGTCCCAATCTTAAAAAGGTACCCATTCCTGTCGAGATTTTTTTGCCCAACACTTCACCTAAATGTGAACCCAACTTCTTGCTTCCACCCTAAATATATGTCATCTTAGTAATTAGAAAAAAACTCACCATAATCAATTCCCTCAACCTCAAAATATCCTTTTGCAACTCCCATGAAAATATAAGTAGATTTTTACTTCTTAACATTTTCATCAAAATTGATTTTCTTTTTCAACACCCATTTATAACAAATGGGTTTCCAACCATAAATAAAAGGTATTGAGTCCCATGTGTGACTTTTCTTCAATGTGACTATCTCCTCACCCATAGCCACTCTCCATGTCTTAAAATAATTCATAGCCAATGTATCTTTCATAGTGTTAGGCTCATTAATACTAGTAATCAAAGTAGAAATACATTCCAATCAGGAATATTATGCATTTCTAGTTGTTGTATAAGTTGATTAGACCTCCTCAAGAGCTAAGATAGAGGTTCTATATCCTCTTTAAAATTATTTGAACTATCTAAGCTCTCTTCTTCTTTATCTCCTTCATGAGCTTCTAGGTCAACTTTCTTAGTCTTAGAGGGTAGTTGAACCACATGTTTCTTCTTATCCTCTTCTAGTTTCAAAGCTAAAGGAGAAGGATCAATATCTCTAAAAATAAAAATTCTATTGTACATAATTCTTTTCCACAAGGTCCTAAATCTTGTACCCTTTCACACTAAAACCATAAGCAATGAAAATATATTTCACTATGTTGTTCTCTAATTTTGGCCACTTCCTCCTAGGAACATGTGCATATCGCTCACAATTAAAAACATGAAGATGTTATGATGAGGGTAAGAATCCAAGCCTCCATGGGAGTTATCCACGAGATTTGATATAGTAGATATATTAATTAGGTACCAATCCAAAGAAATGATTTCTTTGTATGACTTCTATTCCAATCCAACTCCACCAAGCATACTCATAGCCCTCTCTATTGGTGTCTTGCTCATTTTATTTGGAACTTTATTTTGTTGAGTATATAGAATTATTTTATGTATGTCTACCCCATACTCCTTATAAAATATATAAAATTTTGTTGAACAAAACCCACCACTATTATTAGTTATTAAAACCTTAATCTTCCTACCAGTCTAATTTTCTTCAAGAGCCTTAAACTCTTTTAAAATAATTGAAGACTTTAGGTCTAATTCTAAGTAAATACACACATGCCCTTCTATAGAAGCCATCTATGAAATATACATAAAGTAAATATTTTAAAATTGAAGGAACATTAATAGGACCAAAATTATTAGAATAGAATAGATCCACCACTTCCAAATCATAATTTTTTTCCATGTATGTAGTGTTCATTGAAATAAAACTCAAAGAGTTTGAAACCCTATAAAATATTTTTATTTTGTAGGGTCCTTAGACCTTCTTACCTATGTGTCTGATTATCTCGTGTCATAACATATCTTCTCTATGGGTAACTTAATATTTGAAGCAAGAGAACCCTTAGGTGCCCAAAAAATTATGCCCACTAGAAGTGGATGGGATAATCCTCTTCATTGTTGGTTTTTATGGTGAAGATGTATATTCTATAGATATCTTCATTATATGAACATAATAATTATTATATTGAGATATACATGCATCTAGATAAAATAGAGCACCCACATGATCATTCACACCATTGTACACCTCCACTAGACAAATTGATCTACACACTTGCATCATTAAGCTTGCTAACTGAAAGTAGGTTCTATGCTAAACTAGGAATATGTAGTACACCACTTACTACCTTCACATGTCCATGAAGGAATCATATCAATATTTTTTCCAGTAATATTTAGGTGAGATCCAATTGTAAGGTACACCTTTCTACCATCACATTCTTCATAATTTGAAAACCAACCCCATTATCAAGTCATGTAAAAATAAGCCACATATTATATCAACCATGCACCTTCTTGTGCATGCATTGCTAAGGCCATGTCAAAGGCATCATCATCATCGTGAGAATAATTTTTAAACTTGTCATTTAAAGGGTGGTGCAATAATTTTAGTTCACTTTAAGTGGAAGTCTCATGGGAGAAAAAAAATATGATAAGAATGGGAAAGTGTTTTATAAAAAAGTGTGTACCCATTTAAGAATGGGCACCCATCCCTAAATGGGTATGCATTCTAAAAATAAACAAGCACCCATTTAAAAATGAGTAGGCATTTTAAAAATAAATGGGTACCCATTTATATCTAGACCACATACCCATTCCTTTTTAGAATTGGTATGCATTTTGGAGTACATGTACTCCATAAAATTTTTAATTTTAAATGAGTAATTTTATTTTTATTTTAGGATTGGAAACCTAACCCTTAGCCTTGGACTTCAACTTGTATAATGCCATGTTTTGATTATATTGGAAAAACAGGTTTTGAAGGGACCCAAAACCCTTTACAACAAAAAAGAGGGAAAGATGCTCAAAGAGAAAGACATTGAAGCATCAACAACTATCATAAGTAAACCAATAACCAAAAAACAACAACCCAACAACAAAGAAATAAAAACAAAAAAAGATAGTAATTCATATTCCTCAAGGTGTTAGCCACCCTGATCTCCTGGTTGCGATGTAGAGTGACCATGTCCATTAATTTTTGTTTTTCCTCCTCAAAGGTCTTCCTAAGGTTTCCCCTAGTTCTGGTACATGGGCCTTTTTCCTCATCTTTTTGACCTTCTTCCCCTTACCCTTTGCAAACTGGTCCTTCTCAATCATCTCTGCAAAGTATAATTGATCCTCCCTGAGTTGATTGATCTTACCAAATAAAACCTCCAGGGACTCCACACTATTCTTGACTGAACTGTGACTGACCTGCAATAATTTCTTGATGTCTGCATTTGTCTCATTAATGCCATGTTAACAATAAGATAAAAACTATTTTTTGCAATATAGTTGATGACTTTTACTGACCAAATTAAAATCCACTGTAAATGACAATGTCTAGTTTTCAAATATATATATATATATA
Source organism: Sequoia sempervirens (assembly GCA_007258455.2). Taxonomy (NCBI): domain Eukaryota; kingdom Viridiplantae; phylum Streptophyta; class Pinopsida; order Cupressales; family Cupressaceae; genus Sequoia; species Sequoia sempervirens. Next base: position 1,074,931,829 of record VDFB02281492.1, on the reverse strand, counting down.
TATAAGGGACTCATAAACCATATATTACTATTTTTAAATAATTTTTTTTATTTTAAATTACGTCTTACCAATCTAGATATCATTCTCTACATGATGAAAAAATATTATTTTATGATTAGCTTAGCTCAAATTATGTTGGTCACACATGATGGGTTTTAAAAACATAAATAAGGACTAATAAAAAATTAATATAAAAAAATATTATTAAAAAACACCAAAAATTATATCCTAACCAAAATTCACCATCATATGTATCTTTCTACAAAAATAATCATGAAAATATTTAAATTTAGGTCAAATTATTTTGATCATGCATATGCATGTTTTGGTCTGGAGAAAATATGATTTAAAAAAAAAACCCACTTTTGCACACCCTATATAAAACCAAACTTCATCATCTAGATATTAGAATAAACTGCATATTTTAAAAATAGAAATAAAATCCTACATTTTAAATTTCTACACCATGTTAATAATCTGTGTAAGTGCTTCAAATGTTTACTCTAACTATGATAAAATTTAATTTTTAGAAAAAAGGCTTCCACTTTTTGGTCAAAAAATGGACCCAACTTCTTACACTCACCCTAAGTCATTCTTATTTTTCTTTTTTTGCTCCTTACATTCTTGTTTGAAATTGTTAGGCTTGTCATAATTCCAACATTAGGCATTGGTCTTTCTAGGAGATTTGGATCTCCCATAGAATTTAGATCTATACTTTTCTCACTTATTGTCCCCTCTTATTTTCATTCTCTTTCTATCTTCCATGAAAAACTAGGGCATCATTGATAAATTTAAATTTTTTTCTATGCATCTCCTCTAAAAATAATGATGCAACTACCTCATCCATTTTAATATTATAGGTAGTATTATTTATTTCCATCACCAATGATCCCATGAATATGGAAAAGAGCACAAAAAATTCATGTAATGATCCTCCTCTTCCATGTTCACTTCAATATAGTGCAACTAGGTAATAGTCACATTGAAATAATTAATGTTTTATAGAGCCACCATCATCTATCATGAAGGTATATAAATTATTTCTCAAGAAAAATTATATACCAATTATTTAGCTTAATAAATCTCCCCAAAATTCTTCTAGAGAGCTACATTGGTGGCTTCTTCAAATACGTTCAACAATACAAAGTTTTCCAACTAGATCCTAATGAGACCCTTTACTTTTCTATCCATTTTGGCTTAGTCTTCTTGTGACATAATTGTAGGTGTATATCTTGATATGGGAACCCATATATCTCTATCCATAAGAATATCATTCATATTGAGCTTCCAAAGCTCAAATTTTGTGCTTGATAACTTCTCCATTTGCATCCTTGTTATGCTTCTAATTTTTCTCACAAAAAAATATCTTTCTCTTTGCAAGCTCCCACTAAATCAAAGGTCAATGTAAAAATCCCTTGTCCCTGACACCTAGAATTTGAGATGATTAAGATTTGATACCAAACAAAAGGAACCAGAGGTACATAATATGTTTCATATACTAATCTATGAGAGGTATATGCACAAATTAAACTAATTATATAATTAGAAAAAAATAAATAGAAAAGTAATATACCATAACATAATGATCCAAATGGGAAAATCTATTTCAAGAGAAAAACCCTACAATCCAAAACAACTCAATATATTATTCAATAATCAAAGGTTACAATACACTTGTAGAGTCTAAGCCTTTATAATATTAGCACCATGATGAGTCCACATGATAAATATAACATATTCCTTCCACCTATTGTAAGTTCATTGAAATCCACTCACTAACTTGGGTGCTCCATTTTTTGCTCCATTGAATCCATTCAAATATGTCTTATGATGTGCCATAACACACATCAAAAGTAGGTCAACAAGTATAACTCCCTCTTCTAGCTCATAAATTTTCTTACATTTCTAATGTAGGAGGCCAAAAATTTGATTTGCGAAGATGATTGAGTCCATTTATTTTGAATTGTTTGGGCTAAAAATTAGATTTTCTATTTTATATCCTAAAAATTATGTTTTTGTATTTATACATTAGATGTAAGGTTGAGACACCTTTCCTAACACAACAAAGTTATTTTTTTAATTCCACATTATTTTAAGTACAATAACAAGCTTTCATTTGATGAAAAAGTCTTGAATGGTGGAGAAACTACTAGGACTCAAACTAATGAATTCATTCTCCAATTGGTAAACTTTGATGACATCTTGAACATCAAACAAATTACCCACCTTAGTCCATATCTAATTTTGTGTATCTAAGGACTTAACTTGTGAAATAGAAGGTCACGAGATTTAAAAAAGACACAACCCATAGGCTTCATCACATGTGTCCTTTTAATTTTCTCTACATCTATGGTAGGATTTGTATTTTTATCCATAGTAATTATAAATAATGTCTTGCTCCTTAACAATACAAAAAATTTAAACTTCCATTCATAATAGTTGAATATTGTAAGTAGAGAAATTGATAATTGATTCATAGTGTAGAAACAATATGAGAATGCAAAATAGGTATGAGAACACATGTCAACCTTTTGTAACTAAATGCTAATGTAAGCCCCAAAAATTATAATGATTACAACCTTATGACTATTGTGTTATAATATGAAAAATTATATTTACATAGATCTGTAGGCCTGAAATGTTGAAATAATAGTTTAGATACAAAATGAGAAGTAGAGATCACCAATGTGAAGTATGTAGAAAATATGCACTTTCAAAAAAAGGAACCCAAAAAGAAGTCTGTTTACACAAGATATGACCCTCTAGATGTCTCAAAATAAAAATCATGTAGCAAAAATTGTGAGGAAACTCAATTTCTGAAAAACTAGAGTGTCAAATTAGAAGACCAATTACTTTATTATAAATTGCAAAAAAATCTTCCCTATTTCAAAAAAATTACACCAAAAAAAGCCTTCAAATTGCCAAGAAAAATCCTTTGTAAGTTACACCTCAATAATGAAAACTTAATGGAGAGGTGTCTCTACCCTTGGTGGTTCCTTGGCACTAATGGGTGGCTAGCTAGTGGTACCACCTATGAAGGTGATAACTAGAAAAGGTGCAAGAAATTTGATGGAAATTGGAGGAAATGAACTAATTGATCGTTGATCGAGTAGTGGCTTGGTGGATGCGGCACATAGGTTGTAGAAGGGTGACATACATATGGCATCAAGTAGTGCTACAACATTGGGTTGGTGGTAGTCGCAACTTAGTTCGCAAAATGGGGTCAATTAGGTCAAACACCTAAGTTCCATGGCCTAAAAAATGGGCCATGACTGACCTATTTCTAGGCATCAAATCGAGTTTCTTGACTTAGAGAAAAAATATTATTTTAAAAAAAAATTCAAAAATAGTGCTTTGCATAGTCATATGATATGATCATATATCATACACCTAGACAAAAAAATTACCCCATATTCTCCTAGGCTAAATTTTAATTATTTTATAATTGACTTGTGTGTTTTGACACTTTTCAAACATAATGGAACTATCCATTTGGTCCAAAAATGTCTACAAAATATGTTTTCCTAAAGCCATGATTAAACCCTCTATTATAAATTGACTTTCTGAAATTTAGCTTTGGTGGAATAAAAACAAAAATCGACTTACACAAGCCTCTCAAACATAATAGAACAAAAAAATGTTGTCTAAGTTAAAAAAAACTACAAAAACTAGGAGTATAGAAAAGGAAGCCTAAAGCACTAGAAATGTTAGTTTTCCTTATTACTTTTTTTTTATTCTCTAGATCATCTAGAGATGCAAGAGAGGAAAAATTTAAGTTTTAAGGATTTTTTCATGTAAAAATATTAGCCAAACTTTGTGTTGAAAGAATGGAGAAGAACCCCTTAATGTGTTGTCATTGATTCCAACATTAATTGTTGACAATTTTATCTAATATGGTAAGCATAATTGGTACATTTTAATTCGACATTTTGGTCCAAAATTACTCATGCAACAAGATCGGCTCAAGAGGTTATAATATGTTACTCCTTACTATTAGATGCATCTATGATCAAGATTTCAGCTATTTTGGTTAAGCAGGTTGAAAGTTACAAATGATAGAAGTTCGACATTCAGTTTTGGCTTATATAGTGTGATTAGGTAGATATAATCTGGTCCGTATTTCTCTGGTATTAAGAATTAGTCTTAGCAATCTTGGGAGATTTCTCATAGGTTTCATTACTATATATATTCCAGATGACATGTACTTATATAATCGTTAGTGTGTGATCAATTGGCTTATTTTGTGATTAGGTCTAATTCTTGACCGACCTAATACATGTTATGTGTTGTAAAGGATAAGTATGTATTGTGGATGTTAGTAGGATCTATTTTAGGTCCCAACCAACTTAAATCAAGTAATTGCACACTTAGGTTGAGCACGAAGATGTTTTTGAATAGTGTGTGGAGCCGACAAAGCTATTTTGAATTAAAATAGGGTTGCATCTAATTAGGCCGACCTAATTGATGTATGCATATGTAATTGGGTATATATGTGAGATGTTTTTGAGTGGTAGAATACAAATGATATGATATGATATTATGTGCAAGAGATGATATTGTGCAAACATGCAAATTTAGATGTGTGATATCAAAATAAGTGCGACATTTTTACGAATATTGAGCGACTGCTAAGTTGAGCAGTGTTTTGTGTTTAGAGCTTAGAAGGAACTTAATTCAACACTAGGAAGGTGCACTTTGTATCAGTTCACACTATGGCTATGAAGCCATTTTGTTTTTTGTATCTATCTCTAGTTGTGAGCCTTATAAGGACAGTGTGTCTTAGCAGTGAGCCCCTGTAATATCTTATAACCAATTATAATATATTGTGAGCTAATCCTCACCATAGTTTTTCCCTTTTTGGGTTTTCCACATAAAAATCTTGGTGTTCATGTGTACTTATGAGATATTATGATTCCTTTCATGCTTTCATTTATTACTACAGTTAGATATACTTTATTAATTGGATGGTTTGTGAGTAATTGGTCATATAGAATACTGATTCACTGCCCCCCTCTTGGTATTTTGAGTGTTCAACACTCTGCCCCTGCCCACCCCCCAACAAAAAATCTCAAAAATTAAAAATTGAAAGAGATATCCTAACAAAATAAGCTTTGATACCATATTAGATTCATAAATATATTGAAGCTACCCAGAACCTATTGCATGAAATAAATCAAATAATTTCTTTCTAACAATCATATGAAATCAAAATATCATAATAGAGTTAGTTCCCAAGAGATATGCAAATACTCAAGAAATAAAATAATATTATGAGAGTTGAACACCATGAATGATAACAAACTAGAGGAGTGGATACATGTATAACAAAGAGGGGAGACAATACCAACCAATAAGAAAAGTAACTCCAACTACCAAAAATAGGTGGGAGCTACACTCATAAAAGATGTTATCTACCCTTATCATAACCCACTCACTACAACTAAGCAAGCTAAACTAAAGTGTAGGAAAATACATAATATCAAACCAAGGAAAATAAAAAACCTACACCACTAAATACTTTAATTTCTTCAACTTGTAATATATAAGAAATGTATTTATGAAAAATATTTAACCTACTTAATTTTTATTTGTATTAGATGCAATACAATATATGCGATTAGATTTGTTACAATGAATATCCTAGCATTCAAATGGCCAATATAAATATTGGATATCACCAATAATATATTATAAAATAGATGTATTATTATTATATTTGTTTCAATAAATTGTTAATAATTCTTAAGTGATGTATATTATAAATTCTCAAGTTGTGATATTGCCTTATTGATCCCTCAAAATGCTTTCAATCAAGTTATGAATGTTTTAATATAACAGTAGGATACATTTAAATGAATCTAGTAAAATAGATGTGTAATTCTCCTTGCAAATATTGTTTCAATCCAAAAACATAAAATCTAATTTGACCTCAAATTACCTTGATCACACTTTTAGGGTGAATGAGTGAACTATGCATTTGTCCATTGCATGATGAGTATGCTACAAGAAGGTGTGTTCCACTCATATTCCTCACCATCATTTTGTCTCATCACCTCACCACTTCCATGTTCAAACTTGATACTTCTAGCTCTTCTCACTTTTGTGTCACCCATCCTCCCTTTACATTCACATTGCCAACCTTTTTATCATTGTGTTTAGTTGTTGTCAAGAATCCTTCATATGTTATCAACACTTAGGAGCATCACATGTCGCATCTACATGTATCGTGAGTTGTGTGTTTCATCGATTGACATGCTTTAACTAACAAAATAAAAATGTTAGTCGACTCTTCATTGAATTTGTCCATATTAAATTGCGGGCATTACAATTCTTAACGATATAATTACAAGCGTGACCAATAAATGTCTACACAATTAAAAAATAAATAATCATATAACAACGCCAAGATACACATTATTTTCTTCCATCACATCAACTATCATTTTAAAAAATTATGAATCTCTTGTTTAAAGCCATCCATATTTCTCCTACACAAACTTCTATTAGAAACTAAGACATAGACTAATTATTACAACATAATATTTGAAAACTCAAAAGAACAATACTTTATTTCATGCTAACATATTTTTAATTCAATAGATTCCATGTAGATTGGACCCAATCGTTTTAGCATCCTTTCAAATGACAATGAAATAAAATAGCTGACAAACATAGTTTTTATACAATTACTTATTTCACATTTCCAAAATAATACTCATAGGAACTTTCTTATTATAATCTTCGTTACCTTGTGGGAGAATTTAAGTCTTGTTGGGTGTCATGGGAGTTAATATGTCCCTCATGCAATTACATCAATATATGCATGTTAGGGGGAAGTGAGCATTAAATAAACAGAAATAGCATAGAATGATAATTAGTTGAAAGTGGTGTGGCCTAGAAGTTGGAGGTTTTGGGGGACCCTAAGGTAGGTGGAAAGAAAATAAAGAAGATTCCAAAGGTGGTATGATGATTATTTGGGAACTTGCTCTTCCTTGCACCGACACCATTATGTCCCTTGATTCACTATTTGGCTTCTCTGCTTTTGTAGTTGCTCCTCTTCTATTTTTGTGCCCGGTGTTGCAAATGACGTAGTCCTTGCCCGCAATACAGTGTAGCAGGTTACCGACAATTTTTACTAAAGTAAGGATATCTGAGATCATAACAAGGATTTCACAAAAGAAATCGCCGTTGCCGGGGATCGAACCCGGGTCACCCGCGTGACAGGCGGGAATACTTACCACTATACTACAACGACTGCTGTTGGTGTAACATTTTACTATATAATTATTTAGTTAATAACTATCAGTGATTATTATTACCTCTGAACCATGCATATTTCAGCTGGCCGTGCAAGTGCAGTTTCCAATATTATGTATGTTTATGTTAGTTTACAGAGTCAAATGAAAAACTGTTGGTTTAAGCACCAGTGGTAGAATACTACCCTGCCACGGATACAGACTCGGGATCGATTCCCGGGATGTTGCATAATATAATTGCTTTTCTTGATATGCAAATTCTATAATTGCTTTTCTTGATATGCAAATTTGATCGCTCACTTTGTAATAAGTTTTTAATGGGTGGTTGCTTGGATTGCTCATGAAATCTGGTAGTGACTCACAACAAATGTAATGAGTGATCGGTGGTTGCTTGGATTGCAAAGAGTACAACAACAATGCTAGGAGGGAGCATAGAGAGGGCAAAGAAAGATATGAAAGGGGGTGTGAAGTTGCAACTGAAAGTAGGCCTTAAAGTAGGACTTAGATTAATACCTCACAGTAAAGAAGGAAGCATTCACATAGGCATACTAATTGAGAAGCTGGTCAATGGTCTTGTCAAGGATTCATTAATTGCATGTCTATTTAGGGAATTGGAAAATATGCTATGGGTATATAGTGCACAAACTCTTATAGGGATGAACCATGTTGCGATTTTGAGGGCACCACCTTTTGAATAGTAGTATATTCTAACGAGAAAATGTATTTTTCTGTAGAGCATACATTATGACAAGGTGCTTTAGGAGAAAAGGGTATGGAAGTAACCCTAGATCAAGGCATTTATAATTATAAGCATTTTCTAGGATTGGCAACATGTTATAAAATGGTTAATGGCACAAGCAATTGGTGTCATATAGTCTAACATCATGTTACAAAATCAGGTAATCATCTATAAGATAATATACTCATTAATCAATTCTCAAGTGATGAGGATGTAGGCTACCATTGGCACACATGTGAGACTACATGGCTTATAAAAGACATCACTAATGATGTGAAAAAACTCAAGTTGTTCCTAACTAAAGTACAAGGTTGCACACAAGATTGGTATGCATGCACTAATCCAACTACACACATTGAAGATAAGATTGGGTGAATCATAGCTCAAATAGAGCCACTTGCAAGCAAATCTAATGGAATCAAGGAAACTTATTGTGTTAGGTGCCAATGTGAGAGCCATTTGATAACCAACTATCCAATGGTGATAAATTGGGCAATAGATTGCTCTACATTTCTCATAGTTGTGTACATCTCACAATATCCCATATGCTAGGAGGCACATGAATTTTTTTCTTGTGCATTGTTGCAAAAGATACACGGGGCAATTATTGATTATTAGTGTGAAGTATGTTAAAGCACCATCCTTGACACTAGTGCATGTTGAGAGGTGAAGGTATTTAGAGAATAAACTAGTAAATTAATAGTGGTGGTTGGAGCTTAGTCACAACTAGTTCAATAGAAAAAACAAATAGTATTAGGGTCAAGGCATTGGCTATTATGGGTGTGGAGGTGGAAGAGGTGGTGAGTTGGAAAATCTCACCTAACCAACTATTATAGTTGTGGTGAGCATGACCATACATCAAGGAAATGTACAAAGTTCCCTTTTGTGGATATTGTAATTGAGAGCATAAAAGTAAGTATTTCTTAGAAATGCTCCAATAGATGTAATTATGGAAGGATTCTATACAAATGATTAAGACTTGGGTCACAATGCTACATCTCTAAATGATTCGTTTAATAGGTCTTACCTCAAAATGTTCCATGGAAACAATAAAAGGATTGAGAGCATTAAAAAAACATACACACTATGATGTTATTTGAATAATTGTAAATTGAGAAGGGGAAGATTGCAAGAATGGATACATATAGATCTATAGGAGTAGAAGCCCAATGTGAACTCTATCAAGATGCTACCAAGATGCTTTAATTAGCACAACATGAATTTTTGGAAGATCATGCCCCAAAGCATGATGAAAATTATGTGGGATATGTAATTCTAGGAATTCTCTAGGATGGGGGAGTTTTCTCCAAACTTAATAATTTGTTAAAGAAATTGGTGCTACAAGACAAGCTTAAAAATACTATGAGTGCCCTTAGTAAGGGAAATGTCTATGAGGAAATGAATGAAAGCAATCCTAGGTATGATACAAAACTCTTGCTTGCTTGCGAGATGAATTGCTATCTCTTGTGCAATTTACTTGTGTAAATGGTGTAAAAATAAATATGCTCACTGAAGTAGCATGGGAAGCAATGGGTTGGCCCAAGATATGCTCATTGACCCATATCTTGTACATGGCCTATAACATAAGGGAGTGGCCCTTGGGCTTCCTCAAGGATGTAGATATCAATATTAAAGGATTTCGCTTTCACATTAACTTTGAAAGTCTTTAAGATAGTTAACAAAAAAGGAATACTACATTGCTACATAGGCCTTTTTATTTCTAGGCTAAGGCCAAGGTATGATACTAGTAGAGAACAATGAGTTTCTAGAATGAAAGGTAGTAAGTCTTTATTTAAACTTAACCCCACATAAGTAGCATCACATGTGGAAATGGTATATGTCAAGAAAAAGAGCTTCAAGTATATTTACAATATAAACACAATGTCTTCGACCCTATCTAGAAAAGATTTGAAGGCATTATTTAGTGGGATAGCACATCTAAAGTTGACTCAAACATTGAAATGGAACTATTAGCCTATTTTAATCCTTTGTTTCAAAATATGGACTTAAGTTTTTAAGAGTAAAGGAATAATATTTTTAATCAAACTACACCAATTTAGGAGAAAAGTTGAGTGGGTCTCTCTTAAAAGGCTTTAGACTTAGTCAAAACACATGTTGCATGAGCTTTTGGAGGGAGTTTATTTTGGTAAGAGTTTGAGTTTCATCAAGACAAGTCAACCTTTTTAGGGTTTTCAACATTTTTCAAGTTCTTCATAGTAGTCTATAGGTTTTCCATGGTAGTCAAGGCTTCAATAAATGACAAAGGACAACTTGTGTTAGTTTCCAATAGTCCTATGTTCATATACAGTGGAAAAGGATGCATATCATATTGATCAGTATCAATACCTTGAAGACCCCTTGCAAGAAAATTTCATGAGGAAATGCATATATGGTAAGAAAAGGAAGCATTAAAACAGATTGTTTGGTCCTTCGAGATCATCAACTTTCAACCATGCAAGAGCATACAAGATAATCTCAAGTTTGAAGATGCTAGTGGAATAGGTATGGGGAAGGTTCATTCTTCTAGTCAAGATCAATCTCCAACACAATATCAAGGGAGACTTGGGCGTAAACCTAGAGCATCTTCTCATGCACATGGGATAGGAAGGGTCCAATAGATGGGGGGCTTGTTTTTGCACTAGCAACACTAGGGAGAAAGTCACATGGAGGAAGTGTATGGGCTAATGAAAATTTTGTTCGAGGAGGGCCTCTACCCAATTTTGGTGCTTGGAATGAGAATGATCCTACATCTGTAGATGGATTTACATTTATATTTAACAAAGCAAGGGAAGAGAAGCATACATGAAAAGATTCTAAGATTCCAACAATGCCACCTAAAACTCCTTCATGTGATAGTGGTTACAAGCAAGTTGTATCACTCAATTATTCATTTCCATGTTGCTATTTACTACAGACTACAGAGTGAAGGTATGATGTTTTCTATCAAGACTTATAAAGACACTTCTAAAGGATGAACGGTGGAAGTCTAAGGACTATATGTCTAAGTGTTGTCCATATGTCAGTAGTTAAGCCTCTATTTTCATGCATTTAGTATGACTTCAATGTGATTTTATTCCAAAAGGTTGCATATGCACCAATTCTAGTACTCAATCAGTAATTGTGCATTATAGGTTGATGTATGCTATAATAGAAGGGCAAGGATACTTTGACCTCTCTTAAGTTATGTGATCTAGCTATTGAGAGAATAAACGAACAAACCTATTAATGTGAGATGAAGCTTCATAAATGACAACATGGTAAGGGATTGCCAAAAAGTTAAGTATGACTATGATTGGCACCATGTTTAGAGACTACCAAGGGTCCATAGTCATACTATTTTTCCATACAAGTGGAACAATGATAACCCAACACAATGAATTTATTAAAGAAATGATAGTCAATAAAAGGGGATAGACTTGAAGTCACTAATGAAGAGTTATTACATGAGGGGTAAACATGTTTCTTGAAAACAAAGTTTGTATATGTCATTCTCATAATGCCAATTTTATGGTTGTTAAGTGCTAACCATAGGAAGTCAAAATGAGTGGCTTCCAAAACCAAGTTAAGAGGATAGTGATGGAGTATCAAGAAGGAATTTGGACTATTTGATAGAATGTTTTAAAGGAAATGTAATCTCATGGAATATTATGATTATTGGACAGTAACCTCAAATGGAGCATGATAGTCCTAAGTGTAGATAGGGTAGAATTCAAGGAAATAAGTATGAATCAATAATAGCAACCACAACTATCTAATTTAAGCTATGAAGACCCTAATCCAACAATGAAGCACAAATGAACATAGAAATCACAATAATGATGCAACAATAATACTCAATCTCTATGCCATAGTTAAAATATCTCCATTGCTCTTCTCCATTTTGCTTTGTTTGTTCTCATAATAGTAGTATAAAAGATATTTGATTTAAGCTTGATGTTGATGATTTATAGCTCTAGATCTCAAGATAGCAAAATTTCAAAGATTGTGGTTGTAGGGTTGAAATGAAGGTGATGGCTTGCTTTTATAGAAATCCCAATTCAAATGAAGGGTGAGGATTGGATGATGAGGGGTGATGATCAATGGATGAGGTTAATTGAGATGAAAAGAGATAAGGATGGGAAGGATGGACCAAAACTCAAGAAGTTAGTTGAGATTTAGGACTTGGCTAAGAAGAAATTCAAATTAAATAATAGCAATTACTTAATTTAAAGGGGGGGAAATGAATAATTAAATAATTAAAAATAATTATTTAATTATAGAAGAAAGGTGGAGTGTTAAAATATTAAATAATTGAAAATAATTATTTAATAAGAGAAAGAGGGAAATGATAAATAATTAAATAATTGAAAAATAATTATTTAATTATAGAAGAGGGAAAATGATAAAATAATTAAATAAATAAGAATGTATTTAATTATGGAGGGAAAAGGCTAATGAATAGTTAAATAATTAAAATAATTATTTAATTATAAAGGAAAATGGAAATAAATAATTAAATAAATAAAACTTAATTAATTATGGGAAGAAAAAGAAAATTAGTGACATACTTTAAATAAAATTGATATTTATTTAAATTAATCAAGAGAGGAGTAAGGTAAAGCGAATTAATTAAATCATTAAGAATTATTTAATTAATAGAAGAATGTGACATTAGACAATGATTAAATAATTAAAATTATTTAATTATGTACATATGGAAGAAGGCGAATTAGTGATAAAATGTTACTTGCAAGCTCAGGACATTTTGCAGTGTCTACATTTTGCCCCTCTTTGATATAATACGATTTTTAGTGTTGCGTTGAAGAATAATCAGAAAAATTTAGCTCAAAACTTGCCCCAGTGTGCTCCAACGGATGTTGGATAGGATCATGCCCCCTCGAAAAATTGACAAATTTTCAAACAATTCTGAAAAATTTGGCAAGTTTATCAATAAGCTAATTGGATATGCACAAATGCATTGGCAACGAAAAACTAGGCTCAAAAGTTGATCTAGGGCTTGATATTTGGGTTCAAAGGTAAAACTTGACATGACTAGCTATGAAGGTAGGGGGACCATTAGGTCAAATTAGGTTATAAATATACCCTATGGGGATGAAAATAGGTCATTTGTGCACTTTTGCTTTAGGAGATTTGAAGATTTGGTTTAGGATTTGTTGCGAAGCTACTATCACAATGTCACTTGTACTAGTCGTTGCACACTATAGATACAAAGTAGGATCATATGGGCGCAAGGAGGGCTCGGGGGATGCGATATGTATCTAACTTCATGATTTTGTCATTTTTTTGTATATTTTAGGGCTCAAAGAAGGGAAAAAAAATGTTGTGTAGTTTCTACACCACAACTATCATTGCGTTCGCTGCAACCATGGTGCCATGCACCGCAATCAGAAAGTGTGACAAAATATTTTTTTGGCATCATAGAGGTGTGACACATGCATAAGCTTCTCACAATTGTAAATTGCATTGCAACTATGCTGCCGCGACACAGTTGTAGGGGGAAATGACACAACTATGATAGTCCAATGCAACTACATGACAAAATGAAGCAAATGTAAAACTGTAACGCAATTGAGAAGTATGACGCATATGAATGACAGTGTGACACATTTGACTGATAGGAAAATTTAGGTAATTTCTGGATATTTTTTTAAATGCAATTTCTCATATAGTTTAATTTAGACGTCGTGATTTACATGATGCACATTGCGTGACTGTAGGTGAGACTAGCATTGATATATATGTGAGAGAACCAATTGATTTCATTTGCATTATGGGATCACTTGGTCATAGAGGATCATGATACATTGATTGCATTAGGATTGTACTATGTGACATTCATGCATCTTGTGAGGGCTAACAGGGGACTACTAATAATGCTAGCAGAGAGGTGGCACTCAAAGATGATTTTGTTCCACCTATCAGTTGGTGAGGTGATCCTGACATTAGAGGATGTCTGGAGGATTATAGCCAACACTAGTAGAGATGATAGATCAAGGACCATGAGGGAGGCTATGAGGCAAAGGTCAAGGGAGGGGAGGTGATGGAGATGGAGACATAGATGATGGTGGAGATGGAGGTGGTGGTCAAGGAGATAGAGGCAGGGGTGACTGAGGCAAGGATGACAGGGGAAAAGGTTTGGATGATAGAGGTCGGCGAGGTAAGATACAACTACCACCATGAGGAGGCTAGAGAGTACCACAATGGATGCCACCCATTTAGGAGGAGAGGCAATAGATGGAGGTAAAGGTGGAGGAGGCGAGAGATGAGGAAATGAGGGATGAGGAGGAGATTGTCATAGAGGAGGATGTAGCAATGGAGGAGGCAGTTAGGGATGTTGCTATCTAGGAGGAGGGCGTACATGACGTCCCAATCAGGTATATGATTATGGATGTGATGGAGGAGGAGGTAGAGGATGCAGGGTAGGGTCCCCAATCATAGATATAGGAACTTCAGGTGTAGGTACAAGTGTTACAAGAACATGTGGCATACATACCATCTTTGCAGACCCAAGTACAAGTGTTGATAGTTAAGAGGGACATGGCCACCATCCAAGCACAAAGACCAGATCAGAGGTGTATTGACTTCACTTCTACAGTCAATGGGCCCACAACAGATCTGGCCCAAGAGTTATATCAGGCGGGGAGGGTTGCAGAGTACTACAGGAGGCACTATGAGGATGTACTACCTACAACACAAAGGGCTTTGAGTTATACAGAGAGTCGGTCTAAGAGAATGAGGGCATTCTAGGAGGACACACATAGTGGAGGGGTGTCACAGTAGAGGAGGTCAAGACCTTATGATAGAACCTTAGGATAGTAACAAAGGGAGGAGTGAAAGCCACCATTAGGACCATCCCCATCAAGAGAGGAGGGTAGCATAGGCTAGGCCTATTTTTATATTTTAGACCCTTCCATTTTTTATCGAGCCTACAAGCTCCATTTTTGAGATACATCTTGACATTGTATTATGACACATGATTTTTTGATATATATGAGATACATGATTTTGGTGGCGACTATGTGATGTGTATGATTCTATGTGCATGTTTCTATGTGATGGATCTATGTGATGCGATGTTATGATATGCATTTTATGATTATATGCGATTGTTTTTTCTATATGATGTAGATTATGGACAGTGAGACAAGGATAATCAGTGTGGGTCAATTACGCTTGATCCATGATGAATCAAAGCATAATTGATCCACTAAGCCTCAATCTACCAAACAAGATCATTCAAATTCAAAAGTTAAACTAAGCATTTACTGAAACTAAAAGTTACAAACTACGAAAATAGTTAAATTCCTACTCTAACCCATTTGAAACTTATCCTATTTTGGAATTGGTGTCGTGTTGATGTGGAACAACGACCCTTTCCCAATCCCGTGATTAGTGAGTCCGTTTCAATTGATTCTATGGAAGAGAATCGATGAAACCATTGTGATAAATTGGATGAAAACCTAATTTATGCTAAATTAAACATGATGCAAAATAAATTAACATGATTCTATGCTAAAATCGATCTAATTATGCAATTTCTAAGCTAATCTAAGCTAATTCTAAGCTAAAAGAGGGAAACCCTAATTTATAAACAAGCTAAGATGGATGCATGGAAGCCATTGATGGATGTCTTAAGCTATTATGCAACTAAAATGGACTAAATTAAGCTAAAAATGAGTAAATTGAGAGTGTGAGTGTGACTGAATTCAACAGCATGACTTTTCAATTGAAAGATGGATCCATTTATCTCCAAATAGTGCTTTATTTATAGGAGAACAAATGAGAAATGGAGGGTTGAGATCAAAAAGATCAATCAATGGTCAAAGATGGAAGGAAGAAGAGGCATGGATCATGGATTCTCATTAATGGGTGAGAATGCATGATGGGATTTAATCAAGGGCTCACATTCGCTTCAAACAAACACACTTTTGACTGACTCACACAGGTTAAAGGTGACTTGTTCAAAAGGTTAAAGGTTAAAACTTGCATTAGAAGCTAAGTGAAAATATCCCTTTTTCAAATGATGGATGAATAAGAATATTCCTTGGAATATTAATTTGGGTGAGGATAAAAGAAATTTTACAAATTAAAAGAAATTCTTAATTGTGCAAAAAAGGGATAAGGAATATTCCATGGGAATATTCCCCTCTTAGAGGAAAATTAGTTTAATTGCTAATTAAACAAGGTTTAATCATGCAATTAGGGGATTAGAAGAATTAAAAGTGATATTCATTAAATTAAATAATTTAATGAATGTGGGAGAGATGAAATGATATTTAATTAAATAACTTAGGGTTATTTAATTAAATAAGATGACATAGGAAATTAAATTAAATATTTTGATTTATTTGATTTAATGAGATGAACTATTAGCGCAAAGGGGGAATGAATTAACCTGAATTGATAAATTAGGTTAATGGATGAAAATGATGCCATTAACTAAATTAGCTAGGTTAATTTAATTAATTAAGCAAAAGAGGATGGGTTTAAAGAGGAAAAGATGTTAGTAAACCTGTTTCGAGTGTACGATATTGTTTAGGACATTTTTCAGGGTCTACATAGACTATGTTATCATGTTATGGATATGGGATGTATGATGGACTTTTTATGCATTTATTGCGCTTTAAAGTTTTTACTTTGGCAGCGTCGCTATATAGCAACACCCATTTTGAAATCGGCGATGCCCAAATGAATTATAGTGATGCATATTTATATGGCGACACTATTCGTGATTTAAAATTAGCATTTCTAATTTTAAATTGTGACACACGCTTATATAGTGACACTCTTTCCGATTTATAAATTAGGGTTAGGGTTTCCAAAATTAGATAGCGACACTCATGTGTTTGGCAACACATGTTGCAATTTGCAATTTTAAATGCTTTCGAGCTTTACAATTTGAAATTTAAATATAGTGACGCTTGCAAATAGCGACACTATTGCAAATAATGACACTATTATGATTTTTGAGCTATAAATTCCAAATTGAGTCAAATTTCCTCAATTTCCTGACATTGTGCGCCTCGTGGATGTAGGAGGTCATTCCACTGCTGATGTCGCATGAGTACAGACCCACCGTGTTGGAGAGACTGAGCAATTTGTCAAAGTTACGCCAGGAGCACTTGGGAGAGATCAACCTCTAGTATGTTGCATATGCACCTGTCATCTAGACACATTTAGCTATGATGACTACCCTATGCGAGAGATGGAACAATGAGACCTCATCTTTTCACCTTCCCACTGGTGAGGTGACGATGACCTTGGAGGATGTATGGTGTATTTTGTGTTTGTTGATACATGGCAATCGTGTGATCTACGAAGTTGATGCTGGACTTGATACCTATCATGATGTGATGGAGCTAGAGGAAATTTCCTTAGTTACATCATAGATCGACCTCGAGTCTTATAGAGGTCATGTTCCCACTTTCAAATTGATCATTGTAGCTATTATTTCAGGTTTGGTAGCTATTATTTTAGGTTTGGTGGCTCTTGACAGATGCAACAGAGGGTTTAGCCTAGGATGGGGTTTGGCGTGGCACCAGATTTTTTTGCATGGGGACCCATGATGTTGGCCTCACTGTATCATGACATGCATGATTTTGTTTACTGTGATGGGAGAGCCATTGGTGCAATGGTGACTCTGCTTCATATTTGGGCATGGAAGCATATAGTCATGCTCTGACCTATAGTGTAGATGAAAAACATGGAGCCAGATGATCCTATGATCTAGCGGTATAGAGGTGCAATTACATTGAGGCACACTGGATAGATTGGGCTCTCGTACTGGTGACGAGTTATTGATGATATGATAGTTTTCTGATGGTGCACATGGCTATAGATGCCACCATGGTATGATGATGTGTAGTAGCTATACTTTTCTAGGTAGACCCAATATATGTAGGGTCATGAGCACACCATGATTGAGCGATATTTACCAGACAGGGTGGCTCGGTAGTTTGGGGAGCTCTAGGATAGGCCAGATGATGCCTTCAGGGCCATTTTTACTAAGTCAACTCGAGAGGTTCCCACATGGGGACCGACAATTCCAACTCCTGAGGCAGTCGAGGGTTTCAAATAGTTAGTGGCTCATCCTTGGGCCTATGATTAGGGTTAGGTAGTAGCACAAACTACTCTTGTTTTGTGATACTTGGTTCACACCTCCACGATGTCTAACAAATCCAGTAGATGCTCCTCCACGAGGGAGACCCAAAGGTAGGGGGGCTAGAGGCAGAGGACAGGGTGGCCAGGATGGTGAAGATGGGAAGGTTTCGGGGGCTCCACCGGTTGGACAACAACCTCCTCAACAACCTCTAGTTCAACAACAGGTAGTGCTACCACCACCACCAGATGCCAGAGATGCATAGATATAGCAGCTATAGCAATAGGTGAAGATTTTGACTAGTGAGCGGGATTAGGCCCATTTTGACTATTACTGTTGAGCGGGACCAAGCAAGACAGTAGGTTGCAGGCATCATGACTAAGAGAGATCATGCATTATAATGGGTATAGGCCGTTATCGCAGAGAGGGATCAAGAGGTTTCCTGATGCCAGTAGATAGAGGCTATGATGGTGGCCACACATGGTAGGACTATTTCAATGAGATTATATAGAGAGGTCATAACAGAGGCCACATATTATAGGCAACATTACCACCAGGATGTATTGCAAGAACTTAGACAACCTAATTTTTCCCAACGTAGTGATGCATAGCTGAGAGCTGAGGATTAGCCTAAGAGGCAGGCTAGAGAGGGTAGCAGCCATCAGGGCTAGCTTTTATGTATAGACACTTTTTTTCATTTTGTTGCCCCATTCTTTACCATAGATATACATTTGTGGGCTCCTTTTTGATAGCCTTGTGGATATTATACTTATGATTGTTATACATACACTGATCTAGATTTTGTACCATGACATTCATTTTTTGATATATATATGATACAAAGGATTCTATATGATGTGATGTGTTCACTTTATTTCATGTTAATGATTCATATGATATGAGATGCTTATAGTTGATGATGTATGGATACAATTTACTTATGCCTATGCAATATGCGATGATCATGATATGATATGGATGCAATGCTATGGATTCAAATGATGTGGATGCATTTCTTTTTGTGTATTTTCTATGCATTTTATGATGATGGTGTATTCATATGGATGTATGAATGCAAATGCTTATGATATGCAATGATTTAAGATGCTTAGAATAACAAATCTATATTATTCATCACAACTCAAATGATAATGCAGAATGTATGATGTGATGTGAAATGATTATGCAGATGGATTTTTTATGATTATGCTATGATCATGAGATGCATGCATGTTGATGGTTTGTGGATACAAGGTGGATGCATTGATGATTTTTTTTTGTTGACTGTCATGATACCAGGTTAGCACGTAGAGAAGATAGAAGAATAAAGAGTGAATGACCGTTGATTTCGATGATTGGTTCAAAAGATCCAACAAGTCCATGATCCATCAAGACTTTATTAGAGATGATGATGAGACTTGCAAAATGAGGAAGAAATGCAGGATGATGAGTTGCTCACACTTCGGGATTGGGATTTTCCATTGTTCCTTATTGTTTGATATAACACATAGACATGATGCATCAAGGTATTGATAACCAGGACGACGTTGTATCTAGTGTAATGGACTTTGACTCTACAAACAAATAGGATAGTTCTTATTCACACCTTGACATATGAAAACCTTGTTGGAATGCAAGTTAGAAGCTTAGAATATATTGGACCAAAACATATGCAATGATCAACAATGTACTCCAAACAACCTTCTTACACACAACTAAGAAAGTATGCGCTAAGATTATTTCACAAGAGTACCCAAAAGCACAAAAAATGAAAGATAATGATCGATGCCCCATTCCTTTCTCTCTAAATCATTTTGATAGACATCATCAAGAGGTCCTCAGAAAGGGTCATTAAGATAAATCATAAGAAAAGATCAAAGACAAACAATAAGTGTTATCCAGATCTCTTGCCTGGTTTAATTTAGCTATGGTGATATATGATACTAATGTCTATCACAGGAATGATACATCCTAGGACATGTTGATCAGAGGTTGTTTGATGTTGGGATGATGATGCTAAAATGAGTTGTTGACATAAACTTCACTAACATATTTACCTATGATTTAGACTTTATATTTTGACACTTAGGTTCTCACTTTACGACTTACAACACTCATTTCCTATTTGTTTTGCCAAAGGGGTGAAGGTGACGACTAATTTATCATGGGTGAAGGTTTATTGTAGGTGAAGGCGAGATGGGATGGATGGTTTTGGATTTTCTATAATTTTTTAATGTTTTTGGTATTTTGAAAAAAATTGAGACTATTGTTGGTCTTTTTGAAAGTTTATGCGAATGTTTATGTTTTCAATTTTTTGAGGTTGTTTAGGGTTTTCTAAGATATTTGAGGCTTTTTAGGTCTTTTGAATATTTTCTATTGTTTTTGTGTTTTCAATTTTCAATTTTTTTTGTATTTTCTGGTTTTTTATAAATGTTTTGGGATTTTATGAGATATTTAGATGTTTTTGTGTTTTCTGAGATATGAATGTTTAAGGGTTTTTTGAGATATTTGGATGTTTTTGGATTTTTGAGAATTTCAACCAAGAACCTAACCTAAAAGACCTATCCTAGGGGTCTTAGGGGCTGATCAAAGATAGGCCTTTCCTACATTATACACGCAAAGACCATGTAGTTCGACTGACTCGACCTATTAACAGGATGGAGATATGAACAATGATGGAAAAGTTAGTTTATTATGACGGACTCCTAAAGTACTGACCTAGGGTCTCTCAGGGACACATCAATAATGGCCTTGCCTACGTTTAAGCTTAGAGACAATGTAGTTTGACAAGGGGACCGCTTTTTGAATTTTTGATGTTTTTGACCTTTTTAGGGGTTTTGATGTTTTTTGGATGTTTTGGATTTTTCCTGAATAATTTTCTAAATGTTTTTGGATTTTAACTGTACAGGATTTTGCACATGTTTTTGGGTTTTCTGATGATCTCTTTACGAATGTTTTGGTATTTTGATAAGATTTTGTGAATGTTTTTGGTATTTTCTAATGAGTTTTGAGGAAAACGATACCAAGATTAGGATGTCAATGTCACATTATGGGTTATAAGACATGGATCAAGAGTTATTTAAAAACAAGAGTGCAATAACCTGCCCCTAGTGTCTAGCAATTCTTCATAATGCAATGGATAACCAAGATAGGTAATGTATATGCAAAGAGTTCAACAGAGTTCTAGCATGCTAGATATGGGCTATGGGACTTCACAAGATAAAATGGTAAAGATCCTGTCAAAAGTTGGCCATGAGTAGAGTTAAAGTATACGTTGAATCTTTGTCAAGATCAAGATAAAGTGGGATATTTGGATAAATTTGTATTGGATAGATGGAGGGAACATTGGATTTATCATGACAAGGATGAGATGCTTCTGTCTGAGAAGGATCATATAGGCGCTTGATTCTACTTATGACGCTTGTTTTCCAGGTTTTTATCATAGTACTTGCCCAAAGTGCCACCATAGTGGTTTTCACTTGGAGGACGATTTTTTATTTTTACTATTTTCATGATTTTTTGAATTTTTGATTTTTTTTGATTTTTTGAAAATTTTACCTCATGTTGAACCGCCTGGTGGAACTGATGTAGAGGCCACTATCATAACATGCCAGTGGTATCCCTCTTGAAGCAGTTGCTTTGCTAAGATATGAGCACTTGAATGCAACCTTGAAGAACTTTGATCTGCCTTGTGGATACCATAATTAACCTTTTCTATGTGTGCACATCACGATAAAGTGCCTTCAGAATCCTTATGATGAAAGGTAGCTACCAACACATGGTCAATGCGAGAATTGGATATTGTGAATGGAGTGTATGGTGTCATGCATGAAGCAATATGACATGGATTGGCTGATAGTTTGGAACCTTTGACTCTCCAAACTTGGGAAGATGAACAATGATGGGTGGGAATGGAGGTTTTCATGGAATTAGGACCAACCACTGGATATACTTTGTTCCTTGCTTGAAAAACCTACTTTTGTATTTGAGGACTCTTTTGATGGATATATTTCTCTTTTTGATTTTTCTCCATATTTTCTTTGACTAATGGAGTTTTTGAGGGATGATTTTCTTTTTTTCTTATTTGGTATCCATTTGTATTTTCTTTTTCCTTTTTTCTTTACTACTTCATTTTCTTTGATGATCTTTGCCTTGCTTTGATAAGAATTGTTCTTTTTATGTTGGTCCCAATTTGTGTATGAAATGGTGGACGAATTCCAACTCATGATATGGCTAGTTGTAGCATTGACAACATTTTCATCATAAGGATTCTTCGTGCCCCATATGTTGATGTTTGTTGTAGACGAGATTTCTGTTAGAAACCAAGATCACCTGCATGCAAAGGGATACCTGTCACATGCAAAAGACATGCAGAACCAAAGAAGATGTTATGTAAACTTAAAATTAAAAATGCATTAAGAGAATCAATTATTACAAAGAGATCAATCCTTATGAAGGAGATCAAGAAACCCTAAAAGGGAAACCCTAAATGAAACCCTAGTGTGCACACTTAATAATTAATCAATTATTAATGTGCCTAAGTTTAGCTTAAGTAAATAAAGGAATAAGTGACTTAATTAATTAACCAATATGATATAATTAATTAAGTGGAATAACTTATTACTCTAACACCCCCCCTTAAGATGAACTTAGGAAGAAGCTAAAACACTAGAATAAGATGCATGTAAGCAAATATGGGTCCCAGCAACTAGGCCTGATCAGGTACCCATTTACAAATGCAAGAATGGAGTAGAGAAGGAAAAACCCAGTCGGACAAAACCCCCCTACAATGAGATGACATGCTGCAAAGAAGCACTGGAAGAACTCTGTAGAGTAACACTAGAACCACAATCTGACAAGCAAGGAAAGATACCTCTGTCTACAACTGAAACCAAATCTAGAATCAAAATAATGTGACAGCAGACCCGATGCCACGAAACACTCGAAAAATCCAAACAGGAACAACCCTGGAATCTATGAAGCAACAAGCAATTATTGAAAGATGTATTATTGAAAACGAAGTGCAAAGATGCAAGATGCACCCTCTCAACTGCCAAAACATCCAAGTAATCTCCAAACAACCCATCGGGCCAAATCTGGACTAAGTGATCAACCTAGGACAGATACATAAAAAGTGCATGGACAACAACATAGAGCTCCTTAATACCTTTCCAATGCCGCAAAGATAGCAAAAATTAGAGATCAATGCAAAAATTTATGAGCTCGGAAGTCCAAAAACAACATCTGACTTCAAACAGTAATAAATGCAGATAAATAGTAAAATACTGAAAAATAAACAACACTACTGGAAAGTGCTCAGAACCAGCTTTCCGGTGAAAAAGCAAGAGAATTGCATGAAATGTGCAAATTGATATATTCGAAGTACCAAATAATACAAGAGATAATTTGCTTTATAAAAGCAAAGATGCCTAAACCTAATCTTATCTTGAGCAACAAGATAGCTCAAAAGATAAAGATAAGATCCTATAACTTAGGAATTAAATAAAGCCTAAGTAAACTTATGCAAATGTGTAATTAATAATTAATTACACCAACACCCCCCCATAAGTGCAACTTAGGGAGAAGCAGATTATTATGCAAATATGAGTCTCAGCAACAAGGCCTGATTAGGTACTCATGTATAAATGAAAAGAGAGAGAAAACCCAATGGGAAAAAAATCCCCTCAGAGAGATGAACTGCTGTGAAGAAGCACTGGAAGAACTCTGATGAAGCAACACTGGAACCCCAAATCCAACAAGCAAGGAAAGATAGTTATGTTTGCAAAATACCAATCAGAATCACAAATGCAACAGCAAACCTGATGCCAAGGAACACTAGAAACTCACATACTGGATCAACCCTGGGATCTGTAAGCAACAGTAGATGAAAGGATGAATGGACCCATAATGATGACAAATTTGGAAGTTGTGTCTCACGAAGCCAATGCCAAACTGAAACTAAAACTGCCCATAGGATGAGTACCATCAAGATTCTGGAACATTAACCATAAAAACATGGCCTTCAAATGAGAAAGATTTGAACCAATGTGGATCAAGAACTGTAAAATCCCAATGTGAAGTGTGAACCAAAGCAAACAAACAATGTGTCCAGCTAAGCAAGAAAGAAGCTAGAAGGAGACAACAGGAAACCAGACAAACTCATGTGAGTTGTCACCAATCATGAAAGATGGATGCAAGAACCCCCCTTAATGGAACTTTATATCAGTTCGTTATTACAATACCCAATGATTGCATAAGGAGATAATGCAAAACTACAGAAACATAAGTGAAAATGAAAACCTAGAGCACGAAACAAAAATTAATGCATGCATAAAATAAGTTACACATTTTCTATAAATGACCTCAGATCTGCATAGAGGCCGAAACCAGCTTTCCATCGCCATGAAAATCATGAAAAACAGATAAGCGAGTCACAAGATACGTCTCCCGGAGTGAAAAAGGTAACATCTGACTTCCGAGGCAGAAAAAAGCATCAAAAAGGGAAAACCAGAAAATTACACCTACACCATTACGTAGAGCATCGAAACAGCTTTCCGACGATATCTCGTTTACAAAAAAATGATGCCGTATGCCCAAGATATGCCTATTTCCGTGAAAGTTGTCCAAAAAACTCTGATTTGGCCCCCAAAAGCCCTCAGGGGCTAAAAAAATAAGGCCCCTGGTCGCATGTAGGACCAAGGGCTGGTGTGCAGGGAGCTGGGCCGAAGCCCTCGGTCACTGATATGACTGGGGCTTGGGCTGGAGATCTGGCAAGGGCTAGGGGCCGGCTCCCGGTCCCCAATATGACTGCTGGCAGTCTACAGTGAGCCCGCAGGGGCTTAGAATGGAGCCAGTGGGTGTTAGCACCTGGTTCCCATATGACCCCAGGTGGAAGGAAAAGGGCCCGAGGGGGGTTGAACTCCAGATTGGAGGTGATTTGGTGGAGCTGCCGGTGGCGGCGACAGAAACTTCAAGCGGCGGTGGGCGATGGATGGTGCGCCGGTGGTGCAGCGAAGGTTGTCGGGTGGCGGACGGGCGACGCTTCCTTTTAAATAGGCAGCACCAAAAATCAACAATTTTTTTGATTTTTTAAATTATTATTTTTATTTTTTCAATTTTTGAACCTCGGTATGCGTGCCTGGGGGGCTGTACGGCCCTTGGGCAAAAAATTTTTGCTTCTCCAGACAACTGTGTCCAAATCAGACAAATTTATATGAAAATGGGGGTTTTTGGGTGCCGCGAATCCAACGGCGAGGTCCGTTTGGGCCCAAAGTACTCCAAAAATCAGGCAACCCCCAAATCTATCAGAAAAATCACCGATCTTACAACCCTCATAGATCTGGCAAACGGTGACGAACATGAATAAAATGAAAGCCATTTCTTACTTTTTACAACGCTCTGAATCCAACGGAAAACCCTGATCTGATCCAAGACGCTGCATAAATGTACTCAAGGATTGAAACCCTCGAGGGACCTCAAACGAGCTCTGCACTGTGTTCCTCCAACAAAGCTAAGAAGGGGCTACAAATTGAGGCTCTTATACCATGTTAGAAACCAAGATCACCTGCATGCAAAGGGATACCTGTCAAATGCAAAAGACATGCAGAACCAAAGAAGATGTTTTGTAAACCTCAAAGTAAAAATGCATTAAGAGAATCAATTATTACAAAGAGATCAATCCTTATGAAGGAGATCAAGAAACCCTAAAAGGGAAACCCTAAATGAAACCCTAGTGTGCACACTTAATAATTAATCAATTATTAATGTGCCTAAGTTTAGCTTAAGTAAATAAAGGAATGAGTGACTTAATTAATTAACCAATATGATATAATTAATTAAGTGGAATAACTTATTACTCTAACAATTTCCCTCGGTGTTGTGAAGGTATTATCAATACCTAATCCTTTTCCTTGATAATGTATCCTCTGATCCATAACCACTGAATATGACTTGTCGTGAACACATGATATTTCTATGGGTTCCTACTATTTAGGAATATGAACTATTTGCTTTGGTTCTATGACATTGTTCTCTATTGATATTGTTTCAAAAGATGATGTTGATTCAAAAGATGTTGATGATGCACAATCACTGTAAGAATCATGAATCTTGACTATTGCTTGCTCATGAACTATTTTCTTTGATTTCACGACATCATTATCCATTGATACTATTTCAAAAGATGTTGGTACTGATTCAAAAGATGTCGATGATGCACAATCACTATAAGAATCAATAATCTTAACTGCTACTTGCTTTTGTGTAGGAATATCAAGAGTGGGAGACTCATGTTTTGGATGAAGAACATTTATATGTCCATCTGAAAGAAACATATTAAAAGTGATATCGGGGACATCTTTGGAGTTTAAAATGGTTTGGAAGATGTCCCTTAGTTCTTTGTGAAACTCTGGGGATAGGGGTTCTTGATCTTGACTCAATTCAAAGTAACTTTTGGTATCCTCATGAGCCTCCTCTTGACATGATCCTTGGGTGGATGATATATCATGGGTAAAAGACTCTTCACAAAATTTTGTGGGTATGGGTGCAATAAGGGATATTTTTGGCTCATTTGGAACTTCTTCAACATGCCCAATCATTGAGTCATACGTGGGATAGATATCACAATCTGATATCCACTTGATGCCATTATGATATAAAATAGTGCTAAACATTGTTGATGGGTTCAGAATTTGTTTTAAAATAGTATCTTGATACATATCTGACTCCTCATAAATAGCGTAAACATGTCCCAATGTGGTATCCTAGGTATTGTTTGAAGTTGATGCCTTTTTTGAATCTTTTGTTTTTCCATGATCAGGCATAGGGTTCTTGGCCCAATAGCGGGGCTTGTCGTTAAAACTAGTGGATGAGCGGTTTTATTTATACACTTATGTGTTTCCCTGTGAGATTAGGGCTTTCTCAATGTTAAGGGCTCTAGGGAAAAGCTCGTCATAAGAGGTAATGCACTGCATTTTCAAGTGGAATGATAGATTTGGATCTAGATTTGCTATGATAATGCCCACTTGTTGTTCATTGGGAAGTGGCCACTTGCTTTTACTAGATCTTTGTCTCCACCATTGTAAGAAATTAGCGATAGATTCCCCTTTGTTTTGTCTAAGAGTGTATAACTCTTTTAAGCTTACATCCATGCCAAGATTGAAGGAGAAGTGATCTATAAAATTTATCAGTGATTTCTTTGAAATTTTTGATGCCTGGAGGCAACTGAGAAAACTAATCCATGGTAGGACATGTTAAAATTTGTGGGAAAAGGCACATAAAATAGGACTCATTATAGGAAACCTCCATACACATGACATTAAACTCTTTGGTATGGTCCACAGGACTTCCTCTTATTTTTCAAATTTGGGGATTTCAAAACCAGGAGGGAATGGTACCATTCCAATGTTTCGATCAAATGGATACAAACACAAGTTCTGTGTATGGGGCTTCTTTGTCTTGCCCATCCAAAGGTCCTGCATTTCTTGAGATAGTGCCTTAAATTGTGACGCTAGATCGTTTGGTAGGTTTGGTGGAGGAACATTTGTTGGGATGATGAATGGGTTGTATGTGGTATTTTGATATGATAAGGTGTTGTATGGGGTGTATGGTGGTGTAGGATATTGTGAAGGTGATTGTGGTGGAGGCATATATGTTCCCAACATGTTTGGGTTGACGATGTTTTATTGAGGGTTATAGTATAAACCCTATTGTTGTTGTTGTGTGAGGATTTGTTGTTGTTGGTCATATTGTTGAGCAAGCAATTCTTATTGTTGGGTTTGTTGTTGTTGATATTTTTGTTGGCACGCAGCTAAGGAGGCTTGTTAGGATTGTTGGGCTTGTTTTTGTTGTGCTACTAAGGCCTGTTGTTGTTGTGTTGCTAATGTTGCTTCTTGTTGTTGTGCTACTAAGGCTTCTTGATGTTGTTGTTGTGCTACCAAGGCTGCTTGATGTTTTTGTTGTGCTACTAAGGTTGCTTGGTGTTGTTGTTGTGCTAAGGTTGCTTGTTGTTGTTGTGTTGCTAAGGCTGCTTGATGTTGTTTTTGTGCTACCAAGGCTGCTTGATGTTGTTGTTGTGCTACTAAGGCTGCTTGTTGTTATTTTTGTGCTACTAAGGCTGCTTGTTGTTGTTGTTGTTGTTGTGCTACTAAGGTTGCTTGATGTTGTTGTTGTGCTACTAAGGCTACTTGTTGGATTTTTTGTTGTTGGATAGCTTGTTGATAAGCCCATTGTGCTTGTTGTAAAGCCAAGGCATGTGCTTGCAATGTAGGATCATTTGATTTTTGAGACATCTATGATGGGTTTTGGGTGTTTATGTTTTGTGTGGGTGGAAAAATGTTGATGAGAGGTCGAGGGTTCGCTTGGTTTAGCATTCCTTGCAAGATAGTGGATTGAGATTGAGGAATGCAAGTTGGAGGTCCCATTTGATTGTGCATGGTGAGAGGGACTATGGGGAAAGATGATGATACCATTGGATATTGTGATGGTAATTGCACATTCAGACCTTCTAATTGATTGAAAGGGTTCCCTTGACTGATGGGTAGGGGGTTCTTTTGTTTTTTATTAGATAAGCAAGGAAGGGCCCTGATTCCATAGAACAGATATAGACCAAAAAAGAGTAGAGAGAGGTGGGAAACAACACCACCTTAAAACCAAAAAACATCTTTTTTGGCACATAGGCCCAAATTTAACAGAATAACCAAGGTCCAACCATTATCAATCAAAAACATTAAGTGTTTACCAACATAATTTAATCTACGAAGACCATTAATAAGATCAACAGTATTCCAGGTGGTATTCCACCATAACCTAAAGTAGATAATAGAATAGTCCCAGATATGATAAAAAGCCAAAAAGCCATCAAAAAATAGAAAAGCAACAACATGAGCCATTAGTTGGCTTTGTTTAGCAAGTCCCCATACTCTCCCATGAGAGCAATGTATCCATGCCAATCAGGGTCCTCAGTTTCATCTAGCAACTTTAGGATATCAATTTTCCCCTATTTCTTTAGTTTCCTGGTAAGCTTAGTTTCACCAAAAGCCGCACCAAGCATTTATCTTCTCATCAACTTGTTAGTTACTCTCATGAGAGTAACTAACACCTTCTCCATGTCTTCAAATTGTACCTGCAAGAAAGTTAGTTTGTTTTTTAAAAACTCAATACTTAAATCCTCAACTTTGTTCTCCATACCATAGAGCTCAACATCTTGCTCTTTCTCGACCTCAAAATTTTCCTCAGAAGGATCCCCTTGCTCCTCCTCTTCCTCTACTTTTTCCTCCTCTGAACCATCCTCCCCCATCTCATAGGCAGTTTCCTCAAAGTCCAATTCTTTAGACTCTTCCTCTTCCTGTGCTTCAAAATCTTCATACCCCAATTCCTCCTCCTCATTCTCTGACACTTTATGTTTTCCTTTTTTCTCTTTGGAGGCCACCTTCTCCAGACGAGCCAACCTTCTTCCTCCACTACTACCACTCCCTTACCCTTGTAAAATTTCTTTATCATCCTCCATTTGGTTCCCTTTCTTGAGGATTAATGTCACGTCTAGGTTTCTTTGCTTTTAGGGGCTCCAACAGTAGGGGAGAGTGTTTACTCTTTTCAGGTGTTGCTTTAATAAGTTGTAGTTCAAAACTTCTCAAATCCTCACTCTTCTGCAACAGATGGGTGGAAGCATTAGACACATTAGCCACAGGGGAGTTGCTTTTAGCAGGGATTAGCACATGCCTAGCGATAGAAGCAGGAGGGTGGCAAGGAATTTGTTCTTCAACCGAGAGGTCATCAACAATGGGGTTTTGTATTTGAGGTGTGATCAAGGTGATGGGATTTGTAACCAAGGCGTTGTTTTGATTTGGATCGATGATAGATGGGTTTGATGGGGATGGTGGATTGATTTGAGTAGCTTGGGTAATCACTTGTTTCGATGTGTCAATGGGATTGTTGGAACCACTTGTCAAGGGTTGACTTTGCATGAGAGTGTTAACTTTCCCTTGTTGTCCTATTTGAGTCACTTGGTTCACATTACCTTGCATAACATTAGGCATACTTGGGGTATTTGTGATGATGTATGAAGATGATTGCACTCAATATGTCGAGATTGTTGTGGCATCATGGAATGTAAGTGGTTTTCCAAAGGTTGGTATCCAACTTGTGTCTTCGGGAAGGTTGGTGGTTAATGGAATGGTCATTTTGTGAATACCCAAAGTTGTGTTTGTTCCTAGACATGAAGTGAGACCAAGGTTGGTTCCTAGCTGAGCTGCAAGATTAGATGTTAAGGGTTGACTTGGCACAAGGGATGGAGTTGGTTGAATCATACATGAAGTCAAGCCTTTTTTCAATGGTTGTGCAACAAAAGATGGGGAAATTGGAGCCACGTTTTCTAAGGCTTGATGTTCTATGATTTCTTCTCTAGTAATTCCAAATGGGTTGTTCGTGATGTCTTCTATCACATATGGTCCTGATGGAGATGAGGGTTGTTGTGATGGGGGTAGCATGACTTCTTGGATCAAATTCTTGAGGATTTGGATCACTGATGGTAGATGAGACTTTGGTTTTCTCCATGATTCTCTTGTGTTTTGATCTTATGGTTACCATAAATTCTGGGTCATCTAAGGGAGAGTTATGTTGAGATTTGTAATGTTTGAACTCTCTAGTTGACTCAAATCTAGGTAAAAGGGATTCTCTAAGTCTTTTTGGAGCAATGGTGATAATGGAAGATGAAAAAGTGAATGATGTGGGAAGTGATCTTTGCCAATGTTTTGGGACAACACTTTTGACTTAAGTTTGATTGTTTGATGTTTGGATAAAGGATGTTTATGAACTTGTGAATCTTTAGGGTAGACTCATGACCTTCAAGATAAACTAGTCCAAAGATGATAACTAACTTAACTCAATGCATGGAAAAGGATTCATTTCACATAAAAAGTAGCTAAGTTAGGGGTTGGTTTGATAAATGTCTAAGTCCAAAGTATTAGTGTAATTTTTTTTTTTGCAAAGATAGGTGAAGTGGAGGATGAAATTTGATGAAGGGGTGGATGAAATGTTTGACCCAATATTGACCTAGAGTGAACCTTTGTTTTGCAAGACCAAGGTAGTGAGAAATATGATAGACCTCTAAAGTGATAATACTCCAATAACTCAATGATTTTGGTAAAATAGGACTGAAATGATTATGGAAATAGGACCCAATGATTTTGGATAAAGTGAAACTCAATGTTTTTGGACTCGATGTTTGCAATGTTTTCCTTGTATGATAGCGGGTGTAAGGTTTGGTTGTTCAACAAGAGAGATCAATCTCCAAATAGTCATGTGGGGTTAATTTGTCAATTTATCTTTCTGAATGAGTTTATTTTAGCACAATCACTTGTTTGGATTAAATTTTTAAACTAAATGCTTATGTCAAAAGCACCATAACTTTCACAATGTCCATTTTGTGAGAATCATGAGGTTGAAGCCATAATTGCCTATGTTGTCTTTGGAAAATGTAGATTTTGATATAAGTCAAGATATTTATAAATATCTAAGGATAAATCCTTAGGACAAGCAACAATATCAAGGCTTTTTCAAGAGGTATCCATATTTAAGCCAAAGTGTTTGAAATTTTGAGGAAGATAGTGAAATTTTTTTTTTGCATCATTTTAGAACCAAGAAAAGTGTTAAACTGACTCACAATCATTACAACCCTAGGTTCGAAATGGCTATATTTGTTGATTCCCCACTAGGATTTCTCTAAACACTAAACAATGCAAATAGTTAGAGATTTGGTGACACTGACTCCCCTTCACGTCACATACTTCTCGGGACCACCAAATCTCGAAATCCTTAAAATCTGGATATCAAAAGGATTTTTTCTTTTTCTACAATTGAATCTAGTCCAAATGTGGGGTGGCTTTAGAATGGTTGTTCTTGCACCAACAAATATTAAGGATTTTTGGCTTCTAAACAAGGGTTTGTAATAAGGGCTTCAAGTTTAGGGGATGCAATGATAAATTCCGTCAAGAGGTCTCCCAACCTTTAGAACAAGGGCTTTACACATCATAAAGATACTATGGGAGAGCTATCATGTACTGCTTCCCATTGATCACACTTTTTATTGTAACCACACATTTATATCGTAGTTTGGAAGAGCTTGGCTTTAGCTTGTTACCGCTTGGGTTGTTCCCTCCTTTCAAACTGGGGAGGCAGACCCTCTAAGGATAAAAAATAGCAAGGAAGTACATCTGTAGTTCGATCATCTTCATTCGTATGAACAAAGAGAGAACACATGCTATGCCTTTTTCTCACGCTTGCAAGGGGGTTCAGTTTTAATCCAAATTGAAAGATGTAGGTGATTATACAAAGTGTTAAGAAATGTTTCTATTTCTCAAGATCACCAAATGGCATGAGAGAATTGCATGTGCATTCAATAACAACGTTGTAAACCACAAAACATGACAAACAGTTGTAAATTTTAACCTCTCAAAGCAGTGATGAGTTCATTTTAAGCACCAAAAGAAATGTTAAGTTGTCTTGATCAATTTTAAACCCAAAGTAAAATGATGATGCGAGGGTTCAGTTTTAACCAACTTTGAAAATAAATTTTAAGCCCAATTGAAAGCTAGTTGGTCCTAAGATTGTAAGTTTTAAAATCCAATGGAAATTTAGTGGTCCTAAAACATAAACCAAAGTAGCATATGATGGGTTATAATTTCCCCACAAGTGTCATAACACTGTTACAATAACTAAAACCAAGAAAACCTGAAAATTAAAATTTTCAATTTTTTTCGATTTTTTCTATGTTGTAGTAAATCGCGTTTTCAGAGGCCTTCGAGGTGGAATTTGGGGTCGAAACTTGCGTCGGTCCTTAAACATAAACCAAAGTAGCATATGATGGGTTATAATTGCCCCACAAGTGTCAAAACACTATTACAATAACTAAAACCAAGAAAAACTGAAAAATAAAAATTTTCAATTTTTTTCAATTTTTTCTATGTTGTAGTAAATCGCGTTTTCAGAGGCCTTCGGGGTGGAATTTTGGGTTGAAATTTGCGTCGGTCCTTAAAAAAGGACTATTGTACACACTTGATTTTTAGGGACTGAATTAGTACTCTTTGAGAGCTTTCCAATGGTGCAAACAGATTCAAATTCTGAGCAACGAGTAGAAAGCTATGACCCCAACAAGTTGGGTTAAATTTTTTCCTAGTTTTTTCTCCAAATCTGTAAAACTAGTTAGTCTAAAAAGAAAAAGCAAGAAGTCAGTGACATGTTAGCATTCAGATAAAGTCAAAAAATTAAAGAACATGCTGAAAATTGATCATAAAACTTCTTACCTGAGTTGGGTGTCGTTGCACACGATAACATCGTGATTTGAAATCTAGGTGTCACTCTAGTGAATTTGGGCATTGCTCTGCAACAAAAATAGAGAGAATGATAGCATCACGATTTGGTCAAGCATCGCTCTGATGAATTTTGGGGCATCGTCGTTTGAAGTCTTTGATACCTCTATATTAAATTAGTGTTGCCATATTTTAAATCAGTGCCAGTGTATTTAATCAGCGTCAGTGTTTCAAATTGCAATAGCGTCGCTATATGGCGACGCTCTTCAAAGTGTGTCACTGTTTTTGATTTGGGTGTTGTTGTATCTTGCAAAACAACAAACAAATGGGATTCGAGCTAAAAACTAGTTAAATTAACAGTTTTCCCTCTTTCTAGCACCAGAATGTTAGACGAGGATCATCAGTGTGGGTCGATTACGCTTGATCCATGATGAATTGAAGCATAATTGATCCACTAAGCCTCAATCTACCAAACAAGATCATTCAAATATAAAAGTTAAATTAAGCATTTACTGAAACTGAAAGTTACAAACTACGAAAATAGTTAAAGTCCTACTCTAACCCATTTGAAACTTATCCTATTTTGGAATTGGTGTCGTGTTGATGTGGAACAATGACCCTTTCCCAATCCCATGATTAGTGAGCCTGTTTCAAATGATTCTATGGAAGAGAATCAATGAAACCATTGTGATAAATTGGATGAAACCCTAATTTATGCTAAATTAAACATGATGCAAGCTAAATTAATATGATTCTATGCTAAAATTGATCTAATTATGCAATTTCTAAGCTAATATAAGCTAATTCTAAGCTAAAAGGTAGAAACCCTAATTTATAAACAAGCTAAGATGGATGCATGGAAGCCATTAATGGATGTCTTAAGCTATTATGCAACTAAAATGAACTAAATTAACCTAAAAGTGAGTAAATTAAGAGTGTGAGTGTGAGTGAATTCAACATGACTTTGCAATTGAAAGATGGATCCATTTATCTCCAAATAGTGCTTTATTTATAGGAGAACAAATGAGAAATGGAGGGTTGAGATCAAAAAGATCAATCAACGGTCAAAGATGGAAGGAAGAAGACGCATGGATCATGGATTCTCATCAATGGATGAGAATGCATGATGGGATTTAATCAAGGGCTCACATTTTCTTCAAACAAACACACTTTTGACCTGCTCACACAAGTCAAAGGTGACTTGTTCAAAAGGTTAAAGGTTAAAACTTGCATTAGAAGCTAAGTGAAAATATCCCTTTTTCAAATGATGGAGGAATAAGAATATTCCATGGGAATATTCCCCTCTTAGAGGAAAATTAGTTTAATTGCTAATTAAACAAGGTTTAATCATGCAATTAGGGGATTAGAATAATTAAAAGTGATATTCATTAAATTAAATAATTTAATGAATGTGGGAGAGATGAAATGATATTTAATTAAATAACTTAGGGTTATTTAATTAAATAAGATGACTTAGGAAATTAAATTAAATATTGTGATTTATTTAATTTAATGAGATGAAATGTTAGTGTGAAGGGGGAATGCAATAACTTGAATTGATAAATTAGGTTAATGGACAAAAATGATACCATTAATTAAATTAGCTAGGTTAATTTAATTAACTAAGCAAAAGAGGATGGGTTTAAAGAGGAAGTGATGTTAGTAAACTTGTTTCGAGTGTATGATATCGTTTAGGAAATTTTTCAGTGTCTACATAGACTATGTTATGAAGTTATGGATATGGTATGTATGATGTATGCCTATTCATGCTTATGGATGCACATGGTTATTTCTTATGCTTATGTATATTAAGATGTATGAATGGATCCCTTTATTCTTATGGCATGCTTTTATGCAATTCCTATAGGGATGATGATATTACATGATGTAATGCTATGGATATTTTTGTATTTTCCAATGCAATATGGATGACCTAACATGCATATGATGATGATACCTATGGTGCGCTAACATGATTATGGATGTAGGATGGTACTACTAATGCATTTATTTTTGTGTTTCACAACACGCTATCAGGATAAATGTGGGGATAGATAGACAATATGTTAGTGCGGAAGAGAAACTAGAAAGGATGAAAAATGAAAGAAATGAATTGGGACCACTATCTTGAGATATTGTTAATAAATGATCAAGCTTTTTAATTTATTGCATAGTTATCATCACAAAAATTATTATGACAATGGATAACGAACACCAAGATATGACATAGGCCAAGGTGAACTATGTTATCCCTTGCAAAAATAGACACATAATAGACAATGAGTCCCATGATTTAGAATAGTAATCGTAGAACCTTGTCGGAATATGTGAGGAAGTAACCACAAAGCACGTTGATCCTAACACAAGAAAGCATTAGATTGAGATTTTCCATGCATAGGATGTTTTGATTATGCCAAATGGAACCCCAATCACACACAAGGAACCAAGTTTCCCTAGTCATATTGCCAAGAAAAACCACAAACAATCAAAGAGAAAAAGGTCATGATCCATCATTGCTCCTCTAAATCCTTTTAGGACATCCTTGAGGGGCATAGTAACATGACCAGGGATAAATCAATAAAAATATAAGACAAACAGGACCAACTAGTCAACAACCATTTAAATTTTTTGCCAAATTGTATGATCAAATTTTGGATAATGATAGTGTCTAGTTTCAGGAAAGGCATCATGTCATATAAGCCCAGGGAGCCCAATGATGCAACATCATGTCTAAGACTAAAGGTTGATGGATAAAGTCTGGTTTCAGAAATGCAACATGTCGTATAAGCTTAGGGAGCTCGCTGATGGTAGATTTTGTTTAAGACCATTGATAACATTGCTAGATAAAGATTGGTTTCAAGAATGAGGCATGTCGTATAAGCCTAGGGAGCCCAACAATGCAACATTTTTCATAAGACTGTTTGATAGTTGATAAGGATTGTTTGATGTTTGTTGTTTTATATTTGATGGTAAAATGATTGTTGATGGTTGAAGGCTAGTTGGATAGTTTGCTTGTTGTTTCACGATTTGGTTAAGCTTAGCTCTCTTGCTTGATAACTGTTTGTGTCTGCTTAACATGTCGACTTTGGAAAGGGATAGTTTATTATGGGATGGATGATTGTGATATATGGAGGCCTTGTTATGACAAACCTTAAGGTACTAACCTAATTCCTTGAGGGCTCATCAATGATGGCCTTGCAAGGAAGCTAAGGTAGCGGAACAACTTCCTACACTAATCTTGAGAGGAGAATAATGTAAAAATTTTACAGATCTTTAATAGTTATAAAAACTTAAACAAAAATAAACACAAATATCGTGCATACCACAACACAATGATTTATGTGGGGAAAACCCTTTTGGGAGAAAAACCCCATGCTCCAAAAGTCACCCAATATATTATTCATAAATCACAAAGATTACAATATACTTGCAGAGCAAGCTTCTCATAGGAGTATCACCACTCAGAGATCCATAGGCAACAAAACCACTATTAGACTCTCAGAATACATCGCAATACATGACCATAAGACAATGCCCTCATAAAATAGGGTTTCCTTCTAGGGAAAGTCAAGCTAATAAAATATCTGTCATTGAATATAAGACATAATGATGAACGGTCTAGACTTACAATAATAAAATATAAATTAAATTTTCCTTTCAGGGACACTACCCTCGAGCCCCCGCAAGGGGGTGTTGCCTCTAGACCCCAACCGGGGGGATGATCCCTCTGAACCCATCATGGGGGGGATCCCCCCCACAGCCCCCTTGTCGTCATTGAATTAATAGTACCTTATGTAACTGCAAGGTTGAGACACATTTTCTCAACATGCCTTGCCTATGTAAAAGTGTGAAGACAACGTAGTTCAACCACTTTGACTAACATAGACTTTGTTTTTGGAGTGTTTGATACTTTTCTATTTTTGGGGGGATTTTGATGTTTTCTATTTTTTTTGGTTTTTGATGTTTTTTATTTTTTATTTTTTGGTTTTTGATGTTTTTTGATGTTGATGTGTGCCTAGGATCCCTTATAAGATGTAAATTCAAGAATTATGCCCAATCAAGTATAAGACCAACTTATCATGGATGGAATGGATGAGAAACATTTATTATGGATGAATATGAAATAGTGAAGAATGTTAAGCATCAATGATTCCTAGGCCATGAGAAGGATAACTTAGCTTTATTATAAATAAATGGAAAAGTGGGATCTCATTATGGAAAAGAACCTAATACTATACATATCAACAACTTCATCAGCATTGGGGCCCTTGTTAACACAAAATGATAATGATGGAAAAGAACAGGTTATCTATTATATCAGTTGCACACTTGTGGGGTATGAGCTTAATTATAGTCCTATTGACCAAGCATGCTTCACAGTTGTCTTTGCCACTCAAAAGCTTCGACACTACATACTGAATCATAAAAAAAAACTCATTGCAAAGATAGATCCCTTGAAATAACTACTCAATAAAGCAATCCTAATAGGACGTTTAGCAAAATGGGTAATGATCTTGAGTGAGTTTTGCATAGAATATGTTGGTCGTAAAGCAATGAAAGGACAAGTGATAGCTGATCAACTTGCAAATGCCCCAACAGTAGATCATCCACTAGTATTTGATTTTCCTAATGAGTCCATCTTCACAATAGAGAGCTCTACAACATGGAAGCTATACTTTGATGGATCTTACACAAATAATGGTTTAGGAGTAGGTATCCTCTTTGTCACACCACAAGGGAACTCAATACCTAAGTCATATAAAATAGAATTTCCTTGCATTGATAACATGGTTGAATATGAAGCATTGCTAATTGGACTCCGAATGTATATCAAGTGGAAAATCAAGAACCTTCAAGTCCATGGTGACTCCCTATTGGTTATTCGTCAGGTTAATGATGATTATGACATAAAGGATGAAAAGCTCACACCCTACAAGAGAATGGTTAATAACTTCAAGCAGTATTTCAATGTCATTATCTTTGAGCAGATCCCAAGAATCTAGAACAAAATAGTTGATGCAATGGCCACCATAGGATCTCTCTTGGATATACCTAACAATGTGTCACAATATGAGTTCTTGGTGGAACAATTGTTGGTCCCTGCATTCGATGTCCTTGAATCCAAGCTCGTGTGTGAAATTGTTGGTCTTGATTCTCCCTGGTATAAAGACTTTTACAATTACCTACATGAACAAATTATCCCTCTTAACTTGTCCTCTAGTCAACCCAAGACCTTTATTTGACAAGCATCCAAATATGTCATGATCAGTGATACTCTTCACTGCTACGACCTAGATAGCACCCTCTTTAGATGTCTCAATTCAGAGGAAGCACAAATGGATTTACATGAGGTACACAATGGTATATGTGGATCTCACTCTGCTGGTCCTACCCTAGCCAAAAAGCTTCGTGAATGAGATACTATTGGCCTACTATGGAATGTGATGCCTATCACTTTGTTGAGAAATGTCACAAATGTTAGATATATGGAGATCTTGTGCATGCACCTACCCAAGACCCTCATCCAATAATGTCACTTGGCCATTCTCTCAGTGGGGACTTGACCTTGTGGGAAAGATTCATCCTACTTCCGCCAATGGTCATAAGTTCATCCTTACTACCATTGAATACTACAAAATGGATAGAGAAGTCATTCCAATGACCCACATTACCGGTAAGAAAATATCCAAGTTCATCCTTAATTACATCATATGACGGTATGGTGTTCCCCAATCCATTGTCACAAATAATGGCCATCCTTTCAAAAATTAGGATGTCTATGAATTGTGTGAGAGATTCCATATCCATCATCATTTTTCTGCTTCTTATTACCCTCAAGGTAACGGTCAAGTTGAGGCATCTAATAAAACTATCCTAAAAATCCTAAAGAAGATTATCGATGACGTTGGCCATGACTGGCATATCCAACTTAATCTAACCTTATGGGCCTATCATACTAGCATTCATACTCCTACAAGATCCACTCCATATTCCATCATTTTTGGATTTGAAGCCATTCTTCCCATTGAGGTCGAGTTTCCATCCTTGAGAGTATCTATGCAATACTTCATTGACGATGAGAAATATCATATATCCTATTTGCATGAGCTAGAGTTACTGGATGAGAAGAGACAAAATGCATTGGTCCACTTACAAGCATATTAGAATCATCTTCGTTGCAACTACAACAAAATATTTCAAGTTATGAATTTTGATATTGGTGACTTGGTCCTAAAAGAGAATCTGAGGAATTAAATGGATTGAGCGAAACCCCGAAAGTTTGAGCCTAACTAGTTGGGTCCTTACATCATAATGACAACATATAGATCAGGTGCTTATTAGCTTGCTACTCCTAAAGGTGAACTATTACTAGATCCTATCAACAACATTCACCTTTGCAAGTACTATACCTAGCTTTCAGAAAATCCTATCAATATATATATATATATAAAGAAAAAAATCGTTACCTTGATGAAAAATTGGAAAACAGGTGTCTTGGTGACACAAAAAAAAATTAAAAAAAAAATAGTAAAGATAAATAATCCATCCAATAGTGAAAATCACTTCGGTGGCATTTTAGATAAGTACCATGGTGAAAACCTAGCAAACAATGCCATGTGTAGTCAATCTTTGCTCCATCGTCCACTATCATTCTATATGATATTCTGCTTCCATCCATGATCCCTCACATATACCTCATTCCATAATAAGATCTCGATTTTCCCATCCATTCATAATAAAGCTTAGTTGTCCTTCTCGTGGCCTAAGAATCATTGATGCTTAGCATCCTTTATCCTTTCATATTCATCCATAATAAACACCACTCATCCATTTCATCTATAATAAGCTAGTCCTATATTTGACTAGGGGAAATTCTTGGAATTACATCTCACAAGGGATCCTAGATGCGAGTCAGCATAAAAAAATGTTAAAATAAAAAAATTTAGAAAATGTCAAAATCCAAAAAAAATGGAAAATATGTCAAAATCCAAAAAAAATAGAAAACATCAAAAACCAAAAAAACCAAAAAGCATTAAGAACTCCAAAAATAGAGTTTTTGTCAGTCCAAGTGGTCGAACTACATTGCCTCTATAAATTCACGTAGGTAAGGTCATCATCAATGAGCCCTTGAGGCTTAGTTTAGTCCCTTAGGTTTTGTTATAATAAATTGTTAGTCCATCTATATTTTCATAATAAACTATCCATGGTCAAAGTCGGTCAAGCTATGTCGTCTATGTGCTTTACGTAGGCCATCATTGATGAACCCCTGAGGCATGAGGTTATTCCCTTAGGGTTTTTCATAGCAAGGTCTCCATCCATCACAATCATTCATCCCATATTAAACTATCCCTTGCTAAGGTCAAAATTTTGAGCAGACACAAACAACAAATCATTGAACAGAGAAGTGAGCTTAACCAAATCATGAAACAACAAGCAGATTATCCAACTAGCCTTCAACCATCAATGATCAATTGCCTAAAAAAATAGGTAAACATCAAACATCAAACAATCCTTATCAAATATCAAAGTCTTAGAAAAAATGTTGCATCATCGAGCTCCCTGGGGTTATAGGACATGCCTCATTTTTTAAACCAATATTTGTTAGCTATCAACAGTCTTATACAATATGTTGCATCATTGAGATCCTTGGGATTATATGACATGCTTCATGTCTGAAACCATAATTTATCCATCAACCTTCGGTCTTATACAATATGTTGCATCATCGAGTTCCTTGGGCTTATACGACATGATTCATGTTTGAAACCAAACTTTATCCATCAACCTTTAGTCTTAGACATGATGTTGCATCATTGGGATCCTTGGGCTTATACAACATGCTTTCTTGAAAGCAAGCACTATCCTTATCCAAAATCTGATCATACAATTTGGAAAAAGATCTAAATGGATATTGACTCATTGGTCCATTTTGTCTTATCTTTTTATCTGATTTATTTGTGGTCATGTTACTATGTCCCTCAAGGATGTCCTAAAAGGATTTAAAGTGATGATGGATCGTGACCTTTTTTCTCTTTGATTGATGTTTGTGGTTTATCTTGGAAATACGACTGGGAAAACTTAGTTCCTTATGTGTGATTAGGGTTCCATTTGGCATAATAAAAACATCCTATGCAGGGAAAAGCTCAATCTAATGCTTCCTTGTGTCAAGATTGATGTGCTATGTGGTTACTTCCTCACATATTTTGACAAGGTTATGTGGTTACTAGTCTACGTCATGGCACTCCTTGTCTATTGTGTGTTTGTTTTTGCAAGGGATGATCTATCACACCTTGGTCTATGTCATATCTTGGTGTTTGTCATCCATTTCCATAATAATTTATGTGATGATAACTATGTAATAAAATAAAAGTTTGATCATTTAGTATCAAGATCTCAAGATAGCGGTCCCAATTCATGTACTTCATTTTTCATCCTTGCCAACTTCTTTCCGCACTAACATCCCATCCATTTACCCCTGCATTCATCCTGATGGCATACTCTGACACACAAAAAAAATGCATTAGTAGTACCATCTTGCATCCACAATCATGTTAGCACATCATAAGCATCATCATCATATGTATATAAGGTCATCCATATTGAATTAGAAAATAAAACATACATATCATCCCATCATGTAGTATCATCATCTATCTACGAATTTCATAAACCATGTCATAAGAATCACATCATATATATTTCATCCATACATCATAACATACATAAGCATACAATAGAACCATGTTCATCCATCCATATATCATAAGCATGAATAAGCATA
Organism: Sequoia sempervirens; assembly: GCA_007258455.2. NCBI lineage: Eukaryota > Viridiplantae > Streptophyta > Pinopsida > Cupressales > Cupressaceae > Sequoia > Sequoia sempervirens. Next base: position 1,074,889,648 of record VDFB02281492.1, on the reverse strand, counting down.
AACCATATATCATAGATCTATAATATTGTATCATATAGGAAACATCACATAGCCATAGAGTGCATATCATAACATCACATCATATATCCATCACATAAAAGCATGCATATAGAATCAAACACAATGATGTCACCGCCAAAATCATGTATCTTGCATATATATATCAAAAAATGGTGTGTCATAGTACAATATCATCATGTATGTCAAAAATGGAGCTTGCAGACTCGATAAAAAATATAAGTGTTTGAATGCATATAAAAAAAAGGCCTAGCCTATGCTGCCCTCGTCGCTTGACCCTGATGGTCTCTCCCTCTATTGTGATCCTGAGGGTCTGTCATATGGTCAAGATCATCTATGTGAGACTCCCCCACTGCTCTAAGCCCTACGTGAATGTGTCCTGCTATGATCATGGATCTGGAAACTGGGTACCCTGGCAATCTCTGACACTGCATGCTCATATATATAGTCCAAGAGAAGTCAATGTGTCTCGATCCTCCACAACCAAGTGATCCCATAGTGCAAACAATGTCAGTATACTCTCTCACGTATATATCGATGCAAGTCTCACCTGCAGTCATGCAAAGTGCATCTTATTAATCATGACATCTAACTTAACCTATTTGAGCTATTGCATTTTCAAATATTTTCCCAAAATTGCCTAAATTTTCCTATTAGTCAAATACATCACACTATCATTCATATGTGTCATACTTTAGAATTGCATCATTTTTTCATGTAATTGCATTGCACTATCACAGTTGTGTCATTTCCCCCTACAATTGCATTACACTGACACAGTTGCAGTGCAGTTTATAGTTGTGAGCAGGTTATGCATGTATCACACATATGCGGTGCTAGAAAATAATTGTGTCGCACTTTGCGATTGCAGTGCACAACACCACAATTGCAATGAACGTGATGACAGTTGCGATGTAGAAACTACACCACATCTATTTTCCCTTCTTTGAGCCCTAAAATCTACCCAAATTTAATAAAATAATGAAGCAAGGTTTAGATACATACCATATCCCGTGATCCCTCCTCACATCCATACAATCGTACTCAGTATTTGTGATGTGCATCAATTGGTATAGGTGACATTTTGATAGCAGCTCCACAATAAATCACAAGCCAAAGCTCCTAAACTCCTAAAGAAAAAGTGCACAAATGACCTATTTTCACCCCCTTAGGGTATATTTATAACCTAATTTGACCTAAGAGGGCCCCTACCTACATAACTGGTCGCATCAGCTTTTTCCTTTGAACCCAAGTATCAATCCCTAAATTGTCTTTTGAGCCTAGTTTTTCATTGCCAATGCATTTTTTCCTATCCAATCAGCTTATCAGTAATCTTGCTAATTTTTTTGGATGTTTTTGAAAAAAAATCAATTTTTTTGAGGGGGCGTCATCCTATCCTACATCCATCGAAGCATAGTGGGGAAAGTTTTGAGCTAATTCTTCTTGATTATTCTTTGACACAACACTCAAAATCACATTGTATCACAGAGGGGCAAAATGTAGACACTAAAAAATGTCTTGATCCTGCAAGCAACATTTTATCACTAATTCATCTTCTTCCATACATAATTAGATAATTTTAATTATTTAATTGTTCTCTAATGTCATATTCCTCTATTAATTAAATAATTTTTTATTATTTAATTAATTCACTTTATCTCATTCCCCTTTTGATTAATTTAAATAAATGCTAATTTTATTTAAATTACGTCACTAATTTATCTTTTTCTTCCCTTAAATAAATTTTATTTATTTAATTATTTATTTCCATCTTCCTCTATAATTAAATAATTATTTTAATTATTTAGTTATTCATTAGCCTTTTCTCTCCATAATTGAATAAATTCTTATTTATTTAATTATTTATCATTTTCTTATTTCTATAATTAAATAATTATTTTTTAATTATTTAATTATTTATCATTTCCCTCTTCCTCTCATTAAATAATTAGTTTTAATTATTTAATTATTCATTTCCCTCCCATAAATTAAACATTTTCATTATTTAATTTGAATTTCTTATTAGCCTAGCCCTAAATCTCAAATAATTTCTTGAGTTTTGGTCCAACCTTCCCTATCCTTGTCTCAATTAATCTCATCCATTGATCATGTTACCTTATCTTTCAATCCTAGCCCTTCATTTGAATTGGGATTTCTATAAAAGTAAGCCATCACCTTCATTTCAACACTACAACCACAATCTTTGAAGTTTTCCTATCTTGAGATCTAGAGCTATCAATCATCAACATCAAACTTATCAAATATCTTGCATTTTATCTAAGAACAAAACACAGAAAAATTGAGAAGAGCAATGGAGATGATTCAACCATGGCACAAAGATTGAGTATTATTGCTTCATTATTTGTGATTTCTATTGTCATTTGTACTTCATTGTTGGATTAGGATCTTCATAGCTTGAATTAGATAGTTTGTGGTTGCTATTATTGATTCATGCTCATTCCCCAAATTCTACCTCGATCTATAGAGATAATGCACTTGTTGCATTGTTTTAAAGACATGTTGATGGTGGTGTGAAAATTTTAGGTGATAATGAGCCCCAATGTGACCTAGTGGATTGAGGGATGGAGGTTGGTTTCCCCCTTGAGAGATCGGACAAAAAAATAATTTTTAGGTTGAGCTCATGATAGGATAATGTGGTAGGTTTAGTGGAATAGAAGTCAAAAATAGAGTCAGATGGTGAAAGAATAGATTTGAGGGATAAGGGTATGGAAGAAAATGGATTAGGGGATGGGTGGGTGTGAGGAATTAGTGTTTGGATGGCTATAAATAAGTATGGGAGGGTCATTTTCACTCTCCTAGTTATATATTTTCAAAACCTTGAGAGTTTTTAGAGTGTGAAGGATTTGGTGAGATGAAGAGTATTTTAAGGATCAACTACCATGCAGAGTGCATTCATCAATTCTAGTAGCCAACCATGTCATCTGTGGTGGTATAAATCTAACCCATAGGTCCCTAGGTTTAGGTTTAGGTGGATTAAATGCTAGGTGATGTAGGTCAATCAAATGCACCAAATTATGAAATTGCACATTCGAAACCCAAAATGGTGCTTTTGGTGTGTTTACGTGTATTTGAAAAGTGAATTGGAACATTTGATTTTTTAAGTCAAATATGATTTTAGGTTCACAATGAATTGGAACAATTCTTAAAGGTTTAGTGCCACTAGAAAGGCCATTTGAGGAACTAGGAAAACTTAGAGTTAAAGCCCAACCCATGAATGAAAAGGATTTTGAGGATAAAAAATTGGGTACTAGGATGAAACCAAGGGTAGTGTACATTAGGTGAATTTTAAGACCAAATATTAGAAATATGCTCATCATTCTTTTCAAACAATACAAAAAAGGTATATTTTCTAGCCATATGATAATTTGAAGGTATACAAAGAATATATGTTTCAACATGAAATACCTTTGACTCATAATTCCAAACTTTTTAGATAGAATAAAAGTGGTATTAATCCCACATTAGAACATAAGATGAAACATAGCTTATCCAAATTAAAACATGGTAATTAATCCCATAAAAATAATGGAGATATAAGGTTGTGTGTGGATTTTACAAATTCAAATATCTTATCTTGAAAGATAATTAACCTTTACCAAGTATGGAAGCTATGTTGTCAAAGGTTACTAGATGTGAGATAATTTCTATTATGAATGGTTTTTATAAATACAAACAAGTGAAATGGATTAAAAAAATTTAGTACCCAATTTTTAGAGAGATAAGGACATGGATTTTATTAGACTAATTGGTGAGATAATGGTTGTTTATCAAGATGATGTGATAATATTTTCTCACAAGGCTATCACACATTATGAACATTTAGAAAATATTTTTAAATGACGGGTGTCTAGTGTATGTCATTTACTTGAATCCTAAGAAATGTGTATTTGTGTTCCAACAAGGGAAGTTGTTAAGTCATATCTATTCAAATGAGGTTGTAATTGATAGGATTCCCCAACCCAAGATAGTTGAGAGAATTCAATCATCGTTTGGACAAATAAACTTTTTTAGGAGGTTTATTCCTAACTTTAAAGAGAAGGTAAATTCCACATAAATTCTCAAGAAAGTGAAAAAATTGGGAGATGGGAACTAGATCAACCATTTAAATAAATCAAATAATTATTAACTAAATCTATTACTTTGGCTAGTCTAAATTTTACCAAACCACTTAAACTATAATTTTGTATCTTTTCACACAATAGTTACCATTTTTCTACAAAATAATAATGAATGTTTTGAAATACCAATTGTATTTTTAGAAAGTCAGTAGAGAATGTAAAATTGAAATATGACACAATGAAAATAAATCTCATGCTTTGGCGAATGCCATAAAATAATTTAGAGCATACTTAGTTTTGATTAAGATTAAGTGGGAAGATCCTGAACCCAAAAAAAACAACCATAGAGGCAATATAGAGGGGTCTCACAAGGAGTGAGACAAAAAGAAAAAAAAAAGGAAATAAAAACTAAAGAAAAAAGAAAACCAACAACCAAAAATAATAAAAATAGGACTAGTCAAAGACTATCAACCCAAGAAGACTAGTTATTGTTCACCAAGAAGGTGGAGGCATTTTATTTCCTACCACTCCTTGGTTAGGAACTACAACTTTTACTCAAAAGAAATGGGGCTCTTTTTTAGTTTTCTCCATGGAGGTAGGAAGAGCTTTCTCAATATATTTACCTTTTTTGTTGGAGCTAGAAGGGGGGATACAAGAGATTCCTCCCTTGCTCTCTTTGCACGATAATTCTTTAGCCCCTTTTGGAACAATTGGATGGTAAATGAAATATTCTTTATTGTTTCTTTACTATAATCAATAATTTCTTGCAATTTTAACATGATTCTATCTTGGTTTCTTTGAAGACTAACAACCTCCTTTCTCAAACTCATGAAATCCTTTGGAGACCCGGTAACTTATTTTAAGTTCCCAACCTCCTTTTCCAACTTGACCCATTTGTCAAATGTCTCAACCATTCCTTTCATCAACTCCCAATATTCCATATCTGCCTTTTTCAAAATTATAGTCTCCACATTTTGGATCTTCTTCTTGGTCATGAGAAATTGTGCAAGTTGTCATTTGAGGATGTTTGTTGCTTTGCATAGATCATTCACTTTCTTGCACAAATAGAAACAATTTTTGTAATGGTTTAGAGAGGCCAAATGATCAACCACTGTGTCTTGAGAATGCAAATCCTTATTCTGAGGAGAGGGAGGGGTGCTATCAAAGAAGGTGTGGTGTGGAGGAGAGTTGGTAGGGGAGTCCTTTGGGGTGACATCTAAGGAAGGGGACTAGGAAAAGCCATAGTTATCATCAAAAATCAAAATTTGGGGAGGTCCTCAAAGGAAAACCTTTTCTTACCATAAAAAGAAAGGGAGGTAGCCGCAATATCTATTCCTTTAGAAGCACAAGGGGGGTTATATTGGGTAACTCTGCTCTAAGGGAGGGGGTGAAATTAGCAGTCGAGGAGGGAGTTATAGGATTATTAGAAGTATTGTCTAATATTAAGCCCTTTTGGACAATGGAGAGATTAACAATACAAGGGAGTGAGGCAACAACTAGGGAGAAAGCCAAATTGTACCAATAGATCATATATTAAGCCCTAATGGAGCTCAACATGGGATTTACTTTGTTTTGCACTGCTTTAACAATTGTTCCAATGAAGAGTGTATCTAGAAAGAAAAGTTCATTATCAAGTTATGATGGAAATGATTGAGCATAGGGAACAACTGAGAGTGAAATATTTTGTACTAGCCTTTGAGAGTTACATACCTCATCAAAACCTCAACAATTTTCTTTCAAACCCCAGGCATGTCCTCTTTATTGAAACCATTATGTAGACGATTGATCCTCTCATCCCTTTTTAAGAAATTCTCCATATAATTATGGCAGTTCCCCTTAGGATCCTTGCGTAAGTTAGCTCCTTCAAGAGGAAGACCCATGGCCATCAAAATCATTTCAACACTGATCAAGAAAGAAAGGCCCCTCACCTTGACTAGGCCTTCCCTCTAGGAATTTGCAAACTCCGTCGAGAGGGAAGGGTCATAGCCATTCAACACCTCAATATAGGAGGCTAGCTTTCCCTTCTAAAGAATAGACTAGACTTCCTAATCATTCCTCATAGACTCACAGTTGTTAGGCTCTTCCTGAATGAGCTCTCCACCCATAGAAAATGACAGAGAAGCAATAAAGTAGTAACTATAAACCAACCAAAGGTAAATTCAAAATCTTTTAGCATACAACATAGAAGCGAGATAACAATGAAACTTGCTAAAATGAGTCAGAAGTGAGAATATATCATATTTATTCATGCAAATGGGGGGTATTGTAATCCTTACACTCTTGAGATAATTTCATATTAATTTATGACATGGGGTGTGCTAAGAGATCCGCCTTCATTAATGATAGAAACTCTCACGTGCTCCGAGAGTTGGTTCATATCATACAAACTTTAATATTTTGGAAAAATTCTCCTAAGTTAGCCATCCCATCTGTAGAGTAATTTCCTTCCTAGAAAATGTGCACAAGTTTGTGTTGCTCAATTCTCACCATATCCTTGCAAGTGGCCTTAATGAGGTCATGGAAACACCACCTGGGGTGGCTTCCCATTTCAACATCATGATGGCATTTTTGGAGTCTCCTTTTATGATCACTTTATTAAGACCTCTTTGTTTAGTCAGTAGAATAACATGAAAAGTGGCTTCCACCTCAGTAAAATTAGAAGACTAGGTACCAAAATTGTATCTTTAATTTGGATAACCTTGACAACAACTAAGTATGGTATATATGAGGTATAGGTTAGTTATTATCATCATGTGGAGTATTTTTTCTTGGTGAATACTATTGGAGGTATCCCCTTTGAAGTGGATTAGGAGGGTTCCCCCTCAAAGGGGATTAGGAGGTTGCTCCCTTAAAGTGGAATATTATTAAAAGATATTTGAAAAATATTATTATTATATTATTATATTGTCCAAGTTGTTTCTTTACAAGTGGTATCAAAGCACGATCTTGGCACTATGAAGGTAAGACATTTTTTTTCATTTTTGGAGGTCATTTTGGGAAGCACGTACCTCTTAGATTTTGGAAAAAAAAAATCCAATTTTTTAAGGGTTTTTGAAGAACATATTAAAGCATCTACAATCCAAATTTTAGTGAAATTGGAGCAAAATTAAGCAATTTATTATACAATTAGGGTTTCCACCAAATTCATTTTGGGAAGTGCATATCTCTTAGATTTTGGTAAGACCTTTTCTAATTATTTGTGGGTTTTGGAGGACACATTAAAGCTTTTACAATCCAAATTTCAAGGAAATTAGACCATAATTAAGCTATTTATTGTAGAATGAGGGTATCTACCGGATTCGTTCTCAAAGCTACAAATCATCTAATTTTTTAGATATTTTTTCTAGGAAATTCTATTTTAGACTTATTAAGATACAATAAAAAATTTAAATTCATTGGATTAATTTTGTGTGACTTATTGTAGAATTAAGCTTTCTACCAAACTCACCCCCAGAGCTACAAATTAGTGAAGTTTTTGAGGTTTTTGGGAGGATAGTAATTCACAAAAAGAATTAGAATTTAAATAATAAGAAGAACAAGTAGAAAAAGAATAACATCAATAACAAGAATAGAAAGAACAAGAAAAAGAAGTAGAAGAACAAGAACAAGAACAAGAGAAAGAAAAAAAGAAAGAACAAGAAAAAGAGAAAGGATAAAAGGAAGAACTAAAAAAAGAAAAAACCAAAAAAAGAGATGAAGATGAATATTTTCATTATTAATTAGCTTTGAGGATAATGCTTTTGTGAAGAGGGGGAATGTTATGCCCCTAACCTTATAATATGTGTTGGGTTATGAGTAGTCATCTTGTGTCTACCTTAACTCTTAAATAAGTTACATAATCATTATTATAATCATATATAGGTATTTAGGTTGTCCTAGGCATTATATTTAAGTATCTAAGTTAGTTTGGATTGTATCTAAGAAATAAGTATGGTATATATAGTGTTAGAGTAATAGGTTAATCACCTAATTAATTAATTCTTGACTAATTAATTAGGTCCCCTTTGCTTTATTCACTTAAGCTAAAATAAGGAACTTATTTTTGCATTATTAAATTAGCTTATAGTGTCTCATTACATAGGATGGTGACACTTGTCACATGCTAATTTAATCCTCTCCTAGGGTTTCTATCTCCTTTTCATAAGGTTTGATCTCTTATTGTAATTATTCATTCAGTTTATTTACATCAATACATTATCTAGTTGTTGAGAACTATTGTACCTTTGATCTTCTCTTTTGTGATAGGTAATTGATTGTAGGTGATTTTTGGGTATTGTGGAGTTAATTTTGCAACTTCAACATGGTCTCAGAGCTCCAGATTTGTAGCTTCCTATTCAAAATGAGGGATCCAGCCTTGAGAAAAATTTTGGTGCATCATGGAGTGAAAAAAACCTCCCCATTATGTCTAGAGTGGCTGAAAACCTAAAGATTGATTATTGTTTCATGAAAATCCGAGAAGTTGAAATCTAGGCAAAAAAAATTTGGGGCATGTTTTTTCAAATAAAAAAATTTCATACAATTGTACGAATCCATATGACCATACATGTCTATATTGCACCATATGGGTACAATGCCATTAATGTGTAGGCACTTGGCTTAAAAAAAACCACAAGCTATTTTTAAAAAAAAATAGGCAATTCAAAAACTTTTGCAATGGCGGTATTATTTTTTTGATAGCTGAATTTTTTTTTCAATAGGTTTTAATAATTCAGAATGATGACAGCTTTGAATATTCCTTCAAAATATTCCGTATAATATTCCTACCACTCTGCTCCACCTCTACTCACCCAATGATGCTTGAAAATCACTCTTCTCTATAGCCCTTGAGGGCTTCACTTTCTAGGCCCACGGTCACATCACTGACCAAGAGCTCTGACTCAGCCCTAGGCGGCCATCCACCTAGTCTTCCATAGGACCAAGGGCCTATTGTTTTAGCCCCTAGGTCATCCTTAATGCCAAATTGGACAAGTTTTCAAAAATCAAGTGTAACTTGGGCATCCTATGTCCATTTTTTGAAAAATTATATCTCTGGAAAGATGGTTTCAAGCCCTATCCAATGGTGCAATATTTCTTTCCTGATTCTGCCCCAAAAAATTTTACAATCAATTGAAATCAAATATTCTTTTATGCTCTTCTAGGGTCATAAATTGAGCATACATGCTCCATTTTTTGTAAACAAATAGGCATAAAAAATGTGCTTCAATGCTCTATCTAGATATGTAGACCATTTTTCTAGAAAATTCACTAGGTACACAGATAATTGTATGAAGTGATTTTTTTCTTTTTTAGCTTTTTTTCTTTCAGAGTTGCATTGGGGTTTGTTTTTTCATGCTGTGGGGGATATTTTTATTTCTTTCCTTCTCTATATGCATAAGAGAATGGAAAACCTTTCCCAAAAATTATTTTAAGAACCCTAAACATCATGGCAGATACTTGTTTAATTGAACATCTTACGCTACATAACTATCACATTTGGAAATCTCATATGACCAAATTACTCATGTCTAAGGGTTTATGGTTCACTTTGGATGAAGTTCAACTAGCATTGAATCGCTAGTTTGAGATACTTCAACATAGGAACAAGATGGATGAAGCTATAGGACTGATTTTACTGCATGTTTTAGACAATATCTTGTTTCATCTTGAGTCTTGAACCACTTCTAGGGATATGTGGGAAAAGTTCAATGATATTTTTGACACCATCAATGAGTTTCAAGCACTTCAGATTGAGGCAAAGTTGAATTCTTTGGTACCTGATTATTTCTCCTCCATTAAGGATTTCTTGGTGAAATTTAAGTCCCTTAGATTAGTTTTGAAGGATTGTGGGAAGAACAAAATTGACAAAGAGTGCATTTTCTTGATATTGTTTAAGTTTCAAGGCCCATTTCAGGTCTTCTCTTCCACATTTTAATATACCATGGATGCATTACGTAATTATTTTACTATTCCTACCTTTGAGGTTTTTTACAAGTGTTTGACATGAGAATAGTCAAGGTTGGTTCAATTAGATGCTCTTTCAGGTTCAAAAAACCATGCATTGGTAGCACAACCATCTAATGGGAAACACAAGAAGAAATAGAAACCTAAGATAGATTCATCAGGTAGTGAGAATCCCTCCAACACACCTCTGAACTTAGAACATAAACCACATTCTACTCCCAAGCATGATAATTCTTCTAACTCTGGTGAGTCTTCCTCCAATATGAAGAAGAAATCAGGTGAACCTTGCAATTTTTGTGGTAAGGAAGGACATCCAATTACTAGATGTTGGAAAATATTAGAGGCTTTAAAGGAATTCATGCATAAACATAACATTTCAACTCCTTAGTCTTCTTCCACACATACAAGAAAATGGCATGCTCTTTCTGCACGAGCCTTACCTTCAACATCTACTTGGATACTTGATTCAAGTGTTTCTCACCACATGACACATACCCAAAATTTAATTACCACTCTTTCACATTGTGGCACTTCACTGATTGCAGTTGGTGACTCTACTTAGCTTTTAGTTTGGGTTCAAGTTTTGTATTTTTGGAAGGTGGTTGCCTTCAGGATGTTCTCATTGTTCCTGATATTTCAACCAACCTTCTTTCAATTTATTATATTTGTCATTTTGGAACTGGTAGGATAGTTGTGTTCTCACTACATGATGTGGTTATTTGAGACCTCCATGATCTTGATATTATTGTGGCTACTAGGAGTGTTGATTATGCATCATGAATATACAAATTTGATGGATTTGAGAGCTCGACTAGTTCCAGTTCATCTCTCATAGCACATAAAAATTTAGTAAGCTTTGGCATGAGCATTTTGACCATATCAATTACAAATATCTCTAACATATTAGTACACATGCATTGGTGTTAGGGATCCCTAAGATTTCTTGCACATATGGTGTTTTTTGAGGTTGTGTCCTTGGTAAGCATCATCGAGATTATTTTCTTATAAGTAGAGCCACACATGCTAAGGTACACTTAGAATTGGTACATAGTGACCTCATGTCATTTTTGACTCCTTCATTTTTAGGGGCCAAATATGGGATCACATTTATTGATGACTTCTCCAAGTGTATATGGGTGTACTTTCTTAATTACAAGAGTGATGTGTTTGATTCTTTTAGGATATTAAGGCATTTGTGGAGAAGTAGTCCGGTCTTTCTATTAGGTAGATACACATAAATAATGGAGAGGAGTATGTCAATCAAGATTTCAAGGACTTTTATACTATGGATGGATTGCAACATTAGCTTACAATTTCATACATCCCTCAACAAAATGGTGTTGTTGAGTGAAAGAAAAAATATTATGGGAGATGGCCAATTGTATGATTTAGTCATGAGATATGGATTCTTCATTTTGGGTTGACGCAGTGAATTGTGTCAATTACATTCATAATCAGATACCTCATAAGGTATTATGACATATGAATCCTGAGGAGGCTTGGACCTATGTCAAGCCTGATGTATCTTCATTCAATTTTTTTGGTAGTGAGGTTTGGGCATACATTCCAGATGCTTAACAAAAATCCATGGAAAGGAAAATCCAACCACTCATATTTGTCAACTACTATGAGGATTTTAAGGTGTACATGTTGTTTGATCCTAATTCCAGATGGGTCTTGTTTCAACAAGATGTCCAATTTGATGAGTGCTTTCCTTAGATGTATTCTTCATCACCAAATTCTCCCTCACTACCTACTCCTCTCACTTCATCTCTTGAGGATGATGATGATGTTCCACCTTCTCCACCACCTCTAGATATTCATCCTTTACCCAAGTGGGCTCACAATACTCTTGATGCAGTTGGATATTTAGTAGGTGATCCTTTAGATTCTTGTCATACTCCCTGACATACATTAGGTGCTAGTCTTTTGATTCATGCCATTTTGGATGATCCTCAAAAAAATTAAAATGCGGTAGGTACTCCTAAGTGGGATGGTGTAATAGAGTGATGGATAAAATGGGTGACAGTAGTACACAGGTTGGATTTCTTGATACATACCTAAGGACATGGAAAGAATGAGTTGAAGAAGAAACAAGCTATAATTTCTAGGTAGGGGCAAGCTACCCTAGAATATTAGGGACTCATTTTTTATTTACCCTAGGTGTTTGATGTAGGGGCATCCTTAGGGAATCATGGTTCAAATTTTTATAGTGTTAAGGAAGTTTAAAATCTATGGTATATTATATGTTTGAAATTTGGTTGATAGTATGCAATGAGAAAAGTTGATGAATTTTACTACAATTTGTAATTGGGTCTTGTACTTTTAGGAGTAGTTTTATGTAATATTTTTTGATATGGTATTAAATTTTGAGGTGATTTGGACTAGTCTAAGTCTATGGTTTAATGAGTGGATGTTTACAAGTTGAAAATAGTGTTTGGTTAGAACTATTTTGATTGTGGAATGTTTATTAGGTTTCTACCAAATGATGGATGTTTCAGAAGATTGTGATGACTTTTGTAGAGGTGTGTGTTATAATATATGGAGAATCTCTAGCATTAGAAGTTTTAAGTTTGTTACTTTTATTCAACAACACACACCTTGAGGCCAATGTTGATCATGTGTGACGCTAAGGATATATATATATATATATAAACTTTCAAGCCATTTGTATGTAATAAAATAAGATCAAGGAAAATAGAGGTATAATAGGTAAGTATATTAAGGAGGGAGTGAAAATTAATTGGTTGAGTGAAGTAACAAGGAGTATGATACAAAGTGCAATCATGTGAGTGCATTGTATGAGAACCCTATGGTGTTATTTTTTACTTGAATTTAACTCATATGGAAAGTTTAGAAGTGATGTTTCCAATTTATGTGCTAGTATATGTGAGAGGACATTGCAACAATTTGTAAATGTGTTTATGAAATCAATATAATAAGAGATATTTTGGAGGCTAGGTTTTTCCCTCATCAAGGGGTTTTCCTAGGGAATATTTTGTGTCAATTGATATGTATTTATGTTTTATGTGTATTTCTTTTGGTGGGGAACACATTGTATAGACCTTTGGACCCTCTAACCATAAATGCATCACTCTAGATATCTAGAGGCCATATGAGCATCCAAATATACCACAAGGAAAGAGAAAAATATGACAGAGGGATAAGATATGAGAGTAGGGATAAGGAGTATAAATATAAGAAAATTTGAGGAAAATATATGAATGTAACATAGATATGAGTACCACCCAAGCATATGTGATGGATATATGTATGCTTGTAGTATGAATGTACCTTGTAAAAGAAACATGTGATATGAATTTATTAATAGACTGATTGCATGGTTTATATTAATGTGTAAAATATTTTGTAATATTTTTCTGTGTAAATTTTTATTTACCAAAACTATTCTAGTTTACTTCTTATTGCCCCAACCCTAGGGTTAACTCTAGCTTAAATAATCTAAACCTTGTGTTTTTATTTATTCTTAGCATGTGGTTCCATTGTTAGAACCCCAATTTGTAGGTGCATAGGAAAAAACATAAAAAACAAGGAAGGGAGTTTGATGTTAATGAAAAAAATTATAGTCATTGAGATGTGTGGTAGAACATACTAGGTGTTAATCCTTAGTGAGGGGTTAGGAACTTATGGGTGACAATGGAATGGGAGGAGATCTAAAATGACATGACCATTAAGATAAATATATTCTAATGCTTGAGATGAATAAAATGAGATAAAAAATAGATAAAAATAAATTAAAGTTTTGTGGAAAAAGGAGATAGAAATAAAGTGAGATAAATTATTTCTAAAATTGAGATTGGATTGGAAGAAATTTGTAGATAACCATGACTAAGAAAAATAGAGAAGATGAAATAAGGGTTGAATGTATTCAAGAAAGACTAGAGGAAAGGTGCCAATAATGAATATAAAATATGTAAGAGGTATGTGTAGATAATTTCAAGAGGGTTTTAGTTGAGATACCCTTAGATTAGAGGTAGGAAGATGCTCAATGTGCATGACACTAATCAATATTGAAAAACCACAAAAGAAAATATTATCAAAATGATAAAAAAATTAAAAGAATATGATTCATCAACAACAAATAATGGCTTGCATCCTTGGATGAAAGATATTGTAGTCATAGTGGAAAATTGAAGGCTTTGAAGTAGTGGTGCTTAGCCTATGTGAGGAAGAAACCAAACATGAATTACCAAGAAAGATGCTAATTGTTTCCAAACTAGTTTCATAATAAATGGTGAGTTTGAGGATCTAGTAACCATAATATTTGGATAGAACACACTCAACCTCTATGATGACCATTAGAATAGTGAACCAATTAGGTATAATGGGATACAAAGAAGGGAATAAATTAGTACATTATTTTCTAGTAAAGATCATGAATGAAATAAGATTATGATAAGATATATTAGTGAAAGAAATGAATTTACCATGGAGACTTTAGAATTATTGGGAGAAACCAAACCAATACAAATGAAAAAGATAGTGCAGGTGTTAATGAACATAATCAATCAACAAATAAAAATCCAAAATAGCCATCCCTTAACCTAAAGAGACAATATGAGGATATAAATCCTTATACAAAAATTTACCTCTTTTATTGTATAAGATGGGGAAAATATCGAAGAAGACATAATTATTGAATCCTTCCATAGGCTTAGAGGAAATGAGAGAAATAAATAATTTTGTAAGAAAATTGAAGATATATTGGGTAGTGAGTTCTTTAATATTCAATTGCATACAAACAAAGGTAGAGAAATTGATGTATGAGCATCTAGGGTGTAAGAGCAATCTTCCATCCCCAAAAAAAATTGTTTATTTTGATTTATGTTAGATGTGGTGAATAAATTCTCAATAATGACTAAAAATGGCATGGTTACTATTTTTAGTAAGCTGGCGTTTGTGCATGTATGGACATGAAATCTTACGCAAAGCTCTAAAATGGTGAAATGAAGCCAATGGTAAAGAAATCACTTCAGTACGATTTGTCATTTGTGAGATATTAATGTTTTTGTCTTCAAAATCCCTTTTAAGATACTTAAAGTCAATTTTGAGGCACCTAGAGGATCTAGATGGGCCCAAAAAAATGGCCAAAAATCCAAAGTTCCTATTATGCCTTGCATAACCACCCCATTTTAAACTTGTTTAGTATAGGTCCCCCTTGTTATGTTTTGTTTCCTTTGGCCTTTTGTTTTCTGCCTTGGGCGTTTTCAGTTTTGTTTTGGCGAACGCGGGACCGGGACCGAAACCGAACTTTGGAATTTCTTCTAAGTTCTGGTTTCCGTTCCATTCCTGGTTCCGGTTCTGCCCCTTTGCGCTTGTTCTTTTTGTTTTGGCGGGCGTGGGACATGAAACAAAACTAAACTTTAGAACTTTTTCTAAGTTCCAGGTTCCGGTTTCGTTCTGGTCCCGGTTCCGCCAGTCTTGTTTGTTTGTTTTGCCTTTGTTCTTTTCTTTTGGTTGTGGGGTGTTTTCTCCCCTTCTTTTCCTTCTTTCTTGTCTTTTTCCTCATTTTCTCTTTGTGTGGTGTCAGAGGCAGGGTCAGGATGGAATCCGAACCTGAAACTTTGAAAAGTTTCAGTGTCGGATTTGGTTCCACTCCTGCCCCCGTGTGGTTCGCTTGGGATCGATTTTTGCTCCAATCCTGCTTGCGTTTGTTTTCGTGTTTGTTCCTTGTGTTTGGACTCTTTTGCGGGGTCGGGTTCGGGATAGATTTGGGATATGGAGTTGTTACCAATTTCACTTTCCTCATCTAGTTCCGACTCCGCCCCCCGCCCTGCTGCGGTCCCGATTACTTTGCTTTTTGCGGACGCGGAGCTAGAATGTGGGCTGAACTTGGGAATGATGGTTATTTGCATATTCAGTTCCCATTCCGACTCCGGTCCTAGTTTTGATTTCATCTTAGTCCCGCCTCCGCCAGAGTCGATTTTTTGCTAAATTTGAGAAATGGAAAGGTATGAAAGGTAAGACGAAGAATGGTGTTTTTCTATGCTTTTAGAGGACTGATAAGGGCATTGTTTTGTAGGATTAAAGCATGTCGAGAACATCTGATGTTATTTCTCAAGGAATCTATTGGAAAATGTGCCTCAATCTTACTGGCATGAAACTCCTGAAGGAGTAAAGTCGGTGAGACCCTCTAGAAGTCTTGTCGACTAGCAGTTGTGTTCTATTCATTTGAAATGCTTAGGTCGCCAAGACTTTTCGATCACTGTGAGTTTTTCTATCTCTCTCCACCCGGGGAGAACTCTCACCGACAGTTGTTCACAAGGTTGAAGCATCGTGGAGACTCTTGCAGCTCGGTATGATCTCCTGCTGATAGTTGTGGTCTCGTCGATGGGTATATATATGTCTTCAGTGAGACTCCTGGTGATAGGTAGCATCGGGGAGAGGTGTGACCTTCGAAGACTCTTACCGACTAAGGATCTCTCATTGATGGTTTAACTCTTCGGTGCGACTTAAGGGCTCTATATGACTCATAGCGAATGCGATAGTCTTGTCGATGAGTCTGCTGTGGACTTTGATGAGAGGTCTCGCCGATCTTGCTGATAGCGATAGTCTAGGCGATGGTCTTGGATATCGGTATGAATCTTGCAACTCGTTATGACCTCTTGCCGATAGTTGTAAGTTATGCCGATGGCGTTGATGGAGCATTGTAGCATCAGGGAGACACGACTAGTGTCTCACCGACATGTGATTCTTCTTGAACGACTTTTGACCATCTGAAGATCCTACGTGGTGTGTGTTCAACCAATCAGAGGAAGCTGGAGGCGAACCGTTGGCAGTTAGACTGTTGTGACCATTCCTGTGAGGAAGATCAATAGACTATGAGCGATATGGATATACTCTGTAATCGAAGATGATGATTGGTTCGGTGAATAGTAAAAGATCTAGACATAGAGGAAGAGGCCGCGAGTCTTAAATGACAAATGGGATGTTTGCTGGTGAAAGTAGATCAATGTTAATGACAGTGCTTCAGAACATTCAAAGCAGCTTTGTGGGAGCAGTTTTCGAGGTTGAGGATGAAATGCGTGATGTCTTAATGGCAGACACGGGGGCTGTGAGTTAATGATGGTGGTTGTGAAAGATTTGGAAACCATTCCTGAGAGTGATCTTTCGCCGACATGAATAGAATGCACGCATTTAATGCATCATTGACTTTGTTCAAACCTATTTCTGTAACCGACTTATTTTGTAAACCCTAAAATGTGGCCGACTCATTTTTTGGTGCATTTGGTATATATGGCGTTTTCGCCTCTTTGTAATAAAGAAAAAAGTAGATATAGAAAAATAGAGAGATATTTTCATTTTTATCTTCTTTTCTTTTGGTTAAGAATTAACAGTTAGGGTTAGAAGGTAGATAAAACTTGAGAGTAGAAATAGAGTAGAAGTTAAGTTTAGCAGGAGGAAGTAATGTATCTTCCAGATTTTCTTAGTATAGATGGAGATAATTCGAAGACATGGGTTTTCTGTACATTGGTTATCTTGCCAGATTTGTAAATGTTGTTTATCTATTTCACCAATAGTAGAAGTAGCCATATTTAAATTTACTTCATATTGTGCTCCAGAATGGTATTTATCTTGGGTTAATTATTTGATTTGTAAAGCTTTCAAGGAATGAAATTTTATCTTATGTTTTGTTTAAATGATGATTTGCAATCTACTATTAAAGTTTGCACTATGAGTGAATGAAACTTTGTATTAATTACATGTTAACTTTATTCTGCAGTTTCAGTTTAGGAATTCCTTGGAAGGTAACAAGTCTGATTAGTGGGATAAATCAATATTCTCTTCAGTTTAAAAGCTTTAATCTATCTTTTTTCTATTTTCTTTAAAACCACTGGTTAAAGTAGGTTTAAATATATGTTTGATCTTATAACAATCCAAAAGCTCAAAACCAATAGGCCCCTTGAACATTACAGCCATATTGACCACTTCGTGAAACAACAATGTTGTGAACCAACATCAAAGACCTTGGGAGGTGATTAGTTTGATTGTTGATTGTCTTTTTCAGGAGAGGTGAGATATTTCACTTTTATCTTACCTACATGTTGTGGGTCAACTTGGCACCATCAACAGATCTGGGGCTAGAAGGAGGGCTAGAAGAGAAAACAGGATAATATTTGGTTTTTCTCACTAGAGAGGTCCCATAGAGTTCTTCGATCAACCAAAAACCCACCGCCTTTGATAGAACTCAAGACCCCAACAAGACACAATATTTACAAGACTCGGGCAACCATTATACCACCCTTGTCAGCTCCACTCACTCCACCAGGATTTTCACCAATACCCTAGTGGATACCCGTCAATCCACTACCAAATCCATCTCAATTACCATTACAGCTGGTTCAACCCATCCAACAGTTGGCTCAACCCCCACCATCGTCACCAATGGCATTTTTTATGAATAATCCCTCTCCATTGGGGACTATTCCTGGAGGCTTTCATGATATGCCTAAGAATCCTGAGAGATTATATCCCAAATACATTCATGGCAAATCAAGAAGTGCTAAAGAGCACATACAAGCTTTTAAGGATGCTTGTACCAGAGCCAAAATAGCTCACCATGATGTGGTTTGTAGGTTGTTCCCTTATTCCTTAGGGGATACGGTGTACAACTGGTATCTAAACTTTCCACAAGGTTCTATTATGAGCTGGACAGACCTGGAGAATGCTTTCATCAATCAGTTCAGAGTTTATGTGGATCTAGCCATTTTTTTCCACCAATTTGCTACCATTAGGAAGGAGCCATGTGAATCCCTGCCCTTGTTTAATACCAGGTTTCAACGAATGTATAGGAGACTACAGGACCCCTATCTAGTTGCTAAGAATAGTGCCATTTAGGCCTATTTTAGAGTTATAGACCCTTTGCATGGCATGTTCCTACAAAGGACTTATCAGCCGGTAGATATTGATTCCCTGTCTAAAGTTTATCATCTAGCCATCAAGCTGCAACAACAAACTAGCTCTCAATAAGGAAACTTGGGAGGAGGTTTTCCTTCAATGGGGTATCAGATGCTTAACCCAACCCCTTTATTCAATATTGTCCTAGGGATGTTTCCTTCCCATTATGGACCTATATCTGAGTTGCAGACTCAATCTCCTATTCCATTCTTTGCCAATGGAGCTCCTGACTTCTCTCAACAATCACAAGCTCATCATGGTCCACATGGTCATCATAACCAAGCTAGAATACTAAATCTCGTCGGTCAGCCACCTATTGCTAAGAGTGTTGAGAGTGAAAAGAAAGTTGAACTCACGAACGAGGTGGAGACCCTAAAGAAAAATCTATCTCAAGTCACAAATGATATGGATTAGCTTAAACTAAACCCCTCTCAGAACCAAGGTAATTACCCTAATCAGAGTAATAACAATCAGGGTAATTATTCGAACAACTACAATCACAGCTAGAGGAATTATCAAGGCCAAAATTTCCCTAACCAAGGCTATCAAAATCAAAATAGAGGATATAACTAGAGGCCAAATAACAACCGACAATGGAATAAGGGGCCAAATAACGGTGCGGTTCCTCACAATTATCAAGCTAATGAGGACAGGCCACATGTTGTGAATGTGGCTAACCTCAATTTTATGACTAACTGATGCAGGTTGCATGATATTGCAGCTCATTCCGAGGTAAACTACCCTGAAATGGAGAAGGTCATAAAGATGGCATAGGCAGATGCCCAAACGTTCCAAGGGAATTCAAACAAAGGAGGTGGCTCAGTGGATACAACTATGACTTATGACCTCTTTGAAGAAGAACCTTCATTCCCAATGCAGAATGAGAATGAACAAGAGGAAGATGCGTATGATGCCCAAGCCTTTCAGACAAAGGGAGGAAACTTTTTAAGAAATCAGAATAAGGGTTCATTCACTACATTTGCACCACCTAACCATATGGTGCCTCTGAATCAGGGTGCTGATAACAACCCTCCTCCACCAAAGGGTCCACCTGACTTTCATAACAAAGGTAATTCATCTGGTGTTTTCAAATGTAATGCAAGCTATAACATAGAATTTGATATTGTTTCTGAGATGCAGAAACAAAAAACCTCTTTATCATACTTTGACATCCTAAAGTGGAGCCCTGCCCAATGAGATATAGTGTTGAAAGCTTTGGAAGAAGCTGACAAAACAAAAGGGAAAACCAAGGTGGCACCCGCTGCAGACATGAACGCAACTTTGTTCAGAAGCAAGGTAGGTACCCCACCATTTCTTTTAAGTTTGAGAATCTGTAGGAAGAATCTACATAATTATTTGCTAGATTCAGGGGCTTCTGGCAATGTGATGCCATTTTCTAGATGCAAGAAATTGGGATTGAACCCTGTCCAAACAAACAAGAAGGTCATCCAACTCGATAAAAAAGAGGTTAATGTAGTTGGAGAATTGAGAAATATACATGTGCAAGTAGGATCTGACCCTAGGATTTTAACCAATATGGATAGTCAAGTAGCAGACATTCATGAGACTTATGGTATGCTGTTGAGCAGAGATTTAATGAAAAGTATAGGGGGATATCTCTCCCTTGAATTTTCACACATGTGGCTACCATGGAGTGGAATGCCTACCCAGATTAGGATTGAGAGTGAACCTCGCCTCAAACATATCATCACTGA
Source organism: Sequoia sempervirens (assembly GCA_007258455.2). Taxonomy (NCBI): domain Eukaryota; kingdom Viridiplantae; phylum Streptophyta; class Pinopsida; order Cupressales; family Cupressaceae; genus Sequoia; species Sequoia sempervirens. The sequence continues at coordinate 1,074,868,977 of VDFB02281492.1, read as the reverse complement.
GTATGATTGTCCCAATGAGGTAGCTTATTTTGAAACCGAAATAGGGGTTTATAAAAGAGAGGAAATTATGACCTTTTCGATTCTTGATTCTAAAGATTTGTCAATGTAAAAATTCCCTAATCCCATGATTAATGAAAGCCAACAGGTATTGATCAGGAAGCTGCAACATGATCAGCTGGTCTTAGGGGAAGATATCGATTTGCAGAGTCTTCTACTCCCTAATTGGTGCAGGGTGCATTACCAAGATCATTAGGAACTGACCTGCCAACCTTGCATCAGTGTTTTAAACCATGTTTCCCAAACTAAGGAAACTAGCCTAAGTCACCTTAAGACCATTTCAAACCACTTCTCATTCGAAGCCAAATATGTAATAATGTTAACTAGGAATAATATACCTTTAGAGGAAGCTCCTCCTCAAACTGAACCTACCCCGGTCACAATACCAGACCAACATAGTTACGATAAACAACCCCAAGGTTTGTTTGATACCCCTACACTCACAAGTATACCAAAACCCAAGGGATTAATCAAAGATGCAGATAACTCTCGGAAGAATATCCTAGGATTACATAATATATCTAAGCAGGAATCGGATATTGCACCTGATGAACCTATTAAACACCCATTCCCAATATTTGATGCAAAAGATCAGGTGGCCTCACCTATGGTTCATCTTATCCAAACACCCATAACAACCTCAAAGGGATCAACCTCAGCTCATGATCAGCTATGGACCCTCACGTTTGATGGATCCAAATCCAAAACAGGGTGTGGTGTTGGGATCGAATTAACCAGCCTGAAAGGGGAAACATTTTTTGCTTCTTACAGGTTGCAGTTTGGATGCACTAATAATATAGCATAATATGAAGCATTAGCTCGAGGACTGATGTTGGCACATCAGAAGAAAGTTACTGCCTTGATGGTTAAAGGAGATTCATAAGTGATTATCAAGCAAGTACACAGCCAGTACACATGTCATAATAAAAGGCTGACAACTTATAGAAATCAGATTTGGAACCTGATTGAAGACTTTGATGCTTTTGGGATTAGTTTAATTCCTAGAGAGGAGAATCAAATAGTTGATTCATTAGTTGTTGCTGCAAATACCCTAGAGCCCATGCAAGGCTCCAAGCTTAAGAGATTCTCAGTAGAATTGATATCCACCCTGGTTGTCCCTGATAATGTCAGGAACTTTCAAGTCTTCGTCGATGATTGACATATCCTTGCTTTTCTAGCAAGCTCAGATGTTTTCGAAAGATAGATCATCGATGAGTCCGACAGGGATCAAGGAGACTAGAACCCTGAAGACTACGATATAGAGGGGGTCCTCAATTTAAAAATTAATAGCATTCCCAAGGGAATGGTGGCCTTAGAAAGAATTTTTGATTCAGACCCAAGGGCTCGGGAAAAGGTATCAATCGAAGATAAAGGAGGTGAATATGAAACTGTTAACCTAGCTGATTCTGGCCCTGAAAGAAATGTTTACATAGGGAAATCCTGCCCTGGAGCAATTAGAAAAGATATACTAAGGGCACTAAAGAAAGATGTTGCTGTAATTTTTTTGGGGTATGAAGATCTAAAAATATTTGATACTTCTGTGATAACTCATACTATTCCTTTGAAGCCTGAAGCTAGACCATTTCAGCAGAAACAACGTCTTGTCAATGCCCTGATTGAACCACTGATCTTTAAGGAAGTTCAGAAATTACTTTATGTAAGAATAATCTTCCCTGTGCGACATTCAACATGGGTGGCTAATTTGGTTCCAGTTCGTAAGAAGAATGGAGAGATTAGGCTATGTGTAGATTTCCAAAATCTGAATAGAGCTTCGGAAAAAGACAACCCACTCCCTTCTCTGGATGAAGTCTTGCGAACTGTCAATGGGTCTTAGATGATATCATTCTTGGATGGCTATTTCGGGTACAATCAGGTGATCATTAATTATGAAGACAGAATGAAGACAACCTTCACTACTAAGTGGGGAACATTTGCTTACAAGAGGATGCCATTTGGTTTGATAAACGCTGGAGCAACCTTTCAACGTGCCATGGACGTAGTGTTCAAAGATTTGATTGGTAAATGCATCATCGTTTACATGGATGACCTGATAGTATTCTCTAAAGATAGACTAAACCATGCTGCAGACTTGGCTAAAGTTCTTGAAAGATGTATCCAATATGGTGTTTCTTTGAATCCAAAAAAGTGTGTGTTCAGGGTTTTTGAAGGGAAACTTTTGGGACACATAATCTCGGAAAGAGGGATATCGATAGATCCAGACCGAGTTGAGTCTATTTTAAAGTTAACCATGCCAGGAAGTAAGAAGGAGATGAGATTTTTCTTTGGGAAGATCAACTTTGTGAGAAATTTTATCACAAGTTTTGCAGAGATTGTTAAACCTTTGAACGAAATGATGAAGAAAGATGCTAGAATGGAATGGAGTAATGAGGCAAAGGCTGCCTTTTCTCAGGTTAAGCAATCCATTTCGAAGGCGACAGTCCTCACCAGCCCTAACTACTTGAAGCCATTTTATATTTATTCTTTTTCCTTTGAACACTCATGTGTCGTTGTCCTAACACAATGAAGAGAGGAGGGGGATGAAAGGATAATTGCTTTCATGAGCTCTCCGTTTAAGAATTTTGAAGTCAAGTACCCACCTCTTGAGAAATAGGCTTTTGCATTGGTTAGAGCTGTCAAGAAGTTCATGCACTATATCCTTCAAAGTCAGATCATTGTTGTAGTTCCTGATGCTACTGTGAAGTCTCTACTTATGCAGAGCGAGTTGGGAGAATGAAGGGGGAAATAGATGGCTATTATGCAGGAGTTCGATCTAGAGATTCACCCTATGAAACTTATCTGAGATCAAGGCATGTCTAAAGAAATGGAGGATGTTGGTGAGAACATTATCTGTCAGCAGTACATAATACATTCCTTTTCTAGTGACCCTTGGTATGCCGATATTATTTACTTCATGCTCAATAATCGGTTCCCAGAGGAAATGAATACAACTCAGAGGAGATCACTGAGAATAAAAAGCTCCCATTATATGCTTAAAGGAGGATTGTTATACATAAATAATTTTGAGGGATTTTATCTACGATGCCTCGATGAACAAGATGCTAAGCATGCAATTGTTGAATTTCATGGGAAACATGGCACAGGTCATGGTTCTGCAGATTCGTTAGCACATCAGATCCTCAGATCTAGTTATTATTGGCCGATTGTGTTCGAGGATGCCCACTAACATGTAAGAACATGTCATATATGTCAAATTTCTGCATCAAGAGAGCGCCATTCAGCCATGCTATTGCAACATGTTTATGAGGTAAGGCCATTTGCCTAATGGGCACTTGATTTTATTGGGGTAATTAACCCAAATTCTTCTGCAGGACACAAATTCATTTTGACTGCCACGGATTACTGCACGAGATGGATAGAAGCTATACCTTGCAAGAATAGCACAACGAAAGTAGTAATCAAGTTCCTCACTAAATGCATCATAACCAGGTTTGGAGTACCCTTTGCACTGGTATGTGACAATGGCTCTTCCTTTTCTTCTATCGAGTTCATTTCATGGGCTTATGATCATAAGATTGTTTTAAATTATTCTTCAAACTATTACCCACAAGGAAATAGAGTTGCAAAATCAACTAATAAGAATCTCCTAGGAGTAATCAAAAAATTGTTAGAGAACAATCCTAGGGACTGGCATACCCAGTTAAGATTTGCTTTGTGGGAAGATAGGACTAGGATCAAGGCTGCTTTAAAGACTTCACCATTTAAGCTAGTGTATGGCCAAGAGCCCGTGTTCCCCATCCACTTGCAAATACCTGTCCTAAAATTTATGCAGAAATTTTACTCTAGTGATGATAGGATTGAAGTAAGGTTAGTTGGCTTGTTGAGATTAGAAGAGCAAAGAGATGTTGCTTTGCAGCAATTCTTTAGACACCAGGTTGTTGTCAAACATTGGTTTGAAAAAAGAGCCAAAATCAAGGCTTTCATAATATCAGACCTTGTGCTACTATGGGATAAGGCTAATGAAAAGAAAGGTGATCACTAGAAGTTTGATAAGCTTTGGTTAGGTACCTATCAAATTGTTGAAATCCTAAGAGAAAATGCTTTCCGGCTAAGCAGTTTAACAGGAAAACCTATTCCATTGCCAGTGAATGGACAGTTTCTTAAACATTACTTTGGGCCGTGAAAGATCTTGTATTTTGTTGGGTTGTATATATGTAAATAATTTTTTGTTTTGTTTTTTTGTATGTAAATAGTTTTTTTTTTTCCTTGTTTTCCTCTTCTTTTGTTCTTTTGCTTGTTTTTCCCTTTTTTGTGTGGGGACCTTCATTATATGCAGTTGTAAGGGGGTTGTTATCTGAAGTATACTTTGGTTGCCTGGAGAGAAGTTGGTTTAGATATTTTTAGGTTTTCTGATTGGATGATTTTGTCCTAAATTCGTTGTTTTATGTCCATTATCAATAAGGGTTGTGAAAGTTCTGAAAACAAGGTGCAATGTAAACAATCTTCATTAGCTACGACTGAATCTGTCACAAATCAATAGAAACATCTCCTTTTGTAATGCTACATTTGTCTTAGGGAAATGGTGTTGCAAGATTTGAGTGAAAAATCTGATTCCCCAGACGTTGTTATGAGGTCCATGGTAGTTTTCAACCCAGTACAGATGTCAGACATCTGACATATTGAGAAAGAATTGAATGAAATATCTGAAACTCCAAGAGAAAAAAGAAAGAAAGAGAGAACTATCTAAGAAAAGAAAACTCAATATGAGTGGGTGATTCCAGTATCTCTACTGGGGCTATGGACGGCCGACTGGAAGTAGAGCAATGTTGTGGGAAAACTAGAGGTATCTCCGTCAGGGCTATGGACGCCTGACTGGCAAGGGAGCAATGCCCAGGATATCATTGCACAACAACTAAAGGGAATCAACTCATGTAGTTCAAATCTTGCACATTATTGTTCAAAAGATGAGGAAAACTTTGTAAAAGGGTGATGCACCATCAAGCACAAACATAGATTCAGGGGTAGCCAGTGTTGATTTACATTTGAGATTCTAACTCAACCTTGGTTGTTAAAACTGACCTAATTGGAGTTGTGATGTCCATAAACTAGGAGTTCTGGGTAACTGAATCCTTCGGTTTCTTAAAAATGGTTAAACCATTTTTCCCAGCCAAGTCGCCAATTGTTATGCCTTGCATAACCACCCCATTTTAAACTTGTTTAAAATAGGTCCCCCTTGTTCTGTTTTGTTTCCTTTGGCCTTTTTTTTTTCCCTTAGGCGTTTTCAGTTTTGTTTTGGCGGATGCGAGTCTGGGACCGAAACCGAACTTTGGAATTTCTTCTAAGTTCGGGTTTTCGTTCTGTTCCTGGTTTCGGTTCTGCCCCTTTGCGCTTGTTCTTTTTGTTCTGGCGGGCACGAGACACGGAACGAAACTGAACTTCAAAACTTTTTCTAAGTTCTAGGTTCCGGTTTCGTTCTGGTCCCGGTTCCACCTGTCTTATTTGTTTGTTTTACCTTTGTTCTTTGCTTTTGGTCATGGGGTGTTGTCTCCCCTTTTTTTTCTTCTTTCTCCTCTTTTTCCTCGTTGTCTCTTTGTATGGTATCGGAGACAGGGTCGGGATGGAATCCGAACCCGAAACTTTGAAAAGTTTTAGTGTCAGATTTGGTTCCGCTCCCACCCCCGTTGTGGTTCGCCCAGGATCAGTTTTTGCTCTGATCTCGCTTGCATTTATTTTCGTGTTTGTTCCTTGTGTTTGGTCTCTTTTGCGGGGCCGGGTTCGAGATAGATTTGGGATATGGAGTTGTTACCAATTTCACTTTCCTCATCTGGTTCCAACTCCACCCCCACCCTACTGCGGTCCCGGTTACTTTGCTTTTTGCGGACGCGGAGCTAGAATGTGGGCTAAACTTGGGAATGATGGTTATTTCCATATTCAGTTTTTGTTCCGACTCTGGTCCTGGTTCTGATTTCATCTTGGTCCTGCCTCCGCCAGAGTCGAGTTTTTGCTAAATTTGAGAAATGGAAAGGTATGAAAGGTAAGACGAAGAATGGTGTTTTTCTATGCTTTTAGAGGATTGATAAGGGCATTGTTTTGTAGGATTAAAGCATGTCAAGAACATCTGATATTGTTTCTCAAGGAAGTCTGTTGGAAAACGTGCCTCAATCTTACTGGCATGAAACTCCTAAAGGAGTAAAGTCAGTGAGACCCTTTGGAAGTCTTGCTGACTAGCAGTTGTGTTCTATTCATTTGAAATGCTCAGGTCGCCAAGACTTTTCAATCGCTGTGAGTTTTTCTATCTCTCTCCGCTTGGGGAGAACTCTCGCCAACAGTTGTTCACAAGGTTGTAGCATCGGGGAGACTCTTGCAGCTCGATATGATCTCCTGCTGATGGTTGTGGTCTCGCCGATGGGTATATATATGCCTTCGGTGAGACTCTTGGTGACAAGTAGCATCGGGGAGAGATGTGACCTTCAGAGACTCTTACCGACTAAGGATCTCTCACTGATGGTTTAACTCTTCGGTGTGACTTAAGGGCTCTATATGACTCATAGCGAATGTGATAGTCTTGCCGATGAGTCTGTTGTGGACTTCGGTGAGAGGTCTCGCTGATCTTTCTGATAGCGATAGTCTAGGCAATGGTCTTGGATATCGGTATGACTCTTGCAACTCGTTATGACCTCTTGCCGATAGTTGTAAGTTATGCCGATGGTGTCAGTGGAGCATTGTAGCATCGGGGAGACACGTCTAGTGTCTCACCAACATGCGATTTTGCTTGAATGAGTTTTGACCGTCTGAAGATCCTACGTGGTGTGTGTTCAAACAATCAGAGGAAGCTGAAGGCGAACCGTTGGCAGTTAGACTGTTGTGACCATTCCTATGAGGAAGATGAACAGACTGTGAGCGATATGGATATACTCTGTAATCGAAGATGATGATCAGTTCGGTGAACAGTAAAAGATCTAGACAAAGAGGAAGAGGCCACGAGTCTTAAATGATAGATGGGATGTCTGCTGGTGAAAGTAGATCAACGTTAATGACAGTGCTTCAGAACATTCAAAGCAACTTTGCAGGAGCAGTTTTTGAGGTCGAGGATGAAACGTGTGATGTCTTAATGGCAGACACGGGGGCTGCAAGTTAATGATGGTGGTTGTGAAAGATCTGGAAACCATGCCTGAGAGTGATCTTTCGCCGACATGAACATAATACACACATTTAATGCATCATTGACTTTGTTCAAACTCATTTTTGTAATTGACTTATTTTGTAAACCCTAAAACGGGGTCGACTCATTTTTTGGCACATTTGGTATATATGGTGTTTTTGCCTCTTTGTAATAAAGAAAAAAATAAATATAGAAAAATAGAGAGATCTTTTCGTCTTTATCTTCTTTTCTTTTGGTTAAGAATTAGTAGTTAGGGTTAGAAGGTAGATAAAACTCAAGAGCAGAAACATAGTAGAAGTTAAGTTTAGCAGGAGGAAGTAATGTATCTTCCATATTTTCTTAGTATAGATGGAGATAATTCGAAGACATGGGTTTTCTGTACACTGGTGATCTTGCCAGATTTGTAAATGTTGTTTATCGATTTCACCAACAGTAGAAGCAACCAGATTTAAATCTACTTCATATTGTGCTCCAGAATGGTATTTATCTTGGGTTAATTATTTGATTTGGAAAGTTTTCAAGGAATGAAATTTTATCTTATGTTTTGTTTAAATGATGATTTGCAATCTACTGTTAAAGTTTGCACTGTGAGTGAATGAAACTTTGTATTAATTACATGTTAACTTTATTCTGCAGTTTCAGTTTAGGAATTCCTTGGAAGGTAACAAGTCTGATTAGTGGGATAAATCAATATTCTCTTCATTTTAAAAGCTTTAATCTATCTTTTTCTATTTTCTTTAAAACCACTGGTTAAAGTAGGTTTAAATATATGTTTGATCTTATAACAATCCAGAAGCTCAAAACCAATAGGCCCCTTGAACATTACAACCATATTGACCAATTCGTGAAACAACAATGTTGTGAACCAACATCAAAGACCTTGGGAGGTGATCAGTTTGATTGTTGATTTTCTTTTTCAGGAGAGGTGAGATATTTCACTTTTATCTTACCTACATGTTGTGGGTCAACTTGGCACCATCAATAGTTCCCTTTAGGGGACCTTTGATGAACCTTTCACTTTTTGAGAGCTTTCCAATGGTGCAAAAAATTTGTTAATCCAATGCCTAAGTAAAAAGTTATGGCTCTCGAAAGTTGGACTAAAATTTAGGAATTTTCTTAGGCCCGAAAAAGGGACAACTGAATAGATGTTTGGCACTAAAATAGAAGTGACAATTTTTTGGAAAGTGGAAAAATGATATAAAGTGGTCACAAATGGAAATAGATCCATTTTGGATGGGAGGATAAATGACTTTCCTACTTTTTAGCATATAATGAAGGTTGGGTTTTCAGTGATCATTATTGACATTCATAGACTTGCATGTTTGATTTTCTGCATGTATTTGCAACCCAAATTTCTATAATAGTAGTCTTGTGACCAAATAGTTGTATTGCATTTGATTACATGTATGTAGATGATTTCATGAAAGTATAATAAAGTTGCATGTTTTTTATTCCTGAATTTTATTGTTTGTGTAAGGTTGTGTTCAAGGGAGAGTCTCCCTTCACCAAAAATGAGATTAGTAAAGAAAAAAAAGAGTGGAATCATCTAGATGAAACCTAAAGTAACAAGATAATTAAAATTAATAACAAAAGATAAATTATGAGGAAGGGCAATCCCTAAATCACAAAACATAAAGAAAAAAAAACTTCAACTCCTAAAACTATAACAGTGAACAAGAAGCTTCATGTATTTGGGAAAGATACCAAACATTACATTGGAAATTGGATTAGAACTAGATTGATGATGAAAAAAATAAGTTGTGTGAATTCATGGAACCCCTCATGAATGAATCCCCAAGGTGGTAAATCAAATAATTTCCTTAGCTTGATAAAAAAAAAGGGGAAGAATTAAGAAAAATTTCTTACTCTCTTGATGCTCCAACAAAAAGTGTAAATTTTTTGAGAGAACAAATGAAAGAAAAAATTGAATCAATAAATACTATGACCAAAATTTTAAAATATGCTCAATAAATTGGAAGAATTGTTAATAAAAAATAAATAATTGAGTGGCTCATAATACTCAATATATAGCTAAACCAATTATCACATTTCTCTATGTTTACATTTCTCCATTTCCATATCTCTATCTCTCCATCTCCCTCTATCTCTTTATATCCCTTTCATTATATCTTTATATCTATCTCCCTCTCCTCTTCTCTATATCCTTCTATTTCTCTATCTCTCTATCATACCTCTCTCTTGATCTATCCCCCTCCCTCTTTCTCTCCTTCCCCTTCTCTCCCTTCATCTCTATATGTCTTTATATCTCACTCTCTATCCCCCTCTCCCCCCTCTCCTTATATCTATTTCTATCTCTCTCTAACCATTTCTTTATGTTTCTCTACCTCTGATTTTTTATCTCTCTATCTCTCCCTCCATCTTTCTCTATCATCCTTCTCTCTTTCCCTCTATATATTTTTCTCTCTCACCATTTGTTTTTCCCTCCCTCCCTCTCTCTCCCTCATGCACACACATACACACACTCCCTCCCTCTCTTACTCTCCCTCTTTGTCTCTCTATCTATCCCTCTATCTCTATCTCTCTATCTATCCCTCTCTATCTCCAGCTCTCTATCCTCCTCCTTTCTTTATCTCACTCCCTCTCTATTCCTCCATCCCTCCCTTCATCCCTCCATTTCTCTCATTTATATCTCTCTCTATATTACTCTCATAAATACAATTGCATTATAAAATACAATCGTATTCTATAACACAATCACAATTTGTAATTAGTTTTTTTCCCCGACCATTATTTCTTGGAATAGGTTTGCTAGGCAATGAGCCTAAAGGCTTGGACTATTAATGTCACACATGTTCTTAATTTTTTAACCATATAATTTTTTATTTTTAAAAAAAAAATCTACTAATGTTCTATATTCCTTAGATAGATATGTATTGATTTTTCTTTATAAATCTTGACTCGCTTATCAAAATTTGAAAAAAAAAGGATTGTTCTATGCTTCATTTTTTATATATTAAAAAAACATTATTATTATTTGTATTCAAGTTATGTGATGTACATGCTTAGTGATGCATTTTTTAGGATGCATCCACTTTGAAAAATTAAAGAGTTTTTTTTCAATAAAGAATCTAAAAAATACACTTTTATTACTCACTCTTAGCTATATTTATGTCAATCATTTAAAAAAATACTAAATGCAACAAAAATAGGGGGTGTACACTACATACTATGTTGTATTTTAGTGAGAAAAATATGAACACTTTTATATGACACAACATTCAATCCTCTTAATCTTAATTATTTAGTATATTCATATTATTACAATTCTTGTTCTTGTTGTATCTTCAAATTCGAGTGCACACATCTCAAATCACTCATTCAAATTCAGGTTTAGTTTATTTCAAGGAAAAACGTGGCCACTTTTGACCCCCTTTATGTATACCATTTCCTTGCACTTACCTCATTAGACTAGTGGTGGGTGTGTGTGTGTGACAAGTACTTAGCCATGGTACAAATCACTAACTCTACTTGATCTACTATCCTCCCCTCGATGATGCTCTCACTCCTCAACTAGGAGGGGGGTTGAACTTAATCCTACATTCACTTTATTACAACATCAAGGTAGTTAGTCCAATTAGATTAAACACACATGTATATCAAATCAATAATTATCTCATATAAATCATTAACATCATAATATAAACATGGAATCTAATTAATCATTTTGACATTCATATATGGGATTAAATTTACGTTCACATGAGTACATGAAAGAATAATCACCACATTTTAACCATTTATATTCAAAATATATAAAAGAAAATCATGTTATTTCATAACATCATCTAGTTACTATAATTTAAATATTTCAAATATGTCTTCAATAATTGATCCAAAAAAATGGGGTGTAATATAATCTATGTACTTATATATGACTGAAATAAATAAATAATCTCAGTTATTCTCACTCATATTTCACTCATGTTAATTCAAGTAGTTCCACTTTTCACTCATTAATCAAATTATTTAACTAATTAATTGATCAAGTTAGCTTTCAATCTAATTAGTTTGAACGATCATGTTAGTTGACTAATCAATCAAGCAATTCATTGATCAATCATTGTAGTTAATTGGTTAGTCATGCTAGTTGATTAATTAATCAATTGAGTTAGCTAGTCAATCAAACTATTTAACTCTAAATCACAATAAGAAATTGACAATGTTTACAAAAACCTTCAAAGAATCTATTAAATTGTAAGGTTCATGTTCTTTTCAATGAGACCCTTAGGTGGACCAATTCAACAATGATGAACTAAGATTAAGGAGAAAAAAGGAAACATGCAATATGTTTAAGATGATTGTGTGATGTTGATATAATTTGTTTTTCTTTTTATAGCCAAATTCTAGATGTGCTAAATAGGTACCGCCACGTCGCTCCCCCTCTCTCTTAAATGATTTAAATAAATTATGGTTAGTCTTTAAATAGATCATATTACCATGTAATTTAAAATAAGTTGGGCTTTAGTTAGCTCATGATGACTAGCAAGGGAGGAAAACATGGACCCAAATTAAAAATAAATAAATTTAAAGGTTCGAGGTTCAAATCCATGACTATAAAAATGACAAGTCAATTTTGCACTACATATCTAAACCAATCTGATAAATAATTAAATGTTGAGATTAGATTGAGACGCTAGAGATAAGGGCTGATGGGGACAAGCTAAGATAAGTTGAGATTAGATTGAGACCCGAGAGATAAGGGTTGATGGGGACAAGCTAAAATAAAGTTATTTGTCAATTTCTATGAAATATATGCCATCTTACATGCTAATCAATGCATAAAAGACAACCCAATTACTATAGATTCAAAACATAAGAAAAAATAGACATGAGTGTGTGATTTTCACTATTATAAAATAAAAGACTCAATTTATAATAGAAATGTCAATTCTAAGATGTGGAAATAAACCTAAATTAAAAAAATGAATATCCTCAATCTTTTAACACTAAATTAAAAAAATTATAATCTCTCTACAAATCGAAACACTATAAAAAATATATAGTCAACTGCCCGAGTGATAGTCGCATCAACATCAGCAAATGAAGATAGTTAATTGGGAATAGATTTCTACAAAATCTGCTCGAAATAGAGTAAAGAGGAGACAAGAACTCATAACAAACCATAAAAAAATGTTAAACGCCGTTGCCGGGGATCGAACCCGGGTCACCCGCGTGACAGGCGGGAATACTCACCACTATACTACAACGACACACAAAAATTAATTTAAAATATTTTTATTTAGTTATTTTGTTGCAAAACAATTAGTCCAACTTAATTTAATTTAAATAATTAGAAAAATAGATTTTGATATAACATGAGCACCAGTGGTCTAGTGGTAGAATAGTACCCTGCCACGGTACAGACCCGGGTTCGATTCCCGGCTGGTGCAATTAGTATTTTTAAATTTCAGATGTCTCTTGTAGCCATGAAGATGGGATGGGTTTTCCGCATTGCTCTTCGTTGATCTTTCTTTTACCAAAACATCATTTCTCTTTAAAACTACGTCTTGTCTTAAAAGACATGAAAAATTATCAGGTGGCATTGCTATTCATTGATCTTCCTTTTATCAACATCATTTCCCTCTAAAACTGTCTTGTCCTAAATAGGTACGATGTTTTTGTAAATCTCTTTCATTTTTTGAAATGTTTTTCCTTGGCTTTTTTCTTGGTGCAACATCTAAATTTGATTTGATTGTCTACCTTAATGAAGATTTTCTCCACCTTGTCTATAATAGTTGGAATTTGGATTTGTTGGACTATTAGCTTTATATATATGAGCAATCTAATGACATGGGCAAGTCTCAAATTGACTACCTCTTGGAGTTGTTTATTCTAAAGTTTGATTGCTTCTTTATGTTTTTGTAATTGTTGTAGCTAAGAATGTATTGTTTCCATTTTTTTTCTTATTGTTCCATCCATATCTTGCATTGCATCATAGGTAATGGTCACCTGTAAAATTTGCATCTTCATTTGGTTTTTCAATCCTTTTGTTAGTGTAGGCTATTGTAGGGAAAATTGATGTAATGTGTTAATGTCATTGGTTGTCTTTTGTAGAGTATTTATATGTGTTTCCAACTTAGTATGTGTTGGGTCGCACATTTCTTTCTCTCATCATCCTTTTTGTTCTATTCAACCTTGGCTAGGATTTTGGTACATAGAGTTAGGAACTAATTGTGCATTTCTCTTATTACTTTGAACATCTAGCAATTACTTCAATTGTTGTCCTAGTGGTTTTGTTGCATCTCTCTACAACTAAGGTATTTTATTCTAAATCATACTGATTACATCTTCTAGTTGTTTTGCATTTTCTACATTTTGCTTTAAGATATCTTCCCTTGCAATTCTATGGAATATATCCCCAAGTTGAAACTTTTGAAGGGTGATATACTTCAAAGATCTACTTGTCTACCTATTGATAGCAATTGAAGAAACTATAGTATTTCCATAAATAGCATTTTTTTTTGTTGAGCCACACAATCCTTTGTGTGTTGCATGGGGGATGTGAAAGAAGAAAATTTTGTAGCTATGTCTAGTGATGGTGGTTTTTGTGGAGTGTCATGTTGTGCTTGTCCATCATAAAGGCCACTAGAATCTATGTTTTCTTCCTATTGTGTTGTTCTCCACTCTTCTTGGAGTGACAAATAGGCCTATTTTGGGATTTTTATGGTTTCTTGTTCTATTTTCTTTTTGTCTTCACCAAATCTCATTAGTACATCCAAGCCTCTATTTAAATCTTAGTTATTTTTCTTATACTTGTACATGATTTTTTTCTTTATTTCATCTATGAGAGTTGGATTAAACTACTCTATGGCTTTTCTCATTATGTTGTCCTCTATTTCTATTTCTTTTCTCTCTTCTTTCAAATGGTAGAGGTAATATGATCTAGGAAGCTCTCCATGATGTTATCTAGGGTAATGGTAGACACTCTAATGTGTCTATTTATTGCTTCTTCAATCACCCATTTATTTTCTAACCCCACCTGAGTGTACATTTGTGTGATTTTCTTTAGTATTCCTTTATTATTCAATGCATTTGTGAGGAGATCAACATTCATTATGTCCTCCTTCTTTACTTCTTATTCTTCTATTGTTGTTTGTTTTCTCTATCTTGTCATCCTTCTTTTCTAAGGTTGTTGTATTTCTTGCTCCTCTTGCTTAGGTTGTATGCTCAACATTCTGATTATATTTCTTTTTACACCTTGGTTTTTTCTTTATTTCTTCTTTCTTGAGCTCAATTGTATTAATATTTATGATGCCTTCTAAAATGATGGTTATGTTTACTATGATTGTAGAGGAGTAGTTGTTGATGTGTCACTATACTTTGTTCTAGTGTTGATTATGACCCTAGAGATCCCACATTCAATTTTCCTGGTCTCTACACTTGTGGTGTAAAAGATCTTTCTTGCGGCATTTTTTTCTTTTGGAATGCCCTATTTCTGGTGTAACTTCTCTCTATTGATTTTATTTTCTATAAACTCCTTATATGTGTTACATCTTTTGGTTTCTTCAATAAGGTTGTGGCGTATGACTCCACCAGGTCATTACTTATTACATAAGGAAATTTAGGGATCCATGAAAACCTAGGTTCCACTGCTTCCATCAATGTATAGTCCTTTTCTACTAGGAAAACAATGCCATTGGTTTATTTGTGGACCATGTCATATGAAATGCCATCTTTATTTTATATTTTTTGTTGAAGGGATTTGAAGAAACCCCATTATATGAAAATGTAGGATATGATTCCCTTGAATTGATGGACATGTTTATTTATTTGTGTAACAATAGATTGTTGGGTTTGGCATGCTTTCACAAAGAATGATGGTAATGCAATCATGAAATAAAAAAGTAAGGCAAATGATCAAAGTACCATATTGGTCTGTTTGTGGACCATGTCATATAAAATGTCATCTTTATTTTATATTTTTTGTCGAAGGGATTTGAAGAAACCCCATTATATGACAATGTAGGATGTGATGTCCTTGAATTGATGGACATATTTTTTCATTTGTGTAACAACAAACTGGTGGGTTTGGCATGCTTTGACAAAGAATGATGGCAATGCATTCATGAAATAAAAAGTGAGGCAAAAGATCAAAGTACCATATTGGAATTGTTAGTGTGTATTCTTTTTCCTTTGGATATTTTTTAAGTAGCTACTCCCAAAGGACTTCACATAGATTTTTCTCTTTTCCTTTCACAACCACTTAGTATGTTGTGTAAATTGTAGTGTCAATCACCAACTCCTCTATATTTGTATAGTATATTTTGTATGTGATACCCACGATGTTGTATCATACCATATGTTTTATCATTTTTTATGGCCTTCTTAGAAGGTAGCTCCGATATTGCACATAATCTCATCATAGCTTGAATAGCTTCTTTTTCATTTTAATAAGGTTTTTCCAGGTAGATATACTCATCATGAATGTTGCTCAGATATATTTTTATCCACCCATGTTCCATAATTTTTTTGGGAAATCCTTTCATACATCCAACTTCTTCTCAATCTTCTAGTATTTAGGCATATATTGCCTTTCATTTGGTTGTAGTAGAGTTCTCAAGAGTGATTTAAACTTAGTATGATCAATCTCTATGAGGGGTGAATGGATTTAATTTCTTATATATTTCGTGTATATAACATCAATAGGGACCCTTAATAAACCACTACCTAGATCTACTCCCTTGCCTTGTATGGAAATTTCTTGTACTTTTGGTGTGGCTTCTTGGAGATATCAACTAGCATGGGACTCACCGTTTTCTTCTTTCTAATTTTCTTTTGTCTTAGCTTAATTTTTTGAAGATTACTCTTTTATTAGTCTCAAAAGTATGCAATAGTGGTATCATTGAGCATTTGATCCTTGTTATATAGACTTAATGGTGGGATTTTGAATTTAATACATTTATTTGTTCTTGTTTTTACATGCTTTTGTAGCCATTAGTTTCATGTGGCTAGTTTCTCACTAACAGTCTATAATTTTATGTGGTACATATGATACCCATTTTATTTCTTTTTTAATTTATTAAGTATTTTGGTGGTAAAGTTTTAACCTTGCACCATTAAGATATCTTGCTAATAATTTTCCTTCTAGTGTCTTTAGTTTTACTACACCAAAATGAGAATTTTTTTCAGTATGATATGACCCTATCCATCTTACCTATAACTTTCCTTGATTTTAAATTTTTTTATCATATAGTAATACTAAGTTCCCTTTTTTTGAATATTTTATATCATAAATTTTTGTCATGACATGCTTTATAGAATTTAAATTCTAGTTTTTGGTTGTATAGTACAAATAGTTTGTTCTCATCCAATTTTCTCAAATCTTCCAACCTTTTTTTATGAGTCTTCCTGATTTAATTATAGGTTAATTGTGGTGCATAGGTTTGGTACAATAAAATTTAGTGGTAGAGCGACATATAGCCCATATACTAGCTCAAATGGGGAAAATTAGGTTTCTCTCTTATATGTTGTCCTATAGGCCCATAATTGTTAGAATTTTCACATCCCAATTTGATGTATTCCCATCACAATTTCGTTAATGTTGTATCTATAATTTTCTTTAATCTCATTTTCTCCATTTTCTTGCAGATGGTATTGGGTACTTCTATTATGAGTAATCATGAAATTATTTAGAATCTCAACAATTACTTTGTTGATAAAGTGTTTGCCCTAGCTACTAGTAAATACTTAGGGGCTAGCCAAACCCAATTATTATACTTTCATATATAAATTTTGTGGTGTTTTTTGTGGTATAATATTTAGTTAGATGTTCCTCTTCCCATTTTGTAAGATATTCAACCCCAATAGCAATAAATATGGTATTTGATCATATTTTTGATGGCGCAATAGTTCTAATGAAATCTATTTGCCCATTTCTCAAATTGTAATGGAATTTCATCTCTTATGGTGGGTTCACCTACTTTTTGACATATGTCACATTGTCTAGCATATTATTTGGCATCCTTAAATTGTGTAAGCCACCATAACTTGAAGAACATAACTTTCTTTGTGGTTGCTTCTCCTAAATTATGTCCTCCAATGATTCCTTCATGTTCTTCTTTGAGGATGTCTTGTCTTTCATGTTGGAGCACTCCTTTGTAGATAATTTCATCTCTTTCAATTATGTGCAATTCCCCTTCAATAAGTGTGTAATATAGTTACTTTCTTAACAATATTTTCCTCTTAGTTTAGGATATGTTTTTTTGGAAAGTATCTTGTGGATAATATGCTAACCACGTCCTTTAGGTCCTCTTGTAGCGTAGTGGCTCTAATGGGTTTGTATCGAGTAATTTGTCTTCGATGTTATCTAGTTCTTCCCCTACTTCTATTATTGATAAATAATTAGGGCCTTGGTTTCTTTTTCTTGGCTTTACCATGCTATTAAAATAAAATTCTTGGAATAGTAAGATTCACCTACATATTCTCCCCTATGTGACAAGTCTATTGAGTAAATATTTTATGGGTTCATGCTCTGTGTAAAATGTAAATAGAGTAGATAGTAGATAGTGTCTCAATTTCTATAGTGAATATACCATACCTAAAGCTTCATTTTCTATGGTGGTATAAATTTTATTTGCTTGAGATAGTTTGCAACTAGAAAATAAAATTAGATGATCATTGTTACCCCTTGGTTATGTTGATGATGCTCCAATTATTGTTCCAACAGAATCTACATGTACATAGAATGGAATGTTCTAATATAGAAATATTAGAATAGGAGATTCTTCTATCTAAGTTTTATTGTATTGAAGGCTTATTAGTATAGGTCAATCCACTTGATTAATTTACTTGTCCTCTTCTTTAGAATTCCTTCTATTGGGGTTGTTATTGTAGCACACCCTCTAATGAATTTGTGGTGATAGATATTATACCCTATAAAAGTTTTAACCTTTAAAGATACTCTTGGTAGCAGTAAATTCATGATAAGTGCTACTTTTAAGGGGTCTACCATAAGTTCTTATTTATATATTATATTTCCAAGCCTGAGTGTACCAAGCGGTACAACAAAGACATACTTCTTTAGATTCAACATAATTTATAAGCCATTTAATCTTTATAGCATCATGCAGAGTACTTGAACATGATCTTTTAATTATATATATATATATATATATATAGTCGCCAAAGTAGACTTCTAGGAAATCATGAATGAAATTATTAAATGTATTAACCAACATTTGAATAATTTAGACACATTCTTTAGTCCAAATGACATTACTATGTACATGAAATATCCCCATTCTAATGCAAATGCATTTTTTGGTTAGTCTGCTTCCTAGATTTTCAATTGGTGGTATCTTGAGAATCCATCGGTAAAGAAGTATGCTTCCCTTCCAAAAATATATTCTAAAAAAATTCGTGATAAATGGTGTGGGGAATGGATCATAGATGGAAGCTTTATTTATTTCTCTAAAATCTACACAGATCCCAATGTCACCATTTTTCTTGTTTTGTACTATCATTGGATTGATCCATTCTACATCTACTAGTTTGATTATACTTGTTACAAGAATTTTATCAATTTTTGTCTTAAATTTTTTCTTCATAGTGGGGTTTAGCCTATATGGTTTTTTCTTCTAATATTTTTATACTTGGTTAAGACTAATTTTCACTATTCCTACTTCTTTCTTAATTCCATTTAGGTCCATGAATGTGAAGGTAAATAAGTCTTCATATTCTAATAGGATTTCCACAATTTTCATAAATACTTTTCATTCCCAATAGTCCCCTATTTTGGCTAGTTTGTGTTGCACTATGTTGTCATTAGTGTTTTCATTGATGTCAACCTATGTCAACCTCTAGTGTGGTTTTGATGAGAATGTTTTTGTGGTGTTGAGCAAGTGTTGTAGATGTAACATGGTCACTTGATTTCCAAGTGCTTTTGAGAAAATTTCTATAAAGAGTGTGCAAGGTGACAAAAGTGTTTTTTGTATTGTGCTCCACATTTCTTCATGCTTGAATATGTACTTGTGCAATTTGGATGTGATGTTCAGAGGTGTTCAAAGGTGTTATATCCATAGTTTCAGGTTTTGGATCGTGTGACACTAGAAGGTGTGTTTAATAGTGTGTTGGACTGTGAAGAAGGTTGTATGGGAGAATGGGATTGCTCCATGTTTCTCTGTATTGAAGTTTTTTATCTTGCAGATTTGGGAATGTGTTAATATTTCTTGTAGCTATCTTCCCTTGGATGGTTTGGTGTTCAACTATTTCACAATTTTAGTTCATGTGTTGTGTCTCAGTGTCATTTTCACTAGTTGGACAAGATGATAGTATTCTCAATTGCAGGTGTTTGTGGCAATGTGATTGAATATTTTGTTGTTGTTGGAATATTTTAGGATGTTATATGATGTTGTTACATGGTCTGTAGGATGTTTTTAAACCTGGTGAAGTGTGTATATGGTTGCTTGTTAGCATTAATATTTATTTGGCCAACTTGGTGTGTTAGCATTACTTGGAAATGCCATTAGTGGATTGTGGAAGCTTGGTGTAGTGTCTCGGTGTAGATTTGGGTCTTGGTTAACCCTTGGTATGGTTCACCTTCACTTATTTCCACCACAGAGGTGTTTGGTGCCAACCTATTTGGTGGTTACATGTTTTGCGTGCATACATTTCATTGAGGCCGAATTGGAGAAGGTTTTTGTGGTTGCACAGGATATATATGCAAGGTCATTTGTTGGAGAAGTGTGTGGTGTGTTGTGTGATACAAAATAGTGTGTATGTGATCAAGTTTTGTGATCTAAGTGTAATCATGAATGCCTTTGACTACAAGAAGCAATGAGCAGAAGTTGTCTACATTTCAGTGTTCTTGAAGTTGTTGGAGGCAGTGATCCAAAGGTTGTAGATGGTGAAGAGTTGTTGTGGTGGATTCTCCTATTGCTCTGAGGTAGTGAACCTCCTTGTAGCAGTTTCTTTCCATTCTCTTTCTATAAGGGAAGTGATCCTTTCATTCTTTCTTTTGGATAGTGAGTCCTTTGGGAAGTGAGCCCTTCTGATAGTGATCCTTTTGTAATCGATGTTGATATTCATAAATATGTGAGTTAATACTCATTGTGGTATTCCCCTGATTAGGGTTTTCCATGTAAAATATGTTATTCTATTGTGTATGGTTATTGTTGTGTTAATGTTTCATTTGTTTACATTCATGTTGATGCATAATAAGGGTTTGAAGGTTTTAATTTATAACTGATTCACCCCCCTATTAGTTGTTCTATGTGTCTAAAAATTAGTATCAAAGTAGAGGTTCCTTAGAAGAATCTTAACTGCGTAAGGTAGATTTGGATGGCGCACAAGAATGGTGTCAAAGCTCCTATGTTTGATGGAACAAATTATACCTTTTGGAAATATAGAATGGAAGCTATTAGGATGTTTCTAAATTTTGTAGCACATAAAGACTTTAAGGTATATTAGATGGATGTAAAGTATGCATTTTTGAATGGTGAGTTAGAAGAAGAGGTATACATTGAACAAATAGGTTTTCAGTTTTCAGAATATCTTGATATGGTTTGTAGGTTGAAGAAAGCACTGTATGGACTCAAAAAAGCTCCTAGATCTTGGTATGCAAGATTGGACATGTACTTATTGCAGCAAGGATTCAAAAAGGGTACTACAGATAACAATATTTACTTCAAATTTGAGAGGGATCAAATCTGATTTGGTTGTGTATGTTGATGACATAATCTTTGGAGGAAATGTGTAAAAAGTTTAAAGAGGAGATGAAAAATGAGTTTGAAATGTTAATGTTTGGGGAGATGACTTTCTTCCTTGAGATACAAATTAGTAAATCAAAAAGAGGTATATTCATTACACAATCAAAATATGTTAAGGAAATATTAAAGAAGTTTAAAATGGAGGACTCTAAACTAGTATGTACTCCCATGGTTACTGGTTGTAAATTGAGAAAAAATGATGAATCTCCTAAGATGGATCAAACCAAGTACAGATCCATGATTGGTGGATTACTATATCTAACTTCTACTAGACCATATATCATGCATGCAGTATGTGTTGTGGCAAGATTTCAAGAAGATCCTAGAGAATCACATGTAGCAACAGTCAAAAGGATATTCAGATACTTGAAGAGCACTCCAGACTATGGTCTATGGTATTCTAAGGATACCAAATTCTCTTTGATTGCTTATAAGATGTAGATTGGGTAGGTTTTGCAGATGAAAAAAGAGGTACAAGTGGAGATGCTTTCTTTCTTGGAAATAGACTAGTTTCTTGGTTGAGTAAGAGGTAGGATTCAGTATCATTATCTACTATAGAGGTAGAACATATTGCTGCAATATCTTGTTGCACATAGGTGTTGTGGATGAAGCAGACATTGAAATAAATAAGAGTATTATATGATGAAATTGTCTCTATTTTGTGTGATAATACAAGTGCTATGAACATCAACAAATCATATCTCTATCCAATATTACTTTCTAAGAGAGAAAATTGTTGAGAATGAAGCAAACTTGGAGTATGTGCCTACAAAGGATCAAATAGAATACATTTTCACAAAAGCTCTTTCAAAAGATACATATGAGTATCTCAAAAATAAGATAGGGGTTATTTCCCCTCCTTTCAACTAGACGCATAAGTTTTTGTATATATCTAGAGGAGAAATTCAATTTGTATTCTTTGTCATGGACTAATGAAGGCTACCTCTCAGGGGGAGCAAGTAGTGGTTTCTTTGGTTGGTATAGTTAAGGGGAGCATATGTTGTGCCTAAAAGTGTGAGAGAGAAGTGATGTGTGCAAGTGTTTCCATTTTCCATTGATGTAAAAGGGGGAGAGAGAAGGTTGAAGAACATAATAAACGGAGATAGAGAGAAAGAAGTCTGAAATATAAGAAATTTCTAAGTGAGGGGGAGAGTTGCTTAAGTGTTGGTGTTGTAGAGTTTCTTTTGTTGTTGATGGCTTTTTAGTAGGTGTTGCCATAAATGAAAAAGGGGCAGATTGTTGCACTATGTTATCATTAGTGTTGTCATTGATGTCAACCTATATCAACCTCTAGTGTGGTGTTGATGAGAAGGTGTTTGTGGTGTTGAGTAGGTGTTGTAGATGCAACATGGTCACTTGGTTTCCAAGTGCTTTTGAAAAAAATGTATAAAGAGTGTGCAAGGTGACATAAGTGTGTTCTATATTGTGCTTCACATTTCTTCATGCTTGAAGATGTGCTTGTGTGATTTGGATGTGATGTTCAAAAGTGTTCAAAGGTGTTATATAGAGAGTTCTAGTTTCTGGATTGTGTAGCAGTAGAAGATGTGTTTAACAGTGTGTTGAATTGTGAAGAAGGTTATCTCAGAGAAATGGAATTGCTTTGCATTTCTTTGCATTAAAGTTTATTGTCATGCAGGTTTGGGAATGTGTTAATATTTCTTGTATATCTATCTTCCCTTGGATGGTTGGGTGCTTCATTTTTCCACAAGATTGGTTCATGTGTTGTGTCTCAGTGGCAGTTTGACTAGTTGCACAAGATGATAGTATTCTCAGTTGCATGTGTTTGTGAAAGTGTGTTTGAATATTTTCTTGGTGTTGGAATATTGAAATATGTTGTGTGATGTTGCTACTTGCTCTGTAGGATGTTTTCAGACTTGGTGAAGTGTGTATATGGTTGCTTGTTGGCGCTAATGCTAGTTTGGATGACTTGGTGTGTTAGCATTACTTGCAGATGTGCTTCATGGATTGTGGAAGCTTGGTGTAGCGTGTCAGTGTAGATTTAAGTCTTGGTTATCCCTTGGTATGGTCGGCCTTCATTTATTTCCACTACAAAGGTGTTTGGTGCCAACCTATTTGGTGGTTGCAAATTTTAGGTGTATACATTTTATTGAGGATGACTTGGAGAAGGTTCTTGTGGTTGTGGTGGATATATATGCAAGGTCATTTATTGGATAAGTGTGTGGTGTGTTGTGTGATACAAAATGATGTGTATGTGATCAAGTTTTGTGATCTGAGTGTGACCATGAATGCCTATGACTACCAAAAGTAGTGAGTAGAAGCTATCTACATTTTAGTGTGCCTAAAGTTGCTAGAGGCAGCGAGTCAAGTGTTGCAGATGGTGAAGAGTTGTTGTGGTGGATTCTCTTATTTCTCTGAGGTGGTGAACCTCCTTGTAGCAGTATCTTTCTATTTGGGCAGTGAGCCTTTCATTCTTTCTTTTGGAAAATGAGTCCTTTGGGTGGCGATCCCTTCTAACAGTGATCCTTTTGTAATCGATGTTAATATTCATAGATATGTGAGTTAATCCTCACAGTGGTTTTTCCTTTATTAGGGTTTTCCACATAAAATCTGGTGTTCTATTATGTATGGTTGTTGTGATGATGTTTCATTTGTTTACATTCATGTTGATGCATAATAAGGGCTTGAAGATATATAAGGGTTTGAAGGTTTTAATATATGTGCAACTTATTCACCCCCCTCTTAGTTGTCCTATGTGTCTAACAGTTTGGGGCTAGCCTTATTTTTTATGTTTTCTTCTCTTAGTTTTAATGGTTGATTATAGTAATTATTTGTGGGTTCATAATATGATACTAATGTTATTTCTCCTTGATTAATGTCTATATTTAATTATGGTTCTTCTTTATTTTCTATTCCATATTTTTTTGTGATGTAACACCATTTCTTTAGAATATTTTTCATACTTATCCATCCATTCTATTAATTTCCATATTCCTTCCTTCTTTGGTGGTTCTAGTGTGTGTTGTTTGATATGTATTTCACTTAGATATTCTTCTAAGTGAAGCAATATGATTTCTCTGATCTTTTGAAGTGCCTTTTGGATGTGTTTGTTTGAATTAAATAAATAAAATGTATGTTGAAAGTACTTTTGAAGTTCTTCCCAACTTCTTGTTTATGCCCTTATTTATTGATTAATGTACTAAGCTTGTATTGTAGGTGTTAGTGTCCAATAGAACATGTGTATGTTTAATAGTGTATAGTATTATTTTTGTGCTTCTGATATAGTAGTGTAGATGTTCAAATATTACGGTGATGTCATGTTGTCATATTTAGGGATTTGTTCATTTTATCCTTCTTTGGGTAAATAACTTGTTTTAATAATAATTTTGAAGGATTTCCATGTAGGAATATTATCTTAGTGTGTATTTGACCATATTGTGGTGCGACGAATTAGTGTGTGTTGTAGTTCATCTAATATTAATTCTTCTTTTCAATTTTTTCTCCATATCTTCTAGATATTCTTCTAGGTCATCTACTCTAGAGTATTTGGTTGCTTGATATGCAATATTCCATGTAAAATGTGATTTAATGAACATTATTTTTAAACTATAGTGGGGTTATATATACAATAAGGTTGGTGTTTTTGATAAGATAAAGCTACATTTATAGCAGGGAAAACTTTAGTGGCGAATCTTCGCCAATTGGTGAATTCTGGGAATCGGCCAAGTCAAAATTGGCAAATTCTCGCTCTGAACAAGGTGTCCAAATCGCCCGGATTTTATGAAGTATAGGTCCAATGCATGTCCATTTTCCAATGAGTTTTTTTATGAGGCATATTTAAGCAACAAATTCGCCATTGTCAAACTACGCATTTCAATTGGACTGAATAATATTTTTTTCTGGAATCCCAAAAGCATTTAATAAAACACCTACATATTGACCAATACTATTAAAACAACATTGTATTAGGACCCATTTCGCCAATTAAAATTTACAAATAGTTTCTTGTGAAGACCTATTTCGCCAATTAAAATTTATAAAATGTTGCTCATGAGGACCTATTTCACCAATAACATTAAAAAATAATTACATTTGAGGACACATTTCACCTTGAAAATTACAACGTATTGTTGTATAAGCACGCGGGATTTGCCAAATTTTTAATATACCATTTAAAATTCCCGTAGAATTTTCCAAATATGGAATCATGGATTGATATAAATACAATCGAAAGTGTCATTTATTCTTACACATTTTTTTTGGTTCTAAGGTTCTACTTCTCCATTCGGAAGTTAGCGAAAGCCGAAAACGTAGACTTAAAAGGTGAGTGATCATTTCTTCATAGTGTTATTAGTTATAATAATAAGTTTTCTTTATCTCTTTTCCATTCTTGCTTCAACAAAGTGAACCTTAGAAGTTAGAACCAAACTCTGAAGTTTCAAAGTTTTTGAAACCTCCGACCCACCGAGTAGAAAGATGACCAAGAAAGACTTGCAACTCAACAAAGTGAACCATCAACCAAGTCGGGGAATCGTGAAGTTATGAAAATTTAGAACTCTGTGACAAGGTTATATAACTTTGAGGACTAGCGATTAAGTTTAGGAAAAGCCAAAAAAAATATATTGTATTCCATGTTATTGAATTTGATATGTAATTTATTATTAATCCATTCCATGAACATAAATAAATACAATTGAAAGTGTCATTTATTTGGAAGTTAGCCAAAGCCAAAAACGTAGACTTAAAGGTGAGTGATCATTTCTTCATAGTGTTAGTAGTTATAATAATAAGTTTTCTTTATCTCTTCTCCATTCTTGCTTCAGTCTTAAAGATGATATTGAGTAGGTAATGGGATCTATATTATTATTCTCCATCCTTAAACAAGAAGACATTTTTTTCCAATTTTTATTTGAAGTGAGAGATGAATATGGTCAGCGAATTAGAGATCAATATGTCAACCGACTCAAGCAGCAAGGGTAAGGCTCCTACCACTTCTCATAATCCTTCCGCTCCTTAGGGTGGTAAGGCTCTTGCCACTCCTCAAACTCTTGCCGCTCCTCAGGGTGGTGAAGAGACTCATGCCGCTCCTCAGGCTCCTCAAGGTGGTGAAGAGACTCCTATCACTCCTCAGGGTGGTGAAGAGACTGGGAGGCCATCAAAATTCCCAAAACTTAGACTTACCATATAGTCTTACTTTGCAATTTCCAAAGCTTTTGATCCATCAAGTCAAGATGGAGCTACATCATCAACTGTTCCACCAAATATCGGTAGCATTCCCAATACCTCACCGCCACCGAAAGGTCAAGTTGAGATTGTCATTGATTTAAATCAAAATGTATCAAATCAAGATAGCAATATCGCAAAAGATGTTCCAAGTGATACCCTAGGCCCGGCTAGCCAGAATGAGATAATTGACTTGGATGAGGATGATGATGTTGGTAGCAAGAAAAGGAAAAATAAACCAAAAAGGGGGTGCGAGTGGGAAATGACAAGGAGTTTTCAACTTGGTTGGTTGTAAAAATACCCATTCATGGTACCAGTGGGGATTGGCAATGGAAACGATATTGAAAAGGAAACATTGGCCAAATGTAAGATTTGTAGTTGGAAATGTGGAAGAGCCAAGACATTGCAGCTAAAGATTGACACTATAGAAAAGCATATTGGTAAATTTTATGAAAAATAAATCATAGACAGAAAGGAAGAATCAGTCGTACGATGGAAATAAAAGGAAGAATGTCTTCATGTTAAGTATGCCACGGATTATGAAGAGCATGAAAAAAGAATGTCGAACATTGCTGCATGTAAAGGTACACTTGAGGCTCAATTTGGAAAAGCAATGGAAGGAGCAAATCTGTCAAAAAATATTTAGATGATGTTTTTCATATTTTTTCCAGAGGGTGTCCTATGATAGACTACCCATAATATTCTGGTGTATTATCTTATTTGAATGTTCCTCACTATCCCTTGTCACATTGGTCAGTAAACACTGGATGGGACTGGGAAAACTATCTTGCTACAGTGGAAAAGGAAGATTTAAATGATAAAGTAAAAGAGTCAAATTTCATTGCATTATCTTTAGATGAAGTTACTGTGGTAGACAATACTTCTTGGGTCTGTATGCATTTGTATACTATACAACAAAATGTTTGACAAGCTCATCTTCTTTTTGTTCATAAAATGAAGAACAATTCAACAACGCAAAATATATTTGAACTAGTCAAAAAATATTTGAATGAAATTGCAGGTATGGATGAGTTGACAATTGCAAAAAATTTGGTGTGTAGGAGCTGATGGAGCTGCAGTGATACAAGGTCAAAGCATCGGTGTTTGCACAAAGTTACAAACTACTTGTGCACCATACATGCTTGGCATTCACTGCATGGCCCACAAAATGAATTTAGCATTCAAAATTTTTAGCAAGTTTCCTACAGTATCAAAAGTCAAAAATCTAGTCCACAAGATCCACACATACTTTTGCCGAAGTCCTAAACGTTTCACAGAATTTCAAAAAAATTCTAAGGGAATAATACTAGGAAACAAGCTTCTCAAGGATGTAGATACTAGATGGATCTCTCGCATGGAACAACGCAACGAGTTCTTTCAGAATAGCAATCTTTGATTGGAGTGATGTACGAGCTTCGCAACATAGTAGACAAAGCTCCTGACCTCTTACATAGGTTAAGCGATATAGAGACACTCTTGACTTTAACTAGTCTTCTCCCCATGTTGGATGTGATGAACGATCTTGTGAAGAAAGCCTAAGACAAAACTATGTATATTAATGAATATTCCAATCTACGTAAACTTACATGCTTGGCCCTCGATCATCTATATCTAGATCTAACACAAGATGACCCAAATTATTTCATGTGGTGGAAAATTATTGATTTGAATGATCCTGATAATTATTTATAGTTTAATGCAAGTGGGAAATTATGCATCTGTGTACGTGGACATGAGATACAAATGTACCAATGTAAGACAACCAGACACTCTAGCAGAGAAGTAGCTGTTAACCAGGAAGATTTTCAAGGCATTGTTAAATCTATTGGTGATAATTTGAAGGAAATTGCAAAATCTTTTTCCTCAGAGATTCGTGAAAGATTCCCTTGACATGAAATACTTGAAGCCATGAGTATTGTGTATCCTCAATTTTGGGAAAACTGAGATAACTCCACATTTTTTCATGCTCAGGTAAAAATCTTGATCGAACAATTTTTGAAAACTGTAGCATACAATGAGTAGAAAATAGAAAGAATTTTAGATGAAGCTAAGCTTAGAAAACAATGTGGGAGTTTTGCAACAGCTATGAGGGACTAGTATAAATCCATGGTCAAGGACAAGGCCTTCCTTTGAACTGGGATCAATAAAAAAGGTTTCTACAAGCTTAGGTCAGAGTGAAATATTGTGTGGTTCGATATCAGAATATTTCAAACTTGTTGATTTATGTCAAACAATGATATTGGGGTCAGTCGAGGATGAGAGAGTTTTCAGTACATTGGGGTTTTTGAAATCAAAGTTAAGAAACAAACTAGACAAGAATTTGGAAAATTGCTTGAGGATGAAAGGAACTGCGTATAATGTCAGAAATTTTCCTTTTGAAAGGGCACTCACAATCTAGAGGTCCACATGTGAAAGAAGAGGGGTCAGGTTGTGCAACACTCCAATTCCAAAGGCTGGTACTGGTGGCACTAGTAGTGGCAATGGGACTTAGACAGCTAACATTGAAAAAAATGACACAATGAATGTTTAATTTGAGACACAGTCCGAAGAAAATGAAGAGCAGACTTGGAATCAAATTCAAGATGAATCTTTTACTTTATTTGATGATGAACGTTATATTGGGGACCCCCAATCTATTTGGGAAATGGAAGAGATTCAAGAGAATTATCAGCTTTTAGGTATTTATATTGCACTTCATGGATCCCAGGATTAGATTCCATTATTCCATACTGTAGTTAATGATATTTTATATTGTATTCAATGAAATTGTGAATCATTGCACTTCATGATATTTTATTTTATATTGCACTTCATGAATCATATTCCAAATTCAAACTGTAGTTGATGATATTTTATGTTGTATTCCATGAAATTGTGATATTTTATATTTTATATTGTATTTTATATTTTACATTAGTCCGTACATAGCATGCTTTTGGAAATTCCTGAAAAGACAACTCAACTTTAGTCCATACATAGCATTCAATGAGATGTCAGATTGATGGTGCCTTTGAAAGGTAAGATAAGTCCATAATGTCGCATGGTCGCTGAAACTTGGAACCTTAGAACCAAAGTATGAAGTTTCAAAGTTTTCCAAACCTCTGACCCACTGACTAGAAAGATGACCAAGAAATACTTGCAACTCAAAAAAGTGAACCATCAACCATGTCGGGGAATAGGGGAGTTATGAAAATTTAGAGCTCCGCCACAAGGTTATAAAACTCTGAGGGCTAGTAACTAAGGTTAGGAAAAGCACCAAAACCTCTCTCTTCACCAAAACTTAGTAGCAATGAAACTAACCAAAAATCCATCATTCCAATTCCAATAATAGATAATCTATGGCATGAATTCATATAAATATTTAGTGGATATGCTAAGTAGTCATGGAGATTGAGTATTGATGTGTGAATTGTAATGCAATTTTACTAAGATTATGGATGCCTAGAATTAAAATCACCTTATAGTTCATTTTTTAATTGTGTTAAAAAGTAAAACTTGAGCATGTGCTTAGCGATTCATCACTCAACTCAATGCTTATTAGATTAATAACATATTAACAATAGTATTAGTAGCATATACAACAATGAACATAATAACAAGTGTATCTAGAAGTTGAAACCACTACCAAACTTTTTCTTGAAATGATATAATAAATAATATAGGTAATTGAACATCAACACATTACTAAAGTCTGAATTTGAGCTTTTAAATTGATTATCAATGTATCACATGAAGGAATACATAGAGACATTGGCAATGCAAAATCTTGCTCAAAGACAACTCTGCACAGAGCTGAGTTGGAACTTGGAAACTCATATTATCAAAAGTTAAATCACTGCATCACCTTTTCTAGCAACTTCCACTCTTCAAGTGTTGGAATTGTCATTTGTTCTAACTGATGTTGTTTGACTTGAAGATTTGTTAACAATTCATTATTCAAATTGGAACCTGTCTTGGATTCTTCAGTCAATTTTGCATTCAGGGTTAGAAATGGTTTGATGGAATCCAAATAGGTCACCACATCTGGGTTATGAGGAAACTGGTCCAAATCAATCTTCCTTGCATCCTCCATCTTCTTTCTAAAATAATTCCATCCAACAAATCACTCATTTGTGTCAAAAGCCTCTGGTAAACCAAGCTCTGTGAAGTTCCTTAACTTTTCATCCACCTTCTTCATCTTGTTTGCAGCTAAATGCAAATATTTCTCTATTTCACGCATTCTCAAACACTTTTCAATGACAGATGACAACATCATTGATGTAGCAAGCCGATTAGTAATCCCTTTTGATTTCAAAACATTGTCATTGGCTTTGTAGATTGTTTGTTGAATTTGATTTGCTAATTTCTCTAATGCCAACACATTTTTGTTCTCCATTAAATATTTTTTGAGCTTCTTATGATGTTGTCTGATAGCATCAATCAATTGAAACATGTCACACAAATGATCAATCCCTTGCATTATTTCATCCAAGATATTTTGTTTCATATGCCTCATTGTTTCTCTACAAAATGAAGATAATTTATTTTGACAAGACTTAATTTCATTTTTTGCTTCCATCAGCTCTACCTCCAATCTTTCATTTATTTTTCTCTCCTCCAATTTTTGTTCCCACTGTGCATTTCCATTTGCAATGCTTAGTCTTAATTTTTTTGAAGTGGATTTTTCCTCATCATATTTCTTGTTGCTCTCATCTAGCCTTTGCTTCAGTTCATTCACTGCAGTCTCAATCTCATTATGCTTATCCTCTTTGCTTGTTAATGTAGAGGCATATTTTTTAATTCTTTTTTCTAATTCATTGCTCTTGTTATCTGTTTCTTTCCTCTTTGCTTTCTCATTTGCTAGGTCTGCCTGTAACTTTTCAATTTGAGTCTGCAACCTTTTTTTCTCTCTATCCTACTTCAACAATGATGTGTACACCAATTCATTGTTCTTCTTTGATACACTAATTTTGTCAATATTTCTGAGTCTAGAAAAATCCAATTGAAAATTGTTCACCCGGAATTTAGATGGAGCCATCTGATTTGCTGGTTTGTTTTAAACTGTGGGAACAAGAAATGTGTACTCCATGATTTATTTACTTGTGTCAAATGTGGGTAATACCATGGTTGTTGTAGGCTTTGAATTTAGAGTAGACACACTCTCCATCAGTTGCTTCTTTTCTTTTTTATTCAATTATGGTTTCTTTTTAAACTCTTCAATGTAATCAAATCCCAAGGATGCAGGAACAATGGAATGCTTGAATGGCGAAGGAATAGGTGTACTTGTAGTTGCTAATGATGTCACAGCCAGACTAACTAGCATATGGGGAGTGCCTGGAAATAACTCCTTTGTGGTGGATCCACTGGTAGTGTGACTTGGAGTTGGACCTGTCAAAATCCTTTGCCTCTTATGTATGCCTTGATCGCCTGGTGTTTCTATGGTATATTGTGTTGTCCTCTTGTGTGTAATTTGTTGTTGTAGCACATGTTGACCACTACTAGTACTACTACCCATACCATTCCCACCAGAGGAAGTTCATGTTGCACTAAGCCCTCCACCATGGGCATGTCCTAGTTGTGATTGTGTCTGACCATGAGGATGAGGATTTGAACTTGGAGCTCTAACAAATTGACCTGTATACCCTAGGTCTACTTTTTCACCTCCAAACCCAAGGCCAGATTTATCAACTGGTTTTCTATGCTCTACATCTATTACCATCCAAGGG
Organism: Sequoia sempervirens; assembly: GCA_007258455.2. Lineage (NCBI taxonomy): Eukaryota > Viridiplantae > Streptophyta > Pinopsida > Cupressales > Cupressaceae > Sequoia > Sequoia sempervirens. Next base: position 1,074,837,187 of record VDFB02281492.1, on the reverse strand, counting down.
CCTTGTCTTTGGGACCCCGAAGGACCACCTTCATAACCCATTTTTTCAGCTATGGCTACTCCTGTAGTAAATGATTCTTTTGTGGCCTCACTTAAACCAAGTTTGAAATTTACATGGCTTTCTTCTTGCCTATCATCATCACTTTCTTCATCTTCTTGCTCATTCAGATGCTCTATATTCCATAATTTGTTAAACTCAAGATCTTCTTCATTATCTCCATACTCTGCAAGATCTCTTGGATCACCTAGATCCTTCCTCATAGACCAAAAGGTAGTAATTTTTTATTGTGACCAATTTTTTTCTGTAACTTCCTTCTCTAGAGAATCTGGCATTTTTACTCTACTAGATGGTTTATGACTTTTTCCATAAAAATTGTTGTACCTCCTAATTGTATTTCGATGCAATGCCATAATTTTTGCTAACAATTGTTCAAAAGAAATACCATTCTCAGCAACACTTTTCTCCATTGCTACTTTGACCTCATCCCAAGAATCCTTGTTTCTCAAGTTTTCAAGCAAGGGTTTACTTTGATGTTGAATTCTACTTCCAACATTCTTATTGAGCACAATCATTGATTTAATGGTGTCACATGGATCATATTGCCAGTGACAGATAGCATCTAAATAAAAAAAATTCAAAAGATCATGTGCCACACTAAATGCTTTTCTCTTGAATTTCATCCCTCCACATGAAAAAGGTAAAGAAGGAAATAAGGTCTTCTTCCCCTGACTAGTAAAGTGTCTTTCATCAGTACTCTACATCTGCCTTACATATTCCAAAGCAAAAACCCTTTCTGTCACATGTATTGGAAGTTTGTATGGCTTTACTTTCGATCCATAAAATTTTAGCACATTATATTCTTCCAATAAGTACCAATCAACCAATTGTATTTCTTTTCCTAGTTGAATGTAGTTTCTACATGACATAGGAAATCTAGGCATTGGAGTATTTGTAATTGATTGATGCAATGGAGCCAAAAAGTAGTCTACAAAATGACTGTAGTTCCTTCGAGAATCATGCAACCTTATAATAGTGGTCCATTCATATACTGGAGCCATTTTCTTTTGCTCAGGATTACTATTACCATAGGGCCGAATCTAAAGCTTGTTGGTATGAAACATTCCTTTGAATTTGAATAGAAAAAGATACCACAAGTAGGTTGTGAACCTAAATGTCTTGGTGGAACCTCCTTTAATCATTAAAAATTGTTTATGCATCGATTCTACAATGTGCTCAATAAAATTATATTTGGCATGTGGAACACCCTAATGGATATTATACACCATTTCACGGAGGCATGCAACCACTTCCAAATTGCTATCTAGTCTAAGGAAAAATGCTAGCATGGAAATAGTATCATGAACCCATGGTTTAAAAATATCCAAATCATAAGGAGGCGTATGATCACCTTTCAATTTGTTTATATCCTAAACTATTCTATTTAAGAGAGAATTTTTCTCCATTTCATTCACTACTTCATAATCACTAGCAAGCTTTTCTAGGTCAATGTGGACATTTCCAAATTCTTCGGTTGTAAACCCCAAGGCCAACACTTTTCCAAGTTCTTCTGCATTAATGGCTAACAATTCTTCTTTGCTATCTTTATTAACAATTTCTCTTTTGTTATCATCATAATTTAGGGCACAGACCATGATAAATTCTGGGCAAGGGAAAACCTCATGTAACATCATGCACCCTAATCTAGTTACCCATGGTGCACTGATACTATTAACTTGCATTTTCTTTGCATCCTTATTCTCAGATGTAAATCTAAGTTCTGAGGTACGCCTACCATAGGTTTTAGGATCATAAATATCATGGTATTCATCAGTGAAACCCTAGGTTTCAAGCAATTTTGCATAATGTATTTTTTAATCCGAAATTGCTCTAGTGGTATTGGTGGTAGACATGTTGATACAATCAACAATATGAAATTTGTGAATTCCCTATTAGTCCTTAATTTTTCTTAATTCTTAAGCCTCTTAACCCTAAACCTAAGCTTCAAAGTTTGACAAAATAATATTTTAAGAAATGTCAACTTCAAGCGATGAAACGTAGCCATAGGAATTCTTTAACTTACTTAGATTTTGAATTTTGATTCTTGAAGTCGAAACTACGTTGAAGCTTGAAACTGGGTTACTGGAATGGCTTTTTTGGAAGTGGAACTATGGAACCCAGAACAAGGTGGTGCACTGCAATGAGAAAATTGAATGACACCGAAACGTCTACTCATTACTTACGGACTACACAGTACACAATTAGGTAGTACAATGTACATGGCTGACAACATTTAAAACAAGCCATTAAAAGCAATGATTTACTCCTGCATTGACAACAAATTCTAAATCGTTGATCTCTGTTAATCTAACGGTTATAGGGTGATTCCGAAGGTTTAAGTTCACAAGCGTAGTGCTCTATGCATTTCATTTAGGAATGCAACTACAACCATACATTAAATGTTTATCGAACGGTTGAGTAATTTATGATATAAATAATAAACATAAAACATGTGTTTTAAATTTTCTTTAAAGTTTAATGCGCTAGGATTGACATCAAGGCCAAGGGGTCAGAAACTTAACATTTCAAAGGCCTAAATAAAATGAATTACAATGTCACATTAATAGCACATTGCACAACCATTAATAACACTTAACGTGCAAAGGACTTAATAAAATGAATTACAATGTCACATTAATAACACAACCATTTATTTTATTACAATTGAATTACAATGTCACATTATTACATTAATACATAGTACAAATACAAATGTAAGCGCAAGCGCCAAGCTTCTGTAGGTCTGTTGGACTGCCGGTGAAAAGTTAAAAACGTAAATGTGATACATGTATCTCTGAAAATAAATGGAACTTGTCGAGTCAACCATGAGCTCTGAAAATTAACATATGGGACTTGTCGAGTTAGCCATATGCTCTAAAAATAAATGCATGGGGAAAGGGAGCCTCGATCAAACTGGGGAAATGGGAGCCGTGAAGATACAAAATGTACTTAGACCCTTTCAGAACTAGATTGGTGCAGAAGATGAGGGATTGTAAAACTGCTCCCATGTAGAAGATGAGCACTAAAATTAAATGCATGGGAATTTCTTGGGCAACCATGCAGATGATGAGGGGCAGTAAAACTGCTCCCATCTTCTACTTGCAGCCTCCATGCATTGGGATATCACTTATGTCCATCAGAGCTCCTCATCCTGGTTCAAAACCTATCTGAGAAGTCAGGCGAACCAAATCAACTCCTTTCCAATTCCACCCATTCTAAACTTGAAGGAAATTGGTCTTTTACTTTGTAACTACATAACTAGAGGTAGGAGAATTTAGAGCATCCCCAATAATACCGCATCATCTTCTTCTTGAATCCTTATTAAGTTATTAACCCTACAAAATGAAAACCCTTATGACAATTAAACGAATGATTTTAGTTGTGCTCACTATCCTTATTTATGGGCCAAAAGTGCTGCCAAAAGTGCCACTACCAGCCTGGTACCTTGTACACCTCACACGTGTCACGTGTGAGCTTTGAGGTTGTGTATAATTACTACTGACTACTTAGTAATAATTGTGATTCGCACAAACCAAAAATCCAACTTAATCGGTACCTCAAGATGGCTACATGCAAAGTTGCAAACTATAGCTCAAGCTGACACGCTGTCAATTGTCAAAATTGGCAGTGCCACGCAAGCTGTCGATTTTCAAAATCACTAGATTATTGACATCATCATCTATTATTCTATAGTACATCATGCAGTTTTCAATATAAAGCTATCCAATCAATCACTCTGGCTATTCATATGGTATTAATTCGTGCCACCGCTCAGTACCATAGCCAAATTGATCATTTTAATAGAATAAATGAAAGGTAGAGTACTTCGATCCATTGAAAAAAGAGAATTAAATGTCTCATTTTACCTTAATGATTATCAATGTCCTAGCTAATAAGTCACAATAAGTTTTGCTCACTTTTGATTGGAACTATATGTTGATTTTTGAAACCAATCATTAATAAAATCTCAACCATTGATTTCTGAAAATCTAATGGTTCTACTATTATTCCGTAGGTTTCAGTTCGCAAGTCTAGTACTTAAAGGATTTACTTCCGGAATGCATCTATAGCCATCCATCAAAAATTCATTGAATGGTCCCTCTTTTAAAACAAACTTTATGCACGTGCATAATTTAAAATGGGGACATCGCTAGGTTGACAAGACTCAACCCTCAGGATTAAAGAGTTAAGATTTAAGGATTTGTCATAAAATATTTTTGTCTAACTTAGGCAATATTAAATGATAAACAAGAGTAGGATGACTGACAGACCTAAATAATTAATAAAATTTCAACCATTGATTTCTGAAAATCTAACGGTTCTAGTGTAATTTTGGAGGTTTCAATTCACATATCTAGTGCTTGAGAGATATATTTCCAAAATGCAATTACAACCGTCCATCGAAAATTCATCGAACGGTCATGGTCCATAATGTCGCGTGGTTGCTAAAAATTGGAACCTTAGAACCAAAGTCTAAAGTTTCAAAGTTTTCGAAACCTCCGACCCACCGACTACAAAGATGACCAAGAAAGACTTTCAACTAAGGTTAGGAAAATTTGCACTGACACTTCGCCACTGCATTTTTTTTTTAGTTTGATATTATGTTTAAATCGCCAATTTTTTTTTCTTAATCATTTGAAAATAGGTTTAATTCGCCAATGAATTTATTTTCTAGTTTGAAAAAAAGTTTTAATCGCCAACAAAAATATTTTTTCTGGTTTGAAAACAAGTTTAATTCGCCAATCGAAATATTATATTGGTTTGAAAATAGATTTTAATCACCAATGGAAAAATTTTAGTGGTTTTAAAAAAATTGCATTTCGCCAGGATTTTCCACAGACTTCTAGTGATTAGAAAAGATTCACCAATGGACTTTTTTTTTCACGAAAACTGAAAAAATTTGCCACTATAATTAATATTTTTATTAGGAAGTATAAAAGATTCGCCAGGATTTTACACCTTCGCCGAGGGGGGGGTTTCTTAAATTTTTCCCTGATTTATAGGGTGCAGTACCCTTTACACAATGAGCCCAAGGGGAAAAAAAGAGATGAAGTCCAAAATATCACATGACCAGTGACAGTAGAAAACATAAGAAACAAGAACAACATACCGACAATAAAGAAAGAACTAATAGCCCAAAACACAAACCCACACATTATTTAGTATTCCCATCCCACTTCTCAAAGAGAAGATTTAGCACATCTTCACCCACCCAATTGGGTCCCTCTCCCACTTTTTCCTTGTCCACCTCTTCCTTGAGAACCTTCGAGAGAGTGGTAGCAGACTTGTTAATGATCTTAATGGTGAATCATGTCAACTGAGTGAACTTATGTTCCAATTTTTCCACCTGTGCTTGCAGCTTGTTGAAGTCCTTCATCATGTCATTAGTCCTCTTAATAGTCTCTTCCTCACTAGCTAGCGGGTTCAAAGACTGGATGGCGGAGTCTACATTGATCATTTTATTCATATTTGAGAAGTGGTTGGGTCCTTCAACGAAAGCCTTTGTTTCCTCGATAGTGTCCTTATTGCACTCCTCTTTGCCACTAGTCCACCCCTCTTTGCCACCAGTCTCCTCCGAGCTGTTTGAAATTTCATCCACCGACACCTCCATCTTGCTTTTGTCTAGCCTATGGGACCTCCTGACACTAATTTGCTCCATCCCCACATCCATAGTAGCTGCCACAATGGTATCTCATTTAGAATCATGGTCCTCAGTGCTCTTTTCCTCATTGTTTGAAGTTGGCAACTCAACCTGGCCCGACATCTCCTTCTTACCTTTGGTATTTTTTGATTGTTTGTTGTCCTTCTTGGTAGGTGCATTTTTCAAATCACACAGCTCAACAATCGCCTTAGATTGGGAATTTTCCACACCACCTTTCTTCTTTTTTTGTAGGGGGTTTTGGTCTAGGATAATTCTTAGGTTGGCTTTCCACAGGAGGGGTTTACCTCTTGGGATCAATAGAGGTAGTAGGGGAGGGTTTGTCAGGAGAGTGGTCAAGAAATTCAAACTCCTCAACATGAACAACAAAAATGGGTTTGGGAGGACATAAGGCCAAATGGAAATGGTAGAGTCAAAGAATTAGGCCTTGGTGTAAAGGTAAAAGATCAGGTGGCTTATCCGGGTTTTAGGTTGCAACTTCAAGGGTTTCTTTCACCAAGCTTTCCAAGGAAGTTAGCAAGAAAAAATGAAAACTTAAGAGCATTTTGTGTCAGAGGTGATTAAGTAATGGAAAATGATAAAAGTAAAAGACCTTAAATCTTCCCTCAAGAGTAACATACTTCATGAGAGAAAGACAAACCTGATCCCATGGTTTAGGAAGTGCCTCCCTTTCGAAACCCACTTGCTTCTTAACTGGCTTCTCATTCTCTCTAAAGAAGGCATTAAGGCTCTCTAAGTCCTAGAATTTGGTGTGCTTCTTGAGTTTCTTACCAGTACATGAAATACCTTTCACCTTGCCAATAACATCTTCATTAACTTTAAATGAAATTCCACCACTGTAACTCTCCTGTCATTCCAGGAGGCAACAAATTAAGTCGACAACTTCTCATCATGCCCTACTAGACACTCCATGAGGGGCACCAAACCACCCTCAACACATATATGCCAGACAATAGATCTCCTATGAAATTCATCACAGGAGTCAGGCTCAGTCCTAACTTTGTCACCTCCCATCTCCTCACACTGAATCCATAAACTTCCCCAAACTAGCAGAGTTTACAAAATTTTAAAATGAAAATCGGTGATCTGATCCACCCCAATATCATCATTCCCAAACCAAGGACAACTATGCCTAATTAAGGCATCTGATAGATCACACGAGCCAATGGTCATTTCCAAGAAATTGATCACCACGAGGCCATAATGAGGCATTCTTAAGTACAACTTATCAAAGCTTACATATATGATAAAGGTGAGCAGATAATAGTTAGCCAACAACTTGAAGATAAACATAGTCAAATACACGTTCCTAAAAATGTGAAAGATGTTATGGTACATTTGACAAGACTGCTCGAACAAGTTTTGGAGAAAATTACCATACATCATCATAAGTTCAAAACCCCTCCCAATTCCTTGTGCAAACCTCTCCATGTACTCATGCTTATTCTACATCATCCAAGGCCCAAAGGTAAAGTGCCACCTATACCCACCCAAATCAACATAGTTGGCCTCTTTCATTAATGGTTACATTTTTCTATTTAGCAAGGATAAATCCTCGCATATTCACCGAGAGAGTCTCAAGTATTTTCCAACATTTGGATAGACTCCATAAGGTTCCAAGGTTGGCCAGATCATCCGCCACCTGATTTCCCTCACGAAAGATGTGGGACATATATCCTTTCCAATTTAGAAATTAAAAACTTTATGTTATGAAGGATATCTATAATAGTCCATCCATGATTACAATAATTATTAATAGAGTCAATCACCGTCTTGGAGTCACCTTCTATATGTAGATTTTTTATACCCAGAGTGACAACAATCTTGATGCCCTTGAGCAACACTCGTGCCTCCGCTCTCATAGAAGTCTGTATACCATACTGCCAGCATACCTAGCTACCAAGTTTCCCTTGCAGTCCCTGATAATGCCACCAATACTATCCATACCTGGGTTCCCCTTTTCTGCCTCATCAAAGTTAAGCTTTTACTAGCCAGTATCCAGGGGTTTCCAAACTAGAGATTTAGAGTTATCAAAGGAGTTGATCTCTAGCTTTCTGTTCCAAGAGTTTTCCATCTTGATTTCCCACTTCGTGGGGGCTTTGTCTGGGGGTTTCCAAGAGTATATGGAGACACTCTCATAGATAAGTTTGAAGCTAATGCCAAATACCTCCTTGGGACTTTTCTTGATATCTCTGAAGATCTGGTTATTCTTCTCTTTCCATAAACACGAACAAATGATGGGAGGGGTTTGATGCCAAATATCAATAGGGAGAGGACGTTGAAAGGGGCCATACCATCCCTCAATAAAAAAATTTAAGTCCCCATTCATGGTCTAATGGATCACCAATTTTCCAAAAGTCAAATCCCAAACTTTCGTAGTAAACAGACAGTGCAGTAAATGGTGGTCAATCGATTCCTCATTGTTCTTACATAACATGCATCTATTCAGGATCTGGAATCCCCTTTTCCTTAAGTTATCTTGAGTCATAATCCTATTGTGGCATATGCCATCCACCAAAAAAAAAAAAAATTGGTTTCAAATGTCTGTTCTAAACCTTTTTCCAAACTCTGCCCTGGGCTCCCAAGTCTAACAGAAAACTGTAAGCCGACCTAAGAGAGAGGTTTCCCTTGCGTTCCTTAACCAAAAATAATTCATCCTCCATGTTTGAAATGGGAATTCTAGACAAGGAAAGGATTTCCTATAAAGTCCTAGCCAGCAGGCTCAAGCCCGAGGAGAGGGGGAAACACAATTCCAAGATTTTTGACTTCCTAGAGCCTTGAGGACCATACAAGTAGTCACACACTTTTTTGCCAACAAATTATTGTGCATGATCCATCAAATTCTTGAAGTCCGATAGGGATAGGGGAAAATCAAGCAACCAGGGGTCTTTCCAAAAGCTAATACTATTGCCATTCCCAAGCATCCATCTTAACCCAAAGTGCAACAAAATTTTCATTCTACAAATATTGTTCCAAGCCAAAGAGCCACTAGGGTGCTCCAATGAGAGTCAGCTAATTAGGGGGTAATTATTTAGATACTTAGCATTCATAATCCTACACCAGTCATTTTTTTTCCTTAACTGATCCCAACCAACCTTAGCAAGTAAGGATTTGTTGGTCTGTTGAACTTTCCTTATACCAAGTCCTCCACTAGATTTAGGAAGGCACACCTTGTCCCAGCTAACCAGAGCCAACTTCCTTTTTTCCTCTATGCTAGACCAAAGGAAGTTCCTTTGGATTTTTCAAATTTCTCTGCTATGTATCTAGGGATTTTGAAAATAGTGAGGAAATAATTTGGAATCCCTTGAAGGGTAGCTATAAGGAGTTGCAACTTACCAACATGACTGAGTAATGAGCCTTTCCACCCAACCAATTTCCTTTGAATCCTCTCAAGGACGGTATTCCAGAAGGTGAGGGAAACTTCCTTGAAAGTAAGAGGGAGCCCCAAGTACATCGAAGGTAGGGAGGCACCAACACAACCCAGAACAACAATCACCTTATCCTATAAAATAGGAGTGTTAAAGAAATAAATCATACTCTTGTTATAGTTTATGCACTAGCCAAAGCAAGTTGCACAGTTGTTAATGCACTTTTTCCATTTCCTTGCCTCCACTACCAAAGCCTTCCCAAATAAGATGGTATCATCCATGAACTGTTGTATGATAGTAGGTTCAAGAGTAGTGGCAAGTTTGACACCTTTGATAGAACCCTCCAACAACATTCTAACAACATTCCTACTTAGCATGTCTGCGACCATTATGAATAAGTAGGGGGATAGAGGATCCCCCTGTCTTACGCCTCTCCTAGCATTAGAGAAACCATGAGGGACCCCATTAACCAAAATAGAATATTTCACAATAGTAACACACTCCATAATGAGATTAAGCACCCTTTGATTGAAGCCCATCTTAGCCAAAATTTTAGGGAGAAATCTCCAAAGGACTTTTTCATAGGATTTTGAGTTGTGAAGCCTAAAATCCATACTAGCACTATTGCAACGGTCCATAGAATGCAAATTTCATGAGTGGCAATGGTAGCATCCAAAATATGGCACTTGGGGACAAAGCCCTTTTGGCTAGGACTTATCATTTTTTCCAAGAGGGGTTTCAGGCGGTTCACCAGTATTTTGGAGAAAATATTATAGATGGTATTATAGAGACTAATAGGGTGAAATTCAGCCATATTCTATGGATCCTCAATTTTGGGGATAAGGGAAATGAAGGTGTGATTCGATTGTTTGAGTAGTTTTCCAAAATTGAAGAAATTTTTAGCCACCAGAGTTAAGTCCTCACCAACAATGTCCCAAAAGACTTGGAAGAAAGTCGGGGGGTATACATTAGGACCTGGAGCCTTATAGGCACCCGTATTGAATACAACGACCCTAACTTCCTCAGAAGTTACAACACTAAAAATATTGTCAATGTTCTCCCTGGATAGAGAGATCGGAAGGGCCTGATCCAACAACAAGTCATCCACAGTAGAATTTAGAGCCATAGTAGGAGCCGATAGAGCCTATTGGAAGTAACTAGATGCCAATAGGCCAATTTGAGTAGGGCTAGAGACATCATCACCCAACTCATTTTTCAACTTTTTAATCTGATTCCTTTTCCTATGCTTGAGTGTTGAAACATTGAAGAAAGAGGTGTTTCAATCACCCTCCATAAGCCATTGGACTCTAGATTTTTTCTTCCAGAATATCTCCTCTTTTTTCATTTTTTTTCCCATTCCATACGTTCATCTCTTTCTTGTTGACAAGTCTGTAGATTGATATCACTTTCCTCCATTCTCTTTTGTGTCAATCTAATATTATCTGCTAACACCCTTTTCTGATGGAATATATCATGAAAAGCCCTTTTGTTCCAATGCTTAACCATGTTTTTGATATAATTGAGTTTAAGGAACACCTAAAACATGGGGGAGACATGTATGAGGATGTTCTACCAAACAACAATTTTATTCCTGAACTTTGAGTGCGCATTCCATATGATCTCAAATCAGAAAGGAAAGGGACCCACAATAGAGTGTTCATTTGTGACCAACAATAGAGGGTTATGGTCTGAAATAGTATGAGGTAAAGCCATCAAGTTAGAATTAAGTAAGGTCATCCAATTGGGAGAAAATAGGAACCTATCAAGATGAACCTAGATAAGTCCATCCCCCAATTTCCTATTGGTACAGGTAAAAGCCTATCCCTGTAAGTCTATGTCAATTAGCCCAGTATTACTTAAGAAGTCAGCGAGGTCAGTCATGTTGTTAGAATAGTCAGTCAAACCTCCACTCTTCTCCAAAGGGTACAATGGAGAGTTGAAATCTCTAGCTACCAACAAATGAACCCCCCCATTATTCTTTATCCAATCAGTGAGATCCTGCCAAAGATATTTCCTAGCATTCCTTAGATTGGGGGCATAGATGTTGATCAGGAACCAAGAACCACTCGAGTAAGAGAACTATATTCCAACACTATTTCTACTTTGGAAAATTTTAGATCCAGTTAACCTAATAGGGTTCCACATCATAGACAACCCACTCAAAGCCCCATCCACATCACTATAGGAGAAATGGGCATTAGGCCAAATGTACTTGGTTGTGTGTTCAATTATTTTTTCATTTTAATTTGTTATAACAATAGAACATCAATCTTGTGTTCCAATACATAATTCTTCAAAGCTAGCTATTTGTGGGGACTATTTAACCCTCTCACATTCCAACACTGGAATTTAATTTAGGACCTTTCCTTGACACCTCTAATGTCCTCTGTTTACCAATGGCAATCTCTTTTGTTGTCCCCCTATTCCTAGTCTTTGTTTGGTTGGGTCTTCCAGGTTTGGAATCCTCACCCACATCCACTTTGTTTTTTTACCTTTCTTCTTTGGAGTTATCTATAACTCGTGTTCATTGGCTTGATCCAGGGACAAGGAAGTAGCCATTGTCTATCTAGAACTAGAGTTTAACATATTGACAACCTCATTCAGGATCTCACCTTCTTCAACATTCTTTATCAAGTCCTGATTAGGGGAAAAAATACACACTCCCCCCACCTACGACACAAGGGCAACTGAAAACCAAGTAATAGAGAATACATGTTATCCTTAATCCCGTTGGGATAAGTCCCTCCCATAACCAAAACAAAGTCTATAGAATCCATTTCTACAGATGGGAGGACCAGGGCCTCCTGAATAGGAGACCCAGATTTCGCTAAGGAGTCCATGATATTGAGGAGGTCAGACTTGAAGGGGTAGCTGTTAGAGGGGTCATCCATAGGGGGGTCACTTGGGATGGGATCATGTTTTACTGTGGACTTATAGTTGGAAATGAGATTCCCAAGTTTAGAAAATTTTTAGCAATAGATCACAACATTTTCATAGAAAACTTATTGAGTCCAGGACCCAAATTTGGAACAGGGCTTAATAGAGCTTGGAAAGGACTTGGTAATATCAATGTTAACACAAAATCTAGAAAATACTAACCTTGACATCTATCTGGTGATAGATTATGAGGTGATGTAATGACCCATCGATTCACCACTGCTTTGAAACACCAATTCATCCCAGTACTCCAGGGATAATCTAGGAAAATGAACCCACAAGGGAGTTGACTTATTGAGATCGACAATAGGGTCAATGCTCGACTTCCAGTGGCACAAAGACATGACATGTTTCCCATAAACCCAAGGACTTGAGGATAGAAAAAAAATCATATCTTCAACAGCCATAAATTTGAAAAGGAACAACCCACCAGCCATAACATAGATGTCCATGCTGCCTTTGAGATGCCACTTTGTAGTCACCCATCTTCTTACCATATCCACACTGGGACAAAAGGAGAAAAACTTGACCACCACTACATTCTCCATAGAGGAAACAATCCTATCACTGATGGCTTCAGGGATAGATAATTTAATACCATATGTAGAAATCTCCACTTCTAGGCAAGGATGGGATATTTTAGCTGCTAGACTCAATTTATTCAGCACATTCTTCCACCCCTTTAAATCCAGAGTGACAAAGATCACATGCAAATCAACAACAGCCCGACCAGGAATCGCGGGAACACCAATAGCGAACAACTCAAGAGGGACCCCCGAGGTTGTCATATCAACATGTGTCATGGTGAGAATTTGGTCAGGAGAGGATAAGGGGGGACCATGGGGTACCCCCAAAGTGGAGTCCATCATGTGCGTAGACAATTCAAACCAAAGGAGTGGAAACAATTCAAACCAGAGGAGCGAGAACTTAAGGTTGGTGTTATTTGTTATAGAGTAGCAGTGTTTGTGGTATAATATGGTGTTTTTTTTTCATTTTGTCTACTACATAATTTTTTTTATTCCTCTTATCTTTCAAGATTGTAACTTTGGTTCACCTACTAACCAAGCACTTAGTACATCTTCACTATTTATTCTTTCATTACTACTATCAATGTATACTTATCCTTCAAAGTTTTGTTCCTCAAATGACTCTTGCTTGGAAATTTTTGCTAATAAATAGAGCATTTTAGAATCATCTTTATACTCATCTTCTGCCACTTCTTCTATATATGCATTACTATGTCTATGTCCAAGGATACATGTACTATATTATCATTGTTTGCAAATGAAAATTCTTCTTTGGACTTGAGTCTATAATACCATTATAATTCAAAAACCATTGTAATATGAGAAGGCCTTTAAAGGTATCAAAAGGTTCCTTAATCTCTATGATTTCAAAGTCTACTAGTTGTTTAATTCCTAGTAAGTTAACTTTTATGTTCTTAAAGGTTCATATTATTCCTATGGATGATACATATACTAAGCCGATGTTATAATTGGGGTTTCATAGATATTCCCATACCCTCTTTGGAAGCATGTTAATATTAGCACCTAGGTCGATCATTACTTGTTTGATTTGCCTATGGTTAATGTGTGTTTTTATTATCAGTGGTTTAGTTTTCCATTTTTTATGGTTTTAGTCATTTTGTAAATCTACAATAATGTTTGTTTGTTCCAATATTTAGATTTTTTTTAAAATTATATTAAGTTTTGTTGTTCTATGAAGGTAGCTATCTATTTTTATGTCCTTTCATTATTTTCTAAAAATTAAACCCCATAGTATTTTTCTTTTTCTTTCTTCCTTTCTCATTTCAAAAAATGTTTTCACTTCTCTCTCTCTCTCTCTCTCTCTCATCTCTCTCATCTCTTGCACTTTCAAGCTCACATATAGCTCTCTCAAGCTCTACAAATCTACAAAATTATCTTTTCACACTCTTGTCCTCTTGGCTTTGTTGAGCCTCCATAAGTAAATGGTTCTTGTTTCTTATTTTTATTTACAATTATTTCTTTATTTTTTCCCTAAGAACCTTAGGATATTCATATGTGCAATCTTCCATTTTAGTCACTACTCTTATTTCTAGATACACTTATAGTAAGAACACACACTATTTTATTTATATCTAGATATTGGCTACTATAAAGGTAGAAATATCAAAGTAGGGCTTTGACCTAAATGTAAACTTCCAAATAGCCCTAACAATTTTCTTGTTTCATCATAGCCACAGTTTTATTTGAGAAGAATGATATCCAATCTTCTTTAGATTTGATGATATTTCTTCCTCTCTATTTCATTCTCATTTTATCAATTTATTTATATTAGATTAGTTTATTCTTGGTTTATTGTACTCCTTTTTCTCACTATTTATTCATTGTATTTTCCATTTTTATTTCATTGTATGCATAGGCTACATTTTTCTTAATAGAGTATCACTTTTGATTTTCTAGGATGCATATAGACTATATAGTATAACTTGTGAAAAAACATGCAATGTGCTAGCATCCTAAGTGATGGTTTCCTTCATATTGCTCGAGGTTCTTTCTTTCTCTTTTTTTCTAATTCTATAATAATTTAAAAATATTATTTTATTTCCCATTAAAGAACACTTTTTGGGATTGTAGATTTAATTTGTTGATAATTAGCAAATTGGTTTCAACCCTAATGTAAAAGTGGTGAAAAATAATTAAGATAATACATCTTAGCTAAATTATCATTTTTCCGAGGAACTCCATTGATGGAAATGCTCGCACTGGTCTTCTGCGTGAGGTCGTGGCCTGCATGAGGGCTTTTCCCTCTATGCATGCTTGGTTTTTTCTGCTCTTTGCTTCCCGGTGTTGGGTATTCAAGTTAGGGGGGTCTATTTTTTGGTGGTGGGGTTTAGTTTCTTCTTTCTCTGTGTGCTTCTATCTCCAAGTGTGTGGGTTCTGTCTGGCATGGAGGAATTTGTTTCCTTATTTTGTTCTTGGTTGCGTTTATTCTCTTGGTTGGTGGCCGCTTTTGGGTGGGGTTTGGCTCTCTTTGGGCCCGTTCTATGCCTAGTACGAGATCTGTGGCTGAGGGGGAGGCTTCGGGGGTCAAGCCTTCAATGAATTTGTGTACTATTGTTGGGGCTTCATCTTTAATTCATTCTCCAAAGGTTTTTAATAATAGTTTGATTTAAAATGATTCAAATAATGGTGGATTTGTTCCAATTGGAGGTTCTCATATTTCAAAGACACGTGGGTGCCTAGAACATTCCAAAGATAGACTGGTGCTAGTTATTCAACCTGAATCAATTATGGAGGACATCGAGTATTTCTTGAAACATGCTTTGCTTTGTAAATTTCTAGGAATGAGGGTTTCACTCCAATTTTTGGAATCATGGGCTCATTGTACTTGGTCCCCGAAGGGCGAGATGGAAATAATGTTTTTAGCAAACAGATACTTCATGGTGACATTTAATTGCATGGCGGATCACAATAGACTATTTGAAGGTGGGCCTTATTTCCACAACCAAGTTGGCTTATTCATTAAACCCTAGCATACAGGTTTTGATCCTTCGAAGGAGCTTTTGAATCGGGTGTTGGTGTGGGTTCATCTCCCCATATTTCTAGTGGAATTTTGGTGCAACAACATTTTGCATCGGGTTGCTTCGTTACTGGGAAAACCAATGGGTCGTTCTCAGAAAAATCAAGATAGAAAGGTAATGAATTTTTCCCATATTTGTGTTGAAATGGGTATAAATAACCCTCTTCCATATTCTTTGGAAATCTGTGCGGGTTCACGCTCTTGGTTGCAACAACTTGACTATGAGACATTGCCATTTCGTTGTCGTCTTTGTTGTGAATATGGCCATTTACAAAGAAGATGCCTGAAGTCTAAACCTTCTGGGAATCAAGAAGCTCAACCTCCTCGCAATCCTTCTAGTGCTGACAAGGGAAAGGACCTTGTGCTTGGTGAGATGGTCAGTGTAGAGGGTTTTCTTCCTGCTAAGGCTCGTAATAGGAACATGGATCAAAAGAGGACCTTTAAGGAGCGCTAGTTAGGAGATTCCTTTAACAAATTTGAGGTGCTAGATGATCTTGGTGAACAAGAGGTAAATCTGGGAATGTTGCTTTTGGATTAGGGTGTTTCAGAAGGGGTTCAGGAAGGAATTGTTCCAGATTACAACTAGACTTCTCAGGAGACTGGGGCTGTTCAATTGGAAACAAATTTGAGTATGATGGTTCATGGGAGGCCTAAGACTATTGTGGATACGCAGATGGGTGAGGGAGAGGTCTCCACCCCATTGGTGAAAGTGGGGGCGGGTTCGGTAAAAGGAAATAAGGCTTCTTCTTCGTTGGTAATTCTTCAGAAAGACCTAAAGAAAGGGGTGGTAGAGAAGTCTTCTAAAGTTGGGAGAAAGAAGGATTTGGAGAAAATAAAGTTGATGGGGGAGTCTTTGGTGGAGTCTGGGTCTGTAGAGACCCTGAATTCCCATTTCTCTAACCCTTCAAAATGATTGTCCATTCCTAGAATGTAAGGGGCTTGAACAGTGGCCCTAGACAAAAAGTTGTTTGTGATTTGTTGAGAACTCATTCTCTTGATGTTCTTTTTTTGCAGGAGACTAAGCTAACAGTTGAAGGTATGATTGGTTTGTTGCCTAAGTTGTGGGCATGGGGTAGTTTCCAGTGCATTGGGGCTCATGGTAATGCAAGGGGGGTGGCTTTCCTGTGGAATCCTTTGAAGATTCATCCTCTTTGGTGGGTGTCCTCCAAGTCTTCTGTCTCTGTGGTTGTTTCAATTCTAGAGTTGGGGGAAACTATTCTTCTCTCAAACATCTACGCACCTACTGATTTTCCTAGTAAGCAGTTATTGTAGTCTCATATTAGTTATGTTCGGAGCCTTTCTCCTTTGTTCCCTTGGATGGTTACAGGTGATTTTAATGCCATTTTTAAGTTGGATGAGAAGAAGGGTGGTATTGCAAGATTGGAGCCCTCTGCTTTCCATTTTTGTGATAGCATCTCTGCATTGAAACTGGTTGACATTAAGCCTCAAAATGGGCAGTTTACTTGGAACAATAGGAGATTGGGGGAGAATTGTATAGCTAAGAGACTTGATCGTTTCTTGGTGTCTTTTTTTTGGGTTGGTGGAGGGTTGTCTTCTTGCTCAGAGATTTTGGACTGGAGGGGTTAAGATCATTGTCCTATTAAGTTTTCTACTACTGTGGCTCAAGTTGCTTGGTTCCCATCTTTCAAGTTCCAACTTATGTGGTTAAGAGATTCTTCTTTGTAGGTGCATATAGTAGAATGGTGGAGGAGGGGAAGACCTGCTTTTGGCACTACCATGAACTCCTTTTCTAAACTGCTGCAATATTTAAAATATCAACTTAAAAGCTAGAATAGGTAATGCTTTGGAAATATTTTTCATGCTAAGGTTTTTACTCAAGCTAACTTGGATGTCATCACTCGGGTGATAAGGGAGGTTGGTCTTTCAGAGAATTTACTCAGGGAGGAGGCCTAGGCTAGGAAAACTTTGGAGGAGTGTGAGTTGTGTGAGGAAATTTATTGGAAACATAAGGTTCGAGTTGAGTGGTTACAAGAGGGAGACAAAAACATCACTTTCTTCTTCAAATCGGTGAAGGCTAGGAGACATGGTAATTCTATGCTTGTTCTAGTGAATGAAAAGGGTGAGCATTTATCTTCTTTGCAGGATATGTCTAGAGAAGCTTTGCAGTTCTTTGCTTCTTTATTTTGAGAAGATTTTTAGGATGGTTTGGTGGAAGAAAATCAAGTTCTTTCCTATATTCCCTCCTTGGTCACTAGGGAGATGAATGAGCATCTTTTGAGTAATATCTCGCTAGATGAATTAGAGGCCATTGTTTTTTAGATGAAGAAAGGGAAAGCCTTGGGCCTCGATGGTTTTCTAATTGAATTTTATGAAGAATTTTGGGATATCATTAAGTTGGACTTTTTGGAGGTGGTTCATGAGTCTCTAAGAAACAAGCAGATGTTGTGGGCTTTAAACTCTACATTTCTTACTCTCATTTCCAAATGTGAGGGGGAAGATCATCTGAGTCAGTTTTGACCCATTTCTCTTCGTAATGTGGTGTATAAAATCATTTCCAAGCCAATTATTGAAATGATGAAGCGGTGGTTTAGAGGGCTCATCTCTGAGGAACAAAGTGGTTTTGTGGAGGATCATAAAATTCTGGATGGGGTGGTCATTGCTACTGAGACCATTCATTTGATGGCATCCTCGAAAGAAAAGGTGATGCTCATCAAGCTAGATATGGCGAAGGCTTATGATAGAGTGAGGTGGTTCTTTTTGTGAAAAATTCTTATTGCTTTTGGATTTGCTAAGGAATGGATCCAGTGGGTGATGTGCTGTGTTACCTCCACTTCATTCTCAGTGCTGATTAATGGTGAGCCTTCCTCTCTTTTTAGTGCTTCCAGGGGTCTTTGTAAAGGGCATCCTCTCTCTCCTTATTTATTTATTCTTCTTGCAGAAGGGTTGGGTAGACTAGTGAAACATAATGTGGAGTTGGGTTTTATCTAGGGATGGAGGTGGGGAAATGGTTTTCCTCCTCAGTCTCACTTGTAATTTGTGGATGATACAACCTTTATGGGTCTAGCAAAGATCAGAGAAGCTTCAAATTTAAGCAAGGTTTTGGATACCGACCTTGTTGCTTCTGGTCAAAGGATTAATGAAGAAAAATCCTCCATTTTCTTCTTTAATACTTTGAGGCTTATTCAATAAATGATTGCTTGTATCTTGAGGTTATAGATTGGTTCTCTCCCTTTAACTTATCTGGGTATTCCTATCTCTGTCAGTAGACTTCCCAGAGAATCATGGCAAAATATTTTGGACAAGTTTTGTGCAAAGGTTAATCATTGGAATCATTGATGGTTGTCTTTTGTTGGTTGAGTTCAGATGCTAAAGTCCATGGTGTAGGCTTTTCCTATTTATAGGTGCATGTTACAGGTGGCTCCAGTTGGGTTTGTGAAGGATTTGGACTCTTTGGCTAGACAATTGTTATGGGCGGGTAGCTTTTCATCTTCCAAGTAGAGCCTAGTTAAGTGGGATGTTGTGTGTAGCCCATGGTAGTTTGGGGGTCTTGGATTGCGACAGGAGATTTTTTCAAGGTTGGCTTTGGCTACAAATCTTTACTAGAGGTGGTGTGTGGAGCAGGATCATATCTAGGCTAGGATTTTATCTAACAAGTATCTTTTGGGGGTTCAGAAGGAGGAGCTTCCCAGGTTTCCTCTATTGGGGAAAGGCTCTGTGATTTGGGGAATGCTTAAGAAAGGGGATACGTTGATCAAGGAGGGCCTATTATGGATATGCAATAGGGTGGTGAGGCTCTCTTTTGGTTTGATTCTTGGGATGGTTTTACCCCCATTCTACATCAGTATCCTAATTTGGTGACTTTGTCTCATCGCTTTTTGGAGGCTGGTTGGTCAAGGGTGAGTGATTTTAAGAGTTTTGATTCATGTGGACAAGTGGAGGTGGCTCGGTGGAAGGATCCTTGCATTTGGCCGGTTCGCGAGTTGGAGGAGGATTGTGTTGTGCTTCAAAATATTTTAGCTGGTAGACAATGTAGCTCCCTTAAGGATAAGGACATTCTGGCTTAGAGCCCGAATCCTAAGGGTGCTTTCACTGTGGCTAGTGGTTATCAAGAGTTTTTGTATCGTAAGTTTTGGGGGTGGAGGTCCCTTGGTGGAAACATGTGTGGAATAAGTTCTCATGTCCAAAGTGTAATTTTTTTGTGTGGAATCTAGCTTGGAATAGATGTTTGACATGGGATAATCTTCATAAGCGGAGATTCCAGGGTCCCTCTATGTGTGTTTTGTGTGACTGTAGTGAAGAGAATTCTTCCCATTTGTTTTTCTGTTGTTCTTATTCTATGCTACTTTGGCATTGGTGGTGGGGTTTTTGGAAACATCCTTGTATTCATGTGTCTTCCCTTGTTGAGTTCTAGAGTAGTCTGAGAAGGCCCCCCTCCTAGGCCTCTTTTCTCTAGATTGTGTGGAGTATTGGTCCTACATGCATCCTCCGGAAAATTTGGTTGGAAATGAATCGTAGGATTTTTTGTGGGGATAAGATGATGGCTCAACAGGTTTGGCACAAAATTGTTGGTATGATCCAAGAAACAGTGGAAGCCAAATGTGAAGTGGCCTTTCCGTTGGAAAGAAGTGATGATGAGATTGTGAATAGATTAGGCTTGTAGGGGTTGACTTCGATCTCTACGTGTGTTAGAAGAGGAAGGAGGGTGAAGAAGAAGGTTCAAAGGGTTGGAAGATGGTTGCATCCTCCAGTAGATTTCCTGAAGATTAATACTGACGGTTCCTCTCGAGGTAACCCTGGGCTTGCTGGGATTGGTGGAGTTGGCTGAGATTGTTTTGGTTTTGTCATTTTCCTTTTCTCCATCCATAAGGGGCATCATTCTAACAACCTTATGGAAGGGCTAGCGATTCTTTGGGCTATTGAGCATGCTTGTGCCTTGGGTTGGCATAAGATTATCTATGAATTTGATTCATAGATTATTATTAATATGTTGCTCGAGCAAAGGGAGGCTGAGGTTAATTGGAAAATTGTGTTGGTGGTTCAACAGATTTTGCAGAGGTGCTCTACTTTGGAAGTGGTGTCTTTTGTCCACATTCCGTGTGAATGGAATAGGGCGGCTGACTATTTGGCTAAGTGGGCTTCAGAGCATGAGGATGGTTGGAGGATTGAGGGGTGGAGACAATTATCCCCTGAATATGTTCAGGATCTAGAGAGGGTCATTGTTGATGATAAGGAGGGATGAGTTGTTGGTGGTCGTTTGGATGATGGTTTTGTTTTTGTTGGATGTTCGAGGTTTTCCTTTGTGGGAGCTTACGGATTCCTTGATCCTTATGTACTATTAATTTCTTGATTTCAATAAGGTTTTTACCCCCTTTTATTTTAAAACTTATCATTTTCCCCCTCTTACATTTTGGTGAACACGCCATTTGTAACCACCTCTCTTTATTCAAAATTTTCAAAAATCTTCAAAAAAAATATTCTCTCAAAAAAATTAGGGGTGCTACCCTAAATATCATTCCATTTTCCTAAACAGATTACAAATTCTTTCAACCAAATTCATCTATACCACCTTTCCTTTCCTCTTTTCTTACACCACTTTCTAAGTTTGCTAAGAAATTCCAAGATATTCCATTTCTATGCATATGATGGTGACTTAGCTCTTCCTATGCGACTCTATTCTTTTGATTCCTCTCCTAAAATTCTTCCTATTTCTAAGGATATTTTCGAACAAAAGGATGAAATCATTAATACTTTTCTTAAAATTTCTTTATGCGCTTTCATGTTCATGCTCCCTTCTCTTGTGATGAAGCATTAATAGATGAAGACTCTTACCTCATATTGGATCCTCTAGGAATATATGTTGAGAATAATTTCATTGTTTCTTCTCCTACCTTTATATTCCTCAAGAAGATAATTATAGAGTTAAATCCGTCATTATTAATCGATTTCTAGATTTAGTTTTCCACACACTATAGTTGCAAATAATGGTCCATATTTCAAGAACAAATAAATTAAAAAGTTCTTAGATAATTTTCATATTCAACAATAATTTCTACTCCTTATTTCCCACAAGAAAGTGGTCAATTTGAAGCTACCAATAAAACTATTAATTTTTTTTTTGAGAAAATTAATTGATAAACATGGGACTAATTGGCACATACAACTTGTTCCTACACTATGGGATTATAGAACTATTATTCACACTCCCATAATGTATACACATTAGTATTGATCTTATGGTATTGAAGCCATTATGTATTGGAGTTAGATATCCCTTCATTAGAATTTATCTTCATGGAATTTTTAATGACACTACATATAGAGAACACAACTTTCAAAAAATTGAAACAATGAATAGAAATAGGTCAATCCATTACAATATTTAGGCATATAAAAGATAATTGAAGAAAAATAATAATAAAGGAATCATTCATAGAGACTTCCAACTAGGTGACTTCGTTCTTCATACTCCCCTTAAAAACCCAAATGATAAAAACTAATTATGTGAAAAATTATATCCCAATTGGATTGGACCCTTCATCATCACTTCTAGATTTGGCTCAAGTCATTTTAGATTATCTATTATTAAAGAATTTTTTTGAAAGATCTTTTCAATATCATGCACATACTTTGATACAACTATTAATTAGAAACACAATAGAGAAATCAATACCATGTTCATCATCCTTATCATTATTATACCCTTCACATGTTATTGAAAATTATACACAATCCTTATCTATCCTTTAGAGTCATCTTAGTCTTATAAATTACCTATACTAGGGGGAATCTTATTACACACACCTTGATTCATATCTCATATTTTATGTTTTACATGCTATATCATGTTTATCATACCATTTGCATATATTGGGAGAAATCTTATAAAATACATCTTGATGATTCGTTCTAATTTATGTTCTTACATGATAATAAATTTTACCTTGCTTACACACTTTATGATGTTTATGTATTTTTCTCCTCTCCTTCAATTCCTTGTACAATTTTTATGTAACTAATTGAAGGGGAGACAAATTATTACTAACATCCTTTATGATTTTGATTGCAATGATGACAATTATGGTCATGTTTCTAATACCAAACAAAGTTTTATTACCATATCTAGGTGGAGCATATTTTTGTAGATCAAAGACCTATTTAATAAACTATCTAGAGAGTTAGATATTGTTGTGTATTGAGATGAAGACCTCTACCATCTCATTTGTATTCAAATGGGATCATTTAACACTTCCCATTGTAAGATATTTTGTATCACTTTCCATAACATGAAAAATCTCTTACTATTCCCTCTCTACTTTTTCTTACTTAAGAGGATAGTTGGTTTTTAATGCAAGTTGTGGTTGTGCTCATTTCAAAAAGTGTGACAAAAGTTACTAATTGCATATTTTTCTATTTTGTAGGTTTTAATCGAGCACTAAAGACAAGAAAATTTTAAGAATGGTATATATTACTTTACATAGATTAGATATCCTTTTACTATCTAAAACTATTTACTTATACATATTGGTTGCTTATTCACTTATGAATTTTCCTAGTAGCTTAAATGCACATCAAATTGGGAGAAAAAGTTAATAGTAAAAATTGTGAACCCATGCCCTTTTCCTTCATGTTTTGGGTCTACTTTGATCAAAGTCTTGTAAATATAATTGATGCAAGAGTATCCAGCAGTGTAGGGAAATCTTGCATCACCCAAAAAAATGTTTTCTTTATTTTCTTTAGTTGTTTTGAGTCCCATGATAGCACTTAAGAGGTATAAGACTATCAGGCGTCAAACATAGTGAAAAACGGGCACTTACTATTTTTAGTAAGTCGGCCAAAACGGGCTTGTATGGATGTGAAAATTTACCCCAAGGAGTAGAGTTGAAAAATATTTCCGGTCGCAAAAGAATCACCTCAATACCCTGCACAGTTTGGGAGAAATTAAAGTTTATGTCTTGGGAAATTTCTCCAATGCAGCATCAAATTCAGATATAAAACTTTAGAGGCCCTGAAATAGCTCAACAAGTGGTTGAACCGACCTACAATCTAATCGCATGTTGTAGAGCTTGTCGAGAGCTTTCCAATGATATGCAATAATAGCAAATCGAACACCCAAATAAAAAGTTATGACCCCACGAAGTTGGTCCTCTAAAAAGTGAATTTCATAAAAAATTCTTCCAGGTCAAAAATCAATCGGCGAGACTTTTAGAGCCAAAAAAAAAGGGGAAATCTGAACTTTCTAGAACATTCTAGGGCAGTTATTGAGAAAAATAAAAATGGTTAAGTGGGGGTTGTAGGAGGTGGCCTTGATAGTGCAGATTGTGGCTTCGAATAGTATATTTTTCTTTTCAGAGTTGATTTTGTCGTAATGAATCAAACCCATGAGGCTATAGCATGTAAGCTTTGAATCTGTAATTTCATTTTCTGAAAACTAATTGAAAGTGAGTCATTTTTTTGTCTCGCATATTCTGTGTTGGTATCTGTGGTTGTGATTTTTGTGGGTTTTGGGCGGTGTGGCCCTCATCAAGTGGTATTAGAGCAGGAGTTCCTGAGCCTGTAACAAAGCGGCAAACGTGAGGCAGTTGTAGCAAGACTTGTGAGTGTGGGTTGAGTTCAAGATGCCTCCAAGACTTGCCCAGTATGGTAGAGGTAGAGGCCGAGGTGGTGGAAGAGATCCACCTAGAGATGAAATCGAAGCCCTTAGAAGGAAATTAGAAACCTTGCAACAAGAGGTTCAAAGAAGAGATGTGCAATGAGACAGAGATGACAATGAAGATGAAATGGAAGAGGAAGAGCAGGATCTAATGGATCCTAGAGAAAGAAGATTGTTGTGAGTGATCTCAAGCATTGGGAAGAGACCTAAAATGGAGGTTTCAACTTTTAGTGGAAATCTAAATCCTGAAGAATTGATTGATTGGATCAATGACATGGAGGAATTTTTTGAGTTTGAGGAGATTGAAGATCCTCACAGAGTGAGGTTTGCAAAGACAAAATTGAAAGGTCATGCCAGTATATGGTGGAAAGAGGTCCAGTTAGAAAGAGGAAGACAAGGGAAAGAAAAAAATTCCAGATGGGACATAATGGTTTGAAAATTGAAGAAACAATTTATTCCAGTCGATTATGAATTGGAGCTACTCAAGAAGATGCAAAGCTTGAGGCAAGGAACAAGGATAGTGAAAGAATACACTAAGAAATTTCACAAGGTCCTGATTCAGACAGGACATTCTGAGGTGAATAAGGAGAAAATTGCTCGTTATATTAATGGGTTGAAGCCAAGCATACCAGAAGAATTGGCATTGGTAAGAATGACCACCATTGAGGATGCTTATTAGTTTTCTCTAAAGGTTGAAGAGTGATTGAAAAATAGGTTTGAGAACAAACAATGAGATGGAGGCTGTGGAGGAAAGACCAGTAGACAGTCATATGGAGGTCGAATTGAAGATCAAAAGAAGGGTGAAGGTGCCAGTAGCAACCAAAACCATAAAGGAGATAACATCTACCATCCTCGTGATCAGAACAATGGAGACCAAAGAGGAAGAGGAAGATCTGAACGAGGACTAGGAAGATGAGGCTTTTGTGGAACCTATTTCTAGTGCAGAGAAGGACATAGAGCCTATGAGTTTCCTCAACATCAAGGAAAGAGAAATCAAAGACTTGAGGGTAATGCACGAGTTGCACATGTAGATGAAGATGTTGAGTCTTCCCATTCTGAGTAGGCATAAAGAGGAGAGGTTCTTGTTACTAGAAGATCCTTGTTGAATGAGGAGAAGGAACCAACTCAAAGGAAGAATTTGTTTCGCACTAGATGTAAGTGTGAAGGTAAAGTTTGCAATGTTATTATTGATGGAGGTAGTACTGATAACCTTGTTTTAGAAGAAATGGTTAGTAAGTTATGGTTGGAGAGAAGAAGGAATCCAAACTCATACCAGATTGCTTGCTTGCAAAAGGACCATAAAGCCTTGGTAAATGAATAATGTCTGGTAAAGTTCAAGATTGGAAATTACCATGATGAGGTATTGTGTGATATTATGCCTATGGATGTTTGTCATTTTTTATTAGGCAGACCATGGCAGTTTGATCGGCGAGTAGTACATGATGGACATGCCAACACCTATTCTTTGACAAAGGATGGGTTTCGTCATAAGTTGAAGCCCTTGAAAGAGGTAGAGGAAAAGGTATGTAGTAATGCAATAATTTTTTTGGTTGATGGAAGAAAGTTCCTAGAAGGTATGAAGCATGAGCATATGTGTTTTGCATTCATCCCTAGAGTTGATAAAGAAGATACTACTAAGGTACTTGTAGAGTTTTCAGATTTGTTGAATGAGTTTCAAGCTATTGTTTCTGATAACGTACCTAAAGGTTTGCCTCCCGTAAGAAAGATTAATCATCAGATGGACCTGATTCCTGGAGCCAGTTTTCTGAATAAGGCAACTCATCGTATGACTCTAGCAGAGAGCAAAGAGTTGAACTAACAAGTGCAAGAGTTGTTGCAGAAAGGACTGATTCAAGAGAGTTTGAGTCCTTGTGCAGTTCCTGCAGTACTAGCACCAAAGAAGGATGGGGAATGGAGGATGTGTACAGATTCTAGAGCCATCAACAAGATCACCATCAAGTACATATTCCCCTTGCCAAGGATGGATGGCATTATGGATAGTTTGAGTGGAGTTGAGTACTTCACGAAGATAGATTTGAATAGCAGATATCACCAAATCCGTATTAGAGGAGATGAATGGAAGAAAACCTTTAAAACCAAGGAGGGCTTGTACGAGTGGTTAGTCATGCCTTTTGGGCTAACCAATGCACCAAGCACATTTATGTGGCTTATGAATGAGGTATTAAAAGATTTTTTAGGAAAATTTGTTATTGTTTATTTAGATGATATTCTGATTTTCAGTAAGACATTGGAGGCACACCTGATGCATATCCAATTTTTTTTTGAGAAGCTAAGGGAGGAGAAGTTGTTGATTAATTTGAAGAAATGTAGTTTTGTGAAAAGGGAGTTGGTGTATTTGGGATTTGTTGTCTCAGTAGAGGGTCTTAAAATGGACCTAGAGAAGGTGAGAGCTATCATGGAATGGCCTACCTTGAGGAATGTTACAGAGGTAAGATCATTTCATGGTCTAGCAAGTTTTTATAGAAAGTTTATTAAGAATTTCAGTAGTATTTGTGCACCTCTAATTGAAGCAATGAGAGGGGATAGAAAAGAGTTTAAGTGGACTATAGGAGTAGCCAAAAGTTTTGGTATGTTGAAGAAGAAAGTTACAGAGCAACCTGTTTTGGCCCTGACAGATTTCAATAAGGTCTTTTAGGTAGATTGTGATGCTAGTGGAACTACCATAGGAGTTGTTTTGAGTCAAGAAGGTAAGCCTATTGCCTATTTTAGTGAGAAGTTAAATGATGCTAAGAAGAAATATTTTATCTATGATCAAGAGTTTTATACTATAGTTCATACTTTGAAGAAATGGAGACACTATTTGTTGCCAAAATAATTTGTTTTATATATTGATCACCAGGCCTTGCAGTATCTCAATAGTCAAGGAAAGTTGAATCAAAGGCACTTAAAATGGGTTGAGTTTTTGCAGAGTTATACTTTTTTTTTGAAGCACAGGAGTGGAAGGTCAAACAAAGTTGTAGATTCCTTAAGTAGAAGGCAAAATTTGTTGATAGAGATGAATATAGAGGTTGTTGGGTTCAATGAACTCAAGAGTTTGTATCCAAAAGATCTAGACTTTGTAGAAGCTTGGAAGGCTTGTTTGGAACCTATTACATTGGATAGGACGAGATGGTTGGATTTCTTAATCCAAGATGGGATGTTGTTTAGAGGAAGCCAATTGTGCATTCCAAGGAGTTCTATGAGAGAGAATCTAATCAAGGAGAAGCATAGTGGAGGATTGGCTGGACATTTTTTGGTCGAGATAAGACCATTGCTCTTGTCAATGAGAATTATTATTGGCCATAGTTACAGCAAGATGTGAAGAAGTTTGTGCAAAGTTGTAGAGTATGTCAGATGGCGAAAGGAACAAGTCAGAATACTAGATTGTATCATCCATTACCTATACCTGAGAGGCCATGGGAGGATATTAGCATGGATTTTGTTCTTGGCTTGCCAAGGGCACAGAGAGGGAATGATTCCATATTTGTGGTGGTAGATAGATTTTCAAATATGGCACATTTCATTCCATGTCATAAGACTAGTGATGTTGTTCATGTTGCAGAGTTGTTTTTTAGAGAGGTGGTGAGACTACATAGTCTACCAAAGAGTATAGTCTCAAACAGAGATACCAAATTTGTTGGTTATTTCTGGAGGACATTATGAAAGAAGTTGAAGATAGACTTGAAGTTTAGTTTTGCACACCATCCACAGCTTTATGGACAAACAAAAGTGGTGAATAGGAGTTTGGGAAAATTGATAAGATGCTTAGTTGGAGATAAGCCTAAGGGATGGGATTTGATTATACCATAGGTGGAATTTTCTTACAACAATTCTGTCAATAGGAGCACTGGTAAATCACCATTCCAAATTGTATATGGGAGTAGTCTTAGAACTACTTCTCAACTGCGAAAGATGGATGAGGGGGAGAAGAGTATTGCTGAGGCTGAAGATTTTGTTGAGCACTTGAGGAATTTTCACAAAGAGGTGAATAAACATATCAATATGATGAACTCACAATATAAGGATTAGGAAAATCAGAAAAGGAGGTATAAGGAGTTTTAGGTAGGAGATGAAGTCATGGTTCATTTGCGAAAGGAAAGTTTTCCAGTTGGTACATACAACAAGTTAAAGATGAAGAAGTTTGGACCATGCAAGATCTTGCAGAAGCATGATTCAGGAAATGCTTATGAGGTAGATTTTCCTAGTGGAATAAACATTTCTCCTATGTTCAACATTGCTGATTTGATAGAGTATCATGAAGATGATATAGAGGAGGGGTTGATAAATGAATAGTTGAAAATTCCAGCACCTACTTCAGAGAAGGAAGAGATAGAAGACATCCTGGATAGTCGTGTGGGTAGAAGCACAAGAAACAAGCAATATATAGAGTACTTGGTGAAATGGAAATGAAGGCCTATTGAAGATTCATCATGGTTGTCTGAGGTTGAGGTTAACCATCTTGGTTTCCCTCTAACTCCTGAGAAGTGACAAGGTCACTTTTCAAATTACCCTGGGTGTCTGATGAAGGAGCATCCAGCCGTGTAGGGAAATCTTGCATCAACCAAAAAAAATGTTTTCTTTATTTTCTTTAGTTGTTTTGAGTCCCATGATGGCACTTAAGGGGTATAAGACTATTAGGTGTCAAACATAGCGAAAAATAGGCACTTACTATTTTTAGTAAGTTGGCCAAAACAGGCTCGTATGGACATGAAAATTTACCCCAAGGAGCAGAGCTGAAAAACATTTCCAGCCGCGAAAGAATCATCTCAATACCCTACACGATTTGGGAAAAATTAAAGTTTCTGTCCCGAGAAATTTCTCCAAAGTAGCTTCAAATTCAAATATAAAACTTTAGAGGCCCCAAAATAGCTCAAAAAGTGGTTGAACCGACCTACAATGGGTTAGTATGTTGTAGAGCTCATTGAGAGCTTTCCAATGATATGCAATAATAGCAAATCAAACACCCAGATCAAAAGTTATGGCCCAACGAAGTTGGTCCTCTAACAAGTGAATTTCATAAAAAAATCTTCCAGGCCAGAAATCAAATAGTGGGACTTTTGGCACCAAAACAAAAAGGGGAAATTTGATCTTTCTAGAACATTCTAGGGAAATTATTGAGGAAAATAAAAAGGGTTAAGTGGGGGTTGTAGGAGGTGGCCTTGATAGTGCAGATTGTGGCTCTGAATAGTAGATTTTTCTTTTCAGAGTTGATTTTGTCGTAATGAATCAAGCCCATGAGGCTGTAGCAAGTAAGCTTTGAATTTGTAATTTCATTTTCTGAAAAATAATTGAAAGTGAGTCATTTTTTTGTCTCGCATCTTCTATGTTGGTATATGTTGTGATTTCTATGGGTTTTGGGTGGTGTGGCCCTCATCAATAATAATTAACTTACAAGTGGCATGATGGTGTGTGAAATTGGCTCATGGCATTGCACATCTTAATCACCTCTATCTTGAATCCTCAAATTTCTATCCCTAGTGCTTGGACCCATTTTTCATCACCTCATATCATATCCATAGGTGTAGACTTGACCTAGGTTGCTTCTATATTCATAGATTTGAACCCTTCACTTTTAAAGTTTAAAATTTAAATCAATTAATTGTTGACCATTCCACCAGCCATTGTGAGCTTACATAGCATGTATTGTGTTAGTTTGAATGCTTGGTTAATTATATTTAAGGGCAATCATTAACTCATTTGAAATTCATCTAGGAATGCTAGAATATAGAGAGAACATATAGATCTAAGAGCTAAAAGGAGAAATTTACTTTGCAATGTCTACTTGTGACATCATTTAAAGATCATTGCTCAATCCTTTTACCCACAACCACAAAGCTCATCTATCCAAAGGTCTAACTTAGGAAAACATGCACCTTGTGAACCTATAGTTTCTCCAAGGGTGTTTTTAAACACCAATCCTTACATCAATTCATATGTTAAAGTTGAATTGAGAGAATAAAAGTAGGCCAAATTACATTTCATCACACCCACTCACCTCACATCAAGCATATGTAGATGATCATATCTATATTTGAAGAGATCAAATTCACAAACATAAAGATAAATCAAAGCAAAACAATTAACCTTCAAAATTTAAGATCATCATTAAAAAACTCTAAAAATACAACAAATATACTATTTATTATCATTAATTATCAAACTAAATATCACATTCAATTATTTTAATTTATAACTAATCATATTTTTAATACCTAAATTAATTTATTTTAATTGAATGCATTTATTTAATTAACCCAAATCATTGGAATGTGTGATTTATTCCTCTACAATGTGTGTTTTTCTTTCCTTTATAGGTGTGTATCATTGTCCTTGTTAATTTGAGGAAAGCAATTGGTATGCGGGCCATGAAATGGGAAGTGAATGAAATTCCACATATTTCGAAGTGTTACCAAGTACACACACGTTTATGGTGATTGATTTCTCATGTTAAAGTATGGGGCTTTTATTCACATCTTTTAATATATTCTTTGGTTTAGGAATTTTGACTCGATGTTTAAGGGAATTATTAGGCTCATAATATTTATACAATTCCATAATAGTACAAGTATCCTACCTATTTTTAAAGGAATGCAAATTTTTCCTAAGCCTAATCTAAGTTTAATAATAAGATGAGTATAAATAAAATGATAGTTGTAAGAGTGATAATTTAGAATTAAATAATAAGTTAGAAAATTAAATATAATAAATATGGGTATTTAGTATTAGAAATATAAATGGATAATTTTGATGTAGTTTTGGAATTTAATTGTCTTGGAATTATAATTGGATTCTCTTTATCTATACTTTTAAGTTTTTTTTTTAAATTTTTAGATTGAGTGTGTGAATTGGATCTATTCCACATGTATAAATATACTTTATGTGCCATGAATATGATCTTACAACTTCTACATTTATGTTCTTTAGTCCACCAAATTTAATGATGTCTACAATGTTGGAAACATTTTTGGTATTTAAGAATAGTTTTAGAAGATTGTCAAATTTCTAGGAGGCAAATTCTCTTAGGCCAATCTCCATAAAATTTTAAGTTTACAACCATGCTAAGGATCGATAAGTAACAAGCAAGCATGCATATGTCCTAGATGATAGTGTTTAAGAAAATGATGTTCCTTTTAATGCATCAATCAAAGTATTATAATAAATGTTATATGAACTCTCTACGAATACAAATGACATAGGACAAGAGGATGATAAATGAATGTAGTGAACTACCTTTAAATACAAGAACAAAACAACGAATCATGCAAACATGATTTTAGTTTAGTCATAATAGATAATGAATGGGTGAGAATCAACCATATTTGAATTTAAAATTTAGAATCTCACAAATTAACTTTGCAAACATTGAACACTGAGAGTGGCTCAAGATAAGGGAGCAATAATGTCTATGCAAGGAATGAATGACTAATCAAGGAGGGTGCAATAAATGTGGACTATATAGGAAAGTGTACATAAATGAATAATGTGTGGTTGGATACATTCAAATTTTGGTAAATAGGAATAGGTGAATTCTATGGGAATGAACCCAACTTCATACCAAAATATGCTCTTTGTTGATCTATATAATTGTATTAAGACACTCTCTTAAAATGGGCCCAAAAATAAATGGGAAATGACATGGGTATGAAAATTTGACCATTCTATTTTTAACTCACTTTGAGGTCTATGTGAAACCTAGCATAATCATACATCTTCACATATGTAAGCACCCACAAACATGCATGTAAAAAAATATTTAAACATGAAATAAAGAAAAATAGGTGTGTGTCAATATGGGATGATGACAAATAGGGTATGATAGACCTATTTCTCCAATTTCATTTAGGAAATGATATTCAAACAATGAAATGACTATCAACCCAAAAGGTGAGTCAAATCAAGTGTGAATCTACAAATTTCCCTTTGATGCAAGGATGAGGGTCTTGATTAAACAACACTTTGGGGAGAAAGATTAGAAATAGCAAACAAACTCTAAAATGCAAGCTATAAAGTGCATCTAATAGATTAACCTCAATTCTGATGGAACAAAAAATTAAATTGTAGATCTGAGAATGGGAAAGTGATGTGTACCAATCACCAAAAGTGTTTTTTCAAAGTAAACTAAGGACTCATTTTCCCTATGGTGAATAGGTCTTGGCTAGGGCTCTCTGAAATCTGTTTCTAGGTTCTCTTTTGTTGTGTATGTACTCCCAGATTCCTGAATCTCACAATCAAAAAGCTGGAAATAAATCATGTAGGTCAGTTTTTGTGAAGTTGCAAGAATGGTGACAACTTTGACAACTTTGCAATTTTTTCTCTCCAAGAGATCTTCCACCTAAAACCAAACCCTTGTTTGAACCTTGGAATCTGGATCTACAACTTGCATGAAATGGCTTCAATGTATGTGAATCTTGATCACGAAACTTGATTTGAAACAATGCCTTTTAATGCTTGAATGGATCTTGAACACTACATCAACATATTAGCTCCAATAACATGCATAATGCAAGAAGACTTTGACATGATAATAGGATCTTGATTGCTGAAATAATATTCAATAATTCTACCCTTGAATGGCTTGAAAATACTCTTGAATCTCTCCAATCATGCTCTTGTAAAAGTACTCTTTATCTCATGAAAATCTTCTAGGTGAGACATAGTGAAAATGGCCTCTTATTTATATATATGTTAACATTAATTCTTGAAATTAAAATAACATAAGCTGACATGTGAATACACATTTGAAATCATTGAAATACTACCAAAAACATAATGAAAATTTAGGCCCTAGGTCTAAGTGAGGACCCATTCGCCCTTGGGTGAATGGGTCCTAGGTCACTCACCTAGGATAGACATTCTCCAATGTTAAGTGTTATGTCATGGCATTTATTAATGTTGGGTTTTACCCTTTGGAAATTGTAATTAATTAGGCTTGGATTTGAACTAAGGGGCCAATTCAGGTAAAATTAACCTCAATTAATTAAAATAAAGCCCTAGATAAGTGTGAAAGTGCAAAGGTACACCTTACAACACCATAAATAAGGCACAATTAAGTCCATTTTATTAAATAAGGTGCTAAAATTAATGTGAATATGTAAAACATATTACAACACTAAATTAAGGCATAATTTAGACCTTTGTTATTAATATTTCCCAAATTAAGTGTGAAAAAGGGATACTTTTTCCTACATAACATTTAGCCCCCACTTTAGTGAAAGTATGACCCCATGTCAAACTCACACTAAAGTAGACATTCAAGACACATATGTATGCAACAATGACAAAGATACTCAATCCACTAGTAAAATTTGGCAAATAAATGACTATGTGACTAAAAAATTTAGTCACGACAACTAAAATTGATTAAATTATAGTCATTTTTTGCAACACAACTATAAATGACTAAATAAATGACTAATTTGATCATTGTAGGTGACTAATTTGATCATTAGGTTAAAAAAAAAGAGCAAAAGTGGAAAATAAAGTGGAAAGTAATAAAAAAGAAACCGAAAGACTACCTTTTTTTTGGGCACCAAACAATGAAAAAGAGAATTTTGATAAAGTTTTTTTTTGGGTGCCAAACAATGAAGAAAATAATTTTTATTTCCTTGTGTCTATTGAGCCATGTAACAAGAGGAAGGTTTGGGGTTTTTAGTTTTTTGGTTGGAAGAAGTCCAAATATTTTTCAAGGGCATGGTGTAGAACCAACAGTTGGTTGCACCCGCATCTATCCACATTGTTGAGAAGAATATGGGATAAAGGAACATTGAGTTTGCTTTGAAGAAACCTTTCTTTGTTGGATTTGAATTCATCCACATTGCAGAGATTCACAAGGGTTTGAAGACACGTTGTATGTATGAGGATATTTTCCAAGGTTTTGAGGATAGATCATGCCCACGTTGAGATAATATTCGAGGTTTTCCTAGAAGCCTTCATCCTCACAACTTGCCAGGTATACTCTATGCCATTAGGGTTTTTAGTTTTGTTTGAAGTTTTGAGGAAGAGATTTCCTATCTCCTCATGAAGGTTTTATCCATGTCATAAGCCCAATCTAGGAAGTCAAAGCTCTTATTAGGAAAATAACCACCTTCATAGGTGATACTTTCATATCACAATGCAGATCTTTTGAGATCACATGCCATGATATGTTTAAGACATGACAATAGTCTCATTGTTGAAGTGTCAATGGGTTTTACTGATTATGAAGAGTTTTTATGGTTATGAATGGAAATATGTATGTCTTTGTAAGGAAAATAATGACAAATAATGACAATATGTATGTTTTACTATCTTGATATCACCAATGTCGACCACCATTAAAATTCAACCATGACCTATGGGTGAGAACCGCTTCTTTGGCCAATAGTTTTTCGTCCTTGGCCATTTACAAACTAGTAGGGGTTTTTCCCTCTAGTTACTAACAATCTGTGAGGTTTTTTCCTCAAATCTATTAATTTGAAAATAAATGCTTGAGACAAATCTCATTACGGTTTGATGTGGGTGTTCAAAAGTAACCTACCATTGCATGTTTTCTTTATCTAAATTATCATGACTATAGCTTATCCTTCTTTTTATCTATCCTTTTTTACCTAAATAAACAAGTGTTTTAGATATTCCTTATCACCCATTGTCATGTGGCTATAACTGTCCCATGAATCCTTCATGATTGATCTTTCATGACTATCATTCATATCTAAAGATGGCAGTTTAAAATTCTTCAAGATAATTGTCCTCTATCCTTTCATGTCTTATAAATATTGATAACCATGACTATCCTATTTCAATGAGGTCAATCTCAATGCAATTACATGATATCCACTTATGCTAGCTTCAACTATGACTAAGGTCATATTTACTATCACGTATGAGCTAACTATCCTCATAAAATCTTGTCACTATCCATTGGTTATATTAATTATCCCTACTTGATTTTCCCTTAGCTTCACGGTACTTGTCCTATTTATTATAGTCATAGAGAGTATCTTTTGCATATGGATTGCACTTATATCCATTGAAAATGAATATCATCTTTTATGTCTTATAACCATCTTTTATTATCTGCAATCTTCCTTTTTAAATTTTTTTATACACAATTCATTTCCCTTTGTTAATAGGTCTACCACTATTGAATGCTCAAGGAGACCTTCATGGTGAAAGCCTTTTCCATTTGTAACATGACTATATTTAATAGAGCATTGTCCTCTTCAAAACTTTGATTTCATGTCTTCATGAACCTCTCATAATCCAAGGTATAGCTAAGAGTTGTCCATGTAGCTTGCACTTGACATTTTCATGGTGATGAATCATATGCAAACTTCTTGACCTCATTCATCACTGGACTCATTCTAAGTATTCATTGTATTTTGGCATAAAAAAACCTCATCTTTTTTATATGATCATTGCCCTTACACAACCCTTTTGACACATAGTTTTGCTACCTTCTATACCATTTCTCATAAAAGGCCTATAAGCTTCCATGTTATGCATTTAAGACTGTCCTACCCCTACATTTTGACCAATTTCATTTCATGGTTTAAGACCACTTTCTCATGCATCCCTACACACTTATTATGACCTTAACAATTTCATATCCCTATCATCTACATGGCACTATTTCTCTGCTCTTGAATATTGTCACCAAAATCCTTTTGCTTGGCAAATGAAATTAAATCCCTATGTTGCAAGGGATGGTTATATCCTTCTAATTCAATGTCGGTAAACAAAACTTCTATTCTTGTGTTGAATTATTGACTTGAAGCCTTTTACAAAAATCACCATAGTTATGATCTCATTGTACATATCTCTAGCTTTCTCATAGTTAGTCTATGTTACTACTCTTTTACAAAATATTTCACCTTCATATCACTATGTAGGGATGATCTGCTATCTCCTACCATCTTACACCTTTTAATGGCTTCAAAAACCAAGAACATCACAAATAACCTGTCATGAATTAACAGAGTTCCAAGAAAAGAAAGTGAAAACTACAACCAACAATGTCAATCATGCACTTCAAAGAGATGTCCTCTATACTAGGAACCATACTTCACCTTCATATGACTTTCTTTACACATCTTGTATTCATGCACTCAAACTATCCTTTAAAGTTGTCACATGGCATGATGAACTTTAAAGTCTGTGATATGCAAATTTTAAGTGACTATTCATTCATATAACAACTTCCCACCTATACTCTTGATTATAGTCATCATGAACATCTCTTCTTTCACTTTTGTTATCCAACCTCCTAGCATCAAATTTTCACACTTGGGAGAACTTCTACACAACCACTGTAACACCACACAGTTGTTGTTGGGCCTTCGTGATGATGAGAGAAACACATGTTGACTCATCATGCTTTTCTCACATCACCATGAAGGCCCAACAACAATCATGCGATGTTGTGATGGTTGTGTAGAAGTTTTTGTGAAGGATTTGGTGATTCAAAGTGGAACTTGCAACTACAATATCTGATTAAAATCAACTTCCAAATATTCTTTTGATGGATGTTCATATCCTCATCCAAAGCTACAATTCACACATAGGTAGAAAGGATGCTTTCAAAGGTTGAGGAGTTGGGCTTTACACCCACTGGTTAAATTTTCTTAAAATTTTCTAAGGACTTTTCAAAAAAACCCATTTTGAACATATCCTTTAATCATGACATTCCATGATATCACATTTCTTTGAGGCATTTTTTGAAACAGTTTGCTTGCCTTGTCTATGCTTCCACATTTTCATGTATGTCTAGCAGGGCACTTGTAACTACAACATATGACAAAAAAATCCCTGCTATTATGCTTTGATGGATGTCCCTTCATTATTACTAGATATCTGATGTAGTGCACATTATTATAGTGCAAGCCTATTTTTCAGATTGTTTCATTTAGCATCACTAATATTCTCCACAAGAATGTTGTCCCTGTTTAAAATGATGGAAATGGTTC
The DNA here is from genome assembly GCA_007258455.2 of Sequoia sempervirens. Lineage (NCBI taxonomy): Eukaryota > Viridiplantae > Streptophyta > Pinopsida > Cupressales > Cupressaceae > Sequoia > Sequoia sempervirens. The sequence goes on along the minus strand of VDFB02281492.1, from coordinate 1,074,800,047 downwards.
ACATCTCTTAGAACAATTTATCTTACAACAATCTTGGAGATGAATTTAGATGGAGAAGATTTGTTAATTTTGTGTCATCTTTTGGTCATGTAATATACATCAATCCATGTCTTTTCCTATCAATTGAATTAGTGTTGTAGAATTTTTTTTGTTATGCTTGCATTTGGCATAAATGTGCAAAGTCACCTCCTTGTCATTTCACAAGAGCAACCTATCTTTGAAGCAATGTTAAAAGTTTGATTAAGAGGATTGTCACATTGCACTTTGAACCCTTGCATATTCATAACATCCTTTGCATAAGTCCGTCCTCATTTTCATTTTTTATATGATGATCTTTTCAAACAGAAAGGCTTTAAATAATGGACACTAAAACTGTATTTTATCTTCGATACTTGTTTGTGCAATGCTCATAAATGAACCTCTGTTTAAGCACAAAATATGAGCATGGCTTCATGAAACTGTCAACTAATATTGACTGTCCTGGCATTTGGACCTCATATTGAAAATGAACTAAGATGGTCTAACTCCCTTTCTTTCAATCTCTTGTGAAGCTCACAACAAAACCCTTAGTTGCTTAATTTTATAGGGAGCTAATTGATTCCTATCAAAACCCTACCCCTTTAGTATCATTTGTGTGAAAGTGTTATAATGCTACATGCTCCTCTCAAGGCTAGCTTTGATATAAGCACTTTATTCACCAAACCTATTCAAGACTACACTTTCATTGTGTATATGCTTGATATGATACTCACTGCATTCACTAAATTGCAATCAACATAATTAATTTAATTTGCACAGTCTCATATCCCTGCAAGCACCTTAGTACAATGTTCTTCAATGCAACCCTAACAACGACTGAAAGAAGCATGTCTTCAAGATAAATTGGTATGAGTACCTTTATTAAATTAGTTGATTTCTTACTTCACTTATCACACATGCACAATAACCAAACCACAATTTTCATATGTACAAGGTCTAAGATGATATCATAACATGTAACATGAACTAACTCTAGCTTTCCAAATGATACATCACTGTATTTTGTAATTTGCACTGTCATGACACATTTGAAGGAAATGTCTTTGTTGAGTTTAGAGGCACTAGATCTCCCAGGCGTGTGGAATCAGATATTCCTTCAAAGTGTTGCATTTTCATGACATATGACTCTGACATCTTTATCTCTTTGCTCAATTCAAGGCAAGGAAAGTCCATGCAATGAAAATCAGTAGGCAAGAACAATGATGCAGTGGTCTTTGCACTAGGTGTTGAGAAAACCACCTATGAAGTCCATAGGATTAGATTCCCATGATTGAGAAGGCCTTAGTGTGAACTAATCCATATTTTAGAGAGCCTTACAAGCCTATATGTAGAGAATATGCACACCAATTAAATTGCACTGGTGAATTTGTGGATATTATTATAGCTTTCTAAAGGATAGGGATATTTTTTGGGAAATTTTGATCCTTTTCTTTTGGTAATTCTTTTCCTAGAAGGAATTGCACTTTCCATAATGAAGTATTTTATTATGAGTCTTTATATATTTCATTGACTGTCTAATGGCATAATCAGATTTTGTGAGTACTCATCATTGTTTTCTTTGTTTATGTTGCATTCAGACCTATATGTTCAAATATGATAGTGTCCATGGCCAGTGGAAGAAACATGAAGTGAAGGTCAAGGATGAAAAAAATTTACTTTTTGGTGAGACACACGTAGCTGTATTTGGTTGTAGGTAAGTCATTTTAAATATCTAATGATAAGCTTCCATGAGAGATTTCACGAGAAAAGTGTTTACAAGGGTCAAAGTTTTTCCTTTTATTTTATGTGTTGTTATGCATATTTACGTACATGTATAATCTAATTCAATTCTTTTGAAATCCAGAAGAATTTCCCTGGGGTGAGGTTGGAGCAGAGTATGTGGTTAAATCAACAAGAGTCTTTATTGATAAAGAGAAATAAGTTGCACACTTGAAGGTATGCCATTTTTTACCTCTAATAATTTTGAATTAGAAAGATTTTGGTAGAAGACTGTGCAAGTGTGTTTTTGTATCAACATTTTGGATCATTCTGGGAACCTTTTGGTAGATGGATTTCTTCATCTTGATGATTGGATAACAAAATGTGATTTGTTGATACAAAAAAAATTGCACAGTAATGAACCATGGAAATATCATGTCTCTAATACTTTTATTATATAAGGTATTTGATATTCTTTTCAAGCAACTAGTTAGTTAAATTAATTTTGTTCTAGAATTAGGAATGTGATTCTAGATGATCTTAAAGTTAGCAGTAGTTCATGTGTAGGCATTATGGTTCAATTCATATATGTAATTTTATTGTTTCATAGATCCTACAGGCTATACCTTAGATGTTAATGAAATTGTTATGTCTCTAATAATAAGTTTTAAAATAATTTTCTTTGTATTGATGTAAGAGTGTTGAACTTAACTAATGATTTTTAGGTGACTCTTTACTTTAGCAGGAAATAGTAATTTTTTTCTTCTTGTTGGTCATTCTTAGGCAGGTGCTAAAAAGGTAGTCATCTTAGCTCCCAACAAGGATTCCCCAATTTGTGTTGTTGGAGTTAATGAGTATGAGTACAAATCTAATTTGAACATTGTTTCAAATGATAGCTATACCACTAACTGTTTGGCTCCTTTGGCTAAGGTTTGTAAGAATATGTTAAATACTTGAATCATACAATTTTAGATGTATTTAATCTTTACACATGAAAAACTATATTTTTACTAGAGAATAAAATTTAGAGTTCCACATTTTAAGCTATTTTTTCCTTTTCAGGGGATTAATGATAAATTTGGCATTGTTGAAGGTCTTATGACAATAGTACACTATTGGAATATGGCTTCTAGTGTTGTCATTGATGACAACTAGAGTAATTGATCCAGTCCGCATTGTAGTATCTGACTCTACCGGAAGACAGAGTGAAGAACAAGGTATCTGACTAAAGTTAAATCTATCAAGTAGTTTGAATTACTAGCTTATTAGTTTTGGTTGTGGATCTCAAGGAAGGTCGTTGGGTATATGAAATGTGCTATTCTTGAGTTTTGTGCTATCACATCAAGTGGTGTACAAGTTAGGAGTCCAGTTGCTCGATTTTCTATTCATCATTATATAAAGGCCGACTAAGTGAATGTAAGGTGTTGCAGATGTTTAAAGTGAAATTGTTTGAAGTATTTTTGTGTTGGAGGTTTTGTTTTGGGTCCAAACTATGCTATGGCCGACTTTTGTGGATGTGCATTAAATGATTTGAGCCAACAGTTGGAAGATATTTTCTACTCTATTGAAGCCGACATATAGTGACTGAATTCTTGGTAGCGGATATATATATGAGTTCATAAATTCATTTTGGTGTGTATGTGTGTGTGTATTTGATATGTGTTGATGTGTGTACGAATATCAAAAGAGAAGTTGAGCAATTTTTGTTAGAGTAATAAGTTATTACACTTAATTAATTTAATCATATTGGTTAATTAATTAAGTCACTTATCACTTTAGTTACTTAAGCTAAACTTAGGCACAATAATAATTAATTGTTTGTTAATTATTAAGTGTGCATACTATGGTTTCATTTTAGGGTTATGCATACATTGCTTTCATAAAGCAATTCATCTCTTGTATTTACTCAATTGCTGAATATTATACATTTGCACTTCCTCATGCAAATTGCTCTATGTTTCTCTTGTAGAAGTATTTTTGGTTTGCATGTCTGATCTTGGATTATAGCATGGTATCAGAGCACTATTCTTGTGTTTTTGTTATCTCTTCTATGTGACAGGTTATTTGCTTGCAGGTGTTCACTGGGTTCTGTGAGGTGTTAACCCCCAAACCATTTTGGTATTTTGGCCATAACTTTTGCATACAAACTCCATTTTTCAAAAATGAATAGGCATCAGAAAGTTGGTTTTAGACACCATCCAATGGTGTAGGTTTGAATTTCTGGTTTTTATTTTTTGATGATTTTTTCAGCCTCTGAAGTCAGAAGTTATTGTTTTTAGTCCGAGAGGCATAACTTTTGTGTCCGGAATTTGTTTTTCACCATTCTCACGGCACCAAAAATCTGATTCAGTCCTCTACACAGATCTGAGGTCAATTTTAATTGTGGAGGAAAATGTAAACATTGGTTTGTGCATGCACTCTTTTTTTATTTTCATGCACTAGCTTTTCATTTTCTCTTTAATTTATGCATGTTTTGCATTCTCTCCTTTTACAATCATGGGGTATTGTAATAAATGAACTTATATAAAATTCCATCAAGGGGTTTTCTTGCATAATAATATAATTAGAGTGTAGTTTCATTGCATGCACTTTGATCTCATCTTCATATTGATGACAACTCGTATGAGTTGTATCTGGATTTTGTAGTTTCTTTTGGCCACATCTTGCTCATAGCTTGACACATTTTGGTTTTCATCGGTTCACATCTCAGTTTGAGGGCCATTCATTTTATGGTTAATGTTCCAAAATCTTCATGGTACTTCCTCCTATGGATCGGTTTTAGTCATAGTTTGGCATTGGCATTGAGATACACAAAATATCCAAATTCTTTCATCATATCATTCCCTCTTATGGGGGGAATCATTTATTCATCTACTGTTGCTTCATAGATTCGAGGGTTGTTCCAGTTTTTGAGTTTTCCAGTGCTCCATGGCATCGGGTTTGTTGTTGCATTATCATGATTCTGCCTCAGTCCTACAGTGACTCTCATATGGTTTCTTGTAAGCAAAGGTATCTTTCCTTGCTTGCCAGATTCAGGATTCTAGTGTTACTCCACCAGTGTTCTTCCAGTGCTTCTTTGTGGTAGGTGATCTCATTGAGGGGGGGTTTTGTCCCACTAGGTTTTCTCCTCTTTCTCATTCATTGCATTTGTACATGGGTACCTGATCAGGCCTTGTTGTTGGGACCCATCTTTTCTTTCATGCATCTTTTACTTAGTGTTTTAGCTACTTCCTAAGTTCATCTTATGGGGGGGTGTTAGAGTAATAAGTTATTACACTTAATTAATTTAATCATGTTGGTTAATTAATTAAGTCACTGATCACTTTAGTTACTTAAGCTAAACTTAGGCACATTAATAATTAATTATTTATTAATTATTAAGTGTGCACAATAGGGTTTCCTTTTAGGGTTATGCATACATTACTTTTATAAAACAATTCATCTCTTGTATTTACTCAATTCTTGAATATTATACATTTTCACTTCTTCATGCAAATCGCTCTGTGTTTCTCTTATAGAAGGTATTTCTAGTTTGCATGTTTGATCTTGGATTCTAACAATTTTCATTTGTGCAGAAGAGGATTTTGTGAAGCAATTTAAGGTAGAGCAGAGCAAAGTGTAAAATCAGACAGAAGGTCCAAAATCTACTGTATGAGCTTAACCGGAACTGTAATCAGGCATTTGTAGATGATATCTTCTCAGTTCAACCTTTTGTTGTAATCCAAATATTTTGTAAGGCAATGAGCCTTCCTAATTTTGAGTAGTGAGCTCTAGGAAGTGTGCCTGAATGCAAGTGCATTCCCATTTTGTAAAACACTTATATTTTGAGTACTCAAAATTGTGGATTGACCTACACCGTGGTTTTTCCCTTAACGGGTTTCCATGTAAAAAATCCTTTTGTTATGGTGTTTTGGCTTATTGTTCCATGTTCATGCATCTTTCTTTTGATAGATTGTTCTTAGCACTTGAGAGAACAGATTAAAAATGTTAAAAATTGCACAACACCGATTCACCCCCCCTCTCAGTGTTGCTTGAGTCCAACAATTGATATCAAAGTTAAATTCCTCGAAATAATTTTAATAGCTTGAGGTGGATCTTGGAATGTAATGGACTCTGGTAGTCTTCAACAACAACTTTTGGTGGCACTTGATGATCTTGATCAGTCTAAAGCAGAAGTCCAAGAATTAGAGAAAATCTTAAGGATGCTGAGAAATTCATTCAGAAGTTGAAGGATCAGATTATTAAGTCAAGAGAAAAGAGAAAGGATCTTTGTGATCAAATTAAGCAAAAAGAGAGAAAAAGCATAGATGATGTTCACCTGAATCAAACCTTGAATGAAATAACTGAAGAATGTGAAAATCTTGCTAGAGACATTGCTACCCTAAAGCATGAGATGAAATCTATGGTGATGAAGATGACTAAGGAAATTGAAGAAAGAAAGAAGAGTGAGAAAAATCTTGTCCAGTCCTTAAAAGAGAGATCTAATGAATGCAACAAAATTAATGGTGAATTAATTCAGTTAGAGATTGAATTGCAACAATCTAGAAACAATGAAGAGCTTGAAAAATAGATTGTTATTCTCAGAGATGAACTTACTACTACAAATGAATACAAGGAGAAGTTCAAGATTAGTTATGTGAAGCTTGATGAGCTGAATCAAGGACAAAAGAATGCAAATGATAAGCGAGGTCTTGGATATGAGAAAGGAGAAAGTTTTAGATTTGGAAAAAGGAATTCTAGGCAAGGAAATTTAATGAACAAAGCAAAAAGTCCTCTGATAAGACAACCTAATGCTCAAAAGTTTAATGTATATTGTTATGCTTGCAATAAATTTGGTCATATGGCTGCTCAATGTAGAAGTAAAATGAAATCCAGTGATTTATCATTTTTTGGTTAGTGTTTCAATTGCAATAAGTTTGGTCACAAGTCAATTAAATGTAGAAATATGTCAAACAACTCTGTTAATAGAAGGGATGTTAGATGTTATACCTATGGAAGATTTGGGAATATTGCTAATCAGTGCAGATCGAGAAGAAATCAATGGAGTGACTGGTTTGGACAAGGAAATGTTGTGTGTTTCAATTGCAACAAATACAGTCACAGTGCAAGATTTTGTAGAAACAAGAATATAGATAGAAGAAGTCCGATATACAAAGGTAGAAATATGCAGAAGGATGATAAAGGAAAAGGGAAAGTGACTGTGGATGAAATAAGAGATCAGATGAAGAATACATGGGTGAAGAAGAGTTCCTCTATTATAGGAAATGAACCCGCACCAGAACCTATTTCTGGTAATTCCTATGGGAATTAGGTTAAGGCCTCTAGCCTAGGGGGAGCTATCAAGAAAATATTTCAATCCCCCCTGTCGGTAATTGACACTGGGATATGGATGAGTGCAGTGGTTGCACTGATGATCTACAAATGTTGTTGGAATAGTTGGAAAGGATATCATCCTGAGTTGAAGGTCCAAAGAAGTTTTTGTTTGATGATTGAGAAAACAAGGTATTCAGATAAGTTAGGGAAAAAGAATTTATTACAACAAAAGTTAGGTGTGTGAAATATAAAAAGCAACTTGAAACCCTCATTTGCCACTTTGTGTTGAAGAAAAGAAGAAGGAGAGCACTCTGCATTAGAATTTTAAAAGTGTGAAGAGAATTTGGCAGCGAAACCCTAATCCATCAAGTACTTCTGTTATATTGAGAAATTTTAATTTGGTGTGCGGTTGGAGAAATTCTTTGGTATTTTCAAGAAATGTGTACGGAAGGTAAAATGGAACAATTCAAAGGAATGGTAAAACTAGATGAGTATAGCAGTGAGAAGATTAGAGCCGAAAGAAACATGTTGTTGCACAATGAATTGAAATGGTTGAATGAAGCAAAGCACAAAAGCTTGGATATTTGGAGTGAATTCCCCTATTTTAGAAATGCAGAAATTGTTAAGTTTATTTTGAATAGATTGAATGATGATTTTCTAACTCTGGATAAACCCTACCATATCTCAAAAGGAGTAATTGTAGTTGTAACCGGGTTATGCGAAGTTGGGGATGTGTCGAGGAAGAATTCAATTTGAAATAAAGAAGTCAAAACCCTAACCAGAGTAACTGGAGATCAAAGGGCATTGATAATATCCATAATTAAAGATCCAGTGAAAAGCTACATTGTGCATGGAATATCCTACAAAATCTTTTTCAGAAACAGAGAAGGTGCAACTTTGGCAGGTGTTGTTTACATTTCACACAAGATGATAATGGAAGATCAGGATTTTGACCTTTGCAGACTACTGAAAGATCAATTGATGGAGAATGTGTAATTGAAAAAGGAGACAGGTTAGCCCTTCAGGTTTGGTAATTTGGTTACATTCCTTGTGATGTATTTTTTTAATTGCTTACCCCTGAATGACAATGTGGTATGGGAAGAAAGTGAGCCAGTTTGCAAATAGATTTACATACACTCTAACAATTTGTTAAATTGTGATCAAATGTATAAAAGTTTCTTTAAGGGTTTTCTAAGGAAGTTTGGATCAACTGATGTTTCCATTCTAGTAAGAGGACTTGAAGTTGGTTCCTCCTCTTATGAGATGGAGAGAAGGAAGAGAAGAGCAAAAGAAATTATTGTCTGTACACCGCCAGCATGCAAGAATTCAAAAATTAAAGAGAAAGAAAAAGAACAAATGATTGTGGACATACCAGATGAGGAATCTGATAAGGAAACTAAGGACACCCTAGGAAAAGATCTAGAATCAGCTGAACCAGAACAAGAAATGGCGGAAGGAAGTGAAGAAGAAGGTGATCTAACCAAGGAAGAGCTATGGCAGCTTATTCATGAGGAAGATGGAATGCAAAAAATTGTGAAAATATGGCCTATCAGACCTTCATATGAGCATGACATGATCTTAAGTGTATTAAGTGCTCATCTTGTGCACGATCATATCAAATTGGAGAGTTTACAAAATAAGTTTCCAAAAGAGATGATTGAGTGCATCAGGGAAATCATGGACTCTAAGTCTCAGAATAAGGAAGAAGAAGAAGTGATCCTACACCTGAAGAAGCAATACAGATTATCACTTACTAAGATGAAAAAGCACATGAATGAACTAAGACAATGCATAAGTACAACAAAAAACATTTATAACTATTTTCTTCGATGGCCTCATGCAATCAACAAGTACAAAGAGAAGCTGGAACAAATTGAAACAGAGCTAAACAATATTGGGAAATTTTTTAACATGTCTCAGGATCATGATGGTGTGATCAAGAAAAGGATTAGGGAATTGCAAATAGAGCTTACAAATGTTCAAAACACCAAGAACATGATTGTTGACACCTTTTGGAAAGTGAAGGATATAACTGAATATAGGTTGGAACAATTAATTGAGTTACCAAGAAAGGGAGAAATATTAGAAGATGCCTTTACCATTCCAAAATCCCTCATCAAGATTATTAGCCGAACATATGAAAACAATAGCATGATCATAATCACCAGGATTGCAGTGGAAGCATGGAAGAAGTTTCTTCCAAAGATGAAGGAAAAGTACAAAATAATCTTCAAATAGCAGTTGTATTTCTTCAAGTTTTTGAATAAGTAAGTTTTTTTTGGTTACTCTTCATGGGGGGAGAAAGAAAAAAAATTATTATCTTTTTTTTCATTGATGTCAAAAGGGGAGAGAGAGCAATGAAAAATGCCTTATCAAACTTAGGGGGAGTTTTGTTGAGTTTTGTCAGCTATGGCTTTTTGAAGTTTTGAAGGTTCTGACACTTAGTCATTTTTCACTAAGTGTTGCCATCAATTCCAAAGGGGGAGATTGATGGAATATGGCTTCTAGTGTTGTCATTGATGGCAACTGAAGTCATTGATCCAGTCTGCACTGCAGTATCTGACTCTACTAGAAGACAGAGTGAAGAACAGGGTATCCGACTGAAGTTAAATTTATTAAGTAGTTTGCATTACCATCTTATCAGTTTTGGTTGTGGATCTCAGGGAAGGTCATTAGGTATATGAAATGTGTTATTCTCGAGTTTTGTGTTGTCACATCAAGTGGTTTATGAGTTAGGATATCCAATTGCTCGATTTTCTGTTCATCAGTATATAAAGGCCAACTAAGTGAATCTAAGGTGTTGCAAATGTTTAAAGTGAAATTGTTTGAAGTATTTTTGTGTTGGAGATATTTTTTTGGGTCCAAACTATGCTATGGCTGACTTTTGTGGATGTGCATTAAATTATTTGAGCTGACAGTTGAAAGATATTTTCTACTCTATTGAAGCCGACATATAGTAACTGCATTCTTGGTAGCGGATATATATGAGATCATAAATTCATTTTGGTGTGTATGTGTGTATGTATTCGATATGTGTTGATGTGTGTGTGAATATCAGAAGAGTAGTTGAATTATTTTCATTTGTGCAGAAGAGGATTTTGTGAAGCAATTTAAGGCAGAGTAGAGCGAAGTGTAGAATTAGACAGAAGGTCCAAAATGTGATATATGAGCTTAACTGAAACTATAATTAGGCATTTGTAGATGTTATCTTCTTAGTTCAACCTTTTTTTGTAATCCAAATATTTTGTAAGGTAGTAAGCCTTCCTAATTTTGAGTAGTGAGCTCAAGCCAGTGTGCTTGAATGCAAGTGCATTCCCATTTTGTAAAACACTTATATTTTGAGTACTCAAAATTGTGGATTGACCTCCACTATGGTTTTTCCCTTAACCGGGTTTCCACGTAAAAATCCTTGTGTTATGGTGTTGTGACTTATTGTTCTATGTTCATGCATCTTTATTTTGATAGAATGTTCTTGGCACTTGAGAGAACAGATTAATAATGTTAAAAATTTCACAACACTGATTCACCCCCCCTTCTCAGTGTTGCTTGATTCCAACAATAGTAATTATTGGCAATACAAGGGAAAATAATTAAGAGGGGGGTGAATCATTTGTCACAAAAATTCAAAACTTATTCAACTTATTAACCTTATTCTTAGACATGATAATTAACCATGAAAGCATGAATCAACAACACATTAGAAATACTCATAACACCAACATCTTTTTACGTGGAAAACTTGTTAGGGGAAAAACCATGATGGAGGTCAATCCACAAGATTATACCTTGTTAAAAGTATAATGAAAATAAAATATGGGGAATGCACATGCATTCAGGTACACTTCCTAGAGTTTACAACTCAAAAACAAATGAAGACACACTATCTTACAATGAGATTCGGATTAAAGCCATCCGGATTTTGAATTGAGAAAATAACATTTGCTAATGCCTGATTACAGTTCCAGTTAAGCATATAAGCACTCTTCTACACACTTCTTCACACTCTGCTCTGCCTTTGAATGATATTCACACATACACACACTCGACATCCACTAGAATACTCTATCACCCTCTTACACACTTCAATTCGAATAAACAATCGCTCTTTTATATCCGCAACAAGAAATTTCATCGCTACAAGTCGGCCACAAAGAAATAATAAAATGAATATAACTGTCGGCCCAAAAACATTAAAGATTATCAATGTGAATCAACCAAGGTCAGCCACAACATAGTGAGGACCCAAATAAACTTCTTCAACATGAAAAAACTTTAATTAATTACTCCTTGAAGATCCACAACACGCTTCAACACCATGTCGGCCAAGAACATGAACACACAAGAGAAAATATTGAATCACGAGCACATCAATCAATGTAGACATACAACAAAGATAGAGCATGATCTAGAAACATCCAAAAGCATCACAAATCACTAGAGAAACATTCACAACAATTGAACTAACTGAAATAGACTCATCCTCAATCAGGAACACTGACTAAAGAAATATAAAAAATTGTCAAAATGAAAATCTTCATAATTCGATCAAATCTTCACACGGATCTCTGAAAATTGACGTGGATAAACTAGATACACTCAACAAAAAACCCTTTAGTCCACAACCTTTGATCATCAATGTACAAAAAATACTGACATACTGAACTTCACTTTACCACTAACAACCTGCAACTTATTTCTTTACAATTTTCTCAATATCCTCGACATATACAGCTTCAAATGCATTAATGCTAATAGTGTTGACATCAATGAAAACCACATATCAGCAACACAACAAAAACATCCAATAATCTTCCCCTTCGTCATTGATGGAAACACATGATGTGAAAAACACCATCAATGCGACTAAATCTTGACACTTACTCCCCCTTAGGATTTGATTCATTTTCTCAACACTTTCACATAATTTTCTCCCAACAAGGCTCTTTTCCTCAGACAATCACCCATTTTTCACATGACTCTTCTCCCCCTTTGACATCAATGACAAATATCTCTAAGCTCTAAACCACATATTTGAGATTTTGAACCATCTGGCTACTCCCCCTGAGTAGTAGCCACCACAACATCAATCCAAAGCAAGATATGACAATGAAATGCATGGATTGATGCAATGCATTGCTCTGAATCTTAGTTCTGATTAGGAGGGGTAATCACCCCTGACTTCCCTCTGAGATACTCAAAAGTATCCTTAGGCAATGGCTTGGTAAAGATGTCTGCAATATGCTCCTTAGTAGGCACATACTCCAATCTTACTTCTATTTCACTTACTTTCTCCCTCAAAAAGTGAAACTTGATAGATATATGCTTTATTTTTGAATGCAACACCAGATTCTTGGAAATGTTAATAGCACTTGAATTATCACATAATATAGCAATAGGCTCATCATATACAATTTTGATATCCTTTGGCATTTGCTTCATCCATAATACTTGAGTACAATTGTTAGTAGCAACAATGTATTCAACTTCTATAGTAGACGAGGAAATGACATTCTGCTTCTTGCTTAACTGTGAAATTAGCTTCTTACCCAAGAAAAATGCTCCACCACTAGTACTTTTTCTGTCATTCACATCTCCTACCCAGTTAGCATCAATAAAAGTACTCAAAGTAAGATCATCATCTTTAGGATACCATAGGCCAAGATTAAAAATTCCTTTCAAGTATCTAAAAATTATTTTCATAGCAGTCACATGAGATTCCTTCAAATTAGCTTGAAATCTTACAACAATACACACATCATTCATAATATTAGGCCTAGTTTGAGTTAAGTACAAAAATCCACCAATCATAGACATCTCAAATTCATTCTGCATCTCATTATCAAACTTCATGCACAAACCATCATCCCCTCCAAAAATGATATCATCAACAAAGACTTCAACAATCAAATCTTTATTATGATCAATCTTGAAATACATATTACTATCAACAATACCTTTATTAAATCCAAGCTTCAAAAAATACTTATCCAATCTTACATACCATGCTCTAGGGGCTTGCTTAATTCCATTTAATGCTTTCTTCAACTGACACACCATATCTTCCTTACCAGTCAACTGGAATCTATCAAGTTGCTCAACATACACTTCTTCTTGCTTATGCTGCTCACAAGAACTGCAAAGTTTATCAAATGGATGTTAAATCAACTTTTCTAAATGGAGAATTGGAAACCACAGTGGAGGTCAATCCACAAGATTATACCCTGTTAAAAGTATAATGAAAATGAAATATGGGGAATGCACATGCATTCAGGCACACTACCTTGAGCTCACTGCTCAAATACAAAGGAAGACACATTATCTTACAATGAGATTCAGATTAAAGCCATCTGGATTTTGAACTGAGAAAATAGCATCTGCTAATGCCCGATTACAGTTCCAGTTAAGCACATAAACACTCTTCTACAAACTTCTTCACACTCTGCTTTGCCTTTGAATGATATTCACACATACACACACTCGACATCCACTGGCATACTATTTCACCCTCTTACACACACTTCAATTTGAATAAATAATCGCTCTTTTATATCCACAACAAGAAATTTCATCGCTACAAGTCGACCACAAAGAAATAACAAAATGAATATAACTAATAACATTTTTTTTCCATAGTCCATGATGTTAGTAAGCGGATTTTTGGAAAAAACTGTGTGCAATTTTTATATTATCAAAATTGCACACAGTTTTTTCCAAAAATCTGCTTACTAATGAATATAACTGTTAGCCCAAAAACATTAAAGATTATCAATGTGAATCAACCAAGGTCAGCCATAGCATAGTGAGGACCCAAATAAACATCTTCAACATGAAAAAACTTCAATTAATTACTCCTTGAAGATCCACAACACGCTTCAACACCATGTCGGCCAAGAACATGAAAAACATGAACATGCAAGAGAAATTCTCGAATCACGAGCACAACGATCAATGCGGTGCAACAAAGATAGAGCATGATCTAGAAACATCCACAAGCATCACGAATCTCCAGAGAAGCATCCACAACAACTGAAATAACTGAAATAGCCTCATCCTCAATCAGGAACACTGACTGAAGAAACAAAAAAACTAATACAATGAAAATCTTCATACTTACCTTTTCCTCTCAGCACTCTTTTGACAATAAGTGCTTCCATTTCTTCCATCACTCTTTTGATAATAAGTGCTTCCAGTGCTTCGAGTTCTTCCATCTCCCATACCAATTGTTGGCAATACAAGGGTAGGCAACTGAGAGGGGGGGGTGAATTATTTGTCACAAAAATTCAAAACTTATTCAACTTATTAACCTTATTCTCAGATCTGATAATTAACCATGAAAGCATGAATCAAAAACACATCAGAAATACTCTTAACACCAAGATTTTTTTTTGTGGAAACCCTATTAGGGGAAAAACCATGGTGGAGGTCAATCCACAAGATTATACCCTGTTAAAAGTATAATGAAAATGAAATATGGGGAATGCACATGCATTCGGGAAAACTACCTAGAGCTCACTTATCAAATACAAAGGAAGACACACTGTCTTACAATGAGATTCAGATTAAAGCCATCCAGATTTTGAACAGATAAAATAGCATCTGCTAATGCCTGATTACAGTTCTAGTTAAGCACATAAACACTCTTCTACACACTTCTTCACACTTTGCTCTTCCTTCAAATGATATTCGCACATACACTCACTCGACATCAAATGGAATACTCTTTCACCATCTTACACACTTCAATTCGAATAAACAATCACTCTTTTATATCCGCAACAAGAAATTTCATCATTACAAGTCAAACACAAAGAAATAATAAAATGAATATAACTGTTGGCCCAAAAACATTAAAGATTATCAATGTGAATCAACCAAGGTTGGCCACAACATAGTGAGGACCCAAATAAACATCTTCAACATGAAAACACTTCAATTAATTACTCGTCGAAGATCCACAACACACTTCTACACCATGTCGGCCAAGAACATGAAAAACATGAAAACACAAGAGAAAATATCAAATCACGAGCACAACAATCAATGCGGATGTGCAACAAAAATAGAGCATGATCTATAAACATCCACAAGCATCCCGAATTTACAAAGAAGTATCCACAACAATTGAGCTAACTAAATTAGCCTCATCCTCAATCAAGAACACTGACTGAAGAAATAGAAAAACTGTCAAAATGCAAATCTTTATAACTCAATCAAATCTTCACGCGAATCTCTGAAACTTGACGTGGATAAAATAGATACACTTAGCAACAAACCCTTTAGTCCACAACCTTTGATCATCAATGTACAAAACATACCAACATACTGAACTTCACTTTACCACTGACAACCTGCAACTCATTCCTTTACAATTTTCTCAATATCCTCGACATATACATCTTCAAATGCATTAATGCTAATAGTGTTGACATCAATGACAACCACATATTAGCAACACAACCACAAAATCCAACAATCTCCCCCTTTGGAATTGATGGCAACACATGATGTGAAAAACACCATCAACGCGACTAACTCTTAACACTTACTCCCCCTTAGGATTTGACTCATTTTCTCCTCAACACTTTCACATAATTTTCTGATAAACTTTGTAGTTCTTGTGAGTAGAATAAGCAAGAAATAATCTTACAAATTATAAACAATAACTCCTCAAATATCTGTGACACACTATATTACTGATACCAATTGTTGGAATCAAGCAACACTGAGAGGGGGGGTGAATCAACTCTTGAATCACGAGCATAATGATCAATGTGGATGTGCAACAAAGATAGAGAACAATATAGAAACATCCAAAAGCATCATGTATCACCAGTGAGCATCCACAACAACTGAACTAATTGAAATAGCCTCACCCTCAATCAGGAACACTAACTGAAGAAACAAGAAAACTGTCAAAATGAAAATCTTCATACTTACCTTTTCCTCTTGGAACTCTTTTGAAAATAAGTGCTTCCAGTTCTTCCATCACTCTTTTGACAATAAGTGATTCCAGTGCTTCCAGTTCTTCCATCTTTGATACCAATTTTTGGCAATACAAGGGTAGACAACTGAGAGAGGGGGGGTGAATCAATTGTCATAGAAATTCAAAACTTATTCAACTTATTAACCTTATTCTTAGCTCTAATAATTAACCATGAAAGCATGAATCAACAACACATCAAAAATACTCATAACACCAAGATTTTTTTTTTGTGGAAACCCTATGAGGACCCAAATCAACATCTTCAACATGAAAACACTTCAATTAATTACTCCTCAAAGATCCACAACACGCTTCAACACCATGTCGTCCAAGAACATGAAAAACATGAACACATAAGAGAAAATCTTGAATCACGAGCACAACGATCAATGCACACATACAAAAAAGATAGAGCACAATCTAGAAACATCCACAAGCATCACAAATCACTAGAGAAGCATCCACAATAGCTAAACTAACTGAAATAGCCTCATCCTCAATTAGGAACATTGACTAAATAAACAAAAAAATTGTTAGAATGAAAATCTTCATAACTTTATCAAATCTTCATGCAGATCTTTGAAACTTGACGTGGATAAACTAGATACACTCAGCAACAAACCCTTTAGTCCACAACCTTTGATCGTCAATGTACAGAACATACCGACATACATAACTTCACTTTACCATTGACAACCTGCAACTCATTCCTTTACAATTTTCTCAATATCCTCGACATATACATCTTCAAATGCATTAATGCTAATAGTGTTGACATCAATGAAAACCACATATCAGCAACACAACCACAACATCCAACAATCTCCCCCTTTGGCATTGATGGCAACACATGATGTGAAAAACACCATCAACACAACTAACTCTTGACACTTACTCCCCCTTAGGATTTGACTCATTTTCTCCTCAACACTTTCACATAATTTTCTGATAAACTTTGTAGTTCTTGTGAGCAACACAACCAAGAAATAATATTATAGGTTCAATTCTAGCAACAAGGGAAAAAGTCTCTTCAAAATCAATTCCTTCCATCTGTGAATATCCTTTACATACCAGTCTTGCTTTGTTTCTAACCACCTCACCTTGCTCATTCATAACAAAATGTGATTTATAGATGGATTTCTTCATCTTGATGATTGGATAATAGAATGTGATTTGTTGATACAAAAAAAATTGCACAGTAATGAACCATGGAAATATCATGTCTCTAATACTTTTATTATATAAGGTATTTGATATTCTTTTCAAGCAACTAGTTAGTTACATTAATTTTGCTCTAAAATTAGGAATGTGATTCTAGATTATCTTAAAGTTAGCAGCAATTCATGTGTAGGCATTATGGTTCAATTCATATATGCCATTTTATTGTTTCATAGATCCTACAGGCTATACCTTGGATGTTAATGAAATTGTTATGTCTCTAATAATAAGTTTTGAAATAATTTTCTTTGTATTGATGTAAGAGTGTTGAACTTAACTAATGATTTTTAGGTGACTCTTTACTTTAGCAGGAAATAGTAATTGTTTTCTTCTTGTTGGTCATTCTTAGGTAGGTGCTAAAAAAGTAGTCATCTCATGTCCCAACAAGGATGCCCCAATGTGTGTTGTTGGGGTTAATGAGTACGAGTACACATCTAATTTGAACATTGTTTCAAATGATAGCTATACCACTAACTATCTGGCTCCTTTGGATAAGGTTTGTAAGAACATGTTAAATACTTGAATCATACAATTTCAGATGTATTTAATCTTTACACATGAAAACACGATATTTTTACTAGAGAATAAAATTTAGAGTTCTACAATTTTAAGGTTTTTTTTCCTTTTTAGGTGATCAATGATAAATTTGGCATTGTTGAAGGTCTTATGACAATAGTACACTCCATCATAGGAATGTTACAGTAGCTCTCATGGAAGTGAAAATTTCTTATCTTTGTTTCCTATCAAAGCTACATTAAAATATCCACATATCAAAGTTGTTGCATTAAATTTTTTAATACAACTTTGTTAGGTGCGTGGTTTCAGGTTTCCTATCTTTATTTTCTAGTTTCTTATAAATATTTATTGAATGTTTATTTGTGTGTTATCGAATGTTTTATATCTCAATATAATGTGTATTTTTTTTGTTTCTACATAAATGTATTGATAAACTCCAAGAAGGGGATGAAGATGGGTTGTTGGATCCATTTGATGGTGTTGTTGGATCCATTTGATGGTGTTGTTGTGGGCATTGGGAAAATTCACTCAGTATATATTGTACATCTAGAGCAAATTGAAAGGAACAGAAGATGCAAATGTAAATATTTTAAAGGTCACAAGTAACATACCCCTTGCTTATGAAGACAAAATAGATGGATTCGTCCGTTTGAAAGAGAAAGAAGGGACCTTCACATGGTGGGCACTAAAATATTTGAAAAAAATGACATAGTTGTTGTTTATCATGTACTAGCTGTTAGAAAGCTTGGCCCATTGTTTTATGCAATAGCTTGAATGTGTTGTTCAGAGATCTTAGTGTTTTTTGTCTGTTTTGGACCCATATAAGCAAAAAAGGCATTGTAACTTAGTTTTCTCAGTCACAACACTGAGAAACACACTTTGTAACACATTTTTCAAAGCAAAGACACATATTTTTGTCTTGTATATGTTGTAAGAACACCTTTTCTCAATAAAATTTCAGTATTTTTCCTTCTTAATAGCTATTTCATTATGTGCAAATGAGTTATTGATTATGTTTTTCTATGTTTTATGTTTAAACCTCAAAAGTATTGTCTCATTTCTAGCACTTTTAGGCATAAACTAGTGAACAAAACCAATTAAATAAACTACCAATTGACAAAAATCAGTGAATACATATGACTAAATATAATGATTATGGAATTAATAAACAATGTATCAATATACTACTAGTTGACAAAAATCAATGAACAAAAACAATTAAATAAACTATCAAATTGATCAAAATGACGATTAAAATTAATGACTAAATACACTACCAATGGATGGAAATCGGTGAATAAAAATGACTAAATAAGTGACCAATTAACAACAATCAATGACTAAATATATTAGTGAATAAAAAATGACTAAATAAGTGACCGGTTTGCAACAATCAATGACTAAATTAACTACTAAATATACAACCAAATCGATCAATCAAAACAACCAATAAAAGACTAAAAATGGTTAGTCATCAATTTGGTCACATTATGAATGACTGGAAATAAACTAAAAATGGTCGTGTGATCATATTTAGTCATTTATATGCAATTTTTAGTAGTTTTTTAATCATATATTGTTGTTTCTGTACTAGTGATCATACAACATCAAAGCTTAGGAGAAGAGGTCGGTGGATCAAGCTTCGACTATCCCAACACGATGTGGAACACAACTATTTTTCCAACAAATTCACAATAAAAACTCGATGTACATTATGTAAATGACACATACACTCACACGAGCTAATGGAACCTTAGGTCGTCCACTAGGTGAGCTCCTACGAAAGTGGCTTAGTGAGAAAGGCATGTCTCTATTTAGGCTCTCACTATAGTTACCATACTAGAGTTATCCCTCTAATAACTCTGATAGGGCATCACACACATTTTGGATTCGAGCTTCATAGGACCTAACAAGTTGCATTATGTTAAGCACACTATGAACAGGGGAAGGCTCTACTGGAAAGCAAGGTGTATTATGCTTAGTGGCCTTATAGGGATGGGTTTGAGCTTCACAAGGTTAAAAATTTGTATTATGTTAAACACTTATGAACATTATACATACATACATACACTCAAACATATATATATATGTATATGTATGTATGTATGTATGTATGTATGTATGTATGTTTGTTCAAAGGGACATTTCTTAATTCATGTAAGGTCTTCTTCTTAGGGATCATCATGTCTAATGTCTCCAAGAGAGGATAAGTCCAAGATAAAAGATTCACAACTTAGGGAATGGAACACATAACATCACCACTAAGAGGAAATTTGTATGCTAAGAAATATCAGACTCTTAGAGAAAATCAAACCCAATGGCACCACCAAGAAAATGATGCATCACAAGAAGTAAGAAAATCACATGAAGAAACATGAGTGTCGAATGATAATGCTAATCTATGCCCTCACTTTAAAGGAAATGCTACACCATTGTTGTGAGCAATAACTTTAAAGTCGCAAAAGTCTATGCTAACCATAAAGAGGACATGATAGCTTACTCAAAAAGACCTATGCCAAGTCATATGTTCCCAAATGAAGCTACATCACGAAAAATGGTTGCCCCCAAAAACCATTAAGGGATCTACGGATTAAGTGTTAGTATATTTTTGCTATAATGTGATTATAGAGCTCAGAAACATTATTATTCCCCAAATACTTGCAGAACTGGAAGAATGACACATAGAGAGAAAAAAAAAGCTTTTGGGTCAATATGGAAGAGACCTAAATTTCTCAACGCCTTGTGACATCCCCAAAAGGAAAACACAAGACAAATGAAAAGATACATGTTTACGACATATAGAAGAATGTAGATACATATAGAGGAACACACATAAAGAGAGAAACATTAAACAAAACAGTATGAGGGATCACATTACACACATGCAATTACATAAAGAAACATAAATCAAAATACTAGTAAGGTGCATGTGAGTCAACCTATAATAGGTTGTCTACATCCCAATCTTGTTTAGTGTATGCGGAAGGACAATTAGCCAAAGGGACAACATCAAGTGTCAAAACAAGGACAAGGCTATCTACCCCTTGCCCCCACTAAGTGCAGGACAAGGATGAGTTGAGATAAGTGATGAGAATGAGCTCCTTGCAATAAAGAAAATTATTTGCAATGGATGTTAAAAATGCAATAGTGAGCATACTATGATCCTGCAACTATTACATGGAAAGGAGCAAAAGTCACACCTTTAGTCAAGATGGATCCCCAGGGGATCTAAATTTCTTCAATATTCCCTTTAAAGGATGACAATTATCAGTGTGATGTCCATAGAGTCTATGATAAGCACAATATGGTTTGTTTTGATGTGTTTACTTATTTGTGAGATTTTTATGTTTAGGTGGAAAATCGATTAGTTTCCACTATAGAAGGGTGTAAAATATATTCTCAGTCTTGGATATTTGTAATAGGTCATAGGAAGTTATAGGAATGTCATACAACTTTTGTAGCTGAAGTTTTTGATGTGCATGTAGTTTCGACTTCTTTGTCTTTGGTTTTATAACTGTTTGGTCATCACTTTTATCTTCTAATTGCAAATCCTTTCCTTTTTCAGAAAATGATGTGTTAGGCGTGGTAAAGTTATTAGAACTTGTTGTTTATTTTCTCTTATGTGTGGGAGATGTATTGGAAGCTGGTTGAGGAGGAAAATTTATTTTAATGATATGGACCAAGGCACATATGAACTCTATTCCTTCTTTATGGTTAAGCAACGCTCATATGTTCCCTATGAGAGGAATGGTATTACCAACAATAGGTTCGGTTCTCACAAAGTTTTGCAAAATTTTTAATTCTTCTTCTAACCTCATGTTTTCTTGCAAGATATTAGCAACATCATGCAAATTGGTTGTAGGAAATGAAGTAATTGGAAATGAGGTATGAAGGCTACGATCCAAAAAGGGTTGACTATCAATACTATTAGTGAAAGAGTTGGAGAACCCAAGATCCACAATGAATGGTGTATCACGAGATGACATGAGTCTCAAACTACATCTCACAACAATATTGCTAATAGGACACCAAGTTGTAAAGATCATACAAGATTCACAAACTTAATGTAAACCAAAAATGGAAAGAGGGTGAAATGCAATATGTGAATGCAATTTTTAGATTCCAAACAACATAATTTTTTTATTACACAATGCAAAAAAATACTGAAAATGATGTCTTGTAAATGCAAATTTGAAATCACACAATGCACCAATTTTATCAAATTAAGCTAAATATGAACAATTTCAACTAATAGAAAATCTATAGACTGAAACAAAAAATTAAAAACAACAAAATGAAATGTAGAAATAGATGTTTTAGTGCTCAGAAAATCAAGAAATGACCCTAATCAGGGACTCATTTTCCCTAGGGTGAATGGGTCCTAGGTTATGGTTTCTAAAATGCTTCAATTGGTCAACAATGTTATAGTCAGTGGAAGGCTTGACGATGGCTTTGGCTGGAAGTGGGGCTCCTTAGATTGTGACTTTTCCTCTTCGTGTAGTCACATTGCATTCAGGGATTTTTCCTAGTATGGTCATGACATTGATATTTTGATCAACTTGGCAGATGGTTCTTACAACTTTGTTGTAGGTGAAGTTGGTTTTTCGATAATATTTCCCCTTACCTTTTTCATTTCCCCTATAATGATCAAGGAGTGAATCCTTGTATATTACCATGTATCGATTATCAGGGGGCCCAAGATGATATTCAATGTCAACCTCTCCTTTTTCTATCAAGTCATGTACAATGTTTTTAAGTCTCATACAGTTATTTTTTGTGTGACCCTTGATCTTGTGGTGCATCGATCATTCTCGTTGTACCAAGGGGGTTTGAATTTTGGTTCATTGTAAGTTGTTTTATCAAGATTAGGAAGCCTAGTAAGGTTCTTTTGGACTAGTTTATGCATAACTACCTCAAGAGTTTCTCCCAATGGAGTGAATTTTCTCCTAGTTTGATTATTCTACCTTGACGACCCTCTTTGAATATCCAACCCTTGATTTGGTTGTTGGATATTTTGTTGATTATTTGGAGGATATGTAAGCTGGTTGTTTTGAGCACTTTTTTTAGGGTAGTTCACTTGAGCTGTTTGGACATTGTTCTATGGATTGCTAGGAGTTTGTACATTTTGTACAAATTTGACATCTACCACTCCATCATGGTAATGTTTTTGTTCTTTTCCCATATTTTTTGTTTGTCATTTGAACTTGAAGCTTGGTCTTTATAGTTATATAGTTTAATGAATCCCCTTGCTATGAGATATCTTTTGATGAGTAAGCCATTTTCAATGGTTTCTTCAAAATTACTAGGGCACAACACGACAAGTTGGTAGTTAATCTCCTCTTGTATGTTTGAGAGAAAGATTTCTATGAGCTATTTCTCAAGAACAAGCCATTTAAATTTGCTAGCTTTGTGTCTCCATCTCTATAAATATGAAGAAAATGATTCCCCTTTATTTGTTTAATTTTCTATAGATTGGGGACCATTACATCTTGCTCTATGTTGTATGAGAAATGATTGAAAAATTTGTCAGACAACTCATCGAAGGTTTTGATACTAGGCGATAGATGAGAGAACCACTTGATAGTGGCACCATCGAGACTTCGTGGAAAAATTCCCATTAAATAGGTAGCATTGTACTATACATCCATGAAAGCTACTGAGAATTATCGCATGTGCTCTATTGGATCCCCTCTTCCCCTATATTTGTCAAATTTTGGTATTTCAAATTTCTTGGGCAAGGTATCATGGATAAGGAATGATCAAAAGGATATGGGCATATGTCCTATAGAGCATAGCTCTTCTTTAGCTTTCCAATTGGGATGTCAATATCCTTTGGTTGAGATTCTATATTTGTAAGGTTATGTTGTCACTTGGTGCATTTGTTTGATAAGGAGAGGCGTTGTAACCTTGTTGCCCCATAATGTTGTGTGCATTGTATTATGGGGTTTGTATATATGATGGCCCTTGGGCCATGTTGTGGGTATAGGATGATGGATGGGTTCCTTGAGGATCGATGTGGGCATGTTGTGCATTGAGGGTATGATGTTGTTGTTAAGGTATGATGTATTATTGTTGGGGTATGTTGTGTTGTTGAGGTATGTTGTGTTGTTGTTTAGGTATGTTGTGTTGTTGTTGTTGAGGTACACTATGTTATTGTTGAGGTATGTTGTGTTTTTGTTGAGGTACACTATGTTGTTATTGAGGTACATTTTGTTGTTGTTGAGGTATGTTGTATTGTTGTTGAGGTATGTAGGTTTGGTATTGTGACAAAGGTTGTGTACCAATGTTGTGTTGTGGAGGATTGGGTGTGTTTTGTTGTGGTTGAACATACATTTGATGTTGGGTATTGACATTCAGTGATGATGAAACATATGTTTGATGCTAAGGGTATTGGGTAGACGATGATCCATATTGATTTTGTGTGTTAGGATCATAGTATTGTTGTTGAGGCATGCATTGAGTTTGGTAAATTATACATTTCCTTGGTACATGCTCAGATCTTGTGGCGGTTGTTGATACATGTTTTTCCCTATGGGTGTTTTGTTAACATGTATTTGTGGTTGCAATGGGTTGTTTCCTCGTTGGTTCACTACATGTTGTTGTGGTTGTCTTGGTGGAAGGTTTCCCATGTTTTGCATATTAGTATTGGGACCTTGTTGTTGGTTATTCCAAGATGTCTCATATATGTTGGGTCCCATTGTGTTAACATTATGTGGTGGCATGTTTTGATTTGTCAAGAGGTTTGGATTCTCTTGAGTATGTTGGGCTACCACTGCTTGTTCAATTTGTGATGGATGTCTATACAATGGATTCTCCACATTTTGGGGAAAACATTGGTCATTGATATGTGCGTTTGAGAATAATAGTGGTATCTTGGTATCTATCGTTGATTTGGGTATTTGTCTTACCACTGATTGGTCTCCAAAAGCAATGAGGTTGGGATCCTTAATAATTTTAACGTTAAAGTCTATGGGAAACTTGGCCCCACTTTTTGCTAGCTTGAGGAAATATGTGTTAGGATCCTTTTGAATAATCTTGTCCACAAGTTTCTATATTTTTGGATCTTGGGAGTGCTCTAAAAGTACTTCATCAGTGATCTCCTCATCACTATCATACTCCTCTATGACCATGTCTATTGGATTAGTAGGTTGATCTTGTTTCCTAGAAAATCTTTCTTGATGTTTAAGGCATATGTCTTCATCGCTAGGTGGTTGACTTGTTTGTGCTTTAAATTTTGGTTGTTCTTTGGGAGTTGAGTATGTCCTAGGAATTTAACCCCATGGTTAAGTTTATTCATTGGTGGTGTTGGTGTTTGGTACACTAGTGTTGCTTTTATTGGCTTTTATCTTTTTATGTTGTGATCTTGTTGTAGTCATAAACGATCTCAAGAGACCTTGGTAAGTTTGAGATAAAAACTTATGGAAATGGAATGACGTGTTTGAGATTTGGTTTGATAAAATGATGTACTAAGGGGATGTGTGTATACTTTTTGGATAAAGGTTTTTGGTTGTTTATTATGATTGATGTTGTGATATGTGGATGATCAAACATGATGTTGGATGGTAAGATTTTTCTACTCAACCCTATGATAAGGAGATGAGTTGATATTGGGTGTTGTTTGATGAATGACACTATGATGCTTGATGTTGGATGTTTTGATTTTATGCTAGTTTATAACATAATAGTTCACAAGACTCAAATTGATGTTTTTCTATGTTTTTAGAGAATAGGGTGTTTTCTTTACTTGAACTAGCTATGAGGTTACAAGTAAAGGTTACTCTAAAAACACTAGCAAGATAATGGTTTTATTTCTTAGGTTCAATATGTGTCCAAGACTAGGTTGATGTTTGATTGTTGATTTGGTGATGTTTGAAGGATGTTGATAAGCTATGGTTCAAATGTTTTTTCCAAAAAATGATAGTCACAAATCCTATGTAAACCAAGTCCAAAATGAAGGATGGTGATGTTGAATGTTTTGACTGTAAGGTCCAATAATGTTCTTTGATAACGAAATGGAGTTTTTAGGCCAATGCTTGAAAATTAGTTGTTTTAAAAAATTTGAGGCAAGCTTGCAAGTAGGACGATAGTGGCTTTTGTTTAAAGAAATAGTGACAACATTTTAGGTCAATAGTGGTATTGTTTTAAGACAATTGTAGAAAAGTTTTGTAGAAACGACTCAAATCAAGTGTATTTAGACAATCATATTTTCATTTAAGAAAATCAAATTCACAAACATTAAGATAAATCAAAGGAAAACAATTAATCTTCAAAATTTAAGATCATCATAAAAAAACTCTAAAAATATAACAAATATACTATTTATTATCACTAATTATCAAACTAAATATCACATTCTAAAATTAATCTTATTTTTAATATCTAAATTAATTTATTTTAATTGAATGCATTTATTTAATTAACCTAAATCACCTCCTCTACAATGTGTTTTTCTTTCCTTTATAGGTGTGTATAATCATTGTCCTTGTTAATTTAAGGAAAGCAATGCTGTGCGGGCCATGAAATGGAAGTGAATGAAATTCCACATATTTCGAAGTGTCACCAAGTACACACACGTTTATAGTGATTGATTTATCATGTTAAAGTATGGGGTTTTTATTCACATCTTTTAATATATTCTTTGGTTTAGGAATTTTGACTCGATGTTTAAGGGAATTATTAGGCTCATAATATTTATACAATTCCATATAGTACAAGTGTCCTACCTATTTTTAAAGGAATACAAACTTTTCCTAAACCTAATTTAAGCTAATTTAATAAGACATAGTATAAATAAAATGATAGTGATAATTTAGAATTAACTAACAATTACAAAATTAAATCTAATAAATATGGGTATTTAGTTTTAGAAATATAAATGGATAATTTGATGTACTTTTGAAATTTAATTGTTTTAGAATTAGAATTGGATTCTTTTTGTCTATATTTTATTTCAAATTATGTGCAAGTTTTTTTGTCTTTTTTAGATTGAGTGTGTGAATTTGGATCTATTCCACATGTATAAATATACTTTATGATCCATAGATATGATCTTACAACTTCTACACTTATGTTCTTTAGTGCACCAAATTTATTGATGCTTAGAATATTGGAAAGATTGTTGGTATTTAAGATTAGCTTTAGAAGATTGTCAAAATTCTAGGGGGCACATTCTCTTAGGCTAATCCCCATAAAATTTCATGTTTAGGACCATGCTAAGGATCAACAAGTAACAAGAAAGCATGCATATGTCTTAGATGATGGTGTTGAAGCTAATGTTGTTCCTTTTAATGCATCAATCAAAGTGTTATAATACATGTTCCATGAACTCTCTACGAATGCAAATGATATAGGACAAGAGGATGATAAATGAATGTAGTGAACTACCTTTAGATACAAGAACAAAACAATAAATCACGCAAACATGATTTTAGTTTACTCATAATAGATAATGAATGGGTGAGAATCAACCATATTTGAATTTAAAATTTAGAATCTCACAAGTTAGCTTTCCAAACATTGAACAATGAGAGTGGCTCAAGATAAGGGAGTAATAATGTCTATGCAAGGAATGAATGACTGATCAAGGAGGGTACAATAAATGTGGACTATATAGGAAAGTGTACATAAATGAATAATATGAGGTTGCATACATGCAAATGTATGTAAATAGGAATAGGTGAAGTCTATGGGAATGAACCCAACTTCATACAAGATTATGCTCTTTGTTGATATATAATTGTATTAATAAACTCTCTTAAATTGGGCCCAAAAATAAATAAGAATTTACATGGGTATAAAAAATTGACCATTTTATTTTTTCCTAACTTTGAGGTGCATGTGAATCCTAGCATGATCATGTATCTTCACATATGCAAGCACTCACAAACATGAATGTAAAAAAATATTTAAACATAAAATGATAAAATGGATCCACATAAAATAATATAACATGTTGGATGTCATTGTGTGTGCTTTTCCTTTGGTGTGCATGCTCTATGAGAACCTACAAGATATAGAAAAAAAAATCAATGAATAACTTCTATCACATAAATAACAACAATCACAAATACAAGCTAAATTTTATTATCACCAATCATGAGAAAAAGGAGAGATAGTAGGGTTAGAAACTTTTTCCTACATATAAAGTGATACTTTGTGCTATTGTATGGTATATTAGGCAATGGCATGTCATGTGCTAAAGTTCTATCTAGTAACAATAATGAATCCCTGTGTAGGTGCATGTAACTATTTATAATATCAACATAATATTGTTAATACTAGTAACTATTTACAATCTCAACATAGGATTGTAATAATAGGATATTAACTTGTTCAATTGCTTATATTCATATGATACAAGAAATTGGAGAGGAGAGATAATACATTAAATAGAAATGTAACCTATGCATGTGTAAGCATGTAACTCATGTGAAGTAGTAACCTCTAATAAATGCTTCATGTAATAAGAAAGTATACATTTAGAAAGCTAATGTATGTAAATCATATAGGCTAGAGCTGAATCTCTAGGTATAAGGATGCCCCCAACATAGGAAAATTAAAATAGTGATGTGGCTCTCAATGGCCCAAAAACATGTGTATAGGCATATACAACACTAGGATGGGCTTATACCCCCAATATGGTGCCCAAATGCATGGGCACACAAAGGTTGAGGTAAGACAATAGGTCCCTAATGGTACATAGATTTAAGTATATAATCTCAAGATCGTTGTGGATAATGTGTGATGCCCCCGATGTATATGGGATAAGAAATGATATTATAGGAAAAGAGTGGACAAGGAAATATTCCCCTACTCAAAATATATAGTGTAATAAGATAATGTAGGCATAAAGATATGGGGGTGGCTTGAAGTCCCCAATGTAAAGATATATCATAATAAGAAAATGTAGGCACAAAGATATGGGGGTGGCTTGATGACCCCAGTGTAAAGATATAGAAATAAAAATGTGAATGGTAAGGGGAAGGCATAATGCCCCTAATGTAAATGTAACTTTAAGAGTGGGATATGGAAATTTGTGATTCCAAGACAATGCATAAATATGTGGTCGAGTTATAGTTAATATTGTAAGCATATGGATGATAACATATATGGACAAATAATAATAATGAACATTATGGCGAGTGGTGGGAATAGGAGAAAGGGTAGGAGTTTGAATTCCTCTACTGCAGAGGGTGAGGGAGATGTTGAATATGAGGACAAGGCGGATGGGTTGTGGTTGGCTGATGGGTCACGGATGGCTAACGTCTCGATTGTAGTTGGCATCTCTTTTGGAGATGTTGTTTTTGGTCTTTCTGGGTTGTTGTTGGCAATGGATTTCTTGTTGTTGTCTAGGGTGAGGTATGGTTTTCTTAAGTTGGGGTTGTGTTGGGAGTTTTGTATTTCTCTTATTATTGACTAGAATGTTAAGGAGGATTGAATGCTAAACAGTTTGGCTGGTTCCCTTCATTTTTCCTATGAGGGTTTCCCTTACCTCCCTTTTGGATTCTTGTTGGAGGAATTACTGTCAACAATAGGCTTTCTTTTGGTGGATTTTGTTGTGGGTTCCTGCTTGGAGCTCTTGGCTATTGGTGTGCTCATGTCTAGAGTGGCTTTTGTTGTTGTTTCTTTGGTGTCTTCTTTTGTTGGATTTGTTGTTTGGAGGCTTTTGCTGATGACGAAAGGGTTGATGTCGATAGTTACGTTGTTGTTGTCGGTAGCTGTTGTGGGTAGCTACTGGGAGCTCGTGGTTGTTGGTGGGCTCATGTTTGAAGCGATTGTTACTACTGTTATGGACCTTTCTCTGTGGAGGCTTTCCTTTTCCTATCATGTGATCCCTTTCTCATATGTGGCCTTACTTGGGGTGAGGTATAGTTTTCCTATATCAGGAGTGTGTTTGGAGTTTTGGCTATCTCTTATTCTTGGCTAGCATGTCAAGGAGGATGGGGTGCTTATTGGATTGGCCAACTCTCTTCATTTTTCCTGTGAGGGTTTATCTTCTCATAGGGTTGCTGATGTTTTAAGGGTTGTTGTTGCTGAAAGTTGTTTTGGGCAACTACTTAGAGCTTGCAGCTGACGGTGTCAGTTCCCTTTTGAGGGATCTTTTGGTGGTGGTGGTGCAACAAATGGTGGGGTTTTATTGTGCTTGTTGGGTGGGTTTTTTCCCTATCTCACCTGGGGCTCTATTTTGGAGGGAAGTTTGGTTCCTGTTGAGGAGGATTTTGGGAGTGGAGGTTGCCTCTTCTTTTATCACTCTACTGATGGTTGGGTTAATTTTATTGTCCAAGATGGTGGATGCCCTTGTTCCTATTTTCTGAATGTTGGCTGGGTTAATTTTATTGAGTTTCTCAAATACCCAAATTTCTATTAAGATTTGGGGAGCTTGGTGTGGGGTTTTCCTTGAGCATTGGTTGTCCCCTATTGTTGTTTCTCGGATGGTGGTTGGGTTTCTCTTCATACTTTATTTGAACACCCAAATGAGTTTAATGCTTAAAAGTGTTATGGTGGTTTTGTTGTTCAAGCTTCATTGTTTGTTCCACCTTTTATTTCGGTTGTTGGGTTTGCCAAAGGAGGGTGTGGGTACCTTTTTTGTTGGTTATTCATTTTCCCCGTTAATCATATTGAGGTGGAGTTGGGGAGTGTTTGTCTCTAGTTTCCTCAG
The DNA here is from genome assembly GCA_007258455.2 of Sequoia sempervirens. Lineage (NCBI taxonomy): Eukaryota > Viridiplantae > Streptophyta > Pinopsida > Cupressales > Cupressaceae > Sequoia > Sequoia sempervirens. The sequence goes on along the minus strand of VDFB02281492.1, from coordinate 1,074,769,622 downwards.
TTGTAGATTTTTTTGAGGTGGACACTTCTCCTATGGAGGTGGAGGTTGAGGTTGTTAGAGATTTCAATATTTGGTGGAAAAGATGGTCATATCTTCCTCTCTATGATCCACAGGATCTTTGTCAAAATGTGAAGTTTCTCATTTGTCTCTAGAATTTACATCACCAGGAAGAGCTCGGAATCCTAACTCCAATGCAACTCGAATGGATTCAAACGGAGCTACAAAGCTCGAGTTATGCTCGGTCAAACCTTGGTCAACTCAAGGCTCAGGTTAGAGAGAAAGGCAAAAATTTAAAGTCACCAAAAGTGGTCAAAGTTGGCATTATCACGAAGAGCTTGTCTAGAGCTTTCTGACAATGTTCATTTTGCATGAATTAGAGTCTGTTTGCACAAGTTACAAGTAAAATTTTCAACTGAGAAGGTTGACTTTTGACTGTACAGATGTTGACATTAGCATGCTGATGTGGCAGTCTGTATAGTATAGACAATGATAGATGAATCAAGACCTAACATGTGGTAGGTGACATGGCAGGTCGTATGTTCATACATCCAACATGGCAGTGATGTGACACCTCCTACGGCAGACACATGGCTTTCGTATGGTGACTAGACAGATGGTGTGGCAGATGAGTCAATAGCTGGTGGTAGTCTACATGGTAGAACTGACTAATTAGAAAGTGCCATGTGGCCCTCTCCCAGGGCGCCACGTTCCACCCCTTCAACCTCTCCTCCGGTGTGGGTCGAGTCGTTCAACCATTCACTAAAAATGAATGGGGGGATTTGAGCCGCCAACCTCACACTTAACAAACCAACTGCCCACTGTTAGCTTAGGCATTATGCATTTGCTATAGATAGCATGCCCAATGATTTTGTTGTTTAAGTTTTGAAATTTGCTTTAAAAACCAACGGTGGTGGGGGTCGACCTCCCGACCACCCCGCCACCAAAAGGGGTAACCATCAATGAGCCATTGCATGGCTTTAGAATTATATTGGCATCGATTGGTTTTGATAAAAGCCAAAAACTGAAATCTCTTATTTTTAAATTTTCACCCAAATATTTAAAATTTGAAATCCTCCAATTTGTTAGAGGTTGAAATAAAACCTCTAAAGCCCGAGAATAACATGTTAAAGGGCTTTAACGAATTATTGAAGATTTGAAGATTATTTTAAGGGGGGATTATTGTTTTCATATGTAAAAAAGGGGAGATTATGGGAGATTTTTGCTTATATGGGTAATATTGTAAAATCAATTGGTTAGTAACCAATTTGGGTAATATTGGTGTATAAAAGGGGGTAGTGTAGGATGAGAAGGGTCAGTGGTGAGTTAGAGAGAATTATTCTTGGTGTAATTTTTCTCAAATTTTGTGCTTTCAAGGAGATTGTTCCTACACACTTTGGAGGAGTTTTTCATATTTCTTACAAACTAGGGAGAAACCATGTCGGAGTTATGTACTGATTTTCTAGAGAATTAATCAAATCAGTCCACTCATTTGAGAGGTGTTGACAATAGACACTACAATTTTTTTCTAGTGTTGTCATTGATGGCAACCCTAGTTAGTGTTTGTATCCACACGTCATTATTTTCTCATACCAGCAGACAGATTGAGGAAAGCCAAGGAAGAATAGAGCATTTGGTAGTTATGTGTTCATCGATTCACATACAAATTTTTTGTCGTTATTTTGAGTTGTGGATCTTATGGGAGGTTAATCAATGTATGTCTTGTGTTGTCCAAAAATCTCAGTGCCTCGTATCAAGTTGTGTACAAGTCTGGAGATCTAGTTGGATATCTTTTTGTTCATCTGTGTTTTGTGGCCAACCCAAATGATATAACTTGTCGTAGATATTCGAGGAATGTTTACTCAAATTTTTTTTTGTTTGAACAATTTGATTTGGGTACAAGCTAAGTTGTGATTGACCATTGTGGATGCGCATTGAATATCATTCATGATTTGAGCCGACAGTTGTAAATATTCTTAAGTTTTATTGAAGCCGACAAGTTGTGATTAAATTCTTAGTCGCGGATATATATATAAATGATCAATTATATCATTTTATGTGTGTTGCAAATATTAGAAGGGTGATTGAGTGATTATACACAGTTTCACTTGTGCATTAAAGATTTTGTGATGCGAGTTAGAGTAGAGCAAAGCAAAAGTGTAGAATCAGTCTGAAGGACAGAAGATTGACTACTGAGCCTAACCGGAACTATAATCAAGCATTTGTAGATGCTATTCTTTTAGTTCATTCTCTTGGATCTAAATCAAATCCTTGTAACACAGTGTTCCTTTCTATTTTGAGCAATGAGCCTAAATGCAAGTGCATTCCCATATTGTAAACTTCTTTTTGAGTATACTCAAATCATATTGTGGATTGGCCATCCACAGCGGTTTTTCCCCTAATAGGGTTTCCACATAAAAATCCTTGTGTTATGATGTTGTGGCTATTTGCTTCTTGTTTCTACATATTTCTCTTGGTTGAATGTTTTAAGTGGGTTAAAGATCAGAATAATATATTTAATTTTTGCAAAACACTGATTCACCCCCCTCTCAATGTTGCTTGTTTCCAACATGAGGGGCCCGGAGACGTAGTTGTTTTTATGGTGAACTCCGTTATCAACTTTGTTTTCATTTCTCTCTTCTCTCTTGTTCTGATTTCATCACTTTGTTATTTATGTTTATATAATTAAGGTTCGTGTGTTAATTTCATTTGTAAAGCTTGAAGCAATTGTTGTAATTGTTAAAGCATTCAAATATCAATTGCCATAGATACTAAAACAGATCAGATTTTGTATCAGAGCTTTGTGTGACCAGTATTGCAGAATTAGATGCTAACACGTTCCAGTAAACAATGAGGTGAAGGCGAGCTAGAATAATACAATCTTGAGATTAGAAAATGAAGGATTTTTCCAATGATGGAAGAAACTGAAGCTAGGAAAAGTACTGAGCAAGAGCTTGATGATAAGTCTTTTCAGTGAGCCTTTCTTGACATGAAGGCTATGGTGGAAGAGCTTTATGCAGAAAAGAAGAAGCGTGAAAAGGGAGATTCTTTGAAGTGAGAAAAGAAGGAAGATCAAAAGGACAAAGAAGAAAAAACTCCAGAAGCTCCATCTCCTCCATCTTCCCCTTCTTCTCCATCTTCCCCTTCTTCTTCTTCCTCTTCTACTATTGTTAATCCTTTCAAGAGCAAGTCTAAGCCTATTATTAAATTGGATGTAAATTTGAATTGCCTAAGTACTATGGGGAGTTAAATGCCGAAAAGTTAGATGATTGGATCCAACAGGTAGAAGTGTATTGTAGGATTCAAGGCCTAACAGAATATGCTTCTATGATCCAATTAGCCACTCTTCCGTTGGGAGGTACAACTCTCACCTGGTGGGAGAGTAGGACTCGAGAGGAAATTGATCGCCATGGTAAGGTTAATATGACCTGGATGGAATTTGTTGCTGCCCTTAAAAAACAATTTTATCCTTTAGGTTATATGCAACAATTAACAATGAATTGGAAAACCTTTAGGCAAGGAAAGGTTCAATTTGTCTAAGATTACACCCATAAGTTTAGAAAATGGGCTATTACTTTAAATGTTCCATTGTACTCTCAGGATACATTACTTAAGTACATAGGTGGTTTGCATTCTTACCTAAGGCATACTATTCTAAAGTTGAGTCCTAGTAATCTGGACGAAGTGTCAGTCCAAGCCACTCATTTAGAGTAAGAACACTTTCAGTGATAGTTTTTTTAAAGAAACCATCTAAGTTTGAGGGGAAGTCTAAGGGTAAAGACAAAGACAAAGATAAAGGCAAAGGGAAGAAGACAACTATAGTTAAGAAGAAGGGTGATAGGCCCACATGCTCCCATTGCAAGAAAGAGCGGCATGATGATTTGAAGTGTTGGAAGTTGCATCCTGAATTAAGGCCAAAAAGATATGGAGGCAATAAAGCAAGCAAAAGACTGTTGTAGTGATTCAACAAGATCTTGGATCTGACTCTGGAGATGAAACACATATTTTTTATGCTAGGGTCCAAGGTAAAGGGAAAGGTATAACTCTCTCTTCTGATGCAAATGCAAGTACAAGTAAAGTATCTACTCCTCCTAAAGCTGCTAAACAACGAAATGAATTATTTCATATTCGAGTTGTAACTAAGCACACTAAGATTGACACATTGTTTGATACAGGTTCTCAAGTCAACTTAATATCTGAAGGGTCATAAAGAAACTTAATTTAACTACAACACCTCATCTGAAGTCATATCTACTTGGATGGGCTTGCAATGATGCTTAACTGCAGGTAACAAAACAATGTAAATTGAAATTTGCTATCACTACAAACTTTGTTGATGAGGTAGAGGTAGATGTTGTTCCTTTGGATATTTGTGGGCTTGTGTTAGGGAGTCTTTATTTGTGCGACATAAAAGCAATATTTTATAGGGGAAGAATAAGTATAATCTCTTTAAGGATGGGATAGAATACATTGTACATGCACACAAAGTTAAGAATAATCTTGCACTAGTTAATGCTGGTTAGATGAAAAGGTTGGTCAATTCTAGTAAGAACTTTGTATTAATGCCTGTAAAACCAAAAGAGGATGAAAAAGCTGAAGCATTTAAGGGGTACAATCTAGATCATAAAACTGAGATGGTCAAAATAGTTTATGCTTATGATGACTTATTTCAGGAGTCAAAGGGGTTACCACCTAAGAGAGATACAACATGAAATCTAGTTGCAACAAGATGTGCCTCTTCCAAACATCGACATGTAGCATTTATCAGTTTTTGCAGAATGAGGAAATCAAAAAGCAAGTTCAGGAGTTGGTGGAAAAAGGAGTCATCCATCCTAGTACATATCCTTGTGGTTCTCCAATTGTGTTGGTTCCAAAGAAGGATGAGTCTTGAAGAATGTGCATCGACTATCGAGCCCTAAACAAGATAACGGTAGAGAACATGTATCCTCTTCCACGAATTGATTATTTACTTGATCAGTTAAAACATGTAGTTTATTTCACTAAGTTAGACTTGCGTAGCAGATATCATCAGATAACAATTGTAGAAGATGACATTTGGAAAACTGCATTTAAGTCAAAACAAGGACTGTTTGATTGGTTGGTCATGCCCTTTGGGCTTTGCAATGCACCAGCTACATTTATGAGAGTCATGAATGATGTCTTTCATCCTTTTATTGATGATTTTTTCATAGTTTATCTAGATGATATTCTTGTATTTAATCAAACTTGGGAAGATCATGTAATTCATGTAAAGAAAGTTTTTGATGTATTAAGAAAAGAAAAACTCTTTGTAAAGATGTCGAAATGTGAATTGGCTAAGACATCCTTAGTGCACTTAGGCTATGTCGTAGATGGTGGTTAATTGAAAGTAGACCTTGCGAAGGTCAAGGCTATTTTAAAATGGCCTAAGCCAAGTATAGTCACAAAATTTAGAAGTTTCTTAGGTGCAGTCCAGTACTGGAGAAAGTTCATTGCAAACTTCTTGTACATTGCATCACCATTGCATGCATTGACCAATACAAAGACAAATTTTTAGTGGGGAGGTCCACAATAGAAGGCCTTCAACACTTTGAAGGAAAATTTGACCACAACACCAATTCTAGCTTTACCAGATTTACACCAACCATTTGAGATCGAGACAGATGCGAGTGGATTTTCCATGGGAGTAGTGCTAATGCAAGGAGGTAAACCAATCTGCTATCACTTTGAGACCTTTTTAGGTGCAACAATTAACTATCCTACTTATGATAAGGAACTTTATGCATTAGTTCAAAGTGTTAAAAAATGGAAACACTACTTAATGGGAAAAGAAACTATATTTTCTTCAACAATTTCATTTGGTAATTAAGTACAAGAAAGGTTCCCATAAAAAAAGTAGCAAATATATTGTTTAGGCCTCCTGTTATGAATGCTTTGATTATCCTTAAAGGTAGTTCCATGGTACATGAAAGTTTTTAGGAACAATATGTTAACGATGAAGACTTTAATAAGGAAATCTATTCAGCTCTAATTGCAGACAAACATGTAGAAGAGAAAGATTACTATGTGCAGGATAAACTGTTGTATCACCTGGGAAAGTTATGCATTCCAAAAGATGAACAAGCACAGGTAATCAAAGAAGCACACACCTCATTGATTGTAGGACATTTTGGGGTAAGAAAAAAATTTACTTAGCTGTAAAAATATTGTTATTGGCCTTGTATGCAAGAAACTGTAACTAAGTATATTAGAGGTTGTGTCATGTGTGCAACAAATAATCCTAGTAACAGGAAATTGGGGTTGTACACACCTCTACCTGTACCATCCCATCCATGGGAAAGTGTTTTAATGGATTTTTTCAGGGGGTTACTTATGTCTAGGAAGGGACATGATTATTTGTATGTAGTAGTTGATCGGTTCAACAAAATGTGTATTCTAATGCCTTGTAAGAAATAAGTCACTGTTGAATTGACAGCTCAGATGTACTTTCAATTTGTATGGGTTCATTTTTGGTTACCTACTTCTATTGTATCTGATTGAGATTCTCGATTCCTAGGGGAATTCTAGTCAGCTTTGCGAGGACTCATGGACACCAAACTGAAGCAAACTGAAGAAGAGTACAACCTTCCATCTGCAGATCGACGGTCAGATAGAGGTAGTGAACAAGATAGTTGTGCATCTGCTCAGAGGTTACTGCAACAAACATCCCAAGTTGTGCGATGAGAGTCTTCATTATGTGCAGCATGCTTACAACCATGTGGTACACTCTTCTACAAAAAGGTCTCCTTTTGATACTTGCTTCAGTTATGTGCCTAAAACACCAATGGATTTTGCTTTTGGGAAGGATGATGTTGAAGATGGATGCCATGATGCAGAGAAGGCTTTAAAGTTCATCTAGAAAGTCCAAGCAATCCATTAGGCAGTGGAAGCATAGTTGGAGAAGAGTCAAGCCAAATACAAGGCTCGACATGATAAGCATCGCAGTGATCACCATTTCTAGGTTGGAGAGAAATTTTGGTTACATATCAACAAGGAAATAATGCAAGGAGAAGGAAGGAAGCTCAAGCCAATTTGGTATGGTCCCTTTGCGATCTTGGAAAAGATCAAAACCAACAGCTTCCGCCTTAATCTTCCTCCATACATGCACATTTATTCAGTTGTCAATGTTGACAATCTAAAATTGTATGAGCCTCCAATGATACTGGATAAAGATACAGACATTCAGGTTCCATCAGTTGATGATCTTTCACTGGAGTACATGTCAGAGTTGCCAGAGGATGTCGTCTTAGACTAAAAAGTTAGGACTTCATGGAGAGGAGTTGTCAAATACCTCAAAGTGGGACTAAAGGGCATGAATCCAAGCAAGGAAAAATGGATGGAGATTGGTAAAGTGAGGGAACTTTACCCTCACTTACTTTTCAAGTAATTAGCTTTCAAAGGTCCAAAAGCTCTCTAGTGGCGAGGACTGATCCGGAGGATCTTCATCAAAATTTGAAGTTTCTCATTTGTCTCCAAAATCGACATCACTAGGAAGAGATCAGAATCCTGACTCCAAAACAAATCGAACGAAGTCAAACAAAGCTACGGAGCTCGAGTTATGCTCGATCAAACCTTGGTCAACTCAGGGCTTAGGTCAAAGAGAAAGGAAAAAATTCAAAGTCACCAAAAGTGGTATGAGTTGGTGTCATCACAAAGAGCTCGTCGAGAGATTTTTGATGACATTCATTTCACGTGAATTGGAGTTTGTTTGCACAAGTTACATCAAGTCAAAGTTTACGTAGAGAAGGTTGACTTTTGACCGTATGGATGCTAATGTCAGCATGCTGACGTGGCAGTTCGTACAGTACAGACAATGATAGATGAATCAAGACTTGACACATGGAAGATGACATGGCAGGTAGTACATCTGTACATCCAATGTGGCAGTGACGTGGCACCTCCTGCGGCAGACACGTGGATTTCATATGGTGACTAGATAGATGGTGTGGCAGATGAGTCAACAATCAATGGCAATCTACATGCCAGAACTGGCTAATTAGAAAGAACCACGTGGCAATCTCCCAAGGCACCACGTGGCACCCCTTCAACCTCTCCTCTAACGTGGGTTGGGTCGTTCAACCATTCACTAAAAATGAATGGGGGGATTCAACCCCCCAACCTCACACTTAACAAACCAACTACCCACCGTTAGCCCGCACATTGTGCGTTTGCTATATATAGCATGCCTGGTGATTTTGTTGTTTAAGTTTTGAAATTCGGTTTAAAAACCCCGGTGGAGGGGGTCGACCTCCCGACCACCCCTCCACAAAAAGGGGTAACCACCGATGAGCCATTGCATGGCTTTAGAATTATATTGGCATCGATTGGTTTTGATAAAAGCCGAAAACCAAAATCTCTTATTTTTAAATTTTCACCCAAATATTTAAAATTTGAAATCCTCCAATTTGTTAAAGAGGTTGAAATAAAACCTCTAAAGCCCTAGAATAACATGTTAAAGGGCTTTAACGAATTATTGAAGATTTGAGGATTATTTTAAGGGCGGATTATTGTTTTCATATGTAAAAAAAGGGAGATTATGGGAGATTTTTACTTGTATGAGTAATATTGTAAAATCAATTGGTTAGTAACCAATTTGGGTAATATTGGTGTATAAAAGGGGGTAGTGTAGGATGAGAAGGGTAAATGGTGACTTAGAGAGAATTATTCTTGGTGAAATTTTGCTCAAATTCTATGCTTTCAAGGAGATTGTTCCTGCGCACTTTGGAGGAGTTTTTCAAATTTCTTGCAAACCAAGGAGAAACCATGCTGGAGTTATGTACTGATTTTTTGGAGAATTAATCGGATCAGTCCACTCATTTGAGAGGGGCGCAGAGACGTCATTTTTACGGTGAACTCCGTTATCAACTCTGTTTTCATTTCTCTCTTCTCTCTTGTTCTGATTTCATCAGTTTGTTATTTACGTTTATTTAATTAAGGTTTGTGTGTTAACTTCGCTTGTAAAGCTTGAAGCAATCATTGTAATTATTAAAGCATTCAAATAACAATTGCCATAGATCCTAAAACATCTCACTCCAATAGAGGGGAGTTCCCTCCTTTAGAGGTGGAGTGTGAGTTGGGTTCCCAGTTTGACTGATGTCTTTTGCTTCTATGCAGTTGGTTTGTTGTTGCTAGGTTGTGTTTGTACATGGTTGATCATGGTATCTTTTTGGGTTCAAGGTCCCTGAAAAACCTGGTCAAGAGTTTAAGGTCCCTGCAAAACCTTTGGGTTTAAGGGCCTAGTTAAATCCTGGTTGTAATAGGTTAATAGGCTCTAGGTCCTTTCATTTTTTTGTGTAGCCTATGTTTTCTTGCTCTATTCTTGGTGTTGTTGCTAAGGGGCTGCTGTTGGTTTATGGATTATCTTTGACGCAACTTGTTTCTCTTGGACAATGTTTCGAGTCCCTTCAAAACCATGTTGTAATGGGTTTTTGGTCCCATCAAAACCTGTCTAACGCTAATCAAAAGCATATATGGACAATTATGAGAATCATAAAGCATCATAGTAAGCATTGAAATTTATAACATGAGGCAACAAGGTATTATAAGAAACAAAAGTGTTAAGGGAACATCATCAAAAGATAAAGTAGACATAAGGATGCACAATGTGAAGTGGGAAAATAAACAACTAGAGTGACAAAAAAAATGCAAAGACAAGGGTAAAAAAAACATATAAAATAAGGAAGATGCAAATGAGAAAAAGATAAAAATAAAAATAAAAAGGAAAATAAGGTAATGTAGGCACAAAGATATCAAACAAGGAAAATAAAAAGAATCCAATGTCCCCTAAGAGGAGGAAGTAAAAATATAAACAAATGTAGAAGGTTAAATGAGCATGACACACAACAACAAAATCCTAGTAAAAATGTAAGGAAAGTAGAGGTGCGGAAACACTTTCCTAACGTCAAATCCACAGGGAGAAATGCAATGTAGGAATTTTAATTTTCAAATTACAATCTAATTAAGACACACATGAAAGATTCACAGAAACAGAACAAATACACAAAGACAAATGAACAACAGATTTACATGGGAAAACCCTATCGGGAAAAAACCCACCACACCAAGCTGAATCTCTTTGTATTACAGTAACAAAAAATTACATACAAAACAGAGATACAACTCTCTGGTATTAGTCACAGTAGCTTTACTCACTGTTCATCAGTTACAGACAATGCTCTCATCAATACCGATTCAACTCACAACTCTTCACAAATCAGAATCAATCTGCTTTTATTTTATCACATTCTGATTTTGTCTTCTGTGCATCCTTATCTGCCATTGCCAATCATAGACAGTTTCCTTTTGAGCAATTGATTTTTCCTTGCATGCAGTTCAGCTCCAGCATCGCACTATTGCAAAAAACCAACCACCAATCATTCAAGTTTTGCTTCCTCTGATTGGTCCACAAGATGCCACATAGGACGGTCACACGGTCAAAGGCATTTAAACTTTGTTGGAATATCGGTGAGACACTAACAGTGTCTCCCCGATGCCACAAAGTATTCATATCGATATTGCCATAGCTTCCACGAGTCAACAAGATGTTATAATGAGCGCCATGAGTCATACCAAATCTATCGATAACCATTTCATTCATATCGACAAGACTCATACCGAATGCCACAAGTCATATCGATCTCTACTTTGCCATCGACAAGACTTCTGCAGATTGCCAAGACCTCATGCTGAAGTCTTCAAGTCATGCCGGCATGAGTTTTCCATTCGGTGTGACTATCGCTCTTCGACAAGACCACATATTGACATCCAAAGTCACATTGAAGAGTTATACTATCGGCAAGACACTTCGTTCTCGCCAAGAGGTTACTCCGAGCACACCATGTCATACTGAGTCGGCAAGACCTTTATTCTTCATTGAGACCTTACATCATGTTCCATCAAGTCTTACCGAGTCGGCAAGACTTATGACCTTCGCCAAGACCTTTCAGTGCACACCACACGTGATCCCGAAGACTGTTGGCGTGACTCTCCAAGTCGCCAAGACTTCACAACGAAGTCTTTTTTTCACTGCAAAGATACCAAGAGAATACTCTCGTCGGTGAGACCTTTCCTCTTCACTGAGACCTCTCCCCGATGATCCTTGTGTTACCCCAACATCCGCTTTGACACCCGAAAGCAACCTTTGTCGGTGACACATTTCATACTTGTTGGGACATCTAACCGAAGCCCTAGTGTTAGCCCAATAAGATCACATTGTCGCCCAAAGATCTCCATTCGCCAAAAGGTCACAGCGAACACACAAGGTCACAACGATAGACTTGTTGGCAAGACATCAACTCTATCTTGGCGACATGAGCAAAGTTAGAACAGTTAGTCGGCCAGACATGAACAATGTCATAGCGACTTTTCCCTTCAGGAGTTCCATGTCAGTAAGGATTGAGGCACATATTCCAACAAGCTCCCACTTGACAAAGATCTTAGTGACACCTTCAAAGCATAATAAAACTATTGAAATTCATGGGCCAAGAGGCCCATCGAACTGGCACACGACCTGAACTTGTCTGTGCTCACAGGCTTCGTCAATGCATCTGCAACATTCTCCAGAGTATCCACTTTCTCCAAAGAGACCTTCCCATCCTCCACCATATCTCATACAAAGTGATACTGTACATCTATATGTTTCGTCCTAGCATGGAAAGTAGGATTCTTTGCCAAACATATAGCACTCTGACTATCATAGTAGATAGTATTTTTTCCTCCATCAAAACCAATGTTAGAACACAAACGTTTTAACTAGATTGCTTCTTTATAGGCATGTGTTGCTTCCATGTATTCTGCCTCTATAGTGGACAAAGCGACTACAGCTTGCCGCTTGCTCATCCAACTCACTGCACCACCATTCATCATGAAAATATACCCACTGGTGGATCTTCTGCTGTCAATGTCCCTTGCTCAATCAGAGTCCACATAACCTCAAATACTGAGAGTTGTCTGTGATTCAATCAAGTTGCCATGGTAAAACAAAGCATAGTCTAAAGTTCCCTTCATATATCTAAACACTCTCTTCACAGCATCCCAATGTATTCTTCCAAGATTAGCCATAAACCGACTAAGAATTCCCACTGCTTGGGAAATGTCTGGCCTTGTACAAACCTTAGCATACATGAGGCTACCAACTGCACTTGCATAAGGCACACTAGTCATTTCCTCAATCTCAGAAGGATATTTTGGACAATCCTCAACAGATAACTTCGTTCCCTGCATAACTGGAACAACTAGATGTTTGCAATCAGTCATACAAAATCTCTCCAAAACAGTCTTGCAAAACTTACTCTAACTGAGCCAAAGCTTTCTATTCTTTTTGTCCCTGGCTATTTTCATTCCTAGAATATACCCTACTACACCAAGATCTTTCATTTCGAACTTTGTAGACAACTGAGACTTAAGATTAGAAATCATTAGCTTACTATTGCCTATGAACAACATATCATCAACATAGAGTGCAATAATAAGGACTTGATCACTTTCAGCTTTGTAATATACACAATGATCACATTTTGATCTTACAAATCTAAATACAAAACAAAAGTGTCAAATTTCTGGTACCACATTCTAGGAGACTGTTTTAAACCATACAGAGATTTCTTCAACTTGAAAACCAGTCTTTCTTTACCTTTTTCCACAAAGTGCTCCATTTGGGACATATAAATTTCTTCTTCAAGATCACCATGAAGAAATGTTGTCTTCACATCCATCTGCTCAATTTCTAATTCATACGCTACTACAAGTGACAAAAGAAATCTAATAGATGTCAGCTTAGCTACAGGAGAAAAAATTTCTCCATAATCAATTCCCTCTACCTGGGAATAACCTTTCGCAACCAACCTCGCTTTATATTTTTCCACACTGTCATCCAGACCTATTTTCTTTTTAAACACCCATTTGTAGCCCACAACTTTTTTGCCTTTAGGTAATGGCACCAAACTCCAAGTATCATTCTTGTCTAATGATGCCATTTCTTCATTCATGGCTTCCAACCAAGAGTTTGAATCAGACATTTTAAATGCCTCTTTCACAGTCCTAGGTTCATCAATGCTAGAAATTAAAGCATAGGCACAAGTAGACTCAATTAAAGAAAACCCATACCTATCAGGTTGCTTTCTTTAACGAGTTGACCTCCTCACAGGCTGAGGCTGAGGTGGTTCTTCATCTTCTTCAGATTTTTCAGAACTACTTGAGCTCTCCTCAGTATCAGGTACATTTTGATTTTTCAATTCCTCTTTATCTGGTGTCGGAGAAATTGTTGCTACATCCTTTTCATTTTCTGATTTCTCCTCTGACTGCAGATCCAATGTAGAAGGTTTCATCTCATGAAAGATAACGCTTTTGCTGTACAAAACCTTCTCAGTCTCAGGGTTCCAAAGCTTGTAACCTTTTATGCCAACACTATAGCCAATAAAAATACACTTTACAACTTTGTTTTCCAACTTAGATCTTTTTTCAAATGGCACATATGCATATGCCTCATAGCCAAAGACATGAATATGTCTCAGAGAGGGCTTCTTTCCAGACCATGCTTCCAAAGGCATCTTCTCAACAAGAGCAGAGTTAGGAGAATGATTTACCAAGTAGCATGCTGTAGAGACTGCTTCAGCCCAGAACTTCTCCTCCAAGCCAGCACTGCTCAGCATACTTCGTCCTCTTTCCATTACTGTCCTGTTGAACCTTTTAGGAACTCCATTTTGCTGTGGAGTGTAAGGTGTAGTCTTATGTCTTTTAATCCCATGGTCCTTACAGTACCTTTTGAATTCATCTGAACAAAACTCACCGCCATTGTCAGTCCTTTAACATTTTATTTTTCTACCAGTCTAATTTTCTACAAGGTTTTTAAATTCCTTAAACTGACTGAACACTTCTGATTTGCTTTTCAGAAAATATACAAATGTTCTTCTTGAATAGTCATTAATAAATGACACATAGTATCTTGATTTAGACAAAGAAGGAACATTTACTAGACTAAAAACATCAGAGTTAATATAATCAAGCAAACCAGAAGATTTGTGAGGATTGGAATAAAATGAAACACGATGTTGCTTTCCATATATGCAATGTTCACAAAATTCAAACTCAAGGTTACAATCTTCAAGCCCTTCTACCAGGTTTTTATATTTCAAGTTTTTTAAACCTTTCTCACCAATGTGGCATAGCCTATGATGCCAGAGCATAGTCCTCTCTGCTGGAAGTTGAACCTCCATGGAGTTTACACCATCTAGAATGTTTTCCTTCTTTTCTTCATGAGTATCCTTAAGTGACTTTGCGGAGACACTGTTGCATTGAATAGCATGTGCATCCAGCTTGTACAAGGTACCAATTCAAGCACCCCTAGCCAGCACCATAGAGCCTCTAATCATCTTGCAGCCATTTCCAGAGAACGTGACTTGCACTCCAATATCATTCAACTTACTTACAGAAAGTAGGTTTCAAGCCAGACTTGGTATATGCATCACATCATTGATTCCCTTCACTCTTCCATCAGGGAATTGAATTATGACTCTTCCACGACCAACAATTTCCAAAAATGAATCACTTGCTAAGTACACCTTTCCACCATTGTATTCTTCATACTTTGTGAACTAGTCTCTATGAGATGTCATGTGGAAAGATGCTGTAGAATCAATCAGCCAGACATCATCTGATGCCCGTGTAGCCAAAGCTACAATGAAGGCATCTGCATCACTTTGAGAAGAATCATTGCCAGAAGAGTTCTTCTTCTTCTTTTTCTCGTCCTTGTAGTCCTTTCGGACATGACCAGGTTGTCCACAATTCTAGCATTTCACCTTGGACTTCTTGCCAGGAGACTTTGATCTCCCTTCTGATTTTGATCTGGATTTCTTGTCCTTCTTCTTGCCTTTCTCCTTTGATCTACCTCTGACAGCCAGAGCCTCCTTTCTCATCTTAGAAGATTTTCTTCTCATTTCTTCTAATAGTAGAGAAGCAACAACATCTTGCATCTTGAATGTGGATGTTGTACTCGCAATAGCCATCACTAGATGATCCCACGAATCAAGCAAAGAACATAAAAGTAGTATGCAACGATCTTCTTCTTCTATCTTCACACCAATAGATGCTAATTGAGCAATCAACATGTTGAAAGCATTCAAGTGATCATCAACAATAACTACATCTTGCATCCTCAAGTTGTACAACTTCTTCCTCAAGAACAAGTTGTTCACCAAGGACTTGCCCTGATAAATAGCACCTAGTCTTGTCCACAAAGAGGCTGCAGTATTTTCTTCATGCACGTTCAGAAGAACAGAGTCAACTAAATAGAGCCTTATTAGCCCTTTTGATTTTCTATCTGCCAGGTCCCAATCTTCCTGCTTCATGGCTTGAGGTTTCATTTCAGACACAACAGTCCAAAGATCTCGGTCCACTAATAGATCTTCCATTTTGAGTTTCCATAACTCAAAATTGCTACCATTGAACTTCTCTATTTCCATCTTTCTGGATGTTCTCGCCATCTTAATCCGTAACTAAATTATCAGACCTCTACCAAACTCCCACTGGAAAGGGATTGACACAAAAAACCCAACCTACTCACAAGGATAGCACAATTGGCCAGGCTCTGATACCACTTGTAAGGAGAGCAGAGGTGCGGAAACACTTTCCTAACGTCAAATCCACAGGGAGGAATGCAATGCAGGACTTTTAATTTTCAAATTACAATCTAATTACGACACACATGAAAGATTCACAGAAACAGAACAAATACACAAAGACAAATGAACAACAGATTTACGTGGGAAAACCCTATCAGGAAAAAACCCACCACACCAAGCTGAATCTCTTTGTATTATAGTAACAAAAAATTACATACAAAATAGAGATACAACTCTCTGGTATTAGTCACAGTAGCTTTACTCACTGTTCATCAGTTACAGACAACGCTCTCATCAATACCGATTCAACTCACAACTCTTCACAAATCAGAATTGATCTGCTTTTATTTTATCACATTCTGATTTTGTCTTTTGTGCATCCTTATCTGCCATTGCCAATCATAGACAGTTTCCTTTCGAGCAATTGATTTTTCCTTGCATGCAGTTCAGCTCCAGTGTCGCACTGTTGCAAAAAACCAACCACCAATCATTCGAGTTTTGCTTCCTCTGATTGGTCCACGAGATGCCACATAGGACGGTCACAAGGTCAAAGGCATTTAAATTTTTTTGGCATATTGGTGAGACACTAATAGTGTCTCCCCAATGCCACAAAGTTTTCATATCAATATCGCCATAGCTTCCATGAGTCGACAAGACGTTATAACGAGCGCCATGAGTCATACCGAATCTACCGATAACCATTTCATTCATATCGGCAAGACATTTCTCATCGGAAAGACTCATACCGAATGCCACAAGTCATATCGATCTCTACTTTGCCATCGACAAGACTTCTGTAGATCGCCAAGACCTCATGCCGAAGTCTTCAAGTCATGCTGGCATGACTTTTCCATTCGGTGAGACTATCGCTCTTCAGCAAGACCACATATCGACATCCAAAGTCACATTGAAGAGTTATACTATTGGAAAGACACTTCGTTCTCACCAAGAGGTTACTCCGAGCACACCATGTCATACCGAGTCGGCAAGACCTTTATTCTTTGCTGAGACCTTACATCGTGTTCCATCAAGTCTTACCGAGTCGGTGAGACTTATGACCTTCGCCAAGACCTTTCAGCGAACACCACACGTGATCTCGAAGACTGTCGGTGTGACTCTCCAAGTCGCCAAGACTTCACAACGAAGTCTTTTTGTCACCACAAAGACACCAAGAGAATACTCCCATCGGCGAGACCTTTCCTCTTCGCTGAGACCTCTCCTCGATGATCCTTGTGTTACCCCGACATCCGCTTTGACACCCGAAAGCAACCTTTGTCAGCGAGACATTTCATACTCGCTGGGACATCTTACCGAAGCCCTAGCATTAGCCCGATAAGATCACACTGTCGTCCAAAGGTCTCCATTCGCCAAAAGGTCACAGTGAACACACAAGGTCACAGCGATAGACTTGTCAGCAAGACATCAACTCTGTCTTGGTGACATGAGCTTATCAAGCAGATTTAGAACAGTTAGTCGGCTAGACATGAACAATGTCACAGTGACTTTTCCCTTCAGGAGTTCCATGTTAGTAAGGATTGAGGCACATATTCCAAATAAAAAGGCTAAAGTGTAAAATGTAATAAGGAAACAAAAAATAAAATCTATGTTGTATATTTGTTGTAGCTCATGAATCATAAACAAACTTTTGAGGTTCAACCTTCTCCTATAAAAGGTTATTATCTAGCAAATCATCATCATCCCAATGCAATTCATTAGATTTATCTTCCTAGATTCGTGCTTCTTTTTGTTATTTTCTTGCTTTTCCTATTACATACATCTCTAGCTTAAATGCCTTTGTGCTAGGCATAAATATGTGATCCAATAGTATTACATTAGGCACTTCTTTTCTTACCCAAAATTTTTACTTGTTTCATGGTTATTTCTTACCCAAATTTCTTACTTGTTTCATGGTTATGGAGGAGTGATAGAGGGTGCTTCTATCTTTTTGATTTACTTTTAAAGTATTCATTTAGGGATGGAAATTTTATATTTTTACGATGTTTTGTATCTTTCCTTTATTCTTTCTTCATATTATAAATTTTATATAAATGAAACATGGTTCACAACTTAAGACTCTTTTATTTTGGAGGATAACCTTGTTATTTCAATTGATTTTGAATTATTTCCTATTCATCCAAATGAACAATGTGTTGATAAGGGGTTTTAGAACCCTCTCCACTAGATTGGTAAAGTCACAAGATCACCTTACCTCTCTTGAAACTTAATTGATATCTAAAAGAAATCAAAATCCTCCAAGGTCTATGCCACTAGGTCTTGGAAATGCAAGAAAACTCAATGAGATTTATAGTACCTATGCTTAATTTCAACCTTTGGTGAGCTATTTACTAATTACCATGACAAGTTCAGAACGCTATAGCTAACAATCTAGAAATACAAATCTAATATTTGTCCCAAAATATTTTTATGATAAAAACCTAAATTCTTGAAAATCAAACATTAGCATTCAAATATGGAAATGAAATCACTTTATTATATGTTGGAATTAGAATTTAGATGTTCAATACAAGCATCCAATCAATAGATTTAGATTTAAATTCATTTTATATTTAATTTTTTTTTGTTTATTTAAAAAATAAGGATAATAAGGTTAGGGTTAGGAAAAATAAAATATAAATGGATCTGTTTTGTAGCACCACCAATTAATCATTTCTTTGAGGGGAAATCTAAAATAAATTTTCTTGATCACTATTACACATAATCATTAACACAAAGCCATGCAATTATCCATGGGTTACCTTGAAAATAAAAAAAGAAGGATGTAAAATTATTGTATTACACATGTAAATTCCACACATACCTCTCAAAATAAAACATTGACAACAAATTTTCCATTCAATAAGCCCTATATTTCCATCCTTCTCATTAAATTTCAAAATGGGTGTTACAATACAACCCAATTTGAAAAACTTGGATGTACAATTAAAATGCTAATATTAAAATGGACTAGCTTGTTACTCTATCTTTCTAATTAACAATTTTCCAACCATTTAAAATTCCTTCAAAACTTACTTAGATACCTAAATTGGACACCCAAAACTAAAACACATGAACTTATGGACCTAGATATTAAATTAATCTATGGGGCCAAAATTAGAAGTTATAAATTTTTCTAATTTATAGACCCAAGATTAAATTACATGCCTTAATTTATTCTATGGTACTTTAATAGTTTTATTTAAACACTCTCAAATTATAGAGTGTTTACTACAAATATTCAAAGAATAAAGAATAAGAAGAAGATATTGTAGTTGATCCCCGAACTCATCATTGTGTCACTGTCTTTATCTGATCACCATGGTGTTGCTACTCCAAGAAGTGCACCTTAAATTTTTTCAACACTTCTAAGACTATGTTAATATTGAGAGCACCGAAATATTAAAAATGAGCCTTCTTGGAGAAGAGGATCTTATTAATTTTCTCAACAACCTCCTTCATTTCTAATAGTTAGTTATGGAAGATAATGAAGTTGTATTTGATCCTTAATTAATTATCTATTACATGTTAAATTTAATTTTGTTGGAGCATATTAGTAAATTCTTTGATTATTGTTGTAGTAAGAAGGACCTTGTTAGCCCTCTCCCAAAAGGTATAAGGGATGAATCCAATAAATAATTTAATTTTAGTCATGACTCCATCTGATGTCTCCTTTTGCATGGAAAAATTCTTCTCACACTCTTTCTAAAATTTAATCCTCCATCCAGTTTCTTTGAGCCACTCTAAGCAAAAATAAAGGTTTCCATCTGGGAGGATATTCTTCCTTTGAATATCTATAATTGTTACCCTAGCCATCCTTTGACTTTTAAGTAGATGATCCTCTAAGGTGATGAGCTCTTCATCAATTATTTCTTCAAACTCTATCATAGCATGAGCTTCAACACTTACATTATGGTAACATTGGATGGACTATTGAATCTATCTAGCTCCCTGGAACTCCAAGGAATCCCTCTAAGATATTATTGAGCTCACCACTCCATATATATCCCTTCATTGTGTTCCTCTATTTAATAATACCAAGAGGGTTAGAGCTACAATATTTGAGTCCACAAGGACCACAAGGTATTAGATGTAGGCCAATAACTCACCTAAGCTTGAGATATTCTTTTTTTCTTTTATTATTGTCTCATTCTGCTCAATATGGTATAACTTCCATTGTAGAGATTATTTTTCTCCATCTCATGTTTGATGACCCAAGTTAATTTTATGTAATTGATAATATTTGGTTTGCATATGTTCTTCTTCCTTATTTTCCACTAGAATAAACATCTCTATAATTCTTGCCCCTCGTCAATCCACCATAATCATTAACAATATTCTCACTCTTTTTTATTGTAGTTGGGCCTTGAACATTTTTGTGTCCTTAGTGATGGGATTATACAAGCTATGAATCTTTGTAATAGTGGATCCTATTCATCTTTTCAACCCTAAAATACTCCTTATTAGTATTTCTCTTCTAGGTGCTTTGGGAGGACTTATATGTGGAGGACAAGAAGAATGAGGTGGACTAGGAGGTGGAGAAGGGACCCTTGTAGAAGTTGATCTTAGAGGGGAAGAAGGTAAAAGGATCTTGATATAGGTAGGAGTAAGTGATTGATACCCTTCACTAGGTAGGTACATGAAGTTGGGTCCACAAAATATTTAAAAAGTGGAAGTGTTTTTCCTATTTTTCAAAATTTGTCACAACTTGACTAAAATTTGAAGCCTTTACTATATATATATATTGTAGAGGAGGGGGATCGACTAATTAGGACCCTAGGTCCAAAATTTGTCATAGCTTGACTAAAATTTGAAGCCTTTACTATATATATATTGTAGAGGGGGATCGACTACTCAGGACCCTAGGTCATGAGAGGGTCTAAAACAATCAGTTTTGCTTATCTACCTCACGCTAAGGAATTGTGTTAAAGTGAGTTAGATGTTTTAAAGGGGTGAAAAGGAAGGACAAAATATTTGTCATTGTCCTTTTATCAACCCAAGAGATTAGGAAACCAGGGGAGAAAATTCCCAAGTTTGGACTATAACCTAGGCGACTCTCTACTGAAGGGACTCCAACACAGAAGATAGACGATAGCATGGCGCGTTGGCATCCCGGTCGGGTGATAGCATCTGTACAGACAAAGGGTACAAGATACATTCAAAACCAATAGAGAATTCACTAACTACCTAATAAGTACAGTTTTATGTGATAACAAAAGACGTAAAACAACTAAGCTACTAAAATAACAAGAAGAATATTTTAACTTAAAAGATAGAAGTTGATGAAAATGAAGGTGTCAAGAATCAAACTTATGGTCATTCCAACCTCCCACAAGATCCACAAAAACACAATACCTACACATAGTAGAATGGGGGAAAATGTTAGGGTTGTTTCAGGGCTTGTCATAGTCAAACCCCTGTTTCAGTGTTCCCACCTCCATGGACAACTAGAATATCCACAATAGAGAGAATGTGATAAAGGAAATAACTAAAATGGAAGAATACCAAGAAATTCTAATAAAAATATGCTACATAAACCAAATAATGATGCTAAGTAAAATAGATATCACCTCCCAAACAAGATTCCCTTAAGCATGTGAAGGGAGATGTGAGCTCGCAAGCTTGTAGATGTCAATGTTTATGGAACAATGTGAGGAGTAAAACCAGTAGAGTATCAACTTGGAGCTTCAAAAATGGTGGAGAGTGTTGTGAAATGCTCAAGAAGTATGTAGAAATCTGAAGTGAGATTAAATAAGTGTGAAGGAGATGAAGTGAATGTGTAGAAGATTGAATGAGTGTGTAGAAGATGAGTTGCATGAAGAAGATAGTGTTTTGAAGTTGAATAGGATCCCAAAATATCCATTTGAGGTTGGTCAAGGGTGTAGGGTTGTTACACTTCATCCCCAATGGATAAGCATAACGCCTCTGCAGATTCCAGAGGCGAGAATCCTATTATGATGGCAGCATGTTGTGTAGATGTCCATGCATCATGCTAGAATCCCTGACAGAAATTCCCCCTCTGACACTATAGACAACTGCCAAGTGGGTGGAAAGTGGATGGAAAAGGTGGAATAGCATCTCCGGGTTTCATTTTTCTAAGATAAGGGGTGTAAATGGGGAATTTGCAAGGGGTGAAAATTTTCTCCATTGCATTTTTCCCCCACTTTAGCGAGCATATCACTAGTACATAAATAGTAATAAACTACTAAAAATTGCTTATAAATGACTACAATTGGTCATGTGACCAGTTTATTGCCAGTCATATATAACACGACTAGATTGATGAATGAACCATTTTTAGTCATTTATTGGTTGTTTTGATTGATCGATTTGGTTGTATATTTAGCCGTCGATTTAGTCATTCATTGTTGTGATTTGGTCACTTATTTAGTCACTCTTTTTCCATTGATATATTTAGTCATTGATTGTTGTAATCTGGTCACTTATTTAGTCATTTTTAATTCACTGATATATTTAACTGGTCACTTATTTAATTGTTGATTTAGTCATTGATTGTTGTTATGTGGTCACTTATTTAGTCATTTTTTATTCACTGATATATTTAATCATTGATTGTTGTTAACTAGTCACTTATTTAGTTGTTTTTACTCACTAATTTTTGTGCATTGGTAGTGTATTTAGTCATTAATTTTAATCTTCATTTTGATCAATTTGGTAGTATATTTAGTCATTTTTATTCATTTATTTCACTAGTAATATATCTAGTCATATTTATTCACTGTTATCACTGATTTCTATGAATTGGTAGTATGTTTAGTCAATTTAATTATTAATTGATGTCGTTTAGTAGTATATTTAGTCATTTTAATTGATTGATATTTAAGGATTTAAGCTAAAACATAGAAATACACATTAATCATCAATTGCACATAAATATAAAACAACCATTGAGAAGGAAAAATCAATGAACTTTATTAATAAAAGAAAGGTGTTCTATTTACAACATAGAAATAGAGTATTAAAATTGTTATTTTTAGTCACAAGACTGAAAATATGAGTTACAATATTGTAGAGAAATGACTGCAAGAAAGAAAATTCTCCAAAATAATTCTACAATGATGGAAACACATGCTTGAAGCCCTAGTTCAATGTGAGCACATGCCCCTAATTTCATCTCTTAAAACTTCTACAATGTGGGAAATCTTCTTGGAGCAAGTTGTAATGTGTAGAATCCAAGGAGAGTGTTGATCGTGTCCCATATATGAAGCTTTGTCCTTCAATGCAATCAACAATAACCCAACTAGAATATTTCTTCCTTTATATGCAACATGCCATCTGATACGACAAATGTCAAGGTGTTTCCTTTTCTACCATGAATGAAGCTATACCTCAATACAACCAATAAAATTAATATTAGTCTCAATTCAAAAAGAATAAAAGTGCATTGCATATTGCAAGTTTAAAAAAGAAATTCCAAACAAAGCAGAAAGATAAATCAATTAAAAAATTGTAGCCTTGTCAACAAATGCCTTAAATAGAGTGTTCAACATAGGCATGAAATATGCATATTGAACCTTGATTTCAAAACCTTGTTCAAAATTTAATAAAGGTAATATGCTCATATTATAGAATGAAGTTGACATATTATAGAATGAAGGCTATCAACACTAACCAGACTGGAACAACATTATCAACAAAAATTTCCTAGGAACCAAGCCCAAGAATGTCATCAGACTTGGACAACAAAAATGTCAACCCTGGTTCATGTGTTGTCTCAGAAGAGACCTGCACCATTAAAGAATCCATTTATACATAAATTCTAAATTAAGTTGATGAGAAAAGATCTTTGATTTCCAACTGGGAAGCCTTAACATCCAAAAATTACTAGCCTAATGTTTCACAACAAGTTTCCCAACTGTGACATCATCTTCCCCATTCACTTTACAAGCACTGCCCAATTCAACTTTTGAAGGCAAAAACACATAAGGTACTTTTTGCAACGGTAATTTTCAAACTAATGATTAATAACAAAACTTAAGGCATCCATTAAACTTGCAAGAAAACAACTACTTGAAAAAATACACAAAAGCATCACCAAATGGTTCAAAACTCATTATCAGTATAAGTCCAAAAATTTGATGTTCTTTTGCAAGTTATCTAGGTTTATTCTCTTACAATTCATCAAAATTAGAAAAAAGGGTAGCAAGTCAGGGGATTTTATCGTGGGGAAACTTCACAGTTAAAAGGGTTTGTACTATGTCAAACATCATGTCATTAGTTTCAATCCCACCATTTTACCCACGTGATTACTTCCCTATACAATAAGAATCAAACTGTGTTCATTTTATTGGTTTTGATCCCTTCAATCCACCTTTGCAAGATCTACATGATGTAAAGATTTCCAATGAACGGTTGAAACATATCAAACACAATTGAAGGAAAGCCTCTCACAAATTAAAGAATGATTCAGGAATTGCATGGCACATGGATTTAACCTAAAATGTTGCAATTCCCATCTAACATCTTAAAAGGTTGTAATAATGTCAAAATTCAAAATGGTACAAGGAGAGAGAAAAAATCAATACCTTATCTTTGGCCAATGAAATCAAAGGATCAAGAATGGTAGGAGGATCTATATCAGTCGCCATAACTATAAACTCTAATGTTCTAAAGTATAATATCTTGGTTGTTGCAACACCCTAAACTCGTTCATTATTAGCAAAAAAGAAACCGGATATTGATCCACTGCCATATTGGATCTCACAAGATTCTACTTCACAAACAACACATGATATATATTAATTGTTTAGCAACTTCCTTAATATCCCCATGTAAGTAGACTAAACTAAGTGAGGTTGAGGGTTTGAAGTAGAGTACCATCTTCTTGGTATGTGCTTAACTTTGATCATGACTTGTATCTTGAATGAAAATAGCAAGCTAGTTGCACTGCAAATCATTGTTAAAAAAATAACCACGAAATCCTCTTTAATTAAAATAATCCTTCTAGATATTTCAAGACAAGATATTTTAGTTAATTTCTAAGAGAGCTAATTTCACTATCCAAACAACCATCAATCTATTTACTATATATAATTTCCCAGAATTCATAATTTGAATGTAATGAAACTAACCATAATTACCAAAGATTTGAAACCAAAATGTAGAACAAAATGAATTGTTTGACAACAAATGTGTTTTGATAAACCAGATATATCATTGATATATTGATTTAAACAACAAGGAAAGATCAAACTGGAGACAACAAGATAACATTCATTAATTCACTTCAACAAACAATTGAAACCAGAATTTGGCCACCAATTATAACTTCATTCTATTGATCTTCAAAAAGATTTTACAATACGTTTCAAAATTTTGTCCTGACTGACATGTCAAAAAGTGTCTTGTCAGTTACCCACTTTTAACATAAATAGAAAATTCTTAATTGTCGTTGTTTACATAAAAATTTAAAAGCAATGAAAGATGAGAAGTAAAGAAAATTTATCAAATGTTGAAGTCCACAACACTCACAAGATACGAAAGTCTGTTACTCATCATAAGGTACCCGTGATCATTCAGATCTGGCAAGGTTCTCTCTCCATGATAGTATCTGCAAGGCCTATTCTTCTAGGGGAGCTAGATATGTTTGCTCCCATTGGTACAACGTGTAATCATGAGGCCATTTGTACTCCTGGATTTTTTATGTGTTGGGAAAATGAATCTTCCATCTATTGTCCAATAACCCTTTGGTATCCGTGATGAATTTTGAGTACCCAACATCCAGTGCAATTATTCCATCCAAGGTTAAATTGAGGCGATGAATATTTATGTCACCATCCTTCTATATATTAGTGAGGTAGTTGGGAACAATTATACTAAACTCATCTATCCAATCCTTGGAGCCTTTTAGTTGATCATCATCCCTTAGTATCTTAGGCATGAACCACTGCTTTAGTGTTTTAAATGAATCCATTGTTGCCTTGATCTTTTGGTCTTCTGCAGACATGTATTGAAATTCATCTGTGACCATTCAAACCATTTTATTAGTAGGCATTAAAGTTGTGGGGGCCTCAACACTCCTTTGTAAAATTTTGCACAAAGTCATTAAGATGTGATGTACAGGTTGCCATTTGTTGACTAAGGGGTCCAATATAGGTACATGGGCCTTTATCTAATCAACTGCTTGTGACAAGGAAACATAACATTCATACACATTTTTCAATTTGTCCATGTAATTAGTTTAACCCTATGCTCCAAGATCTGTTCCAATACCCTGAGGTTTTCTCTCTTTTCTCTTTCCTTTGTTTCTTCATTACTCTTTTTCAACTTCTCAATTTCTTGTTTTATCACATTAACTTGTTCAATAGTGATTTCACCTGTATCAGTCTAGATGGCAAGGGGATGGTATACTATTAATTATGTGCTTTGGGAAGGACCTTCTCCCTTCACCTGATGTTTCAATTTCACATTTTATATGAATAACCTATTAACTTCATCATTTAGATTAGTCTATGCTTTCTCATATTCTGCCAATCTAAGCTTCATAGATTTAATTGCATCCCTAGTAAGCATTGTTGAGTGCATTGTCATAGTAGCTGCCTCCAATGATGATGTTTCTTGAAGTGTCTTTATCATGGAAGTCCCTCTCATTTCTTTTACAACATCAAGCAATCTTGGTTTTTTTGTTCTTTTTTTCTTTGTCCAAAAGGCTAGGGTTTCAAGTATTGGATTGTAACCTATTCCACTCATTCCCTCATTTGAATTGAATTCAGAAACCAACATGGGATCTTCTTGGCTTCTTACTTGATTAACTAAGAATATCTTTTTTAACTCCATCAAAAGAATAATTAGTATATTGCTTTCTAAGACCAATTTTCTTGCTTCTTGGGGGCTAATAGTAATTTCATTAATCCTAAGTTCTTCAAGAGTCTAGGAAACAATCTAGTCATGCTATGACTCCTCAGTGCCCATCTTATTAATTTGGAGTCTCTCCTCAAATTCTCTCATTTTCATCTTAAACCAAAAATCCTTAAACTTGGGAGTTTGAATAAATTTATCATCTTCAATAAATCTAAGGGAAACAATCACCCTTTCATCATCATGCACTTCTTGATCATTACGCCCATGTACATCCACTCTTTCTTCTGGTTTGTGAGCATTAGTTGCAAGCTTAGGAGGTGGCTGATCAACTTCATCATCTTTAAAATTCAAAAGTACATCGAATACCTCTTCAGTATCCCCTACTCCACTTATTTCATATGCCACTAAGGGGGCCACTCCATGTGTCTTCTGCCTTTTAGGACTTGGTTGCTCAGGGGATGCTTCTGATTGTATTGTGGTAGTGTCTGGTAGGGGCTCTGTGATTACAATACCTCTTGGTTTGATGGGAAGCTTGGAGGGTTTCAAAGAATCACCCTCATGTTTCTTTTCTAGTTGAACATATAATCTTTCAAAGTTGTCAATTATTGCGTTCATCCTTTCGATAGGATCTTTTCTTCAACATAGAATCCTTGGAATCCAGTGTCCCTTTAATCCTCCTCCTCAAGCCTCTTTGTGATTTCCCACTTCCTCTTCCTCTGAAAAACTTCATCAGGTGTAAAGAAATTTCTTATTACATCTTCTTCGTAATCCATTACATGGGTAATCCTAACTTTAGTGAGAAGTGTCTATTTTATAAAATTAATATGCCCTTTAGGATCAAAGACCCTTTCTCCTCATTAATTTAATGAATATCGCATCTTCAAATAGTTCTACAGTTCTTCAAGAGTGTCAGACCCTATGGATAGCCCCTCGCATTCAGTTAGGTCAGGGAGGAATGTCCCCTTTTTCTATCTTTTCATAACATCTTGCTCCATCCATAACATTTGCCACATAAATTCTAAAAATGCAATTCAAATAGAAACAAATTTAGGTAAAACATGTGGGGCTTGAGGACACCCATAGACCCTTATTACTGTTTGGTCTGCTAAGAAGAACGAGTCACAGAAATTGTGAGTGTGTCCCTACTTTGGCTTCAATGCTAAAGGTCTTAATACTTGCGTGATTTTATTAGGAAATATTGATGAAATATGACCAAGAGTGGCCATGAACTTTACTACGAAATCATCATGAAATATTACATAATCACTATTTTTACATCTACTATCCTAGATGTAACACCAGTTTTGTACAGACAACCTATTCCTTGCATCATCAATCATTCCCAAACACAATATTAAATGACATAACTTAGAGTATTTTCTGAAAGTGATGGGAGCTAAGTTCTCTCTTACTTGCAAAAATCCCTCATGTAGCCCTTTCTCAATTTTAGCAGCAAAGTCATACTCAATGTTGACTTCAGGATTTTGTATCCTCATTGCCATCATCATGAGATATGTTGACATCCTCTCTTCAACATCTATTCCAAGCACTTGGCACAAAGAAAAATAAGTTCTTTGGAAATATACTTAGAAGTCTTCTATGGAAAATGGCTCATTTTGGGAGGGGGAGATAGGTATCCTCCTATTGTTTACACCCTTTTTCATGTGTAAAGGAATTTCATCACTCTTGTAGTTTTTTCTCAATCTCCTATAATCCTCCTCACTTCTGTCCAAGTTTATCTTAGTGATAGCTTGATTGTTTAACATAAAACACTCTATAATTGCTTCTTTAGTCAGCACCACTAATGGTGAACCATCTAGAATTCTTATAGTCCTGGTAGTTGGGTGGTAATATTGTGCCAATACTTTAATAAACTCAACATCTACGAAGACATTTGGGACTATCAATTTGGAAAAATCTAAGGTCCAAGGATTCAAAACCAGTATCTTCTCAACCCTTTTTTCATAGAAGTACTAAAATAGATCCCACCCTTAGATAGGGATAATTGGGTCTTTACATCCTTGGGTTGTATCTTTAAACACCTTTTTGGATCCTTTGTCTCTAGAATTAGGTACCACATCTAAAATGGATTGTTGCAGGGACCTCTTCTTTGATTTAGAAACTGTGGACTCTTCCTTTTTACTCGCAAGTTGACTTCTTTTGGGTGGCATGATGAAGAATTTACTCCTACTTGATTTTTTAAGTGTCTACTTGTAGAAGCAAATTTAGTTTTTATACACTTTCTATAGAGGGTTTTTGTGAACTTACCCGGTAAAATAATAGCTGCAGAGTTTTCCTGCTTGAACTCCCTTGCCTCCGGTATGCTGAGCTTTGTGAATGATGTCCAAAATGTCATTGAGTCCCAAGTAATATTTGCTGCTGAGCTCGGTCACCTCACTATTAATGTCAATTCATGCAAAATATTTCAGAATCTACCCATATTTTGAGTTTGAATACATGTCGTTGATCTTGGGAAATCGAATGGTGTAATCATGTAATGCTTTGACAACTTGTACTACACTACCGCTAGGTCATTTAAAGACCACTATGGGGTAGCGCTAGCAGTACTGCCACCCCACACACACCCCTTTGGACTTCCGCAGGATGATGGGTTAATTCTAGCAGTTGAGTGAATGTTCACCACCATACCACTCTGTCATATCAAGTCCGCTACAGGGTAGAGGTAGAAGTACCGTCACCCTGCACACACCCCTTTTGGACTCCCACGGAACAATGAATTAATTCTAGTAGTTGAGTGATTGTTCACCACCATACCATAGTGTCACTGTTTACCCCTTGCAGGGCTGCAATTTACTTTAGTTGTTAACATGTTATCACCGCCACCCTTAGTATTCATATTTGGTTGTCGCGGTATTGCGGTAAGCATTTGTAAATTGACCTATATGTCTTGCCATCTCGCGCATACCTCTATTGACTACTACGGTAGTTCAGTATTGGATTTTATTATGAATGTGGTATTTTATATATCATTTTATTGAAAAGATTGAACAATTTTCTAATTTTGTAGTCTCTCAGTTTTAGTTTTTAGTGTTAGTTAGACCTAAGAGATCATTTCTTTGTTTGTAATGGGGAGGCTTAGTTTACCTAATATTAAGATATCTATATGTATTAGTAAATCACACATGTTCATTATAAGTTTGCATCTAAAAAAGATATAGGACATAGAAGAAATTATATTCTAACTAAACAAAATTAATTTCAAAATTTCAACCAAAGTAAGAAAACTAAGAAGAATGATTTAACCTAACTTTAAATGCACATTAAATGAGTAGTGAACATCTCAGGTTTTGTATACAATGTACCAGCAGAATAATGATGATTACATTAAAAAATGTATCAGTAAAACAATAGTGAATAAGCATACCTATATTCATATCTTTATTACATTCAATAATAAATTACACCATACATATAACAAAATTTTAGGTGACAAGCTAACCTCTTAAGGTGACAAAATATCATCATAATCATCTGCATTGCTAGCAAGATTAGAATCCTAATCATTCACGTCTGCATTTTCTCGACTTTCTTCCTCATCCTCATCTGTGACATGCAATGCATTCTCTCTCCCAATCTCTTCATTGGTAATCAAAATGTCTTCTTGAAACACTCCCGTCTTCATCCACTTCTTCAAATGTTTCTTATGAATTAACATATTGCCCATCAAGCATTATATCAACAACTTCTATGAATTTTTCATTTTGAACGAGAATCTATTTGAATGACATATGACCCTCCTGGGCTTCTTACATCATCAATTATAAATTATTGGTTAATTTGAAGAGGGGAAACATACGACTCATTCGTCTCTAATAAAAATTGTCTTATATTTGCTCGTACAAATCCATACTCATCATATTGTACTGGAGATGGTCAGATCCACTTACATTTTAATAATATAGGACTATTTTCACCATAGTCCACTAGAATAATTTGTTGGATGAATCCAACATAAAATTTCTTCTCAGTTTCGTGAAGAAATTCAGCACTAAGAACACAATCACAATTTATCTTTCCTTTGTCTTTTTCTTCCACTCTTAAATGACTACCATAGATCCACATTCCACTGAAACACATAGCCCATAAATGTGGAGATTGTGAAAGCTCACTTTCCTCCGTTGTTATATCTTGACTTTCTTCTTTTGCATCACTGACTGCATTAGCAATCCATTCTTCAAATTATGGAAAAGAATCACCTTGAATCAAATCAACATGACATCTGCACCTTTGAAGTTGATGTTGCATCAAAGCTTGATTGTCTTCTTCATATTTTCTACATAGACTATTAATGTATAGATAGTAAGATTGATAATATAAATGTGTAAATGAAATTGAGTAAATAAATTATTGTGTAAAATATTTTTTACCCGCGCCACTTATCAAATGAAGATGTGTTTTGAAGAATATAGGCATGTATGGCACTTCTTTCTTGATGTGATAGCTTGAAGCGACATCCATTGCCTTCTAATACTTCACCTACAACTATGTCTTCTTTGTCATCGTCCCATACACGTTGATTAAATTTTTTAAAATCCTTCATATATTTTGTGAAAAATCCCATGGCCTCTTGCATTGAATATCCCTTAGACATGCTACCTTCTAGTTTTTCCCTAGTACAAACATTTTTTTTCAAAACCTTCATATATCGTTCTATAGGATACATCCATCTTGTTCCTATCGGGCCACAATGCTTTAGTTCATATTGTAGATGTACCTAAAGATGCATAGAAATGTTAAATATTGTTGGTGGAAATTCTCGTTCCAATAGACTAAGGACTTCAACAACCTCTTCCCTCAAACTATCAAAGTTTAAAGGATCTAATACATGTAAACTCATTCTCTTTAATATTAGGCCCAACCTTATAACTGCCAATCTTGGCCCCTTTGGAAAACATAACATATTTACCACAATAGGTAAAATATTCTCCATTATGACATGATAGTCATGGGTCTTGAGGCCTCTTAAGCCATTAATGTCAATTTGGCTTCTAATACTACTACTTACATATCTAGTGGGAAAGCGAGTTTGAGACATCAACTGTAAGAATTGTGCACGTTGTTCTTTTGTCCAAACATAAGGAGCACTAGGTTTTCTATATTTTTCATCATCATATTTTTCAACCCAAATATTTCGATGAATCTTTAGTTGTCGAAAGTCTTCACGTGATGAAATAGTATCAAAAGCACCAAACAGAGTTTCTATAATAGCATAGGCCATAATTTTCTCAGTATGCATAAATTCAACAATATGCCTAATGGCTATATCCTTAAAGTATGACAACTTATAGAATATGCACAACATTTTTACACCATTTTCATTACATGGATCATATCTACTACCAGAAATCCCATCATTTTCAATAAATGACATTATTTTTTGTCCATTCTCAACAATGTAATCACCAGTTATTAGCAATGGTGCTTCACAATTCTCTTCTTGACCATTAAACTGTGTTTTTTGTTGACAATATGGATGATCCATTTTAAGGTAAGCATGATGTTCACAATAAATACACTTATGCAAACTTCTTGAGTGCCTCGCAAAATCCTTAAAGTTGCAAGAAGGACATCCATGGTATCCATGAACACTGAGACCAAACAATGTGCCATATGTAGGAAGATCATGAATCGTAAACAATAAGGAAGCTCTTAAAGTGAATTAGATTGAATGACCATCCCTTAAAGATTGAATTACTTTAATTCATTTCCAAAATTCCATTATCTCATCATATAATGGCTTTAGATAAGCATCAATTGTATCTAAAATCACACTTTTATTTCCTAGTATAATCAATGATAGCATTAAGAAAAATGGTTTAGTTGCTAACCATGGAGGCAAGTTATAATTTATTAAAAACACTGGCCAAGTTGACCATTTAGTAATTTGATCTGAGAATGGGTTTACCCCATCTAGAGCCAAACCCAACCTTATATTACGAGGATCTTGAGAAAAATCAAGCCATTTGTTACCAAATTCCATCCACGTCTTACAAATAGGCATATGTCATTGTTTTCCATCAGTGCTCTTATTTTGGGCATTCCATTGCATAATTTCAGCAATGTCTCTGCACCTATACATTTAGAGTAATCATGGGATTACCAGAAAGTGGTGAAGAACCTTTCTAGGAACCACAGCTGATTTTAACCCTTCTCTATACATCACATCATGACATTTCAAACATTCACTCTCACTTGCAAAAGTCTTGCAAAATAATACACAACCATTCACACATGTGTGGATGTTTTCATACCCTAAGCCTAGCTTAGTGATTTCCTTTCTACATTGACTTCGCTTTGTTGGAAATGTGGAGTCAGATGGTAACAATGAACTTAATAATGCCAATAACTAATCTACATTCTCATTTGTCCAACCAAACACCACTTGCAAGTTAAGAATTTAAAGGATTGTTGTCAAATGACTTAACCTACAATTAGCATACAAAGGCTTTGAAGTATCCTCCATCAACTTGGCCCAATCATCATTTAGATCCCCATTCAACATTCTATCAACTTCAAACCCTTCATCTAACATTTTTGCCCCTTCATCTATGTTTGGTGCCACTTCATCTATGTTTAGTGCCACTTCATCTATATTTGTTTCCTCTTCATCTCTCACACTCTTCCATTCTATTATATCTTCATAATAATTGGCATTCTGAGGGCTTATACCACTATGCCCGTATCTTATCATATGTCAATAAATGTCACTTCTTTTTTTCACCTTTCCACCAAGACAATAATTACATGGACATGGATATTTTTATATGTCCCTCTTATTGTCTATTCTCTCATAAAATGCATGGTATTGATCCCTATTCAACCTTTGACGTTGATCCATCTGTAATTTTCTACACATAGCAACAAAAAATTGTATACTAGAGACAATAATTTTTTTTTAATTGAAAGGCATTTCCATAGCAATAGAGTTATAGAGAGAAAATAAAATAAAGAGTTTAACTAATGAATTGTAAAAAATAGGTTTTTGTAGTTTATATTCAAATTGTTGATTACATTGCATACACATCTTTCAAACTCAAAGCATTACTTCACATTGCGTAACTAATAACTATATGCTGATAGATGACAAAATTTCAATTACAATATAGCTTGTACAAAGTCAACCTAATCAATTATGCAATTACTTCACATTGCATAACTAATAACTAGGAGGAGCTGCCAATTGCATTTGCTTGTCATGGCATTCCATGAGACCACATTTCTTTGAGGCATTTTCTTAAAAAATTTACTGCCTTGTCTATACTACCACATTTTTCATACATGTCTAACAAATCATTTTATCAAACAGTTCATTGCCTTGTTGCTAAGGATAAAATCATAAAACAAGTGCTTTTGAACAAGCTAAGGATGCTTGGAAAAAATCTATCAAAGCATAATAGTAAGCAATAGCATAGACAAGGCAGTGAACTAGTTGAAAAAATGCCTCAAAGAAATGTGGTCTCATGGTGATGGAATGCTATGACAATCCATAATAATTTGCTTGTCATGGAATTCGTCATGGAATTCCATCACCATGAGACCAAATTTCTTTGAGGCATTTTTTCCAAAGTTCATTGCCTTTTCTATGCTACCACATTTTTCATACATGTCTACCAAATCATTTTATCAAACAATTCACTGCCTTGCTGCTATGGCTAAAAGCCTAAAACAAGTGATTTCAAAAAAGTTAGGGATGCTTGGAAAAAATCTATCAAAGCATAATAGTAAGCAACAAGCTATGGTCTCATGGTTTTTTTTTTGGCATGAAAATCAACATGATTTTATTTGCATTTTTTTGCAGGTTTTATACACATTTTTTGGCAATTTTGCTATTTGAAATGGGGAAAAATATTTGTGGTCAGTTTTGTGCACTTTTTAATTGTAGGATTCTCATGGTTAATGAAAAAGGTAATGTTCATGAAGGAATGGAAAAGATGCATAGAGCCTTTGAATTATACCCGTACTATGCAATGACATTAAATCATTTAGCAAACCATTTTTTCTTCACAGGGTAGCATTTTATTGTGGAACAGTCGACTGAGATAGGTCCTATTTCAACTGACCAACCTCTCATGAAATCTCATTCATATTATAATCTTGCATGATCTTATCATATTAAAGGTGATTATGAAACCACTGGGCCCTACTACATGACATCATTCAAGGAAGGCCGAAGACCACAACATTTTGTGGATAGGTTCAATTGAAGTTGGGAGATCTTAAGAGTTCTCTCTCAAATTTTGAAAAGGTTTTGGAGGTCCACCTTGAGAACTATGAGATCTTAAGAGCTGTAGGCCATATATATGCTCAACAAGGGCAGGCAGAGAAGGCTTTGGAAATTTTAAGAAAGGAAACTTGCATAGATCCAGATGATGCCCATGCATTTATCAAGATGGGTGAGTTATTAATATCGTCAGACCCCAGTGCAGCCTTAGATTCTCTTAAGATGCCAAAGTCTCTTTTGAAGAAGAGCAGAGAAGAAGTACCCATTCAATTGTTAAACAACATTGGGGTTCTTCATTTTAAGAGTGATAAACTAGAGTTGGCTCAAC
Organism: Sequoia sempervirens; assembly: GCA_007258455.2. Classification (NCBI taxonomy): domain Eukaryota; kingdom Viridiplantae; phylum Streptophyta; class Pinopsida; order Cupressales; family Cupressaceae; genus Sequoia; species Sequoia sempervirens. Next base: position 1,074,734,605 of record VDFB02281492.1, on the reverse strand, counting down.
AAACTTTTATCGAGCCATTAGGAAATGATATTCTACCTCTACAGAAATCTTTGTGGTCAGTTTTGTGCATTTTTTACTTGTAGGATTCTCACAGTTAGTGTAGGTAGTGTTCATGAAGGAATGGAAAATATGTGTAGATCCTTTGAATCATACCTGTACTCTGCAATGGCATTGAATCATTTAACAAACCATTTTTTATTCATTGCAGGGCAACATTTTCTTGTGGAATAGTTGACTAAGACAACTCTTGTTTCAATTGACCACCCTCTCATGAAATCTCATTCATATTATAATCTTGCATGATCTTATCATAGTAAAGGTGATTATGACACCACTCACTGCTACTACATGAAATCATTCAAGGAAAGCCAGAGGCCATAGGATTTTGTGGATAGGTTCAATTGAAGCTGGGAGATCTTAAGAGTTCTCTCTCAAAATTTGAAAAGGTTTTGGAGGTCCACCCTGAGAACTGTGAGAGCTTAAAAGCTCTAGGCCATATATATGCTTAGCAAGGGCAGACAAAGAAGGCTTTGGAAATTTAAAGAAAGGAAACTTACATAGATCCACATCATGCCCATGCACTTATCAAGATGTGTGAGTTATTAATATAGTCAAACCCTAGTGCAGCCTTGATGAGTCCAGTTTATGACTCAATTTTGATAGAGTTTATTATCTATTTGCTATAGTTGACATAGACTTTGATACTTGGATGTTGAGCTTTTTATGATATTTCCTCAAAACCATAGGCATTGTGCATAAGCTATTTTTATAACCTTTAAATGATATTGACATGTTATATAAACTATCTATGTTAATTTTGCATGTGGATTAATGAATGTTACTTTAAGATAGTTACAAATATGCAATTGTTGTGTGTACTAATATTGTTATGTAGAGATAATTAGCAGCCTACAAATTTGAGGAAGATTCTGCTAGCTGGTCACTCACCATCAAAGTCAACAAGGTGATCGTTCAAAGGTCAAATGGAGGGAAGACTCTCAATGGAGGGAGATTGCTAGTTTGAATCGAAGATTTATAACTACCTTGTAACTGGTCTTAATTGATTGTTGAGCGAATATAGGAGTTACTGTTGTGCTAGATCTATGTTAAGGAAAAAATGCTTGACCAGATTCCACGCATGCATAACCTCCTCTCCACTTTTCATGCTTTCCCTAAAGTGGCGTCCTCCTAATCTGTTGGAGTTTGCCACCTTGCTAGGTAGTTAGTAGCTTTTCTTTCTATAAATAAGACTCAAATGCTCCTTCTCAGAAGGTTGATTGATCTAATGATGTACTCGCATCCTTAGTTTTTCAAGTAATATAGTTATGTTGCTCATTTGTACTCATGTTTTCCAATGAATAAAATGAATTTATAAGTTTGTGCATCTAAGTTTACATTTTTCTTAAGGGATATTCATCCAAGGGGGACCATTTGGTGAGCACTCCATCCTTTAGTTTAGTTATTAATTTATGTTCAATAACTAGTTGAAATCTGGAATTGTCTATTCTTGCAGTCGCTAGAATTTCATTCTGTGATTGTTCCCGCAGCCAAAGCAAACATAGTAGTTTCCTATTTGTGTACCCAAAGTCTCATTTCTGCCATGCACTTCAGCTTAGTATAGTTGTTGGTTGATGTTCAACATTTATTTTATTTCTTTCCAAGCAATTTACTTTCAACATTACATCTTTATTAGTTGTAGAATGAATGTGGTTACTTTGGAATTACTAGTGCACATATTGCGTTGATCCATTTCAATTCTACGTCCCTAGGTTGACAAGTTAAATGCACGTTCATAGTAATTAAGAAAGTTATTCATACTAGATGTCCAATCTCTAAATCACAACTTTATGGGCTTAGTTGTTAGATCATTGTAGGAGGCCAACATTTTTGGCGCCGTTGTCGGGGATGGTGTCAAACTAGGAGCTCTTTGGAGTCATTGATAATTTTTATTGTTGTAGTATTTATGAAAGTTTGTTCTTAGTACACCCCTCATTTAGGAAAGTAATGATCCATCATTCTTTTTCCAATTCTTTGTGTGAGCTGACTGATAGTGATTTGATACCATATGCATAGAGGAAGGAGGAGATATGCTCATAGGAAATTCCTTCCTAGTAACCTTGATCCATTCCAACTAGTTGAGCATCAAAATCTGCTAGGAGAAGAAGAAGAAGAGCCACACCCCTTTGCTGATGCATTCCCTGATCTGACTCGTTCTAAAATTTCCTTTGAAGACCAAAATCAACTTGAAAATCCCTTTGCTTTGGAACTATATCAGGCAGGCATGGGTGATGCAAATAGAAATAGACCTAACCAACCAGTTTTTCCTTTCCCCATTGCTCATCAAAATGAAGTTGACAACCTCAAATATATCCCTGCTTCAATCCTTCCTAAGTTCTATGGACTTTTTATAGAAGATTCTGATACTTTCTTGTTTGAGTTTGACATACTCTGCAGGAGTTATGACTATACCACTGATGCCCATAGGCTCAAGCTATTCCCTACCACCTTGAAAGAGGTTGCATTAAGATGGTTAATGAGCCTAGGCAAAAACACTGTGGAGACTTGGGAGGACATGAATACAAAGTTCCTTGAGAAGTACTAGGAATATTGCATGGGCAATGACATGAGGGGAGATGACATTTTTAGGTTGCATCAAAAGGAAGATGAGAGCCTGGAAGATTACATTGCAATTTTTTTTTCCTATAGAAATATCCACACCATACACTCAATGAAGAATCACAAAAGTTGCTCTTCCTAAGAGGAATTAATGACAGCTACACTGATGCCTTGGACCTGATGGGAGGAGGAGATATCTCCCAGTTCATTGGGAGGATATAAAGAAGATATGTTAGAACTACTCTAGGGTAGCTTCAAAGAAAGGGAGAGCTTACCAATCTTCTATGGGTAAGTCATCTACCAATTGAGTTTCAAGAATGGAGATTACTCACTTGTTGGAAAAATTCAAGCAAGACATTATAAACAATCTAGCTACTCAACTAGATACACTTCAAGCCAAGAAGAAACAAGAGGAGGCAGAGACAATGTTGGAAAAATATTACCCTCATTGTAGAAAAAAGAAGAAGGACTGTAGATGCAATATGGTAGCTAATATTGAAAATCAGAAGATTCCACCTGAGTTTCAAGCCAATCCAAGTTGAAGAGGATCAAGTCTATTATGTTGCACAAAGGAGGCCATGGGATCCAAGACAAGGTATGCCAACAGATCCACTCTCTTTTGTTGGGCCATATTTTAATTCTTATTCATCTGGTAACCAATGGAATCCCCCATATCCATCCAATTATGGAGGATATCCACATAGCCTTGGAGTAACCCTCCAAATACCTGGCCTAATCACCAAAACTCTCCACCCCAGTGGTAGCAACCTCAAGAGAATTGGCAATAGTTTCAAGGAAATTGGCAGCCACCTCCAGGGAATTGGCAACAAACATCTCAATGGAGAGGAGGGCAGCAATGGCCTAACTAGACAACTAGCTACATGCAACCAACTTCTCAGCCCCAACAACCTATTATAATGCCTCCTCCTACTAGTTCAAGTTCAAATACACCTAAACCTACTCAACTACTAGCTCAACAAACACCTAACCCAAATAAAAAACCACAATAGCAGCCAATATACTCTGTTGATCCGAATCAATTCCCTACATATGTTGTGAGTGTAAGTGACATCCACTTACGTTCAAGAACTACTTTTCCAGCTCCTTCCACACCCATTATCATTGAGCTTCCTATGGAAGAAGAGGAGCCTCTAAATGCCCCCATTCAGCCAAGTGTACCTAAAAATCTTAAACCAGCCCCAGTCAAGCAAACTGAACAAGCACCACCATTTCCCCAGAGGTTGGAAATTGTGAAACAAAAGGAAGAGAAGGAGGAACCAGCCTTTGACATTCTAGAACAGTTGAAGTATATATGTGTCTAGATACCTCTATTTCATGCCATAAAAGATGTTCCTATATATGGCAAAGCAATCAAGGAAGCATGCCTTAAGAAACCAGGCAAGAAAAAGAAAGACCCCACTACGGTTCATGTGGTGGGATAGTTGGCTTACATCATGCTTGGGAAAGTGACTATTCCCAAATATAGTGACCCAGGGAGTCCTATGGTAGGAGTTGTTATAAATGGGGTCCAAATAAGAAATGCTCTAATTGACTTGGGAGCAACAATAAATGTAGTGACCAAGGATATCCTACAACAACGAAATGTTGCAAGCATGAGACCTACTCCTACTGTCCTGTAGCTTGCTGATAGTTCTACTATTAAACCTAATGGGATAGTAGAGGACCTTGTGGTAACTCTATACTCTTGGGAGTACCCAAAAGAATTTATGGTTCTTTCTCCTAAAGCTACACTAGGCAGGTACCCCATTATCCTAGGAAGGCCATTGTTGGCAACAACATATGCCTATATTGGATGCAAGATAGGAGACATGACCATTTTTGATGGAAAGAGCACTAAAAATCTTGTTCTCTACCCTCCTGCTTAGCCATCTCGTGACATGGATAATCCTGTATGGCCACATGTTGGTGAAGAGGCCGAGGAAGTTAATTCTGTGGCACAACTGATGATGTTAGGTAGAAGCTCTTTCATGCAGCTTCAAGAGGAATATGAAGTATTGTCTAACATAATTCAGAATCATTGTGAAGTAGAGGAAGCATCATTCTCTCATTTTGTTGATCCAGTAAAGACACTTCTACCCACTCTTCCTATAGCAGAACTTCTTGCAACAATAGGTATATCTCATACATTGTTGCCACATGAACTCAAAGTACCAAGCATTAGTGAAGCAACTATGGTAGAGATAACTACACAAGTGCAAGTGTCAGAAGGAAAATATCTAAATATCAATAGCAAATTGAGTGAAGAACAAAAATTGTCATTGGAAAACTTATTGAGAACCCACCAGCATGCATTTGCGTGGGACTACCATGATATGAAGGGCTTGGACCCTAAGCTTTACACTCATAGGATTTACATCGGAGATGATTGTACACTAGTGAGGCAGCCACAAAGAAGAATTAACCCTGCACTAAGAGAAATTGTAAAAGGAGAACTACAAAAATTGCTAGATGCGGGATTTCTTTACCCCATTTCAGATAGCCAATGGATGTCTCCATTGGTGATCATGCCAAAAAAGGGAGGAAGTGGTGAGTTTGTGTTGATTATAGGGAGCTCAATGTTGCCACCAAAAAATACCATTTTCCCCTACCTTTCATAGACCAAGTTCTAGATTCACTTGTAGGAAAGAAGTACTTCTCTTTTCTAGATGGATTTAGTGGGTATGAATAGATCCAAATTGCACCTAAGGACCAGGAGAAGACCACCTTTACCTATCCATGGGGGACCTATGCCTTCTCAATGCTTCCATTTGGCTTATGCAATACACCTGCAACTTTTCAGAGGGCAGTCATTAGCATATTTTCAAACATCTCTTATGATTGCATGTAAATTTATATAGATGACTTTACTACCTATGGCGTTGATTTCAATGAAGCATTGGAGAATCTCGGGAGAGTTTTAAAGAGATGTGAAGAAAATAATCTATCTTTAAATAGTGTAAAGTGCTTCATGATGATGCAGGAAGGTGTAGTCCTTGGCCACTACATCTCTCACAAAGAAATTCAAGTAGATCCTACAAATATTGAGGTGATTACAAATCTTCCCATACCTGCAAAAAAAAAAGATGCTAGGAGTTTCTTAGGACATGTAGGTTATTATAGGCAGTTCATCAAAGAATTAAGCAAAATGGAAGCACCATTGTACACTCTCCTAACCAAAGATGTTGAATTCCAATGGACAAAAGACTGTGACAAGGCATTTTCTGACTTGAAAGCAGCTTTAACTCATGCTTTTGTACTCAAAGGTCCTAATTGGGAGCTTCCTTTCCACATCCATATAGATGCATTAGACTATGCCATAGGATAAGTCCTGGGGAAGAAAGAAGGAGCTATTGAAAATGCTATTTATTTTGTCAACAAAAACTTGCAAGGAGTTGAATTCAACTATACAGTGATAGAAAAAGAAATGTTGGCAGTAGTCTATGCTCTTAACAAATTCAGGCACTACATAACAGGCTATCAAATCTTTGTGCACACCGACCATGCAACCATTAGGTATCTCATGAATAAACCTCTGATATCAGGTAAGTTAGCCATATGGTTATTGTTGATGCAAGAGTTTGACATAACCATTGTGGATAAGCCAGGGAAGGCCAATTTTGTTGCAGACTTTCTTTCAAGGCTAACTACATCAGAAGATAATTAGGTCATTGATGACTATTTCATTGGTGAAAATCTATTCTCCATCAGTGTGAAAACACCCTGGTATGCTGACATAACTAATTATCTAGTCACAGGGAGAGTACTTCCTCACTTCTCTCCAAAAGAGAGAAGGGCACTCATTGATAAATCTTTTCCTTTTTCATGGATTGCTAGATGTTTGTTGTTTTACACTGGGCTAGAACATGTCATGAGGAGATGTGTGAGGGAATATGATACAAATGATATTCTGCATGCATGTCATAATGAACCCTATGGAGGGAATTTTGCAGCCAATAGGACAACAATGAAGATTTTGAACACAAGATACTACTAGCCCACACTCCATAAGGATGTTGAGAGATATACAAAAAGTGTGATAGATGCCAGAGGATGGGCAGGCCAACCAAATCTGATGAGATGCCCCTTTATCCCCAAGTAGTGATCACTCAATTTGACAAGTGGGGATTGGATTTTGTAGGACCCATTGATCCTCCATCCAATGGTAAATCCTATATTTTAGTATGCACAAATTATGTAACCAAATAGGTAGAAGTTAAGGCCATGAAGAATGCAAGAGATAATAAGGTTGCAAAATTTCTTTATGAGAAAATTTTCACTCAATATGGGGTTCCAAGAGAGATAGTGACTGATCAAGGGGCTCAGTTCACCTCAACCCTTGTTGCAGCACTAGTCAATGAGTATAACATAAGGCACAAGAAGTCTACTCCTTATCACCCTCAGGCCAATGGCCAAGTTGAGGTGACTAACAGGGAAATTGAAGCCATTCTGACCAAAACAGCGGTTGTTCAGAGGAAGGACTGGACAAATAGGCTGCCAGAAGTTGTCTGGGCCTATAAGACAACCTAGAAAACAACAAAAGGCTTCACTCCTTTTGAGTTGCTATATGGAAAGATAGTTATGATTCCCATTGAATTTGAGCATAAGACTGTTAGGACTACAATAGACTTGGGGATGGATATCTCTGAGGCACAAAGGGACAGAATCATGCAACTCAATGCTTTAGATGAAATGAGGAAGGCAACCTTGCATCACACAGAGGTAGTGTAGAATCAGAGAATAAAATGGCATGAAAAAATTATCAGGGACAAGAAATTCCAGCCAGGAGACTGGGCACTGCTCTACAACTCAAGGTATTAGGATAATGAAGGAAAATTGTAGACATGTTGGCTACGACCATATGAGGCTGCTGAAGTTTTCCCCAATGGTGATGTTCAACTCACTACCATTGACCTAGTCGGATTTAAGCTTCTAGCCAACAGTCATCGCCTTAGGTTGTATCACAAGCTGCCAACTTCCAAGGAGGAATTCCTGCAACATTTCACTCAGCATGCAACTCCTGAACTTCTTGCAGCCAAAGGAAGTGAACCTAGTGTCCCTCCTTCTAGCTAACTAAGGTACGTAACTTTTCATAATAAAGACTTCCACTTTTGTGGGGTCCCACTTCTTCATTCACTCACCCATCTGCCCATTCATCTCCATCTTTCTCTCTCTTCCATCATGCCGCCATAACTTCACTTCATTCCACCATCATTTCACTTCATTCCACTCCACTTTCATTAATTTCTCAACTAACTTTTTAAAAGATGGTCAATACTTTATCCATAATCTTTGCAACAAATCTTCCACGAAGTCAAGTGCATGCACATTAATTTTTTATATCTTAATTTTCTCTTAAGTACATTCATTTAATTGTTGTAAATTAATATATATGTTCTCCATAGCATGTAATTATTCCCTGCCCGAGTCAAGTCAACATTACTCCTACACATGTGAGGACACATGCTCAAATTTAGGTTGGGGGGCAAGTGTGAATACCATGTCCACATGTCAGTCCATGTTGGTTCACATCAACAAAGTTTAAATTGAGCCAATTTGAATTATGAGTGAGATGACATCTAGCATGTGTGAGGTGGTATCAACCGCTGCCATTTTTCTCAATCATAGCCTTCATTTATTACTCCTTTACTTCCTTTATTGCTCTTGTCATAATCCTAAGTTGCCAAAAAAAGGAAAATTCAGATGACATTGGCATTAGGAATTTAGTAGCATTGTAGGAGGGAAAAGCTTAGCTTTCAGACAAAGATTATAGGAAGAGAAATCTTGCAGAGTGATTTTTTATTTGTAGACAACTAGAACTGGGAGAGTAGTCAGCACCCCTGCAGCTAGAATTGGTTGAACTTTCAAAAACCCAACAGCCAGTACTACATGAAGAGCAAGCATCAGTGCCAGGAAATTTTTTGGTAGGAATACATAGGAAATTTTTTTGGTAGGAATACATAGGCCTTTTGATTTTTCAATGCACATGGTAGCTATGAATTTATGGAAAGAGATACAGAGGAGGGAAGAAGAATGGAAAGAGGAGAAACACAGGCTAAAGAAGGAAATTCAAAATAAAGATGAAGAGATTGAAGATAAGAATGCATAAATTGTTGCTTTAAAGGAGAAAGTGGATAATATGGTAGCCCAAGTACCTCAGATATAAGAGTGTAGGACTCTTCCAAGAGTCTATGCTCTATATTTGAAGGAGAAGCATCTTTCTGTTAAACTAGCAAGGATTGTTTCAGGTTTGAATCCTTCCATTGAGACTCCTCTTGAATTTTTCAATGATTATCAAATTACTCCTCCTGAGATGAAGAATTTGTTATGTGAATTATATTTACATAATTATGTTATGTCCCAAGATCATGATTGGAATCCTTTGTTGTATGTTGGGGATGTCCAATTAAGGGAATTTATGTCTTGGATACAAAATGAGATTAGTTGGGGACAACAATTTAGGGCATATAGGCAAATAGAACCCAACACTCCCCTGTCCATCAGGGCTAAATCTAGAAATACAGGGGACATTTTCAATGATTGGCACAAAATTATTTATAGACCAAGCTATGGCAGTAGAATCCTACCTGAGAGAGAAGCAGTTTACAGAGAATACGAGGAGGTAGTAAAAACAACAAGAGAATCTGTAAAGGGATATTTGGCACAAATGTGGAACAATTTGACTGATGAGTTAAAACAAGTTGAGCCTCATTCTCAACAAAACTATGTTGCAACATGTAAAAGAGTGGATAGATATATACAAATTAGAAGGACAAAAGAACAATTTTGGTTTCCACTAAATACACCTTCATAGTGATTAAGACAACTATTCAGACTAGATGTCCAATCTCTGAATCATAACTTTATGGGCTTAGTTGTTAGATCATTGTAGAAGGCCAACAAGCCTTAGATTCTCTTAAGATGCTAAAGTCACTTCTAACAAAGAAAAGAGAAGCAATACCCATTCAATTGTTAAACAACATTGGGGTTCTTCAATTTGAGCATGATAAACTAGAGTTGACTAAACAAAATTTTATGGAGCCATTAGGAAATGATGTTCTATCTCTACATAAATCTTTGTGGTCAATTTTTTGTATTTTTTACTTGTAGGATTCTCGCAGTTAGTAAAAAAGGTAGTGTTCATGAAGGAATGGAAAAGATGCATAGAGCCTTTGAATTATACTTGTACTCTACAATGGCATTGAATCATTTAGCAAACCATTTTTTCTTCATTGTAGGGAAACATTTTCTTGTGTAATAGTTGACTGAGACAACCCTTGTTTCAACTAACCACTACTACATGAAATCAGTCAAGGAAATCAAGATAGTACAAGATTTTTTGGATAGGTTCAATTGAAGCTAGGAGATCTTAAGAGTTCTCTCTCAAATTTTGAAAAGGTTTTGGAGGTCCACCCTGAGAACTATGAGAGCTTAAAAGTTGTAGGCCATATATATGATTAGCAAGGGCTAGTAGAGAAGGCATTGGAAATTTTAAGAAAGGAAACTCACATAGATCCACATGACGCCCATGCATTTATCAAGATGGGTGAGTTATTAATATCGTCAAAACCCAGTGCAGCCTTAGATTCTCTTAAGATACCAAAGTCTCTTTTGAAGAAGAGTATAGAAGAAGTGCCCATTCAATTGTTAAACAACATTGGGGTTCTTCATTTTGAGCATGATGAACTAGAGTTGGCTCAACAAAATTTTATGGAGGCATTAGGAAATGGAATTTGGGTTGAATCCATAAATAAAAGCCACAGTGCTAATTTTGTAGTTTTTCCTGTGCTCTTTAAGGATATGAAATTCTTCCATCGACTAGAAGAAGGTGGTGTTTCACTTGAGTTACCATGGGATAAAGTCACAACACTATTTAATCTTGCTAGGTTGTTTGAACAACTAAATGATACTGAAAAAGAAAATCTTCTATATAGGCTAATATTGTTCAAGTTTCCTGATTATGTGTATACATATCTACATCTTGCATCCATGCCTCAGGATTGAAATGAGATCCAACTAAGCCTAGAATTGATTGGGGATGCACTTAAGGTGCATAAAAACTCATCAAATGCTTTATCTATGCTTGGAAAAGTGGAACTAAAAATAGATGACTAGCTTAAAGCAAAGAAACAATTAAAGCAACACAAAGTTAATCAGATGCAAAGAATTCTTATGTTGACATTTCACTTGGAAATTGGAATTATTTTGTAGCTTTTCACAATGAGGGGAGGGATCCAAACGTGGAGGCACAACATCTTGAGAATGCTAGAGAATTGTATTGTAAAGTGTTGGCACAAAGACTAGGAAATGTTTATGCTACAAATGAGGTAGCCATTGTGCTAGCTGAAAGGGGTCAATTTGATATTTTAAAGGAAATTTTTACATAGCTACAAGTAGCTACAACATGAAACATCTTTGTTTAGATCCTTGATGTGTGGGTAAATCTAGCACATGTTTACTTTGCACAAGGACAATTTGAGCTTGCAATGAAAATGTATCAAAAATGTTTGAGGAAATTCTAATTTGGCACTGACACCTAAATTTTATTATATTTAGCTCGAGAACATTATGAAGTAGAACAGTGGCAAGATTGTAAAAGAACATTATTGAGAGTAGTAGAACATTATTAAGAGCAATAGATTGTAATGAGATTTTTGAATTTGTGTTTAATGTAATGAGGGTTTCAAATTACCTTTGAATTTGCTACAGAGGGCATCCCCAAATTTGATTTTGCTACAAAGGGCCTTAGTGAATTCAAATTTGTTGCAGCAAACTTCAAATTCCTTGCCCTTGCCTGCCTTTTTAGAAGTCTCTGGGTCCTCTCTGAATCCTTATCACCCATGCAAGTAGCTGTTGTAAATACAAGGTAAAGTACATCTAAAAAGTTCAAAGAAAGTATACCTAAACCATTGAGGAAGCAGATCGAAATCTAACAAAATTTAAAGCACATGAAGAGGAGATGGCTCCATAGATACTTGGTCCCGAGGAGAGTTGAAAAAATGTGTCGTCCCGAGGAGAGTTGAAAAAATGTGTCGTGGGTCCACAAACTTATGGGAGGTGGACAAAAGGATTTGCAAGTGCTCGATCCTACAAAGTTGAACAAATAGATCCCACACAATGTAAGAATTTCAAAATTCCTTGGATTTAGAAAGGAGGCACCCCCAGGTGCTTGGTCCTGAGGGAAGTTGGATGTGAGAGGCTCCACATATTTTGATGGGGCCTTATAGGTGCTTGGTCTTATAAGGTCGATTGAAAAGTAGCTTCACAGGCGCACTTGCAAAGCAACATGTTAATCTATAGAAAAAACATGTTAGATAACAAAAAGCCATGTAGGAAAATAGGAAAACAGTCATGCAGACAGTCAACTATTAAAAGACAAGCTTTCAAAGGGGCCCCTTGGGAACCCTTCAAAAGAAAAGGGTTCCACTCAAGGGATGCTCTATTTGAGAAGTGATAACATTTTGAAAAGTGATAGATTTTTTTTCCAATGATTATATCACCAAGAAATCCTTCTTGAAGATTCCTTTCATGTTATAGAATTCAAAAGAAAGAATTCTCCCTCGTAAGGGAAAGTTTCCAAACTTCTTCATCAAAAAAAGTACTCCCTTCTCAATGGCAAGTTTCCAGATTCTATCTTATGAATTTGTGATGAAAGAAAGATTCGGTTAGGAATCCATGTTGAAGAATGGAATTTTTGAAAAACAAAGTATTTTCAAGGAGGGATTCATTGGCCACTAAATAAACCTTCTGAAAAATCAGAACAGTATCATAGTCCCCCCTTAGGATGGTGTGTGCTAAACTTAGAGGCACATGACATCCTAAGGAGAGAAAAATAAGAATGAAAGTGATGTTGTGGCTTTCAGAACATGATGAGATGTAATTGTGGTAATTTTGTCACACATGTGAGGGACAACATAAGCACCACAACATCACAAAGAAAAAAAAGAAGAGAGAAAGATGAAAATAAAGGACAAACAATGACATAACGAACAAGAGACAAGGGGATCTGATATTTCGAGGTTATAGTTGCTCATTAATATAAATAGATATAGTATAATAATATATAAATGAACGATCATCAGCCCCCTACTATATCAAACTATGTGAAGAGAGATGCGTGAAAAAAAAAAAATTGGGTCAACATGGAAGGGAGGCCTCAATGCCCCCAACACTTTGCATCATCCCCAATTGTCAAAAAGCAAGGCACAACAAGGAGAAGAATGATGTAACACATAGAAGAAGTTTTATGAAACAAAAAAACTCTTGTATCCAAGCACCTACGAGGGTGACAAGGGTCCTCTAGGAATACATAAAACAAGCACAGGGAAACACAATACACACACAAATATAATCTACAGATAAAGAAGAGGTTCCCTTTGTCCTCATCAACCAAGAGGTTGTTGTTCTCCTAATCTAGATCATTGTAAGGGGAGAACGGATGAGGCTGCAAGGGAAAGATAGCAAGGGGGTACTGTCCTGCAAGAAGAGCCAAGGAAGAAGGCCCCTTGCGATGTTCTTCACTTAGTCCCAAGGTGAATGTTATCGATCTTGCAAAAATTCCCGATGAAGTCAGGAAATCATCTACAGAGTTGAACATACACTTTATGAGAGTGCCATGTGTCAACTGAGCAGGCGATGAGGGAGGCACTTGAGATCCACTACTAGCCTCACCGAAGGACTCAAGGGCAGTGAAAAAATTTGGGGACATCAGGGCTACCTTTGTCACTAGGATGGCGCAAGCCAACACAAAACCAACTTTTGAAGAACGCGATCCCTTCTTTCGACCCCAGTTAGAAGAGGGGTCGTCCTCCATCTTGCACTTCATTGGAGGATGTGAGATCCCAACAGATGAAGCAAAATGTGAGGAGGAAGAGGAAAAAACCACAACGGACACCACCGAGGTATTCAACATGTCCATTGGTTTGGGAAAAGGTGGGATGCCCAGAAGGCACATCAAAAGAGGAGGCTTAGTCAAAGGAGCAATGAATACTTGCACCATTTTAGGGTAAGGATCTTTCACACTCATAGGGGGAGCCAGAAGCAAGATTGAGGTGGAGGGAACTAAAGTATAAAGGGAGGAAGAGGATGACATGGTAGAAGACACTGAGACAGGAGCTGTTGGCTCCCCTTCCTTTATCTACAAGGTGGCCTACTGAATGACTAGAGCCTTCCTCTAGCACCTACGCTCATGTGCAAGGAAATTTCTTTAGCTTTGGGAGCTAGAGGTTGCAGCTTGGGGAGCAACAAGATGCTAATATTTTGTCATGAAATTATCCATCACAATCATTTACGATAGAGGGAGTGAATCTTAGATAGGAATAGGAGGGAGAGATGCAAAAGTAGATATAACAACAAACAGGGGAGAAAAGTTGAACACCTTAGCGGTGGGCCTCTTCCCATTCACTACCTTAGAGGTAGGAGTAGTAGGAGGCCATAGAGGTTGAGACGTAGAGGCAGCTCCACAAGGACCCTTCCCCTTGCCATATAAGATGATCTGAGGCACTGTGGGAAAGATAGGAAGGTCGAACACGTGGTGCTTGGCCTTCCACCAAGCAAGCACCATTGGACTCCCCAAGAGATGCATAGGGGCAGAAGTTGAAGGTGCCACAATAGGGCGGGAGGTAGAGGTAGGTGGAAATATAGAGGAAGAAGGACCTTGAGCAGACTTCTTTTTTTGAGTGGAAAAGGCAACCTTATGTTGTGTTATCATGGAAGCTTTAACTAAAATGGCATAGGGAGAAGGAGGGTAGGTCACTTTCAATGCTATTCCCCCATTTTTGTACTTCACATAAGTTTGATACAATAGGTCCATCTTGGGAGGGAGTGGACCAACAGGGGCATGCCAGAAGTGATCAAGTGAGTAGCCTCCATGTGCCACCATCAGTTTGTAACCAGTGTTGTGGACTACATGCACAAAACCCTCATGAGAAAACTTTAAGCACTTGTGGATCACTGAGGAAATCATGTTCATGGAAACTAGCCAAGGAATGCCTAGTTTCACTTTGAACAATTCAAACCTTGAGATAATATCAAAGAAGGCATTCAAAGTCTAGGGCCCTACTAGGACTGAGAGGGTGATATAACCAATGGGAGGGATGTAAATCCCATCATGTGTATGCATAGTGCTTTTAGACCCATCATATCCATCCTTATGTAATTTTATTATCAAAATGATCTCCTTTGTGATGACATTAATCCAGCATGTAGTGTCAATGAGAACATCAATTACGGTGTTCCCATTGATACATGCAGGAATGTACAAAGGAGATAGTTCTCTATTAGCATTCATCAGAAAATATTGTGAGGTAAATGTTATAGTAGGGGATCCACTCACAGGTTGCACAAATGGGATGTGAAGATGCATAAAGGAAGCCATCTCTTATGTGCACTAGAAAGGACTTTCTCAGAAGTCCCCAAGGGTTTCACAATTAGACAATGACCTACTCAAGGTTTCGCTTCACAACACTTAGGGATTCTTCTAGCTACGTTGCTAGGGGTTGTAGGTTGGCTTGCAAGGCTAGGCACCCTACAATGCACACACCCACAACACTCATAGAATATAAGAGAATTTTCCTTCAGAACCACGAAACAAAACTAGAACAACTCATGTCAGGTTCACCAAAATGTAGAGGAGGGGACCGACTACTCAAGACCCCAGGTCATGGAAGTGTCTAGAATAATCAGCTGCTCTGATCTACCTCATGCTAAGGAATTATTTTAAAGTGAGTTAGATGTTTTAAAGGGGTGAAAAGGAAGGAAAACTGATTTGTCACTATCCTTTTATCAATGTGGGAGTTTAGGAAACCATGTGAGAAAATTATTCAGTCTGGACTGTACCCTAGGCGACTCTTTTCCAAGGGACTCCAGCGCAGAAGAAAGACGACAGTGTGGTGCGTTGACATCCTAGTTGAGCATTGGCATCCATACGGACAAAGGGTACAAGATACAGTCAAAACCAATAGAGAATTACTAACTACCTGATAAGTATAGTTTTATGTGATAACGAAAAACATAAAACAACTAAGCTACTAAAATAACAAGAAGAATACTTTAACTTAAAAGATAGAAGTTGATGAAAATGAAGGTGTCAAGAATCAAACTTATGGTTGGTTTAGCCTCCTGCGAGCTCCACAAAAACATGATGCTTACACATAGCAGAATGGGGAAAAATTTTGGGGTTGTTTTGGGGTTTGCTGTAGTCAAACCCCCATTTTGGTGTTCCCACCTCCACAGATAGCCAGAATAGCCACAATAGAGAGAATGCGATAAACGAAAGCACTGCAATGGACTTGAATACCAGGAAATGTTAACAACAATATGCTACATGAACCAAATATCAATGCTAAGTAAAGTGGATATCACCTCCCCAACAAGATGCCCTCAAGCACATGAAGGGAGATGCAAGCTCGCAAGCTTGTAAATGCCAACATTGTCGTAACAACGTGAGGAGTAAAACCAACAGAGTATCGACTTAGAGCTTCAAAAATGGTGGAGAGTGTTGTGAAATGCTTAAGAAGCATGTAGAAACATGAAGTGAGATTGAAGAAGTGTGAAGGAGATGAAGTGAATGTGTAGAATATTGAATGAGTGTGTAGGAAATGAGTTGCATGAAGAAGATAGTGTTTTGAAGTTGAATAGGAGCCCAAAAGAGTTGTTTGAGGTCGATCAAGGGTGCAAGGGCATTATGATTCATCACCAATGGAGAATTGTAACACCTCTAAAGATTCCAGAGGTGGGAATCTTGTCAGGACAACAACACACTATACAGATGTCTACACATCGTGCTAGCATCCCCAATAGAAATTCCCCCACCAACATTACAGAACACTGCCAAGTGGGTGGAAAGTGGATGGATGAGATGAAATAGCATCTTTGGGTTTGATTTTTCTAAGGTAAGGGGTGTAAATGGGGAATTTACAAGGGGTGCAAATTCGCTCCATTATATATATATAAAAGGCCAAAGGCCTAAACTATTTTGTATTAATATAATAGTAGAATTACACTCTTATAACTTCTATTACAAGTAAAGAAGGGGAATATGATCGTCCCTCAGACCAAAAAGTATATACTAAAGAATCCAATAAAATATTTGATTCAACCAAAACCCTTCAATGTAATATAAAATAAACTAAATTCCAATAATATAAAATGTAGTATATGGATTCTAGTTTCCAAATATGTAATTTATTCTATTACCCGTATCATACAAATTAATTTTTGTTAGGCATGTATAACAACCACTTTTCAAAAGTCACTTTTTTAGGCCCATACCATAGATGTGTACAAACACCATAATTTGACCTAAATAAAAGTATTTTTATATAATTACTTTTGGAGAAATATGTGTATTATATTGAATATTGATGAGGATATTTTTTTATAATTTTTTTCCAAATATATTTTACTGTATTATTTTTTATTGGCCCTAATTGCTATTTTTGAAAACCCCTTGTGTATGGACACCATAATTTAAGCTAAACTAATGAGTTTTTAGAAAAAAAATTCATTTTGTAAATAATTGTGTGTAGATTGATGTCATATAATTTTTCTACAATAAACTTAAAAAATTAAAAGTTACTAAAAAAATATGTTACAAAAGCCAAACATTTCAAGTTTATGGACTAGTTTCTATTGGATGTTGTGGTTGTGTTGCTGATATGTGGTTTTCATTGATGTCAACACTATTAGCATTGATGTATTAAAGGTTGTATATGTCGAGGATATTGAGAAAATTGTTAAAGAAAGAGTTGCAGGTTGCCAGTGTAACAAAGAAGGTCATGAAGGTGTCTTACTTAGTACGTTGATGATCAATTGTTGTGGTCTAAAGGATTTATTTTTGAGAGTATCTAGTTTATCCACAAGAAGTTTCAAAGGTTCGCGTGAAGATTTGATCGTGTTATGGAAAGTTGTGTTCTGACAGTGTTTCTGTGGTCTCTGTTAGTGTTCCTAATTGAAGCTTATGTGATTCTGGTAATTTTTGTTCTTGTGGATGCTTCTCTATTAGTTATTGTTGCTTATGGATGCTTCTAGATCCTTCTCTATCTTCGTTGTATGTTTGTGTTGATCGGTGTGCTTGTGGTCAAATATTTTCCTCAGTGTGTTCGGGTTTTCATGTTCTTGGCCGACATGATGGTTGTAATGTGTTGCAGATCCTTGGATATTTAAATTTGTATGTTTGGCATGCTCGAGGATATTGTTTTGGGTCGCATCATAATATTAGCCAATAGTGTTTGATTCAGATTGAAAATTTATTTGTAAATTTGGGCCGACATTGTAAACTTGTTTTATACTTTTGGCCGACGAAGTTGTTGATGTAATTTCATGTTGTGGATATATAAGAGTGGGTGTTTGTGCGAAGTTAGTGTGTGTGGGAAGTGAGGAAGAGCCAGAGGAAGTGCAAGTGTGCGAATAGTGATCTATTCATTCGATTGTAGAGCAAAGTGTGAAGAAGTTTGAGCGAAGTGTGAAGAAGGTTTTTTGTGCTTAATTGTAACTGTAATTAGGCTTGTGTATAAGCTATTTTCTCAGTTCATACCCTGCGGATCTAATCCAAATTTCTTTGTATTTTTGGGCAGTGATCCCTTTTGTATTTGAGCAATGAGCTCTAGGAAGTGTGCCTGAATGCATGTGCATCCCCATTATTTTTCATTATACTTTTAACAGGGTATAATATTGTGGACTAACATCCACCATGATTTTTCTCCTAACAGGGTTTCCATGTAAAAAAATTCTTGGTATTTTTTGTGTTTCTGATGTGCTGATTGTTTATGGTTTATTATTCTTTCATCAGATCTGAGATTAAGTTAAGTAAAGTTTAAAAAGTTTAAATATTTTGTGACAATTGATTCACCCCCCTCTCAGTTGTCAGTCCTTGTTTTGTCAGCAATTGGTATCAGAGCAAGTTCCTTTGAAGAATTTTAAAAGCTTGAGGTGATCCGAGATGGCATCATACAAGAAGGATAGTCCTAGATTCAATGGAACCAACTACTCACTGTGGAAAGCTAGGATGGAGTGTCATTTGAGATGTATTGGTGAACCCTATTGGAAGATTACAAAGAATCCTTATGTTATTCCTCAGAATGGTCCTTCCACTGCTGACGAGATTAAAGAGGCTAAGAATAACGTCAGGGCTATTGAAGCTTTGCTGAGTGAACTAACAGATTCGAAAATGAAAAATGTGTTAGGTCTGAAGACAACTCATGAGATTTGGACGAAGCTGGAAACTTTGTATGAAGATGTACATGTGAAGATGGCTAAGCTATAGAGTTTGAAAGGCAAGTATGAAAACTTGAAGATGGGTGAAGATGAAAATATTTCTTCTTTTATGCAAAGAGTAAATGAACTAGTGATGGGTATTATATGTGTCGGTGGTACCTTGGAAGAGGAAGAAATTGTAGCTAAAGTGCTTAGATCATTTCCTCCCTCCTACAAAGAAAAGGATCATGCTATTGAAGAATTTTGATCAGTAAAAAATATGTCAAGAGATACACTGATTGGTAAACTTTCTGCTTTTGAGTTAAATGGATTTGGTGAATATGTTCCCAAGACTGAAACTGTATTTAGGGCTTTTGTATATGGAAGAAACAAGCAAAGATATGATCTGGGAGAGTTCTCCAGAAAGTCATTCAAGTATGAGGAAGAAATGAAACAGCTTGAAGATGAATAAAGAGGGGTGGAAGAGTTGGAAGCACTGATTGTGAAGAAAGAAGGTAGAGGAAAAGGTAAGTATAAAGGAATGTTTCCTATTAAATGTTTCTCTTGCAATAAAATAGGTCATTTTGCATCAAGGTGTCCTGAAAGAGTTCCTAGGACTAAGCCTAAAAAATCTAGATTTCAAAAGAAATGTTACTATGTTGAAGAAGGAGTGACTGATGAAGAGTCTGTAAAGATAATGGAAATGAAGATGAATGGGTGTTCCTTGCTATAAAGGAAAATGGTCCAATGGCTACTAAATATACTAAAGTTGAGAAAGCTCTTGCAGCCCAAATTGAAGAAAAGGATGAGTGGGTTATTGATAGTGGATGCTCACATCATATGACTGGTGACAAAAGAAAATTTGTAAGTTTAGAGAAGTATGACGGCGGGGTTGTAAGATTCAGAGATAACAATGCTGGTGTGATTCGTGGTGGAGGATCTATTTGTCTTGGTGGTAAGCATAACACTGATGATGTCCTTTATGTTGAAGGCTTGAAGCACAATCTGCTGAGTGTTGGATAGATGGTTGACAAGGGCTATCATCTTCAGTTCAGAGGTGGAAGATGCAGGATACTTGGAAGTTCTGGAAATATAATTGCTTCAGGTAAAAAAACAAAAGGTAATATTTTTCACCTGAATGCTACTAGTGAAATTTGTTTACTTGCTCAAATAGATGAAAGCTCGTTGTGGCATAGGAGGCCATGTCATGTGAATTTTGATAACATTTTCAAAGTAAGTTTCACTCAAGCAGTAAGAAATCTACCTAAGCTAGTGAAGCCTGCTAACACAATTTGCAAGGAATTTCAGATGGGAAAATAGACTAGAGTTTCTTTTCAGAGCAAACAACATCATTCAAATCGATTACTGCAGTTGGTACACACTGATCTATGCAGTCCCTCCAGAGTCAGAAGTCTTCATGGAGAAAGGTACTTTATGTTGCTTATTGATGATTACTCTAGGATGATATGGTTTGCTTTTTTAAGAGAAAAATGTGAAGCATTAGAGAAGTTCAAAAGTTTCAAAGTTATGGCAGAGAATGAGAAAGGTCTGAAAATCAAATGCTTAAGGTCAAATAGAGGTGGTGAGTTCACCTCTAGGGAGTTCAATTCCTTCTGTGAAGAGCATGGAATCAAAAGACAATTATCTACTCCCCGAACCCCTTAACAAAATGGAGTTGCAGAGAGGAAGAACATAACAATTTTGGATGCTGCTAGAACAATGATGATAGAAGGAAATGTGCCTCACATCTATTGGAGTGAAGTTGTAAGCACTGTTGTGTACACTTTAAATAGGGTAAATTTCAATGGTAATACTGGTAAGACTCCTTTTGAACTATGGTTTGGTTATAAGCCTGCTGTTAAATATTTCAAGATCTTTGGAATCAAGTGTTATATTAAGAGAGATGAGGACATATGCAAGTTTGATGCAATAAGCGATGAAGGAATATTTCTAGGCTACTCTA
This sequence comes from Sequoia sempervirens, assembly GCA_007258455.2. Classification (NCBI taxonomy): domain Eukaryota; kingdom Viridiplantae; phylum Streptophyta; class Pinopsida; order Cupressales; family Cupressaceae; genus Sequoia; species Sequoia sempervirens. The sequence continues at coordinate 1,074,713,835 of VDFB02281492.1, read as the reverse complement.
CTAAAAGCAAGGCCTATCGGTGCTATAACAAAAGATTGAGAAAAATGGTTGAAAGTACAAATGTCAGAGTCGATGAGGACTTTGCTAGGTCATCTAGATATTGTGTATATGATTCAGATGACTAGGAAGACAACACAAACAAAGGGAAAAATGCTCAAACACATAATCAACTTCAAATTGTTCCATATGTTCCGGTAAAAAAACTTCCATTTGTTTCGGTAAATCAAGGTAGTTAGGAAGCAGAGACAAGTGCAAGTGTAGAAGAAAGAACAGAAGAACCAGAAGTTCGAGAAAGTCCTAAAATTCCAAGGTATTTAAAGCTAAATCATTCTGAAAATAAAATTATAGGAGACAAGAATAAAGGTGTGCAAACTAGAAGAAAAATTGCAAAAGAGTATTGTTTGATTTCCAAGATTGAGCCTAAAGATGTCAATGAAGATTGCAATGATGAACATTGGATGGAAGCTATGAAGGAAGAACTAATGCAGATTGAAAAGAATGATACATGGATACTTTCTCCCATACCTAAAGATAAAAATGTGATTGGTACTAAATGGGTCTTTCAGAATAAGCTAAATGAACAAGGTGAAGTGGTTCGGAATAAAGCAAGGTTGGTATGTAAAGGATATTCACAAATGGAAGGTATTGATTTTGAAGAAACCTTTGCCCTTGTTGCTAGAATTGAAGTTGTTAGATTATTTCTTGCTTATGCTGGATATAAGAACTATAAAGTCTATCAAATGGATGTAAAGTTAGCTTTTCTGAATGGTGAGCTAGAAGAAGTATATATTGAACAATCAGATGGATTTCAACTGACTGATAAGGAAGACATGGTTTTCTGATTAAAGAAAGCTCTATATGGACTCAAGCAAGCCCCTAGAGCCTGGTATGCTAGATTGGATAAATACTTATTAAATCTTGGATTCAATAAAGGTACTACTGACAACAATTTGTATTTCAAGTTGGATCATGACAAAGAGTTGATTATTGAGGTCTTTGTTGATGACATTATTTTTGGAGGAAATGACAATCTATGTATGAAGTTTGCTGATGAAAGAAGAGTGAATTTGAAATGAGTATGATTGGAGAGATGAAGTTCTTTCTAGGATTGCAAGTTACTCAGTTAGACAATGGAATTTTCATATCTCAGTCCAAATATATGAGAGAGTTGCTGAAGAAGTTTGGCATGGAAGACTCAAATCCTGCTGGTACTCCCATGGTAATGGGTTGCAAGTTAACATAGAATGATGATTCTCCTAAGGAAAATCAAACAAAATACAGGTCAATGATTGGTGGATTTCTCTATTTAACTCAAACTAGACCAGACATTATGAATGATGTATGTATGGTTGCTAGATTTCAGGTTGATCCAAAAGAATCACATGTGACTGCTATAAAGAGAATCTTAAGATATTTGAAAGGAACAATTGAATTTGGGATGTGGTATCCTAAGGATGATGATCTTACTTTGAGTGCATATAATGATGTGGATTGGCCAAGAGATGTAGATGATAGGAAGAGTACTAGTGGTGGTGCCTTCTTCCTAGGGAAGAAGTTGGTGTGTTGGTTGAGTAAAAAATAGAATTCCATATCTCTATCTACTACTGAGGCAGAGTATATTGATGTTGCAAATAACTATACTCAAGTGATGTGGATGAAACAAATGTTGAAAGATATCAGAGTAGTATATGATAAGCCTATTGCCATATACTGTGACAACTCAAGTGTAATAAACATATCAAAGAATCTGGTGCTACACTCTAAGACCAAGCATATATCAATCAAGTTTCACTTCTTGAGGGAAAAAGTGAATAAGAAAGAAGTTAGACTGGAATATGTGCCTACCAAAGAATAGATTGCAGACATTTTCACCAAGCCATTTCCAAAGGACACTTTTGAGTATCTTAGAGGGATGCTAGGGGTAACTACCCCTCCTGATATGAACTAAAGATGCATTTGCATGCATCAATCCATGTGCTTCATAGATAATTCCTGATCCGGATTGATGTTTCTGTGGCTACTACTCTGTGCAAGTAGTCAAATGTGCAGATATGTGGCTCAGAGCTTGTGTATGGGATGATAATGATTATATTTTCCATTGATGTCAAAGGGGGAGAAGAGCAATGTGAAAAATACTTTTAGGGAGAAGAGCAATTGAGGAGAAGAGTCAGAACCTAAGGGGGAGTAAGTGTAGTTGTGTTGATGGTATTTTTCACATCATGTTGCCATCAATGCCAAAGGGGGAGATTGTTGGATGTTATGGTTGTGTTGTTGATATGTGGTTTTCATTGATGTCAACACTATTAGCATTGATGTATTGAAGGTTCTATATGTCAAGGATATTGAGAAAATTGTTAAAGAAAGAGTTGTAGGTTGCTAGTGGAACAGAGAAGGTCATGAAGCTATCTTGCTCAATACGTTGATGCTCAATCATTTTGGTCTAAAGGGTTTAATGCTAATATTATCTAGTTTATCCATCAGAAGTTTTAGTTTTAGAGGTCCGCGTGAAGATTTGATTGTATTATGGACAGTTGTGTTTTGACAGTGTTTTTGTGGTCTCTGTCAGTGGTCCTGATTGAAGTTTATGTGATTCTGGTAATTTTTGTTGTTGTGGATGCTTCTTTCTTAGTTCTTGTTGCTTGTGGATGCTTCTAGATCATTCTCTATCTTCATTGTATGTCTACGTTGATCGGTGTGCTCGTGGTTGAAGATTTTTCTCAGTGTGTTTGAGTTTTCATGTTCTTGGCCGACATGATGGTTGTAACCTGTTGCGAATCCTTGGAGATTTAAATTTGTATGTTTGGTGCACTCGAGGATATTTTTTGGGTCACATCATAATATTACCTGATGGTGTTTGATTCAGATTGAAAATTTATTTGTAAATTTGGGCCGACATTGTAAACTTGTTTTATACTTTTGGCTGGCGAAGTTGTCAATGTAATTTCATGTTGCAGATATAAAAGAGTGGTTGTTTTTGTGAAGTTAGTGTGTGTGGGAAGTGAGGAATATCCAGAGGAAGTGCAAGTGTGTGAATAGTGATCTATTCATTTGATTGCATAGCAAAGTGTGAAGAAGTTTGAGCGAAGTGTGAAGAAGGTTTTTTGTGCTTAATTGGAATTGTAATCGGGCTTGTGTAGAAGCTATTTTCTTAGTTCATACCCTATGGATCTAATCCGAATTGCTTTGTATTGTTGGGAAGTGATCCCTTTTGTATTTGAGTAGTGAGCTCTAGGCAGTGTGCCTAAATGCATGTGCATTCCCATTATTTTTCATTATACTTTTAACATGGTATAATATTGTGGACTAACATCCACCGTGGTTTTTCCCCTAACAAGGTTTCCACATAATTTTTTTTTAGTTTTTTATGTGTTTCTAATGTGCTGATTGTTTATGGTTTATTATTCTTTCATCAAATCTGAGATTAAGTTAAGTAAAGTTTGAAAAGTTTAAATATTCTATGACAACTAATTCACCCCCCCTCTCAGTTGTTTGTCCTTGTTTTTCCAACAGTTTCCTTATAAATACATTAAAAAGTAGAAAAAATAATCCAATTATAGAAAAAAATACATATTTGAAAACTAGACATAGTCATCTATAATGGGTTTTAATTTCATAAAAAAATCTGAAAAAAAGTCATCAACCTTATTTCCAGAGTCAGTTTTCTCTAGATGTTTTCATGTCATTGTACTTGTATGTCCAAGGCCAAGGGGTGGGTTTCTGAGCCTAAAACCAAAGCAAAGACATAGGTTTCAAGTTTCAAAATTTATGAAACGTGTAATTGTTCTAAAACACATACTCCTAAACTATATTATAATTAGAAATGGGTACTCATTTTATAAATTTTGGTTCAAAAGCTCGAGCCTAAGCAGGTACCATTTTTATGAAAAGGGTATTTTTTTTGTCAAGATTTTTTCTAAAAATTAAACTTCCCCTATATGTGGACCCAAATTCTTTCTTTTGCCCCACTATAAAAAGACATAACATCCTAAACCATAACTTCTTGTGTCATATTAGGTGTTTGAATGTTTTCTTATATTGGAACTTTTTTTGTGTCACATCCTCATGCTTACTATCCCCTTGCCTACATTTTTATAACATTGGCCCAAGGGGGAGGACAAATGGGATCATTTAGAGGAGAAAGTGAAGGAACATGAACCTAAATAGGAGGAGATTGAGGTGCATTGGTTTCCTCTTGAGCTTTTGATTCTTTAATCCTTTTCCTTCTTTGTAATGGCTATTAATCTTCAACTCTTGCTCCTCATCCAAGATCATCTCCAAGATGGGGACCGGTTCTCTCTTTATTTTAGCCTTTCCCTTATTAGGGGTAGAAGATTCTCCTTGTTGAACTAGTAAACTTAGGGCTCTATACGTCTTCTTTTGTGTATGAGGGTCATCCATGGTATATGACTTTTTTAACCACTTTTTTGTTCTTTCCAATATCACTTGTATTTTAGCTTCTATTGAAGGGTCTTTCTCAATATACTAGACTATTTCTTCTATTGGTTAGTTGAATAATTTATCCCAATTGTAGGAAGGGTCCAAGACCTTTCCATCTCCATGCATTATCTTCAAGAATTTATCAATTTGGTAGATTTCAATAAGAGAGATTGCCAAGAAACAATAATCCTTGATCCTAACTTCATATTCATCTAAGAAATATGCCCAAAAAATATTCTAGTGTTGATTCATGGAAAAATAATGAGCTAATAAATTTCCAATATTCCCTATAGGACTAAACCTATTCCTTACTTCATATAGGTCCATAAAAAAAATGGTCATTTCATGCTCTATAGCCTTAGCCTATTAGATGTTGGAGAAATACACTCCAACATTGAAGGGAAATGTAAGTCTAGATTGTAAGAGTTGGTATAGAATAACTCTACACCATGCAAGATTTGGTTGAAGATTATAGCCACCCAAGTTCTAGGAATTTCATGAAAGCACAAGAGATATTAGCTATGAAAGAATAATGTTATTCTATCAAAGGTTGTAGTCAATATGATTTACATATGAGACCACCTAGTTATATAGCCAATGTGAGACATAGGATTAAACATGATTATGAAAATTGTCTTAATCCTATGACATGAGACAACTTATTATAACTACCTAGGACACATGTTAAAATTCAAAAGATAAGATAAGATCTGATGACAACTAACACCTTCTAGAAAGATTCCCTCCTAGGACCTAAGTAAACTTAACATGTAAACAGGACCTAGTAATGACTAGATAGATAAAACACATTTTTACACCAACACCCCCCTTAAGTGCAACTTAGGGAGTAGTTGATTATTATGAAAGTGACACAAATATGGGTCCTAGCTACAAGGCCATGTTAGGTACGCATGTAAAAATTCAAATGCAATCTCTCACAAATGGAGAAAAGGAGAAAACCTATTGGGATAAAACTCCTCCCCAAAAGAGATGAAATATAAAATGCTCTCAATGATGAATGAGAAGGACAAAACCTCATATGAAGAAAAAACCCCCCCATAAGAGAGAAGAAGGAGAGATACCATGCAGCCCCCTTCAAAGTTGAGTCTCCTGCAATGATGGTAGAAGCTTGATATTGAATGTTGAAGATGATCCAAGAGCATCAAACAATGTTCCTCCCCTTAAGAAGAAACAAAACCAATATGGTATGTAGGATTTCTTCCCATTCCTAAAAGAAAGATGTGGGAAGATGAATGATGTGTGATGTCTTTAAAGAATTCTCAAGTGTATCCATGTCGATGTCAAAAATTGTCATGCTCCAAATAGGATTTCTAGGCCACACTACATAAAATGACAATCCAAAATCTCCTAAAAATGATTGTAGAACACAATCCAAAGACTCACAAAACAAACCAACAATGTATGCCAAGTATTCATCGCAAGTAGCCATCTCTAAAAGATGATGTATGTCTTGTATTGAATCACAAGGAACCAAAATTGTGGCAACACAAGCATCATCAAAAGTAATAGTAGATGGAGGATATGGAATATCAACACATGTCACTAGATCCTTAGTGGATGAAATAATACCAAGATTCAAATGGCCATATTGAATCTCCTTTAAAGTGTCCACACAAGATGCCTCAATGTGAACATTTTTCGAATCATTAGTAGGAGAAAAATCTGAGAGGGTGTAGACTCAAGATTGGTGATCAACCTCCCCAACTACAAATATATCTTTTCTAAGTAAATCTTGGATTATGAAAAAATCTTGTGTGAACTCAATACTCTTTCCTAATCCATCATGTGTGATCTGATAGATACAAAGGATATTGGTTGATAATGAAGGCACAAAAATAACATCATTGAATGCTTTATCATCCACATCAATGGATCCATTCCCACAAACACACATATATGTGTTGTTAGCCATCAAGATGTGTGGTGATGAATAAGTCTCAAATGAAGAGAACATACTCTCTAGTGAAGCCATGTTATGTGAGGCTCCTAAATTGAGTATCCACCTCTCTGACTCACAATTTACAAATACAACAAGTTCTTTCCCCTTATGTCTATTGGATTTTGAAGAAGAAGAAGATAAAACCTTTGATGGAGAATAATTAATTTGAGCCTTCTTAAGAAGATGCTTCAACTCATCGATTTTTTTTTTAATAACATTAATGTTCATCATGCCCTATTTTCTTACAATATGCACATGTACACTTCTCCTTCTTAGATGATTCCCCTTTAGAGGGAGATGATTCAAATTCTTTATGTGGCTTGTTCTTGTTCTTATTTTGTTGCTTATCAAGATTCCATTATTCTTTATGTACCTTAGACTCACTAGCCAACAATGCTTATGACTTTGGAGACTTTATTAAACCCATATTAGTTAACTTAGCTTCCTCTTGGATTAGGAGATTTGCAAATTCATCAAAACTTAGGATCAACATATGATGCTCCCATAGAAATTAAATGGGTATGAAAGCCAAAAACAAACACTGAATACTCAGGACCAAGCTTGGATAACACATTTAAAATCAATTGTAAATCCTCCTTATCCATAATGCAATATTTTAGTTGTGTTCTTAGTTGCTTAACCTTGGAGATGTAGTCTTGGATGTGGTCAAAAATTTTAGGATCAAGATTCATCAAATCATTGTCAATTGGATATCCCCTAATCTTATTTGTTCGAGCATATAATTTATCAAAAGTCTCCGAAGCCTCTTTAGGTGTTTTGCATGATTCAACATGAAATTGTAAATCAAATGAGACCAATGAACATATGAATCCAAGTGTTTTCTCATGATAAAGCTACCATTTTTCCAATTATTTAGCATTAGTAGGTTTAGAAATGGTTTCTTTACGATGACCTATTAAACTTTTCATCATGATATAATTCCATACTAATTTTCTCCATGTAGCATAATTATATGGAGTTAGGAGTTCAATTTGAGATTTCTCCAGTGAAAGAACACAAAACAAGAAAAATAAAGAAATCAACCACTACAAGATTACCCCCACAAATTACTCAATCAAGACACCCCCAACAATATATGATTTGTGGCACTTTATACTTAGTGTGATTATAGGTGCCACTTGCCAATAATAGCAAAGTTGACTTGATCTTAGTGCATAGAGATGCCAAATTGGCCACAAGATTAAAGTAATTTTTTTACATAGAATGGGATCAATTTTATCACACCACCGAGTGATCCCACAATAGTGGGTTACACTTTTTTGCCAAACTTGACATTGAAATGAACATTTTGAACTAAATCTTCACTTTCCGACACCTATAGCTGGTAAACTACGAGGAATTTGAAGATGATGCAAACTAGTGATTTGCGACTTTTTGTCTGTAGAATCTAAATATATATATTTTTAAAATTTTGGAATCAAATTGCATTTCTTTTTCCATCTCCTTCAATAACTAGTTTTTAACAGTAAACACCATTTTCAAAGAGTGGTGTGTACTTGCTAACAAATAACTTATTCTTTGAAGGATAAAATTCTAATTTTTTCAAATTTAGATTTGTAACTACGATATCTAGGGAACGCATTTGGTTTCATAGTGTTTTATTAAATATTTTTTTTCTTAATTAAGTTTTGAAGTCAAACCAATTACAATTTAGACATAGGTTTACTTTCTAACACAACTTTTTTTTTATGTATCAATTTTTTTTTGTTGGATCAAGGGCATAGATATTTTTTAGATTTTATTTTTTTTATAATATATTATTTTTCCACATGTTCAAAACAGAGAGCTTGATATTTTGGTGAAAAACCTGTGTTTAATTAAACTAAAAAAAATACAAAATAAAACCAAAATATATTAAAATCATTCTTGATGGAGAGCTTTTTTTGAGGACTATAATCATCCAAATGGGTTTGTCAAGTTGATTCCATTTTCATCCTCAACCTGAGTCTTGAAACACAAAATTTTGTAGAAAATTGCACATGGAGGGGGAGAAGGGAAAAATTCACTTAAAGGGGGAGTTATAGTGAACCCCCTTTTAATGGGTTTCCCCCCTTCTAGCAAACCCCCCTAAGGTTTTTTCCCACCCAAAATGCATTTTTCCTTCCTCAAACTAATTGTAACCCACTATTGTGGGATCACCCCACTAGAAAGTACACAAAATATTATGCACTTTCAAAAATATAACACAAAAATGTTATCGTAGGAGCAAGAATGGAAACCTGAGAGTTTCTAAAATGAGAATGACTCAACACCTGTGAGAATCTAAAAATTTTGGAAAAGAAAACACCAAAAAAAAAAGCCAACTACACCACTACATAGAGCACAAAATTCTACCCCAAATAAAAAAACGTTGAGCTAAAAAATGATTTCGTATGACCAAGTTATGGGAATTTGAAAATTGCCCTCCAAATCTAAACTACAAATGGTGAGGGGGAGAAAAGTATTTAAGAGCGTAGATGCCATGCTGACGTGAGGCTAACATCAACAATAACCAAGCTTAAATTTGATGTTCTATGGCCCATCAAAATAGAAGATCCCTTGCTACCTAGAATATGCTTGTCTTGGAATATATTCATAGAATATACTTTACATAGCACAACAAAATATAGGAGAGTATCTATGAGAATATTCTCTAACTTGCCAGTTTTTTTGCATAGATCACCTAAAATGTTTCTCGACAGACTATTATGGAATATACCAATTACTTTGACTAGCCTCCTATGAAGAGTTGTGGGGTCACATGATGCTTAAGTGATGGGCTTCCACTATGCCACGTGGCGAGAAGTTGGGTGTCAGTGGTACTGTAGTACTTTGTGCTACTGTAGTTGGAGTCCACGGGTACTACATACCTTTGAAAAAAAGTTAATAAAAAACAAAATTTTCTTAACAAAAGTTTTCACCTCCAAAATTTTCCTTGCAGTTCGACCAATTTTTTTCTAATGACCTACAATTATGACAATCATATGGATGGCGAAGGAGGGGAATTTTTTCCTCAAGACCTAGATGAAGTGCTTAGACTTTGATGAATTGACTTTCATTCTTGGGGTTTTTGGGCCTCTTAGACGCAATGGTAGGGTCAAATTTGACCCAAAATACTCCAAAATTGCAGCTACCTTATGGATTTGGTAACCACACTTCAACTTCAAACACTCATAGATCTAGCCTCATATGTTTGATTTTGATAAAAAAAAAAGGAAAAAATGACTTTCCAAACCTTTGATCTCAATAGTGAGCTCAAATTTGCAAGTCAACAAGCTATGATTTGAACCTACAATACAAAGCCACAAAGAGGAAACCCATAAATCTGGTATTTCTTTCAATCTTTTCCAATTCTCGAGATCATCATTTGATGTAAGAGAAGAGCATACTCAAATTTTCAAGATCTACCAAGATTTGCAGCCTAGATCTCTCAACAAAGACTAACAAGAAATAATCCCACAAGCTCTAATGCCATATAACTTACATTCACATTCTCACTAAAAACTAAAGGAACTCAAGGAAGACCAAGTTATTGAATCTTCCAATGTTGGTGAGAAGACCAAGAAGGAAAACAGAGCCAAAGGAAAACAAAGAAATATGGATTAGAAGGGGCCAAGTACTCACAATAGAGGAAAGAAGAAATTTTTCCAAGAGAAGAAAAATGGTTTGCTAAGTCTAGTGAATCTCCATCAAAGTTTCTATCAACAAAAGTTGGAAGTGGCAAATAATCGTAAAGAGTTACAATAGATTTTTTGTTGGTTATTTATTTTTAGTGATGTGTTCTTGGTAGGTTATTTGTTGGTTAGTTGTTGGTTTCTTGGTTTTTTGTTAAGACTACTTTGAATATTTGGGTTTTAGGTCCCTGTAAAACCTGTTTGGTTGCAAATGTTTATCTTTCAATTATGTTAAGCCTACATTTTGTTAAATGGTTCTGAGTCCCTTAAAAACATGTTTTACCTTAATAAAAAAATGCATCATATGTTCACACACATATTTCTCAAACTTGTTATCGATTGTTTAATTTCACATTTAGTTCTTATAATGTTATGGATAAATGAACTCATATATATAATAATGATAAATTCTCAAATCCATTCTTCTTATTTCAATAGTAAGTTCAATGCTACAAATTATCCTATTGTATAGATGCACTACTTTTACCAATATATTTGGATACACACATATATACATACTAGTGTATAAACATATATACATGTATGTGCATAAAATATATGTGTATTCACTTACGTCACCAGAAGTAATACCACTCTATGTGATTGGATCTGTGTATATGTATGCATCATGCACATATATACACTTATAATGTAAATTCATATTAACCATTTATAATAAAACATAAATAGATAAAATTACAAAAGTGAAAGCAATCTATAGATTAGATATGACATCTTTAGCCAACAAAGATTACAAGAAGATTCTAGAATTCAGTCTATTTTGGGGTTAGAATTTTCTTCAAATTATAAATCACAAAGACCTTTCCAAAATACCCATAATTGATACCAAAATAGCCTAAGTTGGCAACATAGTATTTTAATAATTATTCACCATTGATACTTTAAAAACACAATTTTACCAAAATAATGACAGTAGTGAACCATAAAATAAGGATTAGGACTTAACACATTCCTATCACTATCTATACCATATAAATGAAGCTTGGTTTTAATATAGACTTATCTATATCAAGACCATAGGAATAATGCTTGATTAAAATCCAATTTAAATTAATGGTCAAGAGCATAGAATATTGTTTGGTTAGAACATAATATATTCACTATGAGACCATAAAATAATGTTTGGTTAGAACATAATATAATTCACCATGTTGGAGTTTATACATAGTGTATCATTATTGAAACTATAGATATAATACTTTAACAATCCCTGGAAGGAAAGGTCATGGTAGTGTCTAATGAATACTAGCCTTATATAGATCAATTATTAAACAAAACTCTAGAAATCATTGGTATTTAAGATTGAAACAAATTAATTGTAAACTAAATAATAGTCTAGCATTTGGAGCCAAGTATATCTAACATATATAAAGCTTAAAGAATAATTACAAACCTTCATGGTCTCATGAAGCTATACAATGTAAGTGCAACAATGATTACCTATATGATCTTATATAAACAAAAATTCAATGATATTGACCCTAGTAGGTAGTCAATGCTAAAGAATAACTCAACAAAGCACATTTTAACACCATATTTAATAAATATATAAGACAAAAAAAGTGATAAATAGAGCTTGGTTACACAACATAGATTGTTAGGAAAGTACTAGAATGATAAAGATCTATGGAACTATTAAAGCTTGACACAACTTAGAAAAAATAATAGAGCTCAGTTAGATATAATGTAACAAAGCTTGATAAAGCTAATAGGATTTAGCAGAACATAGAATGATATAAATTTCGATAGGCTAATGATTCTTAGTAAGGTATGCATGTATCCTTAGATCTTGAAAGAGATAACAAAATAATTAACAATATGTAATAAAATGATATAACTTAGAATGATTTAGGTTATGAAAAATAAACCTAGTATACAACACAAACTCGATCAAAAAAATAGATACAACAATACTCTAGTCAACATAGACCATATGTGGTCTTACAACACAAGACTGTTAAAGAATACTAGACCTAAATGGTCTTTATAATAGGTTAAAAATAATGATAAGGTTCTCATGCACTCACAAAACTATACAATATTTGATAAGGATAACAAAGATTTGATTTAAAACTAGTGCTAACAATAAACTTATTATTGCAAATGAGAATAATATCAACCCTGAAATTACATTTATTCATAAGTTAAAACAAGGCACTTAGCACAAAGGTATTGAATTTAGGTATAAACCACAAATTATTTACTCTTTTCTTTTCAAATATTGAATTATTTGTATAAACCATCACTGATCATGATTAATCTTTAATAAGAAAACACAACAACCTATTTCACTCCCACAACTAACTTTAGGTTGTATATCTTACTCTTTTGTTTTCTCCTCACCAAAAGAACTCCTCTTCCTGCTTCTTTTCTTATTATTCCCCAAACCCTTAGATTTATCTTGTTTTTAATGCATACCACCATTTATCCCATATTACATTCCTTGCGAGAGTGTTAACAACTCCCTTTACTTCAGTTAAAGTGAAGTAAATACCATTAATTTACTACTCATCCTCTCCACTATGTGGAGTTGTCTATGATGAGATATTTACTTAACTCGAGTGTTGGCATTTGTTACAATCTCTATGTTGATATCCCATTTTATACATACATACACACATACTTGCATACATACATGCATGCACACACACAAACACACATATATACATATATATACATATATACATACATACATAATGTGTAAGGGGCATATGGATTAGTAATTTAGTAGTAATCAAATGAATTCAAATCAATTCAAAACAAGATGACAATACCCACTTACCCATGAAATGTAATTGCAAAGCTTAAGAATCCAAACAAGCGAGGTTAGCATAAACAAACGAAACACAAAATGAATTCAAAAAATACAATCATACTGTCCCATGGTTGAGTGTATTTGTGTTGAAGATGAATGTTGGATTGCCTGATTCAACATGAAGCCTCCACAATTGAAGAAGTGTGATAACAATGATCTAGAAATGCAAGTATATGTTTGCTCAATTCGCTTCAATAGTCAATCTGACATGAACTTTCTACAAATTCTCCAGATGAATTATGATAGGGATCAGGCTTATTTTATAGATTTTAGGAAATTGAATCAACAACCTAGATTAAGAGGTGTTGATTTAAGATCAAAGGCTGAGAATGAATAAGAGGAATTGATTTCCTAGTTAATTGACTGCAACTGGTTGTAGGATTCCAGTTAACTAATTGCATGCAATATTGATTGAAGAGTTAAGTCAATTGATTGATAAAAAGACTTGGAGTGAGTGGGAGTTAAGAGAATTGATTGATCAGAAGAGTGGTTAGTCAATATCAGCTGACTAGGAGAGAGTTTCAGTTAAGTTTTGAGGAAACAATGCATGATATAATTAATTAAATAATTAATTAATTATTTGAGGAACGTGCGAGATAAGTTTGAGATAGAAGATGAGTTTACTTTTTGCATGATTGAGGAAATAATAATTAATTAATTAAGGAATGTGCAAAGATAAGACTGATTAATAAATAAAAGTTTATTTATTAATGGATGATGTTTTAGATAAGTTAAATCAAGATATTTCAAAGGAAATTAGGATAACTAAATAATTAAAGATAATTATTTAATATTAGAAGAATAAGTTAAGTTAGTTTTTTGCACGAGGAAATAATAATTAATTATTAGTGCATGTACAAATGAGGATAAATAAATAAAATATTTTGGGGATGACCCTGTAGTGCAACAACAATTTGCAAGTAGTAGTGAAACTATTGTCCAATATTTGATTCCAACTGATGGATGGTGGGACGAACGCATGTCAATCACTGGTTGATGGTGCTCAGAGGATAGAGGAGGATGAAAGTTGATCGGGCGCTGTTGTAGGGTCAAAGTTGGAGGGAACGATGGAGAGCTAGAGCTGGTGGGGGTGTTCAAATAGAGGATTGATGTTGGGTGCTATAGGGAGCTTGGAAGGAATGCAGGTAGGCGAAGCAAGTAGGAGGATTGACGCTGGGTCCTACAGGGAGCTTGGCGGGAATGCTAGCAGGCATAGTGGACAGAGGAATGATGTCAGGTCTTGTAGGGAGCTTGGCAGGAATGCAGGAAGGTGTAGTGGAATATGAATGGCGGGGATGAGGTCCCCCAAATGTGGCCTCACTGGTTCATAGCTCCAATGAAAAGCGATCTGGGTGCTGCCCCTTAGCAGCGATTCACCAAACCAAAAAAAAAAATGTTTTATTTATTCATGATGAATGGATAATGTTGGGAGAAGAGGCATAATTAAATAATTAAAGTAATTACCTAATTTAGGAAGAGTGGGTGAATGCTAATTAAAGATATAATTAAATAAATAGGATTTATTTATTTAATCAAGAAGATTAATTGAAATGAATTAATTAAATAACTAAAGTCATTTAATTAATAGTGGAAATATGATTTTATTTAATAATTAAATAATTGAACATTATTTAATCATTAAGGAAAGACAAATATTAGTGTTAAAATGCTAGTTCATAGGCTAGGACAATCTAAATTATCTACATTTTCCCCCTCTTTGATACAATGTGATTTTATAGTGTTGTGTCAAAGAAAATTCAAAAATTAATGTTCAAGAGTTGTCCCGCTATGCCCCAGTGACGGTAGGATAGCATGGTGCGCCCTTAGGAAATTTGGTGAAAATTCTAGATAATGAGCCAAATTTTTCAACAAGCTGATGTGATGCGTTTAAATGCAAGGATTGACAAAAGAAATGTTGAATAGAAGAAAATGTTAGTAGGATTAGAGGGTAGAAGATATAATTTGATGAATTTTCTTTTGCTTCATGTAGACTAAGTAATGTTCAACAATCCTTATTAATGTAGCAAATAGACATGCACCAAGGTATTAATCACCAAGGTGGCTTTGTATCTATTGCGTGTGGAATTTGACTCCACAAACAAGGAGTATTCTTGCTCATACCAGACATACGAAAACCTTGTTAGAGTGTGTAGACATGCAAAATTATCATTATGAATTCATCAAGTAAACCAGGCTTCACATGCATCCGCTCATTTAATTAATCAAGCTCATCAAATCCATTCACCAAGTAAATCAGGACTATTTAATTCATTCATAAGGATCGTCCATCTAAAATTAAATAAATCAACTTTATTTAATTTGATCCTATCATTATCCCCCTTAGCTAAATAAATCAAATATTTATTTGACTAAATCTTTATCACCTTTCATCTCCCTTTGATTTGATTTAAATCCCTAAATCAAGTCAAATTGGTCAAATCATCCTAATCATCATTAAACTAATCTAACCATGATTAAATGCTAATCCTAACCACTTGCATTCTCTAGATTTTGCCACTTGCACCAATAAATCAATTTATTGATTTATTAAAATCAGCATTTTCACTCAACATGGCATCTTCCCTCAAATTTGAATTCAAAAGCAAGTTGAAAGGTACATCCAACAAGGCATTTAATAGGTCTTACATGTCTCTTACATGTCCCTTGCACAATTCAAACTCAACATTTACTCTCAAATTCAAATTTGAATTTTCCCCCTCTTGGGCACATTTCCCAAATCTTGCAAAGACCTCAACCACTCACAAGTTGACAAGTGGCCTCTTTTCATTGGCTTTTTTTTTATCCCACATTTCTCTCTCATAAGCATATTTTTCAATTTGAGAATATACAAATAGAGACCATCTCCATTGATCAAAGCCTCCACAACTTGGTCTAAAAATCCTATGCAAAGTCACTCTCTTCATTTGAGAACTGATTTTTCCCACCATCACTATCATCATCATTGGAATTATATCATTTAGCAAGTGTTGGGAAAGGGCTATTTTCCACAATAGCACCAACCCACTATGGGACAGGGTTTGGTCATGTTCTTATATGCTTACTTTTAATTGTTTTTGTTCTATTTAGTTTGCATTATTTTAGCATGGCTAAATATTTCATAGAGATACTAATGTTACTTGCTTTAAAAAAACTAACGATACTAACGTGGTTCATTGTTTGAGGCTTCTTTTTGGTCTTATCTATCATGATTCATGAAGTGCTACTCACTGTAAGTTTAGAATAGCCACGTCCTCTTCTACATTATAACCCACGCACTTGATATGTCATTTAGAAAATTTGAGAACAATACTTCATGAACACCAAAGCAATGCTACTATGTTCTTTTTATTGGATATGCCTGATCCTTTGAACTATTCTTTTAAAAATTGTCTTGGATGCATTGATTTTTCCAGATCCAACATATTGTTAATGTTGTTTGTAGCTTTGGCTCAGGCTTGAAATAACTCTAGTTTAAAGTTCGTGTGCCCTTTCTATGCTCCCAGTTTGGCGCAGGCAGAGACTGTTGGCCAAGATGGATTTTCTATAGCCAGTGCATTGAGTTCGATTGATTTGATTGGAGATAAATGAAGGTCCCTGGGTATTTAGTTGCCACGCATTTTTATTGCATTGATTGGCATTGAGATAAGAGGAAGAAATCATTGTATTTTATGTTTGTGTGGCCCTACATGTGTTTGATGTCATTTCAAGTATCCATAAATCAAACTTGCAGTGCCATAACTATGTTGCTCTTTAACAAATACTCGCTATAACTATGTTTCTCTTAGAATTTTTGCAGGGAGTAGGGCCGTGACAGGGACGCTTTGACACAATACTACTTGCTTGGGTTTCTTCTTTGCAGCTGATAAATGCGAAATAAATTGCTTCTAGAGGTGGATTTATGGCACAGTCAAAGTCTACCATAAATGCATTGAATGAATCAGGATGAAAAGACGTCTTAGATGAAGGTGCCATTTCAAAATTTTCGTAGCTAGGAGATATGTTGAAATTAGGAACCATCATAGTTTGATTTTATAGTCTGGAAACGACTCCAACTACCGCCTTCAATCCTCTGACATATCATATCAAAAGAGTGTCATTCGTTCTTGAGGCATTATGTCAAAAGGTTCAGGCGCCCTCTCTAAGCATCTATTCTGGCACTTGAAGAGAGGTTGCCAATGGAATTAGCTTACAATGCACGACCCCCTACTCCACATTTATGAAGGTGTTGAAGTTTCCTATTATGTTGCTGCTACTCGCCAAATTGAAGAAGTACTCAACAACATGATAAATCTATAGCATTATCTTTTTCAAACTTTCTTTTATTTTCAAAGGAACTAGAACTAAAACTGAGTGTCAAATTCTTTGTAGCGGCTGAGTCACCTTGATAGCAGGTTTTTGGAGTATCATCGAATGGTTTTAGAGGCTATTTTCAACATAGTATTCAGAGGTTTCAAAGAATTTTAATCTAGGAAAGCATTCGTACACTCATTGAATATGTCAATTTTCTAAGTTGACTTTAATAAATTGTTGTCATCCCAATCTTGTCTTAATCCTAATCTATTCAAAAAAAAGTGAAGAACCGTATGTCTTGGGGTGAGAATTCCATAGGGCAGTGTGACCCATTCTCAACTTAACATTAATCTCCTTTTTTTCACCCACGTACAAGCTTCTAGACTTCGTTCGTAACACTGTTGATTAAATTTTTATATTGGCTTCCTAGTTGTTCTGAAGGGTTTCGACGTGGATATTGACATTTAATGCTTCCACTTTTGTGAGGAATCAAACTCGTTTGTTGTAGAAATTGTCTTGTGCAGGAGCCGTTGCAATCAAGCTGTGACTTTTTTACATGTCTAAATTATGTCTAGAGGATCAAAACTGGTTGGATACAATCAAGTGTCATCTAACATATTTATTTCTTGTAGGAAAATCACTGACACATGATTTGGGCACATGACAGAGCTTTATTTATTTCAAATCTATATTTTGATTTAAAAAAAAAAAAAGACCTCTCTATTTATGGTGGCAATGGTGGTTATGTTATTTGCAATGTATTATTGCTTGGGGAGATAGTCTATACCTCTTCAATCATTCAAATCACTTGCTGATATTTTAATATTGCTGCATTTTTTAACATCCAAAATGTTTGGCCAAACATTAAAATCCTTTACTAATATATCCTCTGTCTATTATCCTTGATTCAGAGGAGTTCAAATTTTTTGGTTTTTAGATGTTGACTTTGCCTATGGCTTTATGATTTGAGGAGGCGTGGTATACAAGAAAGCTTTATCATGGACTGAAGTTATTATCAAATTTTTGAAGGAATCAACATAACATCTGCACCAAGAATCCCCAAAGGACAACTTTCTCTTTATTTGATTATTGATTCCTTATGAATGCATTCATTATGTTTGAAATTGTATTCATTATTATCATTGAAATATCATACTTCTTATCTATGAAAACTTTGTACTATTTGCAGGGAAGGTGAGCATAAAGAGGGTTGACATTGGGAGGGAGAATTGGAGTCAAGCAAAGACAAGGAAAGAGTGGAGTCAAAGAAATTAAACATCAGATTTTAAATTTACAAAAGGCATTTTTTAATGCTCATTATGATAAACTAGAGCTTCCATTTTATGCTTTAGTTTTCTATTTTAGATCAACTTAAAACCTTTTTGGATTCTAAAAAGAACACTTCCATTTTTATGACAAAAGGGATTAAAGTAAACTTTAGGACACAAACTTACTAAAGTTGGTTTTCGGATTTAAAAATTGAACAAGGCAATTTCTCACACTTCATTTGGTGCTTTAAAAAGAATCGAAATAACTGCTTTGTGGGATCTAAAAAGAACAAGTGCAACTTTGTTTTTTGTGAAAGCTTACTTAAACTAAAGGCATCGAAAAAGGATGTATGCACTTCTCTCGCGCTTTATAGTGATCTTGAGAATCAAAAGGACTTTTTCATGACTTTAGGGTGAGATAAAGCAATCACCTCCACACTTCGATTTGGGTTTAAAATTGAACAAGATCTTGTGCGAGTGTGAGTGGGGGCATTATCACGTATATTATCTCTCTTTGTTGCCATCAAAGATTGATCGAGTTACAGATTTTGTCTTTATTCGCTTTTGTTTATCCTAGAGGGCCTGCCTTGGGGAAAAAGTACTCACCCAAGGGAACGGCCCAACCGGTAACACTCTAAAGCTGAGTATTTCCAACCGGGATATAAATGTGGGTATTGGAGTAAATGCCCGTATCACGTGGTTGGCTCCGACGAGATGGATCCAAAAGGGGACTCTTGCCGTATGGGTCAATCTCAACGAACAGAAAGTCTGAAATAAAACCCTTGTTTGTAGTGGCCTATTAACCCATTCATTGATTTTATCAAAGTGGTGCATTGGAACTCAGTTTCCAAGAAGTTACTTGCCATGTCTGATCTTGGTTAAAATATAGAGTTTAAGACTTCATTCTTAACATACCTATTGTGCAATTTTTTTTCACACACACCCCGCTGGAAGCAGGGACCCTCTTTCGCTTCAGTTTTTGTGTTTTGGCCCTTTTCTTTTGTGGTTTTGTCTTACTTAGGCATGTGCTTTAACGTTTATTCTAAACGCCTAAGTGTTTCCCCAGGTTATTCTTTGAAAATCTTAAGTTCTGGATGATCTCGGGATTTTTCCCTGATTCGGGATTTTCCACCCTAGTCGGATTTTCCCAGATCTTGCTTGGACTCCGATTTTGTGCCGTGACTCAGGAATTTTAGGTCTTCGCGGATTTCCGCATGATCCAGATTTTCCTGGTTTTAGCCCTGCCATCGGTTTCCTGGGTTCCCTTCTCTGGCTGTCTTGTCTGTGGCATTAATGGCTTCGTACGTGCTTTGAAGGATAGATTATGCTTGATTTCTAAGATCTTTTGCGCCATTATGTCGGTGGTTTCCATCATTTGTGCTGAGAAGTGCTTTTCTACAATTGATTGACTTCATTTTGGGGAGTTTGGCTTTGACTTGATTAATTTGGTGGTGGTTTCTTGTGCATTCTTGCCGGTGTCGGTTGTGGGCTCTTGCTACTGCTGGGATCAATCCCCGCTCTGTAATGGTGTGTGCCTAATTGCTCTGCTTTGAATTGAATTGAATTATGAATGACATGTTGGTATTGTGAATCTTGTGGGATTTAAATTATGGTGTAGTTGCTTATTCCATGCTAGGGTTATTCATTATTGTACCCTTAGTCATCTCCCAGGTGATTTTTGAGTTCATGTATCCATCTGCGTCTTGATGCACTTTGCCCAAGAGTAATTCGTGAACCCTAGCAGTGACTTAATAGTTGGAACAACTAAGTTCTGAAATTGCCCGCGCACTTTGGCCTGGTGACGTTTGAAACCTAGGGCGGGGTCGTGTCTGGTTATCTCATTTTAAAACGGGCCTGGAATTCAAATAAAATTCATGAAGAGTCCATTCCTAGCTTGCCTTAGTTTAAACTTTTCAAAATTATTAGTTGGTTCGGTGTCTGGGTGAAATCGTGCCTTAGTGTCGCAGTCCGGGATGATCCATCCCTTCCAAAGCCTCTTCGCTATGACCTTTCGTCATCAGCGACCCCTTATGTCGATCACCCTATGCTTTACCAAGCGGCCCTCTTAGGTCTGTGCCTTCTCACCGTGACACTGTCATTCTTACACCGATTGAACCTTGTATGCCCATTAGTCGGTGAAACCTTTTGCTTTCGCCAGGACCTCACCCTGCGAAGAGAGCTCTCATCGATATGCTTGTTCGTGTTTTCCTTTGGCAAGACTACCCCTAGTCGCGAGGAGGTCTTGGCGGGATCCAATGGCTCTACCGATGTTCTTTTCCTTTTCGCCAAGACATCCGTCTTTCGGCGAGACCTCCCACCAAATAAAGTTTGCTTTCACCGAGCCCTAATCCTTCTTAAGTCACTGGGACATTTCTGTTCTCACACCGAAGTTCTTTCTGTCGGCAAGACAAACCTCGTCGCCAAGAGCTCATAGCGAGCTCCTTCCGTCTTGCTGATCTTCTGCATGCTTCGCTGAGACTTTCGCTTCCGGAAGGACCTTTCGCCAAACATGTCTTGCTCTGGGCGACTAATCTTCAGTCGACGAGGCATCCACCTTTCGCTGTGACTACCGTCGTTCACCAAGACATTGTGGCGAGATCTTTTCTCTTGGCGAGCCCTAATCTTTTGTTGGAATGGCTTCTTAATGTCGGCAAGAGGTTATGCTGATGGATCTTTTTCATTGGCGAGACATAACGCAGTCACTGGGAAAGACCTAAAAATCATAAAACGTCCTGAAGAAAACACAAAAACATCCAAATCAATGTCAAAATCCTAAAAATGGAGTCAAAGTCAGTGATGTCAGTCAGTCCATGTCATTGTCGAACTATGTTGTCTTTGCACATTTGCTACGTAGGCAAGGCCATTAGTCGATGAGTCCCCGAGACATTAGGTCAATCCTTTTAGGTTGGTCCACATAAAATCATGGCATTTGTCACAATCGTCACATCAGTCAAATAAGTTAGACATAGTCAAAATCAGACACAAGACAGTCATTTGAAACGTCAATGTCAAAATTGGTCAAAATTAGACAACACAGTCCAATCAATCATATAGTCAACATCCGTCAACTTGCCAAAACATATTACTCAAAACAATGTTAGTCTCGTCACTCTTTGGTCCTCTTCAAGATGTGTCCTTCTTGGAGTTAGACCTCGTCAAAATGTCCTTTGCCTTTTCAGGATGTGTCATTCCTGATAATAGGCCCTATCAAATCGTCAACACCGTCAAATTGGCAAAGCTCTTAAATTGTCAAAACTGTCAAACCGACAAGAATTCAATCTTTGGCAAACAAAATAAAATGGTTGTTAATCTTTCTGGTCTATCTTGTCTTATCTTTTGACTATCTTGGCTATTTTGTCTTATATTTTAATTGTCTTGTCTTTTGGTCATGTTACTAGCTACCTCGAGGATGTCCCATGAAGGATTTAGAGGTGCAATGACGTCTCTTGACCTATTTTATTTTCTTTGACTGCTGTCTGTGGATTGTCTTGACAAAAAAGACCGAGGCAACATGACCCTTAGTATGAGTTACGGCATTCCTTGTCTGTGACTATCTGTTTTTCAAGTGGATGACCTTGCACACCTTGGTCTACGTCATATCATGGTGTTTGTTGTCCATTTGTGTCATTTTACCGCTCAATGATGATTAAGAGCAATAAATATTAAGGTCCTATGGCAATGTTTTGAAGGATTTGGTCTAGGAATTAACATGCATCTTCTTTAGTCTTGTCATCTTCTCTCACCCATCTCATATAGGCATTGCATTCATGTCTTTTGCACTAAAATTTCTTCGTCTCTTCATATTCTAGTCTCCTAACCAATTTCGAGAGCACACCCATGTTCTTCGAACCCGTCTGTCCTCTCGAGGGGGCATACCGCAACCCTCCTTGTCATTCTTTCTCATCTTATTTTGCACTGGGGCATATTTTTTTACTTATTTTCTTTGACACAACATGACAAATGACATTATGACAAAGAGGGGCAAAATGTAGACACCTAAAAATGACCTAGGCCTGCAAGCTTCATTTTTACCACTTTTGTCCTAGCATAATTGTGACATTTAATTATGTCCTTGGTCCACATTCGACTATTGATTAAATAATTCATAATTATTTAATTAATTCATGTCCTTTTATTCTTCATGATTATTAAATAAATAAATTATATTTATTTATTAAATACGTCATTAATTGTCTAAGTCTTCCCTTAATTAAATAAATTTCTTAATTTATTTAATTACCCTTTGTCATATATTTCTTCCTGATTATTAAATAAATAAGTTTTATTTATTTATTTAATATGTCACTAATTGTCTTAATTAAATAAATTGATTAATTTATTTAACTAATTAATCTTATCTTCTAAATTAAATAATTAAATTTAATTATTTAATTGTCAATTTAATATTCCTCTCATTTTAAATAAATCAATTATTTAAAATGTCATCCCAATCTTAACTTCAGTCGATTTGGATAAATAATCTGAAAAAGATTATTTATTATCTCATAAAATCAATAATTTGAATTATTTTAATTCAAATTAGCAGTTAATCTTCTAAAAATCAAGCAATCGAGCAGATTCTTGATTTTCCAAATCTTATCTTCAGTCCAAATCTTATCTCTTTGATTTTTTGAATCTGGCAAATCGGGCAATCTTATCTTCTTGATTTTTCGAAAATCTTTATTTTCTAATTAATTTGTCTCATTTATTCTCCACCATCGATCCGATTTTATTTTGACCGTTCGATTAAGGATTTTTCCCTAACCCTAATTAGGGATTCTTAG
Source organism: Sequoia sempervirens (assembly GCA_007258455.2). Classification (NCBI taxonomy): domain Eukaryota; kingdom Viridiplantae; phylum Streptophyta; class Pinopsida; order Cupressales; family Cupressaceae; genus Sequoia; species Sequoia sempervirens. The sequence continues at coordinate 1,074,690,586 of VDFB02281492.1, read as the reverse complement.
GTGTAATCTGGATCGTTCATTTCATTAATTTATCTTGTCCGTCCATTTGAAATGACATTTTCTATAAAATGCCATCTTCTTCTCACTTTTCGATGACACACACACATGCTGACATTTTGCATAGTTATTATAGGCATTCATTTACACATTTATTGTCATATGTAATTTTAGTATTTAATATTGGCATTTGTTTTAGACATAGGCATTTAGACATATCAAATCCTTCAAGACTTGTTGTAGGACTTAGGCATTTCCAGATTGCTCGAACGACAAATCTGAGGGCCACATTATCCAACAAGCAAGAAGGTGCTACAAAAATGAATCATGGAGACTTCGGCGATCAGGTATAATCATTCCTTCATGTATTTCCATTGTGTTTTGTAGCTACTTTGGGTTTTTATTATTTGGCTTTCAATTTAATTGATCTAATCTAAATACCTAGAAATTACCCTCAGTTACATTGGTGAACCCGACATATTTGGACAAATAAAAAACCATTTTTGGAGTTGGTTTCTTCTTGTTGCAGGGCTTGTTTGGTTTTTGTTGCAGGTTTGGCATCATTGTGGACAAAGCCGAAGATTCGACCATAACTTTCAAACGGCTGCGTATTTGCTCACAAATTTTTTTTTGTAGCTTGGGGACAACATCACTCACTTTTATTCCAAAAATCAACTTTCTAGATCTGTATTTCATTTTTTATAATTATTTTTCTGTTTTTAATAAAAAAATAATTTCGGGAGAAAATAATCAAAATTTTCAGATATGTTTACATTTCTGTAAAGCTCTTTGAATTTGAATAGGGGTCTACTCTTTAGTTTTTAAATTTGGATGTGCAATTATTAGTCAAAAAATAGATTTTTGGAAATTGGGGTTTAACAAAGATTGGCTTATATCTCTCCCACGGTTGTAGATATGATCACAATTTTTTTTTTGCAGATTTTGGATGACATCAGACGACTCCAATAAAAAAATCAGAATTTTTTGAGCTGTTTTGTATTTTTTATAATTTTTTTATGATTTTTCATAAAAAATTAATTTCAGGTGCAAAACAGAAAATTTTTCTGATTTATTTAATTTTTTGGAAACCTCTTGAGATTTTAGATAGGCTTTATTCTCTGTATTTTTCATTTTACTGTCAAAAAAATTTCTAAAAATCAGATTTGTTGTGACTAGCTAGCTCTCTAATAGTTGTGACTAATCTTCGCTTGTAGCGTGTGGCGATCCCTATTCGTGTGTCGAAGACCATTGCATAAGGAACTACTAATATTTTGTTTGCAGGTTCGAATGTCGAAGACAAGATAAACAAACATTGTGCTTGTTTTTCTTTCATAGATTAGCAAACATTTAATTTTGGTGCATATAAAAAGAACACATGTCTTCTTTGATTGATTGTGCTTGCAAGATGGTAGGTGAGTATGCTCTCACTTGGTGAAAACCTCGTGATCAAAAAATCAGACCCATATTTATTTGTTAATTACCCTTCACGATTTGGTATATCGGAGTATCCTCTCCCCTTGCGCATTCATGTGATCTTGGGTGTAAGAGAAACGGTTACTAACTCTAGAACTTGGGCCTATTCTGGTGGGAAAAACTACTCACCCCAGGACGACTCAGACTGGTAGCACCCTGACACCAAGGGACTTCTAGCCAATATATAAAAGTGGGTTCTTGGGGAAAGCCCAAGAATCACGAGTGTGGTTCCGACGAGATGGATCCGAAAGGGGACTCTCGCCGCATGGATCATGCCCCACAAACGGAATGCCCGAATTAAAAACCTCTTGTCTTAGTGTCCAACCGTTCTTTGGTTGTTGCTTGGTATAGTGTAGGGTACAATATCATGCTCGAAGACACTCACTACTGATCCCCTTGAGTAGAGATAGCAGTTCTTGGGAAGTCACTACCCAAGAATTCAAATTTGGTGTGCTCGAATGACGTTAATGAGCCGTGGAGGGGAGCCAATGCCACCAAAATTCTAAGCTATCCGCTCTCGAGAAGGAAAGGTGTTTATCACCAATCTGGGGTATATCGGTGGGCTATACCAAGTATACAAACCCTTGGCCTTTTGGCCTTTTAGGATTGTACTTGTCTCATGTGTGCTTGCTTACAGTCAAAATATCGTGCTTGCAAGTGTTTTATGGATACTGAAACAAACCAAACAACGGTCAAACATTTAGAAACAACCAAGTCAAACATTGGACCTTTTCTGATCCATTTCACAACATGAACATGCAATCTTCCATGAACATGCCATCTTCATCACAATTTTTTTTTTAGCCATTCATACAAAGAGACCAAAATGGACGAGTATATTTCAAAGACATAGAAGCTACAGCGCAAAATCCTAATATATTATCCTTTGTAAAAAAATTAGTCTTACGTGACCCTCAAAGGTATCTATCCATGCTTTTGGACGAAGGGGCTAAGTTACCACAAGGCTTTGACATAAATACTTTGCCACCATCTGTCTACCCTCACAATCAACAGTCACTTGACACAAATCCTGCCATTAATTCACAACAAACGTCCACTTATCACCCTTATCCTAACCTTGACAAGGGAAGCCAACTGTCCAATAGTCCATTCCAAACCTCCATGTCATATTCTAATCCTTCACCTATTAATTCCATCCAAGTCTGCATCCCTTATCAATCATCTACCAACTCATGTCAAGTCCCCACATCATACCATTTTGATCCGGTCCAAGTCTCCATGTCCTCTTTCAATCAACCTTACACCAATCCAGTTGAAGTCTCCATGTCATATCCTTGTCCTTCAATAGTTAATCCAGTCCAAGACTCCATGACATATCCAGTCCAAGACTCCATGTCCTATCTTTGTCCCTCACATGCTAGTCTAGTCCAAGTCCCCATGTCCTATCCTAGTCCTTCATATACTAGTCCAGTCCAAGTTCCCACGTCCTATCCTAGTCCTTTGGTCATTAATCCTTTTCAAGTCACCCCATCACAAGCCACATCTAGTCATGAAAATTCTATCATAGTCCAAAGTCAAATCCCATTTAATAAACTTGAGGATACATGTCAAAATGAAAGCCCAAAGCATGACATTATAACATCACCCTCATGTCAAGAACAAGGTAGTCCATCCCATGACCCTATTTTCGACAACCCCATCTTTGACCAAGACCCTACCATTGACCAAGAAATCCAAATCCATGATAACCCCATCTTGGACCAAGACCCTACCATTGACCAAGAAGTCCAAGACGATCCACTCCTCAACCTTTATGCCATTCATGATCAAACACTTGCTGACTCTATAAAGGCCTTGACTATTGACACTTCCCAAAATGAGACACTTGCCTCCATTACACACATAGATGATATTCCTCAAGCACAAGAGTATTCCAATATGGACATATTTGAAAATGATCAAGCTATAGCTGAATTTACTGGACTCTATGACACTGACCATAATGACGGCTTCGACATTTCTTTGGAAGCACCAACAGAATCATATGAACTTGACATGTCACAAGATCAGACCACAGATATCAGTCAAGAATATGTCCAACATGACAATGAAGCTAAGACACGTTATCAACTAGGGTCATCTATCTATGTCAGAGTAGGCTTTCTTGCAGACGAAAATATTACAAGTGACAGTATCCACATACTTAATGATGGGTTAGCATCTTGCTTTCAAAACAACAAATACCCCATCGCAAACAAAATATTTCAAAGAATGCAATATCAAGGAAAAGGACTAGGCATACACGAGCAAGGCATTCTAGAACCAATACAACTTCAGGCAAATTACATACATCAAGGTCTAGGCTATTCCTCAGACAACAAATCAAACGATGCCAGTGGTACCTCCTCGATACTGGGGGCAACCTTGTCAGATACAAACGTCAAAATGGAGTCCATGAGAAATCCTTGTCATAAGATTGCTACCAACACCCCATCCACCCACACTATAAACCATCATTCCATCATAAATAAACCTTCCCTTTGGGACCAACAAAAACAAAAGTCTTACAAGTCAAAAGATCAAAATCAAATGTCAAAGACCATTGAGTCAAACAAAAGGACAAGTGGACAAATGAAATTAAAATGGATCCCAAAGAAAGATGGATCAAACAAAGACATCAAGTCAATACAAAAGTCAATCACAATGTGGAGCCACAAGACAAGAGGACTCCCACATATAACACATGTCCACCTCCTTCAAAATGGTCATCAATCAAGGCATATAAAAGTGTTGGTTCCAAACACCATCCCTCCAAAATCCGTCATACACCATCCCAAGTTTGGAAAATAAAAAGTAATTCATCCAAACATCCAAACAACCTTTCCATGTCTACCATCAGTTGTCATAATCCTACACCTTGCCTAAAGTCCAAAAATCCCATGTCACAAATCCGTCACATCATGGCAGCAACTCTTTACCACAAGGACTCTCATGGCACTCTATTGCGATGTGCGTATTTTGATAAGGCCAACTCTAGTATCAGAAAGGATCATAATGACATCGATCAGTTGTATACAAGTGCTACGATCCTGACAAGACAACTCCTTCAGCAAGGTCATTATTGGCATATCATGGCACCAGTCTCTACATCGGCACCGTCAGTGGATTCAGAACAGTCAGTGGTTATCTAAAGCATCTAGGCTATCCACAAAATCAGAAATACAAAAAAAAATCAAAAATCAAAAAATCGTCACCCTGATGAAAACCTGGCAAACAGGTGTCTTGGTGACACCAAAAAAATCAAAAATTCAAAAAAATAAGTACCATGATGAAAACTTGGCAAACAGGCGTCATGTGTAAAATAAATCGTCTATGTGGACTCTTACACTTGGGGGCAAGTTGTCTCATTTCCCATGTCTTCCTCGTGACATTGACATCCATCTAAGCCCTATCATTTCCGTCCATTTGCCCACCTACCTTGGTCTTGACATAAAACGAGCACACATAAATCATGCTTTGGGAAAACTCTTGACATGTCTATCCTTCGGTCATACACGATTCATGAAACATCATGTCATTGACTGTCATAGTCTTATTGTCCTTATATGACATAGTCCTTGAAAACCATATGACATTCCCTTAGTCTCATGTCTCCTGTCCTTTACCAAGGCCACCTTTTATCCTTTTATGCTTGTCACCTATCTTGGCTTTCCCTTGTCAAACAGTCTAAGGAAACTCCATCATCCCATCTAGCCCTAACCAAGTCATTCCAAATGCAACGAGTCCAATTCATACAAGCACATTATCCAAAATTTTACTTGACTGTGTTCCTGGCCTGGCTGTAGACCTCGATACTTTCGTCACATTATCGTCGTTGTCCTCACGTTATTTCGGGATGCGTCCTTCCCACGTCAAACAACGTTGTCATCACCTGTCAATTGGTATTCATCTTGACTAGGGGCACAATCATGTTTGTCCTTGGATTCTCATGTGTAGACATCAGTCATATGCATTTGTCACAATCCTCTTAAACGTCAAAATCCAAAAAAATCATAAAATGACAAAAAGACAAAAACATCATAAAATGTCCTGAAGAAAGACCAAAAACATCATAAAATGTCTTGAAAAAAGACAAAAAAATCATAAAATGCCCTAAAGAAAGACCAAAAACATCATAAAATGTCCTGAAAAAAGATTAAAAAAATCATAAAATGTCTTGAAGAAAGACCAAAAACATCATAAAATGTCCTGAAGAAAGACCTAAAAATCATAAAACGTCCTGAAGAAAACACAAAAACATCCAAATCAATGTCAAAATCCTAAAAATGGAGTCAAAGTCAGTGATGTCAGTCAGTCCATGTCATTGTCGAACTACGTTATCTCTGCGCATTTGCTACGTAGGCAAGGCCATCAGTCGATGAGTCCCCGAGACATTAGGTCAATCCTTTTAGGTTGGTCCACATAAAATCATGGCATTTGTCACAATCGTCACATCAGTCAAATAAGTCAGACATAGTCAAAATCAGACACAAGACAGTCATTTGAAACGTCAATGTCAAAATTGGTCAAAATTAGACAACACAGTCCAATCAATCATATAGTCAACATCTGTCAACTTGCCAAAACATATTACTCAAAACAATGTCAGTCTCGTCACTCTTTGGTCCTCTTCAAGATGTGTCCTTCTTGGAGTTAGACCTCATCAAAATGTCCTTTGCCTTTTCAGGATGTGTCATTCCTGATAATAGGCCCTATCAAATCGTCAACACCGTCAAATTGGCAAAGCTCTTAAATTGTCAAAACTGTCAAACCGACAAGAATTCAATCTTTGGCAAACAAACATTGGAAAACAAAATAAAATGGTTGTTAATCTTTCTGGTCTATCTTGTCTTATCCTTTGACTATCTTGGCTATTTTGTCTTATATTTTAATTGTCTTGTCTTTTGGTCATGTTACTAGCTACCTCGAGGATGTCCCATGAAGGATTTAGAGGTGCAATGACATCTCCTGACCTATTTTATTTTCTTTGACTGCTGTCTGTGGATTGTCTTGACAAAAAAGACTAGGGCAACATGACCCTTAGTATGAGTTACGACATTCCTTGTCTGTGACTATCTGTTTTTCAAGTGGATGACCTTGCACACCTTAGTCTACGTCATATCATGGTGTTTGTTGTCCATTTGTGTCATTTTACCACCCAATGATGATTAAGAGCAATAAATATTAAGATCCTATGGCAATGTTTTGAAGGATTTGGTCTAGGAATTAACATGCATCTTCTTTAGTCTTGTCATCTTCTCTCACCCATCTCATATAGGCATTGCATTCATGTCTTTTGCACTAAAATTTCTTCGTCTCTTCATATTCTAGTCTCCTAATCAATTTCGAGAGCACACCCATGTTCTTCCCTTAATTAAATAAATTTCTTAATTTATTTAATTACCCTTTGTCATATATTTCTTCCTGATTATTAAATAAATAAGTTTTATTTATTTATTTAATATGTCACTAATTGTCTTAATTAAATAAATTGATTAATTTATTTAATTAATTAATCTTATCTTCTAAATTCAATAATTAAATTTAATTATTTAATTGTCAATTTAATATTCCTCTCATTTTAAATAAATCAATTATTTAAAATGTCATCCCAATCTTAATTGTCAGTCGATTTGGATAAATAATTTGAAAAAGATTATTTATTATCTCATAAAATCAATAATTTGAATTATTTTAATTCAAATTAGCAGTTAATCTTCTAAAAATCAAGCAATCGGGCAGATTCTTGATTTTCCAAATCTTATCTTCAGTCCAAATCTTATCTCTTTGATTTTTTGAATCTGGCAAATCGGGTAATCTTATCTTCTTGATTTTTCAAAAATCTTTATTTTCTAATTAATTTGTCTCATTTATTCTCCACCATCGATCCAATTTTATTTTAACCGTTCGATTAAGGATTTTGCCCTAACCCTAATTAGGGATTCTTAGGTGTAATATGGATCGTTAATTTCATTAATTTATCTTGTCTGTCCATTCGAAATGACATATTCTATAAAATGCCATCTTCTTCTCACTTTTCGATGACACACACACATGCTGACATTTTGCATAGTTATTATAGGCATTTACTCTCACACTTAGTTTTTCATATGCAATTTCATTATTTATTATTATAGTCATTTAATCAAGTCATGGCATTGTTTTAGACATAGACATTGTCAATCATAGGCTTTAGACATAGGCATTTATATTTTGAGTAAATCCTTCAAAACTTGCTTTAGTCTTGTCACTTGTCATAGTTGCTCATACACGAATCTGAGGGCATCTTTATTTACTGCAAGCTAGGAGGTGTAACGAAGGTGAACCATGGAAGATGGAGAATTCAGGTGATATAATTCCCTTTTATTTTCATTGTATTCCTTTGTGCTTCATTATGTTCAATGGATTTTGATGTTATTGATCTAACCATCTAACAATCTAAATTTCCTTGATTACACCTTGATTTTCTGAAGACTCCTATCCGACTCGTTTTTCATGGAAATCCGTTTCTCACGGATTTCCCGAAGTTTGGTGAAATGTAAAGGAGCATGAGATAATTGAATCTATTTATAATTGGTGATGCATTTGATGATTATTTCATGTCATATTTGAATCTATCAGGTGATTTATTGATTAAAAATAATCAAGTCGATGATTAAGTAGGTGTTTCTTGGTTTTTTTGTTGGAATATGACCGGTCTGGAATTTCCCGAAATTCCTCTCTGGCTCAGATTTCGCGGACGGTCTTGAAACCCGAAACTTGTTGTGATCGTTTTATATGGATTTTAATGACACCTAGACTTTGGGAGATGCATTCTAATGGTGTTTTGATAAAGTAACCTTGCTTTCCTGTAGTGTTTACTATGTTTTCATGTTGAGTGGAGGCTGAATCAAGCAAAGCAGTAGTTGGCTCCTCATTGTCTAATGCAGAGAGGATCAAGCTAGACATTAAGAGCAAGGTCCTTGAGAGTAAGATCACTTATGTCTGGTCAGAAGTCACTGATACAAACGTTGGCCTTGGGGACTATGAAGAATTTAAAGCAAGGATGGTGGTTGAGGACCCTCCTTTGGTGACCAGAAGAATGAAAGAGTCAGGCTTGTCCCACGTGGCTGGTTTCCCTTCTATAGTGCAATGCTATGAGCTGGTCCTTGAGTGCGCAAGGCACTATGACCAGGGTACGCAGAGGATTATTGGGCCCCAAGGGAGAATTATTGCAAATCTTAACCTGGTCGCCATTGCCCAGACCTTTGATATGCTAGACAGATCTCATGTGGTGGGATTCTTCATTGAGGCAGCTTAGGACTTCTACGATGACCAGACCGTCAAGTCACAACAATTCATCAATTCTTGGTTGGAGAAGCCCAAGTCACACTACTCCAAACTGCCCAAGCAGTTGTTTAGAGAAAAATTCAAGAAAGGAATACTATGATGCCATCACATTTCTTAGCAAGGTGGTCGGATTGAAGAGTGCTAGTACATTTGAGAATTGGATGTGCCATGCAATTGTAAGGATGGAGCAAGAGAAAATAAAGTACCATTGGGCAGGGATCATTAGCGAAGTAATTCACAAGCAATTATTCAATGTGTTGCAGACAAAGACCTTCACAATGACATCCTATTTGGTTTATGCACTTGTTAGGTTCCACCCCTACAGAGGATTAGATACAAGGGGCACCTTTGGGCAAGATATTATCTATGAGGTTTTCCCTCAGTTGCATTGGAAAGGTTCGAATTATAGGAGAGCAAATGATGCATTTACCATGCATATCACTAGAATGCTTCAGGAAGCAAAGGATGTCAGAATTTCAGATCAAGCCAAGGAACTTATCAAGAAATATGGAGCTTGGTTTATTCAATTTCCAACCTTCTCCTACATTCGGATTGATGGCTGCCAAAGAGCTCCATAAAGACTTCCAAGGTATCCCACTGACCACATCATATTGTTGGAAGTAACCAAGCAGATTTGTGATTTTGATGCCATTGTCAAGAAGGACAAGCATAGAACTGGATTTGGTGGAGATTTTCCACTAAGGATTGGCACTGGAGAGGTATGTCCTTCCATTCGTTCTGCCCAAGCTTCAGAGGAAGAAATGAGTACTCTTGGCCTGTCTCTCCATTCCAGGAGATCCAGATTTGACATCACAGGAGAGGCTCAAAAGAAGGCCAGTAGAGAATATAGCCACAAAGTAAATTTGGAGGACTACTAGGCTAGCTGTAGTGATGAGTACTAGGTTAGAAAGAGGAACTTCTCCTGGCTTCCAATTGAGTTAGTTCGATTATATAATGTAAGAGCAGTTCCTGACCAATTGGAGGATGATGAAAACTTGATCCAGGATCATGCCTACGAGGCCATAAAGGACAAACCAATTGGTGATGTAGATTAGTTGGAGGAGGAACAGACAGAGTTAAAACAACTCATGGATCATGTTCTCAAGTTTACCAAGATGTGGCTCAAGCACACTTTGTGGGAGTTGGAGAATAAAGGAGTGAAGTGCACTTATGACCTAATGGGAGATTTGGATCCCCATTCTACTTCTGAAGAATCTGTCGAACAGGACCCTAAGGGAAAGGGTAAGTTGGACTCTCCTCTCAAAGTCAAGATTAAAGGTTTCCAAGAAACAGAGGTCCAAGGGACAGAAAAACAAAGAAAGCCAAAAGCCAAGAAGAGGACGAGGACTAAGAAATCCGAGCAGAGTCCTAAGACTGATGCTCCTGTACCCATAAGGAAAAGAATTGTGAAATTGTCAGAGAAAGCTAGCTCCAAGGTTAGGGAAAGGGTTTCCCCACCGGTAATAGATGTTGAAAGCTCAGAGGAGAAGGCCAAAGTGTATGCAAGGAAGCCTAGGAATCCTTCTCCTAGGGACAGTGTGCCTAGGGTAGGTTCCCCTCTGGTTGTCTCCCATGAGGTGTACCTTGGCGATGCTCCTTCCACTCATGAAATTCAAAGTGAACCAGGTGAGGAAGAAAATGTTGAGGATCATCTGGATATTGAAGGTGAGGAATTCCATGCCAGTGATCTCCACAGTGTAGAGGCTGAGATTGAAGAGATAATGCAATCCCTTATGGTTGCACATACAGATTCTCCTATTAGAACTGAGGAAGTTCGATCTCCTCCAAGAGAAGAAGAGGTAGTGAAGGACCCATCACCTGAGCAGGAGGAGGAGCATGTTGGAGAGGCAGAAAGCAAGGTAGATGAGACTCCTGAGGAACAAAATTTGAATGAGGAGGTACCTAAAGGTCAACAAGATGAATAGAAACAGGCTGAGGCACAATTGGAATATGTTTTCCCTGAATGGCTTGACAAGGAAATAAAAAGAAAATAGGTGGTTGTGGAGGATAGTCCACCAAATTGGGATGCACTGCTAGCCAAAATTGGAAAGGATAAAGGTAAGAAAAAGGCTAGGGTTATCTCAAGAATTGAAAGAGATGAGGCACATAACAAGGTTGTTCATGTTGCTACCCCTGTTCCAGGAAAAAACAGAGATGATGTGGCTGGAAATGATTATAATATACAGACTTTTAATCTTGGGCCTACATCAGTTGAGTAGGACATTGAAGATTATGAGGGCTCCAGTGCAATTCTTGTGGATAGGTTGAGAAGGGAAGTAAAAACCAAGCAGGAGCTAAAGAGAGAAAATGAGAATCTCAAGAAATTCTTTGAGGAGTTAATGAAGCCATTACAGTCAATCAATCCCTCTTCCTCTACCACTAATCCTGTGCCTCAGGAGACCATAACTGAGCTTGAAAAGATGAAAGCTTCCACCCTTGCCACTGTGAATTGGTTAAAAGGTGTGCAAATCAAGGGTGATGAAGCTATCAAGGAGATTTTATCAACTAGGAAGGATGTTGCTATGACAACTGAATGGTTGAAATAGGTAATGGCACAGGATAAAGAGGACACCGACCTCCTCCTACAGAAAACCAAAATTCTATTAGACTACACCCAAGACTGATTGGTGAGCGACGGGATTCTTCCTTCTTCTAGGGCTGCTGAGCCATTGGAATGGTTTGAAACACCGCAAATCAGGCAGAAGGTGTTGAGGAAAATTTACAAATAGAGAAAGCACATTGATGACACCCTAGCTGGTGTCTATGATGGCTCCATTGCCTTTTTTGAGATCCTGACGGGTAGAAGGAAGATCGCGCCCAAGTACTTGATCCTGGAATAGTTGAGAGAATGGTGGCATGATGTGTATGCACCACTTGATGATGGTTCTGTTTCCAAGCACCAACTGGATGATGTGACCACCTACCTCGCAGTTATGGATAAGCATGTGACATACAAGGTGGAGTTGGATAAGTCGGTCAAACACTCAAGGGAGGAGATTGTGTCCATTGAGAGGCGACTTAGGGTTCTGCCAGTACCGCCTGTAGCCGACCTAGATGGAGCGTTCTTGAAGCTATAGGAAGAGTCAGATCGGCGCGAGGATAATAGGGAAAGGAGCTGATGATGGGCTGTGGCGCGATTTGTGCTTCCACATTATCTTCCCACACATCGTCCGAGCTGCATCATAGATCCTGAGCCGACCTCGATGGGGCGTGAATTTAATACCGGTTTGACCCATTTCGACGACCCTCTTGGCCGAGTGGTTGCATAGAGTTATTGCTGTGAAACCTTTGCCTTGCTGACGGATTTCTCAGGAGTCTCTATATATTGGGCATTTGTGCCTCTTTGTAAAGGGTTAGAAGATTAGATAGTTAGAAGCTAGAGAAAGAATAATTAGAAGTTAGCCAGTTAGAGGTAGAGTAAGTTAGCAAATAGTCATACTCAAGCAAATATTGTAACAGAAAACTAGAATTGTTGCTACAGTGGATGATTCAAATATAAGTAATGTCATTGTGATTTGTTGCCATACTGGTATTCTCTTCTCTTGCATGGTTCTTTTTTTCTCATCTTTAAAATTGCTTTGAGAAGGTTAGCCATTAGATTAAATTTGATTCAATAATGTTGGTAGTTTTATACTCAAATGCTGTAGCAATCCTTCAGTCCATACTTTTCACAACCAACTGATTGTTAGTTGCTTTGCAAAGTTAGCCTGGACTTTATATTCCTTGTGCTTAGTTCAATCGTGAATTTCGTTCATTTGAACTGCAATAGGGTTATCTGAATGTATGTTCATGGTTTGAAAATATTAAGACCCTTAGAAGATTGCACTGTTTCTACAAGATTGCAGATTTATCTGGGTCAATCGGAAATTAGTTTTGAGGGATTGGTCAATTCTGAGTGTTGGTTACTTTCATTGTTAATCTTAGGAATAATATTAGATTTAGAAATCTATTTAAAACCATCACTCTTTCGTTATTTCTTTGATTATTGGGTTAAAGTTAGGATTGAAGTGTCACCAGTTTGTTAAATCTAACAAAATCAATTCAATAGCTTGCTTGTAGTAAGGGCCCATTGTGATTACCAGCAATTTCACATTTATCACTAAGTTGTTTATGCATTGTCAAGACTTGACATGAAGATCTTGGGGTTATCTCTTGCGGCTTGCTGATAGAGATTTACCTTTTAAGAGAGATAGGATATTGCATCTTGTCTGTGTTGTTGTTGTTATTGTTGTGCAGAAATAGCGATCAATAGTGTTGGCGCTAGAAGGAGGGCCTGAATCAGCAAGCTGGATCAATTTTTGAACGCCATCTCTCCTGAGAGATTTAGAAGAAGAACAAGATCTGCTCCAGGAGAGGAAGAATTTCAAGAGCTACCAGACCCTACTAGGTCAAGAAGGACCAACAGAAGGGGAGAATCATCATCTTCCCATCCCCCCCTCATTTCCACCATCCCCATCTTTATCTAACTCATCTGAGTCTGAGGCCATTCCTAGTCCACAACCTCAGCCAGTCATAAATCAGCCATTTCCACCCCCACCTCCACCAAAGGCTTTTCTAGCAACCAACCCGTCTCCATTGAGCTTTGCTGTCTACAATGTTATGCCAAAAAATCCTGAACACTTCTGTTCAAAGTTCCATATCAATGATCTCAATAGAACCGTTGAAGAGCACATTAGAATCTTTCAGACTGGCCTTAAAGATAGAGGAATAAACCCTGAGGATGTAGCATGTAGGTTATTTCCTTATTCTCTAGGGGAAGATGCATTTTATTGGTATAACCACTTACCTGTCGGGTCTATCCAACATTGGATTGAGTTAGAAGCTACTTTTTTGCAAAAAAATTGAATACCCATTAGTTCCAATTAGCTCTACCATCAGTTCACTAATGTGAAAAGAGAGATCAATGAGCCTATAGGATCTTTCAACAATAGGTTTCATCATGCTTATACCACATTACAGGCCCCTTATGTTGTTGATGAACCTACTGCCTTAGAATTCTATTATGAAGGACTTGATAGTCTAACATCCACCTTTATGAAATGGAGTAATAACCCCCCTGAGAGTCTACTGGATGCATATGCAAAGGCTGTTAAAGTTAGCACAAATCTAAGACAACATCTGTCTGGGCCTTTACCCTCATTAGGACTCATTACTCACCTTGGACAAGTTCTAGCTCTCAACCGGGCTTTTGCTAACCATACTCCAATCATAAATCTTGTGCCTCAGTTGCCTCTGGTCCCTTACCCAAGACCTCCTGCAGGACTAGTCTCATCCACAAATAGTTATCCTTAGCAAATGGTGAATCAACCTCTACATATCCAGCCTCAGGCTAGTTATCCATCATACCTACAAAATTCTGAAGTCTTGAACTAGTCACTAAATCCCAACGCTCAAAATAATGTGAGTCAGCCTCCACACCATAATCCTGACAAGGAGAGACTAGATGAGTTGTCTGAACAAATAAAGAAGCTGAATATGGAGGTGATCTACCTGAGGAATCAGAATAGTCAGCTACAGGCTGCTCAGAGAAACATGCAATCCAATCAAAGCAGAGAAAATCCACAAGGACAACACTTTGATAGGGGGCAACGTCAAGATAGAGGATATAACAATGATAGAGGATACACCAATGACAGAGGATACAACCAGGATAGAGGTTACAATAATGACAGGGGATATAATAATGAAAGAAGATAGAATTATGATAAGGGACAGTCATCAGGTCAAAACTTTGATAGAGGTCAAGGTGGTGGACAAGGTTTTGAAAGAAGACAACAGTCAGGACATAATAGAACCTAGAACACAGGGCCCAATAATGGAGGAGTCCCCACCCCACTGGATCAACTAGCTAGCCAACCTGTTAATCAGTCTACTAGTCAACCAATTAATTAAGAGAAGCCTCCTAGTGGTGTATATCTAGCCGAGGCTACTTTGTCAGGGTGGTGTAGACTCTACAAGACTAGTCAGCATTCTGAGCTAGACTGTCAAGAGTTCCAAACAACAGCTTCAATCTTTCAGTATGAAGTAGAAAATAATGTAAGCTATCAAGAGATAGTGCCTTCTATTCCTTATGACTCACCGATGTTGGTATTAAACCATGCTCCTTTTCCGCAAAGTGAGGATAATGTGCCTAAAAAAGAATCTGACCAGTTGAAGGATGAGGCAGATCAGGTATGCAATGGAGACGAAATGACACAACTATTTGTTGAGGTTCCAGTGAATGACAATGGCCTTAGAGATGAAGACGAAGCTTACATTGAAGAAGTGCAGACCTTCCAAAGACCTGTCAAGAGGTATGACTTGAGAGAATTTCCCCATAGGCGCCCACAGACTGGAGGCCCCTTCACTACTTCCTTCCCACCAAATAATTTCAACACTCCTCTAGACCCTAATGCTAGCAATAATCCATCATTGCCTCAGGTGTGTAAGCAATACTTGTCTCAAGGAGGGCAGGTTGATGTGCCAAAAGGAAGAAATGTTGATGCGAGTAAAGAGAAAATGGTGGAATACCTGAGAGAGACCCCCTCTGATTTAAATGAAGAGCAGTTGGCTCTGTATGTTGCTGAAGAACTCTGAAAGCTAAAGGTAAACCTATCTGCATTTGAGTTATTAAGAGTTCCATCTATTAGAAATGCAGTCTTAGGTTCTTATGTTGCAAATTCCATGACACAAGATAGACCAGTTAGCAAGAATGCCCATAAAGTATCTAGTTCTTAGCCAATAGGAAGACAAAATCAATCTCATGATCAAGTCCATATGCCCCCTAAAGACACTAGGAAGGAAAGGGACAAATCTCAAGTTGTTCAAGTAGACACTCCCTTAACTCTATTTCAAGGGAAAATGGATACTCCTTCATTCCTAATTTCTGTCTGCATATTTGGTAAAAATCTGCACAATTGTCTCCTAGATTCGGGTGCTTCAACCAATGTTATGCCCCTTGGTGTCTATAGAGCTATGGAAATTACTCTTGCTGATTCATAGTAAAAGGTCACCTAGTTGGATAGGACTGAAGTCAATGTGGTAGGAGAGTTAAATATGATCCAGATGCAGGTTGCTTCTGACCCTAGGATTCAACAAGTTATCAATATACAGGTAGCTGACATACCTAATGCTTATGGCCTAATCTTGGGAAGGGACTTTACCAGGCCCTTGAATGGATACGTCTCGACTGATCATTCCCATATGTGGCTTCCTTAGAAAGGAGTGCCAAATCATATCAGAATTGAAAGAGAACCCAGGATGAAATACATGATCACAGAATATCAAAAGACCTCAACATAAATTCTGGTGTCAGAAGTAAGCCTAGGTAATTATATGCTTGCGGCTCCTCTTGAAGAACCAAATATGGAGGAGGTCCTCATGTTCCACACAATGCCTATTGACCTTACGACAGGGCCTGGTGATGTTGAAACCCTAGTGGAACTAGTCGAAGACAATGGTGAACCAGCCGAAAGTGATGACAGTCCAAAAGATAATCAGCTGGCTTTATTGGATTATTTTCAAGAGTTCATTCAAAAATGTGTTGAAGATCAAATCTAGTTAGGAGGAAGAATGAGCTTTGGAGAGTTACTTTTTCCCAATTGGTGCTGGGTACATAATGCTTCGCATTTAGAATTGGATTGCTGCTTATGCCAGGCTGCAGTGGAACAAATATAGAAATAGACCAACCCCACTCCTGCAGTCAGAATCGACAATATGAATGTCACAGAAAACCATGAAGGAGAAAAAGTGATGCCTATTGAAAAGCCATCCAGCAGTAATAGTGCAGGTAATGTAGTGAGAGATTGTGCAGTTGTTGGATGCTAGACTCTGAGATTCGACGGGTCCAAATCAAAACAAGGGGCTGGAGCGGGATTTGAGCTGATTAGTCTAAAAGGTAAGACATTCTTCGCTGCTCATAGGCTCCAATTTCATTGTACCAATAACATAGCCGAATATGAAGCCTTAGTGCACGGACTGTTAATGGCCTTGAAAAAGAAGGTTAGGATCTTGCAAGTATATGGAGATTCTGAATTAGTAGTTAAGCAAGTTAGAAGGCAGTACTCTTGTCATGACAGAAGAATGACTAACTACAGACACAGAGTATGGGATTTGATTGAATGATTTGATGCCTTCAACATTCAGTTAATTCCATGAAATAAGAATCAGACAGTTGATTCCTTGGCCCAGGTAGCCAATACCTTGCAGCCTCTATCTCTTTTAGGATTAAAGAAATTCACTATGGAGCTGACTCCAATACCCTCAGTACCTGACAACGTCACTAACTTCCAGGTATTTGAAGATGACAAGCATATCTTAAATTTCATTACTAGTACAGATGTCTTTGCTTCTCACATCATCGATGAAACTGATCTCCAAGAAGTAGAGATAGACCTCAAAGGGATAATCAACCTGAAAACCAACACAATCCCCAGAGGAATGGTGCAGCTAGAAAGAATCTTTGATCTGGACAAGATCAAAGACCAGGACCAGGACACCAGGAAATAGTCCATTAGTGGAAAATGTGACAAGTATAATGTGGGATCCTAGGAGGATGTAAAAAATGTTCTTATTGGCAAAGTGTGCACCCCAGAAGAAAGATGGGGAATCATTGATGCATTGCACAAATATTTGGATGTGATAGCCTGGAGTTATGAGGACTTGAAAACTTACGATACATCAGTCATAACCCATACTATCCCTCTCAATCCAAGGGTGAAACCTTTCAAACAAAGGCAGAGGCCTATTAATGCTTTGCTAGAACCTGTAATACAGAAGGAAGTGCAGAAGTTGTTGTCTGCGAGGATCATATTTCCAGTCAGACACTCTACTTGGGTTACAAACCTGGTTCCTGTAAGAAAGAAAAATGTAGAAATCAAACTATGTGTAGATTTCAGGAACCTAAACAAGGCATCAGAAAAGGATAATTATCTGGTACCCTCGCTGGATGAAGTACTCCAAATTGTTAACGGATCTCATATGATGTCCTTCTTGGATGGATATTCAGGGTACAACCAGGTCATGGTGCAATATGAGGATAGACATAAGACTGCTTTTACCACTAAGTGGGGCACTTTTGCTTATATAAGAATGCATTTTGGCTTGATTAATGCTAGAGCTACATTCCAGAGAGCAATGGACAAGCCTTCAAAGATATAATTGGGAAGTGCATAATCATTTACATGGATGACCTTACTGTCTTCTCCAAGAACAGAGGTGACCATATTTCATACTTGTGCAAAGTTTTTCAAAAATGTAGAGGATTTGGTATATCCCTCAACCCGAAGAAATGCATCTTTGGGGTTACAGAAGGTAAGTTATTAGGGCATATTATCTCTAAGAAAGGGATTGTGATTGATCTGACACGTATAGACGCTATTCTCAAGATTCCACCACCTGCTAGTAAAAGGGAAATGAAGTCATTCTTCAGCAAAATCAATTTTGTTAGGAAGTTCATCACTGGATTCGCATAAATAGTTAAGCCACTGAACGCGATGCTAAAGCAAGATGCCAAGGTGGAGTGGAATGCAGAAGTGAAGGAAGCATTTGCTGAAATAAAGAGAGCTATTGTTGAAGCCCCAGTTTTAGTAAGTCCTAATTACGCCAAACCATTCTACATATATTCATTTGCTTCTGACCACTCCTGTGCTGCTATATTAACTCAGAAATATGACCAAGGAAATGAACACCCCATAGCATTTATGAGTACGCCATTGAAGGGTGCAAAACTGAAATACCCAAATGTGGAGAAGCAGGCTTATGCCCTAGTCAGGGCAGTTAAGAAATTTAGACATTATATCCTCATAAACAAGATCTTTGCTATAGTTCCCAATCCTGCAGTCAAGTTGCTATTGATACATAATGAAATGGGAGAACAGAGAGCCAAGTGGGTGACTATGCTACAAGAATACGATATGGAAATTCAGCCCATGAAGCTGGTAAGAGGGCAGGGGCTCACAAAGACATTGGATGAGACTAGCCCTAATCTTACAGCCCAGGCTTATACTTTAGAGGACGTCTCTCCTGGCGAGTGGTATGATGATGTTGTTCATTATCTCGTGACTCAGAGATGCCCTGACCACCTTAATTCAATACAAAGAATGGCATTGCGCTTAAAGAGTGACAGTTTCATGCTGAAAGGGGCTGTTTTATATAAGAAAAATCACGAAGGTGTGTACTTAAGGTGCCTAGGAAAGGTAGAATCGACAAGAGTGATGTTAGAATTCTATGACAGATATGGTACAGGACATGGGTCAGCACCTTCTATAGCAAACCAGATTCTCAGAGCTGGTTACTACTGGCCTACATTGTTCAAAGACACCCACTGTCACATCAGAACTTGTCATGTGTGCCAAACCGCTGCTACCAGAGAGAAGTATGTCGCTCTCCCACTTCAGCCAGTTTTTGAGGTAAAACGTTTTGCACAATGGGGAATGGACTTCATTGGCCCCATCAATCCACCTTCCTCTGCTAGTCACAGGTATATTCTCACCGTTACTGATTATTTTACACGATGGATAGAAGCTCTTGCATGCAAACAGTGTACTTCTGAGGTAGTAATTAATTTCCTTGAATCTGGTATTCTTAATCGTTTTGGATGCCCTATGTCCTTGGTATGTGATAATGGTCTTGCGTTTTCATCGTTAAAGTTTTCTAATTGGGCTTTTGACCATGGGATCATTATAAAATTTGCATCTAATTACTACCCCTAGGGTAACGGGTTAGCTGAATCATCCAACAAAAATATCTTGATTGTTATCCACAAACTGTTGGAACGTAATCCGAAGGATTGGCATATCCAACTCAAATTTTCTCTTTGGGCAGATCATACAAGACGTAAAGCCTCCATAGGGACATCGCCTTACCATCTGGTTTATGGTTTAGAACCTGTGTTTCCTATACAATTGAAAATCCCTACCCTTCAGTTTATTAATGGCTATTATGATGAGGGAGACAGACGTGAGGCAAGACTTTTCAAACTATTGCACCTTGAAGAGAAGAGAGGCATAGCCCTAGACAACTTTGCTAAGCATCAAGGGGTTGTTAAGAGGTGGTTTGATAAGAGAGCCAGGGTTAAAGCGTTTAGGATCTCTGACTTGGTTCTTTCCTAGGATAAAGCCCATGATCGTAAGGGAGAGCATGGAAAATTTGATAAACTTTGGCTTGGACCTTACCAGATCTCAGAAATCCTAGGAGATAATGCCTTCCGTTTGAAAACTCTCACTGGAGAGGATATCCTGTTGCCCGTTAATGGGCAATATTTGAAGCATTATTTCCAGTCTTGAGCTGTTTCCAGCTCTTGTCTTGTATATAATTAGATTAGGGTTTCCCTTTCTGCTTCGCTTTTGTTTTTTTTGGTTAGTGTAGGTTTCCTTTTGGTGTGTTTGTTTTTGCGCTGCTTCCGCTTTGAGGATTTTCTCTGTTTTCACCCGGATGTGTTGCACTTGCGTGAAAAATCTGTCTTCTCTCGAGTTTCTCTAGGTGTTTCTTTGGGTGAACTTTAGTCTTGCATCTAGAAAGGATGGTTGAAATCTTTGTTGTTTCCAATAGTCTTAATGCCAGCTATATAGAAGATTGAGTCATTGGTGTGGATTTGGACTTAAAGTACTATGAAAATCTTATATCTTTCATATATCTTAAAAATCATGATGTCACTATAGGAACCCTTGTGAAGTCTTATCAAGTGAAAAATCCTATTTATGCTTCAGTGCCACTGTGGTTCTCATCCCTGAGTGTGAACTTCATTATTCACAAGTTGAAATGAAAGAGACATATAAAGAATATCAAAGGAAAGAAAAAATGAAATATTGAATATCAAAAGAATAAATTCAACTTATTAGGGGTACCTGAATATCTCTACTGGGGCTATGGACACCTGGCTGGCAGTAGAGCTATGTTCAGGAGAGACACAACAATAACCTCATCGGGGCTATGGACTCCTGACTGGCAGCAAGGCTCTATCTAGGTTGCTTTTGAAGTTAGAAAACTTACGTAGCTTGACTTGACTGAACTTGGTCTCTGTAGTAATTTAAGGAGGGAATGAACTCATATGCACACACTTAGATTTTCAGTTTATGGAAGGTTTGGTCTATCCTTTGGTTCTGATTCTTTGAATCTTTGCATTTTGACTGGCTTGTTTGATGGTGAGATTGAAACCAGAGATTCTGGGTTCTTGATTCCTATTCGTCATCAAATGCTTTGGAGCATTTCCCTAGAGAAGTCGCCATTTGTTGTGCAATTTTTTCGCACACACCCTGCTGGAAGTAGGGACCCTCTTTCACTTCAGTTTTTGTGTTTTGGCCCTTTTCTTTTGTGGTTTTGTCTTACTTAGGCATGCGCTTTAATGTTTATTTTGAACGCCTAAGTGTTTCCCCAGGTTATTCTTCAAAAATATTAAGTTCTGGATGATCTCGGGCTTTTGCCCTGATTCAGGATTTTCCACCCTGGTTAGATTTTCCCAGATCCTGCTTGGACTTCGATTTTGTACCGTGACTCGAGAATTTTGGGTCTTCGTGGATTTCCGCATGATCCGAATTTTCCCATTTTTCGCCCTACCATCGGTTTCTCGGGTTCCCTTCTCTGGCTGTCTTGTATGTGGCATTAATGGCTTCGTACATGCTTTGAAGGCTAGATTATTCTTGATTTCTGAGATCTTTTGCACCATTATGTCGATGGTTTGAGATCATTTGTGCTGAGAAGTGCTTTTCTACAATTGATTGACTTCATTTTGGGGCGTTTGGCTTTGACTTGATTAATTTGGTGGTGGTTTCTTGTGCGTTCTTTCCGGTGTCAGTTGTGGGCTCTTGCTACTGCTGGGATCAATCCTTGCTCTGTAATGGTATGTGCCTAATCGCTCTGCTTTGAATTGAATTGAATTATGAATGACATGTTGGTATTGTGAATCTTGTGGGATTTAAATTCTGACGTAGTTGCTTATTCCATGCTAGGGTTATTCAGTATTGCACCCTTTGTCATCTCCCATGCGAGTTTTGAGTTCATGTATCCATCTAAATTTTGATGCACTTTGCCAAAGAGTAATTCGTGAACCCTAGCAGTGACTTAACATTTGGAACAACTAAGTTCTGAAATTTCCCACGCACTTTAGCCTGGTAAGGTTTAAAACCTAGGGCGGGGTCGTGTCTGGTTATATCATTTTAAAACGGGCCCAAAATTCAAAGAAAATTCATGAAGAGTCCATTCCTAGCTTGCCTTAGTTTAAACTTTTCAAAATTCTTAGCTGGTTCGGTGTCTGGGTGAAATTGTGCCTTAGCGTCACAGTTTGGGATGATCCATCCCTTCCGAAGCCTCTTCGCTGTGACCTTTCGTCATTGGCGAGACCTTATGTCGATCACCCTGTGCTTTACCGAGCGGCCCTCTTAGGTTCGTGTCTTCTCGCCGTGACATTGTCGTTCTCACACTGATTGAACCTTGTATGCCCATCAGTTGGTGAAACCTTTTTCTTTCACCAGGACCTCACCTTGTGAAGAGAGCTCTCATCGATATGCCTGTTTCGTGTTCGCCTTCGGCAAGACTACCCCTAGTCGCCAGGAGGTCTTGGCGGGATCCAATGGCTCTATCGATGTTATTTTCCTTTTCGCCAAGACATCCGTCTTTCGGCGAGACCTCCCACCAAATAAAGTTCGCTTTTGCCGAGCCCTGATCCTTCTTAAGTCGTCGAGACATTGCAATTCTCACGCTGAAGTTATTTCTGTCGGCAAGAGAAACCTCGTCGCCAACAGCTCATAGTGAGCTCCTTTCATCTTGTTGATCTTCCGCATGCTTCACTGAGACTTTCACTTTCGACAGGACCTTTCACCAAACATGTCCTTCTTTGGGCGACTAATCTTCAGTCGGCGAGGCATCCACCTTTCGCTGTGACTACAGCCGTTCGCCAAGACGTTGTGGCGAGATCTTTTCTCTTGGCGAGCCCTAATCTTTTGTCAGAATGGCCTCTCAATGTTGGCAAGAGGTTATGCTGATGGATATTTTTCATCGGAGAGACATAACACAGTCGCTGGGACCTCTAGCCGAACTCCAAGCGCTTCACTGAGACCTTCCCCAGTCCACACATTCGCTGTGACATTTTCTTTTCACGTCGAATGCCTTTTATACCTTCGCTGGTCGGTGAGACAAGATGAATTCGCCCAGACCTTACCCTGACCACCCTTGGCTCATACCGATATGTTGGCTATGACCCTTTTCGCTGAGACATTATATCGAAACAATTGACTCTTGGCGAAACCTATTCTGATTGCACCCTTCAGCGTAACTCCCGGAAGTCACCGAGACTTCTCGGCGAGCTCATAACTTTTGCCGAAGCTTTCATTCTGGGAATTCCCATTGGTCCAGAACTTTTCCTTGACCACAGAAGTACGCCAGTACCGGATTTCCCTGAAATCCGTCGTTGCCCTGATTTTTTGAAGACTCCCATCCGACTCATTTTTCACGAAAATCTGTCTTTCATGGATTTCCCGAAGTTTGGTGAAATGTAAAGGAGCATGAGATAATTGAATCTATTTATAATTGGTGATGCATTTGATGATTATTTCATGTCATATTTGAATCTATCAGGTGATTTATTGATTAAAAATAATCAAGTCGATGATTAAGTAGGTGTTTCTTGGTTTTTTCATTGGAATCCGACCGGTCTGGAATTTCCCGAAATTCCTCTCTGGCTCAGATTTCGCGGATGGTCTTGAAACCCGAAACTTGTTGTGATCATTTTATATGGATTTTAATGACACCTAGACTTTGGGAGATGCATTCTAATGGTGTTTTGATAAAGTAACCTTGCTTTCCTATAGTGTTTACTATGTTTTCATGTTGATTGCAGGCTAAATCAAGTAAAGCAGCAGTTGGCTCCTCATTGTCTAATGCAGAGAGGATCAAGCTGGACATTAAGAGAAGGGTCCTTGAGAGTAAGATCACTTATGTCTGGTCAGAAGTCACTGATACAAACGTTGGCCTCTGGGACTATGAAGAATTTAAAGCAAGGATGGTGGCTGAGGACCCTCCTTTGGTGACCAGAAGAATGAAAGAGTCAGGCTTGTCCCACGTGGCTGGTTTCCCTTCTATAGTGCAATGCTATGAGCTAGTCCTTGAGTGCACAAGGCACTATGACCAGGGTACACAGAGGAATATTGGGCCCCAAGGGAGAATTATTGCAAATCTTAACCCGGTCTCTATTGCCCAGACCTTTGATATTCCTGACAGATCTCATGTGGTGGGATTCTCCATTGAGGGAGCTCAAGACTTCTACGATGACCAGACCATCAAGTCACAACAATTCATCAATTCTTGGTTGGAGAAGCCCAAGTCACACTACTCCAAACTGCCCAAGCAGCTGTTTAGAGCAAAATTCAAGAAGCAATACTATGATTCCATCACATTTCTTAGCAGGGTGGTCGGATTGAAGAGTGTTGGTACATTTGAGAATTGGATGTACAATGCAATTGTAAGGATGGAGCAGGAGAAAATTGACTACCATTGGGCAAGGGTCATTAGCCAAGTGATTCACAAGCAATTATCCAATGTGTTGCAGACAAAGACCTTCACAATGACCTCCTATTTGGTTTATGCACTTGCTAGGTTCCACCCCTATAGAGGATTAGATACAAGGGGCACCTTTAGGCAGGATATTATCTATGAGGTTTTCCCTCAGTTGCATTGGGAAGGTTCGAATTATAGGAGAGAAAATGATGCATTTACAATGCATATCACCGAAATGCTTCAGGAAGCAGAGCATGTTAGAATTTCATATCAAGCCAAGGAACTTATCAAGAAATATGGAGCTTGGTTTATTCAATTTCCAACCTTCTCCTACATTCGGATTGATGGTTGCCAGAGAGCTCCATATAGACTTCTAAGGTATCTCACTGACCACATCATATTGTTGGAAGTAACTAGGCAGATTTGTGATTTTGATGCCATTTTCAAGAAGGACAAGCATAGAACTGGATTTGGTGGAGATTTTCCACTAAGGATTGGCACTGGAGAGGTATGTCCTTCCATTGGTTCTACCCAAGATTCAGAGGAAGAAATGAGTACTCTTGGCCTGTCTCTCCATTCCAGGAGAGGCTCAAAAGAAGGCCAGCAGAGAATATAGCCACAAAGTAAATTTGGAGGACTACTGGGCTAACTGCAGTGATGAGTATGAGGTCAGAAAGAGGAAATTCTCCCAGCTTCCAGTTGAGTTAGTTTGATTATATAATGTAAGAGTAGTTCCTGACCAATTGGAGGATGATGAAAACTTGATCCAGGATCATGCCTACGAGGCCATAAAGGACAAACCAATTGGTGATGTAGATTGGTTGGAGGAGGAACAAACAGAGTTAAAACAACTGATGTGTCCTCTTCTCAAGTTTACCAAGATGTGGCTCAAGCACACTTTGTGGGAGTTGGAGAATAAAGGAGTGAAGTGCACTTATGACCTAATGGGAGATTTGGATCCCCATTCTACTTCTGAAGAATCTGCCGAACAGGACCCTATGGGCAAGGGTAAGTTGGACTCTCCTCTCAAAGTCAAGATTAAAGGTATCCAAGAAAAAGAGGTCCAAGGGATAGAAAAATAGAGAAAGCCAAAAGCCAAGAAGAGGACAAGGACTAAGAAATCCAAGCAGAGTCCTGAGACCGATGCTCCTGTACCCAAAAGGAAAAGAATTGTGAAATTGTCAGAGAAAGCTAGCTCCAAGGTTAGGGAAAGGGTTGCCCCACCGGTAATAGATGTTGAAAGCTCAGAGGAGAAGGCCAAAGTGTATGCAAGGAAGTCTAGGACTCCTTCTCCTAGGGACAGTGTGCCTAGGGCAGGTTCCCCTCTGGTTGTCTCCCATGATGTGCACCTTGGGGATGCTCCTTCCACTCATGAAATTCAAAGCGAATCAGGTGAGGAAGAAAATGTTGAGGATCATCTGGATATTGAAGGTGAGGAATTCCAGTCCGGTGATCTCCATAGTGTAGAGGCTGAGATTGAAGAGATAATGCAATCCCCTATGGTTGCAAAAAAAAATTCTCCTATTAGAACTGAGGAATTTTGATCTCCTCCAAGAGAAGAAGAGGCAGTGAAGGATCCATCACCTGAGTAGGAGGAGGAGCATGTTGAAAAGGCAGAAAGAAAGGTAGATGAGACTCCTGAGGAACAAAATTTGAATGAGGAGGTACCTAAAGGTCAACAAGATGAATAGAAATAGGCTGAGGCACAATTGGAATTTGCTGTCCCTGAATGGCTTAACAAGGAAATAAAAAGAAAATAGGTGGTTGTGGAGGATAGTCCACCAAATTGGGATGCACTGCTAGCCAAAATTGGAAAGGATAAAGGTAAGAAAAAGGCTAGGGTGATCTCAAGAATTGAAAGAGATGAGGCACATAACAAGGTTGTTCATGTTGCTACCCCTGTTCCAGGAAAAAATAGAGATGATGTGGCTGGAAATGATTATAATATACAAACTTTTAATCTTTGGCCTACATCAGTTGAGCAGGACATTGAAGATTATGAGGGCTCTAGTGCAATTCTTGTGGATAGGTTGAGAAGGGAAGTAAAAACCAAGTAGGAGCTAAAGAGAGAAAATGAGAATCTCAAGAAATGCTTTGAGGAGTTAATGAAGCCATTACAGTTAATCAATCCCTCTTCCTCTGCCACTAATCTTGTGCCGCAGGAGACCATAACTGAGCTTGAAAAGATGAAAGCTTCCACCCTTGCCATTGTGAATTGATTGAAAGGGGTGCAAATCAAGGGTGATGAAGCTATCAAGGAGATTTTATCAACTAGGAAGGATGATGCCATGACAACTGAATGGTTGAAATAGGTAATGGCACAGGATAAAGAGGACACCGACCTCCTCCTACAGAAAACCAAAATTCTAATAGACTACACCTGAGACGGATTGGTGAGTGATGGGATTCTTCCTTCTTCTAGGGCTACCGAGCCATGGGAATGGTTTGAAACACTGCAAATTAGATAGAAGGTGTTGAGGAAAATTTACAAATAGAGAAAGCACATTGATGACACCCTAGCTGGCATCTATGATGGCTCCATTGGCTTTTTTGAGATCCTGACGGGTAGAAGGAAGATCACACCCAAGTACTTGAGCCTGGAACAGTTGAGAGAATGGTGGCATGATGTGTATGCACCACTTGACGATGGTTCTGTTTCTGAGCACCAATTGGATGATGCGGCCACCTACCTCGCAGTTATGGATAAGCATGTGACATACAAGGCGGAGTGGGATAAGCGGTCAAACACTGAAGGGAGGAGATTGTGTCCATTGAGAGGCGACTTAGGGTTCTACCAGTACTGCCTGTAGCCGACCTAGATGGAGCGTTCTTGAAGCTATAGGAAGAGTCAGATCGGCGCGAGGATAATAGGGAAAGGAGTTGATGATGGGTTGCGGCGCAATTTGTGCTTCCCCATTATCTTCCCACGTGTCGTCCGAGCTGCATCATAGATCCTGAGTCGACCTCAACGGGGCGTGCATTTAATACCAGTTTGACCCATTTCGATGACGCTCTTGGCCGGGTGGTTGAGCAGAGTTATTGTTGCGAAACCTTTGCCTTGCCGATGAATTTCTCAGGAGTCTCTATATATTGGGCATTTGTGCCTCTTTGTAAAGGGTTAGAAGATTAGATAGTTAGAAGCTAGAGAAAGAATAATTAGAAGTTAGCCAGTTAGAGGTAGAGTAAGTTAGCAAATAGTCATACTCAAGCAAATATTGTAACAGAAAACCAGAATTGTTGCTATAGTGGATGATTCAAATATAAGTAATGTCATTGTGATTTGGTGCCATACTGGTATTCTCTTCTCTTGCATGGTTCTTGTTTTCTCATCTTTAAAATTGCTTTGAGAAGGTTAGCAATTAGATTAAATTTGATTCAATAATGTTGGTAGTTTGATACTCGAATGTTGTAGCAATCCTTTAGTCCATACTTTTCACAACCAACTGATTGTTAGTTGCTTTGCAAAGTTAGCCTGGACTCTATATTCCTTGTGCTTAGTTCAATCGTGAATGTCATTCGTTTTAACTGCAATAGGGTTATCTAAATGTATGTTCATGGTTTGAAAATCTTAAGAGCCTTAGAAGATTGCACTATTTCTACAAGATTACAGATTTATCTGGGTCAAGCGGAAATTAGTTTTGAGGGACTGTCCATTATGAGTGTTGGTTACTTTCATTGTTAATCTTAGGAATATTATTAGATTTAGAAATCTCTTTAAAACCCTCACTCTTTCGTTATTTCTTTAATTATTGGGTTAAAGTTAGGATTGAAGTGTCACCAGTTTGTTAAATCTGACAAAATCGATTCAATAGCTTGCTTGTAGTAAGGTCCCATTGTGATTACCAGCAATTTCACATTTATCACTGAGTTGTTTATGCATTGTCAATACCTGACATGAAGACCTTGGGGTTATCTCTTGAGGCTTGTTGATAGAGATTTACCTTTTAAGAGAGATAGGATATTGCATCTTGTTTGTGTTGTTGTTGTTGTGCAGAAACAACGATCAACAATACCTTTATATTTTTTCCTTGGTTGCATGTAAAATCATCTCTTCTACGAAGGGCATGGGGCAATCCCGCCAAGAAAAATGTACCAATTGAGCTAGGATGTTGCATTGCTTGTAAGTCAGTTTGAAAACATAGTTCTTTAATTGAAAACATTGGGAAAAGTCAGTTTGAAAACATAGTTCTTTAATCGAAAACATTGGGAAACCAACATTCAATGAATCATCAAAATTGCAAACTCTTTAGGAGATGGAAAATATCCTTGAACAAATTCACATGTTATTGCTTGCCCTTGGGATTCATATCCTTAGAGGCTTCTAAACATTTGGATTTCATCTCAATTTGCTTCTACTAAAGTCAACTTTAGGTAACCTTTTCCTTGATTTCCTCGACTTCCGCATAATGCACTTTGTGGGATGAAAGGGAATTAGGACAATGGACATTCAGTTGAAAACCTAATCAAGAGTGTGTTTGTGGTAAAAAGAATCCATTAAGCAAAGATTAAATCAATTGAACCACACATATGTTCCTGGCATCTTTTGGTCGTATAGTTTTCATGCAAACATTGGTCTTTTGATTTTGAATTACCCTTAGGGAAAGGCATGTTCTTCACTATCTTGGTCTCGAAAAAAAGTCCTTCCTAGGTTCATTTAGGATCAAATCAAACACTTCATTCATCCAAACATTTATCATCTTCATCCCACCAAACAACTTTAGAGCTTTGAAAATATCATTCTAGACTTGGGTAAATCATCAAAATTGAAACCACCTTGTTTAGTTAGGTGTATGGGAATGCATCCTTTCTCATACATTTAATTAAATTAGCAATCCTTTGAAAAATTTCATCCTAAGATAACATCTAACATCTTAGGGTTTGCAAGTTCATTATCCAAATCCAATCAAACCAACTAAAATCAAACCCTAAGTCTATCATTGATCCAAAGTTCCTAGAACGTTCAAACATCCATATCATTCACCGATTTCATCCTTCGTCTCATCATTAGTCCTAAGAACCTTAGAGGTCACTTTTGCAACAAGGTCAAAACATAAGGAGAACATGGAATACAAACTTGATCCATACATCATGAGTAATCCAAGTCAACTAAGCTATCAAAGCCTTACAATGCCGATTGATTATCAAAACTCACACTTATACAATCCATACATGGGATCATTACCTTCTACAAATGTCAATGGCACAACAAGTCTGAGTATGCCCAAATCAAAGATTAGAACACATTTCCCAATGGTAGATCTAAGTCCAAACCTACAAATCCACCAACCGAACAATCAATGCATGAGCCTTCAAACGAACAATGAGAATTTACCAAGTACAAGTTTTCGAAACATGAATCCAGAAAACTTTGGGATAAATATGTTTGCAAATCATACAAATGTTGTTCAGAGTCCAAACAAGATGTTAACAACTCCAAGTCAAGGTAACACCATGCAAGATCAAAGTTACTTAAATCAAGGCAATGTGATTCCTAACACCAACAATGTTCAAATTCAACCTATCATGCCAAATTTGAACACCATCCCAAATCAAAAAATTGTCTAAAATCAATTTTTTGATGATCCCATTCGAACACCACAAGTGTACATCCCAAATCTGCTTGAACAAAAGCCAAATCAAGGGAGTCAAATTCAAAATCAAGATCAAATTTCACTAGAGCAACTTGCTTCACATACCAAACTACTTGAATTATTGAACCAAGAGATATCTTTGCTCCAAAATCAGTACACTCTACCATTGATTAAACCATGTCATCAAAACATTGAGTTGTGTCCACAACCAGATCAAGAACAAAATCTCCAATGTCAAGAAGTTAGATATCAAGATCGACCACATCAACAAATCCAACCCCCACATCTCGAAGATCAATCACAACAAGGTCAATTTAAGACACAAATATTAGAAGGTAACAAGCAAAAATACACACCACTTGGGAGACCAATTGAATCAGTCCTAAGACAATTGGTACAAGAAAATCTTATCAAAATCCCCGTTTATGTGAACTATCAAGAACCGACCATAAAACCACCAGGGTATAATGAAAATCACCTTTGTGATTATCATAGAATAAAGGGACACAAAACATCAGATTGTGTTCGACTCAAAAAACTCATCCAAGACCTAATTGATCAAAAGATAATCACTATTGGGGACGATAATAGCATTGGCAATCTCTCCACCACAACTGTTGAGAACAGGGAGCAAGATCAATCCATCATTGAGCACCTTGAAGTTATTTATAATTTATCCAATGATCAAATCAACATATGTCAAGAGTCACTTTTCAATCATGATCAAATTCCACCAACCAACAATGATCCAATTAAAGAAATTCCATCATCACTTGACCCTATGGTTGAAGACATTGGAAATCCCTCCATCACAATTGTTGAAAACAATGATCAAGATCTATCCATCAATAAAGATGTTTTCACCTCATCTAACAAGGCATTGACCAATGATCATATTGAAAATGTCTCTACATTACCTAATGAGTTAGAGGACATATCTCAAGAATTTATTCTAAAGCATGATCAATATCTCTCACCAAAGTCTAGCAATGGTCCTTTCCAAGACATGTTGACATCCTTCGACCTCATGGGTACAAATACTGAAGGAACCCTGACCTCGACACTTGAGGATATTGAACCACTTACCATGTCTAATGAAAACATCCAAGAACCCTTTGTAAGCAATCCATCCTTTGAAACTGACCCATGTCAGGAATTTGATCCAAGGCATGTCAAAAGCAATTCTGAAGTCATTCAAGATCAAGAATTCATATCTACAAGATACTACAATGATCTAATGGACACTCTCCTATCTATGGAAGATGATCATATCCATGTAACACATACTCCTCCATCTACCCATGAGATGATTTCTATGGATGGACACATAGATGATCTTCATTCAGAACAGGATCCCTTTATTCCTGAAATTGTTACACAAAAAGAGCAGGTTATCGATTCCTATAGTCAAACTGAGTTGTCAACATCAAGATTAGATATATCCCAAATTCAGACTGGCGATATCATGAACAAAGAGATACAACATTATCCACTAAAAGAAGAAGATAAGACAGAACAAGATATTCCAGAGTTAGTGGAGTAGCAAATTGAAACATCACCTATGGTGGTCATTCATCAGAGAATTCATTCTAAACAAGAGCTCTCAGAATAGGTAGAATAAAAGCATGAAGGTACTACTACCACCATACTGGGGGCAACTATGTCTCAAGAAAATGTCAACATAGGGAGCATAAAGAGTCCTTATGATGAAACAAATGCCAATACTACAACTAGCCACGTCATGAATCTTCATCCACCCATCACCCCATCCACAAATTGGGACCAACATCAAAGGAAATATTTGAATCAAAGCACAAAGAATGTTATCAAATCAAAAGAAGCTGAGAAGCATAATGGACAAATCAAATACAAATGGATACCAAAGAATACAAAGAAAGATCATCCCTATCAAACTCCATTAGTCAAAGAAACTATGGGGAAAAATAAAAAAAGGGAAAAGTATCCATCAAGGATGTCCACAAAAGAAAAAACATGCTTTCTGAGCGACATACAAAGTGTATCAAGCAGTTGGTCCTAATTCAATACACACTTCTGTATCCACCCATCATTGCTCATCTTCCCACATTTAGAGAGTCAAACATTCCAAGCTGTCAACCAATCCATCTCATATCCCTAAACACACTCCATCCATGCCTCCACACATGATATCCAATTCTCACATTGACCATGTATTGGCAATGACCCTTCATCATAAGGATTCATAGGGCACTCTATTGCGATGTACGCACCAAGACAAAGTCAACTCTAGTATCGACGAAGCAGATCAAGAATCTCAAAAGTTGCATTCAAGTGCACGTATCTTAGCAAAGCAACTCCTTCAAGCAGGATATCAATGGCACATTATGATAGGGGCATCTACATCATCAACACCACAAGGTGATTCAACATGAGCTTAAAATCGTTTAGAAAAACAAAAAAAAAATTAGAAAAGTTTTGAAAATCAGAAAAAATCAGAAAAAAGGATTGAAAACAGTAAAGAGAAAAATCATCCTCTAGTGAAAACCGCATGTGCGGTGCTTTGGGAAAGACCATGATGAAAACTTGGAAAATAGGCATCATGTGTAGAATAGAGCATCTGTTTGCGCTAGTTCAGGTGGAAGCATCTCATCCCATCCATAATAAATCCAACATTCCATCCATATCATCCATAATAAATCCATTTATCCATGAGCCATTTATCCAATCCATTTTTATCCATCTACGTCCATCATCCAAGTTACCTTGATCTTGAAAAAAATTCGGGGCACACTTTACACTTGTTTACAGTAAACATCTTGACATGGGTCATTTTCACTGATCCTATCCTATTTAACATTATCTAAGCTATGCAACATTATCTAAGCCATGGAGCATTATCCAAATGAGCATGTTCTTTATCTGAATACCTTATCTTATCGCAAGATAATCCTTGCATCCTTTGCATGCTTGCCATATCCATCCATCCATACACCTAGCCAAGTGTCCATCCATGACATTCCATACATTGCGAGACATTGGGGGCAAATACTTACATCTTGCTTCGGGAATAAATCTTGATCTATATCCTCCAACTTATATGGTGATCTAAACATTGGCAAACGTGAAATCAAATTGGTCAAAACACTTGTGATCCAAAATCCAAATCACTAGCCCATGGCATATTTTGACGAGAAGACATTCCTTATCAGTCTTCATCTTTTGTCGAACATTGATCCAAACAATCGATATCAGTCACATCTAATTTACACTTCACATTCCAAATCAAGCTTCGTCAAACATGATCAATCAAATCCAATCAAAAAATCATCATCTCGGGATATCATTCCCAATAATTGTGTTGCTTAACACTATCCTTGCATTGTTGTGCACCCTCAACAATGTTATCATCATCAGTCTTGATCAAATCATCATCAATCCATCATCCCCTTGGGGATATCTTTCCCAATACTTGTGTTGCTTAACACTATCCTTGCATTGTTGTGCATCCTCAACAATGTTATCATCATCAATCCTAATCAATCCTGATCAATCCAATCCTTGCATTGTTGTGCATCCTCAACAATGCTATCATTATCATCAATCCATCGACCCGATCGATCAACCTTAGCTTGATTTTCAACAAAATCCACAAACAAAGCACTGATATCGTCACACATGTACATATCCTAAATGTCAAAATCGTGCAAAAAATCCAAAAACATCCAAAACATCGAAAAATCCAAAAACATTGAATACATGTCAAAATCCAAAAACATTTGAAAAATCAAAATCAAAACATTTGAAGAATCCAAAAACACCAAAAATAGCCTCAAAACATTTCAAAATGTAAAAAAACATCAAAATATTTGAAAAAATCCACCCATCCCGTTTCGCCTTCACCCGCAATAATCAATCATCCATAATAAACTGATCATCACCTTCATCCTTTGGAAAACAAACAAAAACAATCACAACAATCAGCAAAAGCAAGCTTCAATCGTAAAATCAAAAGCAAGCACCAAACCATTAAACGCAAAATCAAACTCTTGATCATTTTCAAACATGTCAATCAACGTTATATCAGCAACCTATCAATCAACTTATCAACCATCATCATCCTCCACAATGCATGTCCTATGATATATCGTTCTGATAATGGGCATCATTTTGGATATCACTTGGATTCTTATCCTATCAAAACACATCCCTTTGGATGAAGGTATGAAGAACATTGGCTTGTTTGCGTAATTGATCTTTTCTTTTGATTTATCTTATTGCGCTCATTCCAAGGACCTCTCAATGATATCCGAACAAAGGATTTAGAGAGATAGGAATGCGGCAACGATCATTATCTTTTTTCTGATGTGCTTGTTGGACGTTCTTGTAAAATAACTTGGAAAATACTTTCTTTGTTAGGTACGTCCTAGCAAGGTTTTTGTATGTCAAGTGTGAACAAGAATACTCCTATCTGTTTGTCGAGTCAAAGTCCATCGCACTAGGTACAACGCCATCCTGGTTCTTTATACCTTGATGCATCATATCTACATGTGTAATCAAACATAAGGTAAGTATCGCTTTTAAAGTCCCAATCCTTGATAAGTGAATCATCATCATCATCATCTCTAATAAAGTCTCGTCATATCATGGACTTGTTGGATCCTCTTGTCATCATCTAAATCACTAATGCATCCATCTTGCATCCATCCTGCATCCACAAACCACCAGTATTCTGCATATCATCTCACATGCATGATCATCATCATAATATAGATATGTTAGTCTAAGCATTTGCATAAATCATACATTTTCATAATCACAACATATCATCGTCATAATATAGATCTGTTAGTCTAAGCATCTCATAAATCATACATTGCATAATCACATCATATCACATCATCCATTTTATCCATCTCATACATCATATCATCATTTAAGTTGTTTAAGATAGTATAGATTTGTTATTCTAAGCATCTTAAAATCATCTCATTTGCATCATCATCCATAACCATCCATTTTGAACCTCTTTATTGCGAGATCGACCCTCAAATCGAATCTTTTCACTCGATCTCTTGAGGGGGCAATGTACCAGTGTACTTCTTTCCACTAGGGCACCTGAAAAAATTAGAAATTTTTTGAATTTTGATCACGGCAAGTTTATTCTTTGAACCAACGCAACAAGTGCATTGATTCAAAGAGGGGAAAATGTAGACATGCAAAATTAGCATTATGCATTCATCAAGTAAACCAGGCTTCACATGCATCCGTTCATTTAATTAATCAAGCTCATCAAATCCATTCACCAAGTAAATCAGGACTATTTAATTCATTCCTAAGGATCGTCCATCTAAAATTAAATAAATCAACTTTATTTAATTTGATCCTATCATTATCCCCCTTAGCTAAATAAATCAAATATTTATTTAACTAAATCTTTATCACCTTTCATCTCCCTTTGATTTGATTTAAATCCCTAAATCAAGTCAAATTGGTCAAATCATCCTAATCATCATTAAACTAATCTAACCATGATCAAATGCTAATCCTAACCACTTGCATTCTCTAGATTTTGCCACTTGCACCAATAAATCAATTTATTGATTTATTAAAATTAGCATTTTCACTCAACATGGCATCTTCCCTCAAATTTGAATTCAAAAGCAAGTTGAAAGGTACATCCAACAAGGTATTTAATAGGTCTTACATGTCTCTTACATGTCCCTTGCACAAGTCAAACTCAGCATTTACTCTCAAATTCAAATTTGAATTTCCCCCTCTTGGGCACATTTCCCAGATCTTGCACAGACCTCAACCACTCACAAGTTGACAAGTGGCCTCTTTTCATTGGCTTGTTTTTTATCCCACATTGCTCTCTCATAAGAATTTTTTTCAATTTGAGAATCTACAAATAGAGACCATCTCCATTGATCAAAGCCTCCACAACTTGATCTAAAAATCCTATGCTAAGTCACTCTCTTCATTTGAGAACTGATTTTTCCCACCATCACTCCATCTTCAAGGAATTTCATCATTTAGCTTATCTATCAAGGATTGGGAAAGGGCTATTTTCTAAAATAGCACCAATCCAATATGGGATAGATTGATTTCATGTTTTCTTTGTATACTTTTATTTATCTTGTTATTTGATAGCATTTTAAAACATGTTAGATATCTCATATGGATGTTGAAGGTTTGTTTTGCTTAAATATACTAATCATGCTTGTGTATGTTAGTTATTTAACCATTTGCAGATTTTGACATCTACAGAGTGTATGGGTGAGAAGTTTCAAAACATGTCAGACCAGTTATACAAAGAGGCATGGAGTACCTAACATGCAACCGCTACACGAATTGCCCCAAAACAACTTCTACACACAAAACAAAACAACTATTCAATGTGGTAGTATTGTAAAAAGATACAACAAATAGAGTAGAAAGAAAATCCATGATCAATGCCCCATTCCTTCCTCTCTAAATCCTTATGGACATCCTTGAGAGATCCTGGGAATGCGACAATAAAATAAAATAAAAAAGATAAGATCAAAAAAGATAAATAATGTTGTTGTATCACTTGCCATAGATGTTTTTATGTTTCATGATGTTATCCATCGATGTTGTCTATTGTAGAAATGATTTATCTATTAAGACACACGTTAGGATGTTGATGATGATTTTCAAAAGGCAGGGTGGTTAACACTTAGGCATTGTTTTATACTGATGATGATCTAGTTGTTTCGTTTCTTTGCTCCGAAGTTTTGGATTTTAATGTTTTCTTTGCTTGTTGATTGTGTTGTCAAAGGTTTAAAGGAAATGATTGTTTATTATGGATGGGAAGTTTATTGTGGATAGGTGATAATGAAGATAGGATTTTTGGGAGTGTTTTTTTTGGATGATTTTGTGCTTTTTGAGGTTATTTGATGTCATTTTTGACATTTTCAAGATACTTAGTTTTTTTGGTGTTTTTGAGAGATTTTAGAGACCAAGAGGGGGACCTAAGGGGACTAACCTAACACCTCAAGGGCTCATCGATGATGGCCTTTCCTATGTATGCACATAGATGACGTAGTTCAACTAACTATGATTGACACTGTTTTTGGAGTTTTCTGACTTTTTATGAATGTTTTTGGATTTTAATAAGATATTTGAATGTTTTTTGGATTTTTGACCAATTTTAAAGACCAAGAGGGACACCTAAAGGGATTGACCTGGTGCCTTAGGGGCTTATCGATGATGGCCTTTCCTACGTTCTACATGTAGAGACAATGTAGTTCGATTTATTTTGACTCAATTGTGGCTCGTCTAGAAACGACCTACAATGTTTTTGAGATTTTGTGTTTTACGACTTTGTTTTAGATTTTTATTTTTTTTTTGGATGTTTTTTATTTTGATAGTTTTTTGGATTTTTTTTTATTTTGATAGTTTTCTAGATGTTTTTTTTTAATTTTTTTTTTATAGTTTTATGCAAGTGATGGGATGAACAAGGATCCAATCCTCTTCTAGGTTCAGGAGGTTGCCCCCAGTTCGGAATAGGATTACGTTTTATTAGGGATAGGTGGATAAAAAAAATTGTGGATAGAGATGGTACAGCAAGGTTCAACACTTGATTAGTTATAAATGCCATGGTTGGGTGCACGTTTTATTATGATGATGGATGGAATGGATATGATAGTAGATAAATAGTGTTGATAGATGAGGATGCAGGTCTTATTCAAACATAGCACCTGTTTACCAAGTTTTCACTATGGTACTAGTCCTAGAAGTGCTACAAAGTGGTTTTCAATTAAAGGACATTTTATTTCTCTTTACTATTTTCTTGATTTTTGATTTTTTGTTTTCGTTTTTCTTTTTTGCTTGGGATATTCTAATGTACGCTAGGTGTAGAACTTTTTGAGATGGCTGCTATTAAGAGGTTCGTCTAGAGGTTCTCCTTCTGGCGTAGCCAACTAATATGCTCCAAAGTTGTAGCTTGTTTTAATGATATAGAGACCTGGCCAATTTGGTTCAAAATTACCTTTCCCATTTGATTCAGCTGGATTTTCTTATTTTCCTTTAGGACCAAGTCACCGACTTGAAAGTTGTTGTTTTTTATTTTCTTATTGTAGCTTTTGTTGAGTTGATTTTGATAGGCATATAGATGGTTCAATTCACTCAAGCATCTTTCATCTATGAGTTCAAGCTCATTGAGTCTAGATACCTGATACTCTTCATTGCTAACAAGATCCTTCAAAGACACTATGAGGGATGAGATTTCAACCTCTATAAATAGTATTGCTTTGGATCCGTAAACTAAGGAAAAAGGAGTCACACCTATAGGTGTGCAGATGTTGGTTCTATAAGCCCATAAGGCTAGGTTTAGCCATTTCCTTGGGGATAATATGGAATTGAAAAGTGGTGTTGGTTAGAGAATCTTGAGCAGAGCTCACAAAAATATTGGTTTTTAAATGGAGTTCCATTATTTGTTATGATAGTTTGTGGGATATCATAATTGTTGAAAATGAAGGTGAAATTGTAGCTTAAAACTTGTAAACCTATGTGACTGTAGATTTAATTAAGTGTTCTTTGTCACAATTCTTTGTGTATGATTAATCTGTTTAGATCAATTCTATCAATTGTAGAAAGAGACAAAAGATTGTAGAAGAATGATACAAGAAGATAGAAGTGACATAACATATATGTGGAGAAACCCTTTCAAGAAAAAACTCCACCACCAGAATCAATAGTGCTTGTATTATTTAACCTTAGAACAAGATTACAATAATATTGTATCAATCCTTGATTGATATGCTTCCTTGCCTTCAACAATCCTTCTTCACAACCTGCACAAAACTCTCATACACTTTCTGTAGCACAAGATATACATGTATTCCATGTGACCAAGCATGAATCCACACATCCCATGCCATGCTTCAAACCCTCACACATGCACAAGCTCAACCTGCAAACTTGCAATAAACTCTGATGCAATTGTTGCAATAAATAGAAAATTAATGAGCATGTAAAATCATAAGAGTTATCAAATACAAGAGCATAAAGCTCCTCTCAAAAAACCATGCCTAGATTGTGCAAGTAGAGTTCCAAACTATAACGTGAAGTGAAAACCAAATTCTCCTCAATTTAGGTGCCCCAAACTGAACACTTAACTAATCATTGGTCAAGAAAATATCTTGCAAGCATCACCTCAAAGTTGGCACCCAAGAATGGGCCCACTTAACTAAGCCTTGTAAATATCTTCTCATGCAAAAGGTGTTAACTCAAAGATGCCAAATTGGACACCCAAGGTGGGTCCAAGTCAATCTTAGTTAATTGAAACATATCTCTTAACCAATTCATGTAAACATTATGCATGATTGATCATCCCCACTTGACTGAATGTATCCACTTGCTATTTTTCATGCAAATGAAATCATTAGTCATGAAACTCAAGTCAACTAGCATTCAGCTGAAACTAACTACATGCAACTAAAGATAACTTAACCATAACTGAACTAAACTAAACTAAACTCCAATCATGTAAATATCAATCCCTAACTTGTAGGATCTTTACATGCATTACTGAAGTGTTATCAATCCTCCAAATAGTAAACTTTAAGCAAGGTGGGTTCCACCTTCCATGTGGGCACCCCATGCGCTCCTCTTTTGTAGGAGCTATTCTTGGGTGTCCCCACATGTTCCACCTTCCATGTGGGTGCCCCATGTGCTCCTATTTTATAGGAGCTCTTCTTGGGCGTCCCCACATGTTCCTATTATTTAGTAATAATTACAAATGTCAATTTACATTTTCATTTCATTTGAATTTAATCTCTTTCTAATCCTAGTGTTGGGGAACACTTTCCAAGGATTTAGGAGATACATGAAATATGTTTAGGATTGCAATTAAATGGCATCCTATTCCCAACAATACCAATAGATCAAATAATTAAGAATGAACTTAGCTATTTGTTTCCCTATGATATAAGTTAAAGGAATAGCTTCTCTCCATTTTGTAAAGTACTCCATAGCAGTGATGATGAATTTATGTTTGTTAGATGAGGTTGGTGATATCGTTCCTATTAATTCAAGTCCCCATTAAGAGAAGGGCCATGGGGTAGTGATAGGACACAACTCTTATGCAGGTGCATGCACGAGATCTCCATGTTGTTGGCATTGATGACACTTCTTGGAAAAATGAACTGCTTCTTGCTTCGGTGATGATCAGTAGTACCCTATTCATAGAAACTTTTGGACTAGGTTAGGCCCACTAGCATGGGACCCATGAACACCTTCGTGTACCTCTTGCAAGGCAGTTTGCTCTTCTTCCATGTTGAGATATTGGAGTAATGTACCATCAAGGCTTTGATAGTATAAGGCATCTCCAAGGATGGTAAATTAGGAAGTCTGACAAACAAGGGATTTCTTTTGGTTGGTTGTTAGGTGGGGTGGTATGATTTTGTGCTAGATATAGGAAAATGTATCTTCATACCAAAGTGAGTTAGAACCAATAACATCACATACAAGTTCAAACTTCGGGATATCAAATGTTGGTATAAGCAACTACTCCACGAGGAATTTGTATCTAGGAATGTTCTCAGGTATGTCAAGGAGTGAACCAATAGTAGCCATAGCATTAGTTGCTTTATTGTTAACCCTTGGGATCTATTCAAAGATGACAACAAAAAAGTATTGGGGTATCAGCACAAAGTTGTGTCACATTTTTGGCCAACTTATCAGCACAGGTGAATTTAAGTAATTTTAACTAAAAAACAATTTTGGTCAAACAGATGATCTTGTAAGATTCATTCGAACTAAGTTATATATGACCACAACTTTTCCAACTAAAATTGTTGGCTAAATGCATATTTAGCACCACTTTGACTCCAATTTACCAAAAGAATAAAATTATTTGAAAAACTTGATGTTTCAACAACTTCTACTCGTGTAAGAAACATTTAAAAAAAAATAGAAAAATACCCTTTTGTAGATCCATAAGTTTAGTTTTCAAAAATGTATATATTTTAATAGTTTAAATATTATTTATATTTTCCTTTTTATTTTTGCTAAATGCAGGTTATTAGCACAAAACATTAGGTTGACTACCATGTCAAGGAAAAATAGTAAGACTTATTAAATTTTTTGAAAATAATATGATGCCCTGATATAAGAATCTATATCAAGATGGTATAATTTTTTTCTATTTTAGATAAATAATTTATATGAAAGTTGACGTCGACTGGAAACAACTAAGTTTTAATATGCACACATTTTAATATTTATTTAAAAATATATATTTATCAAAATTGGAAAAAAATATATTCATGCCCTAAAGTTTCAAGTTATAAATACACACCAATAAATTGAAGGAAAATAAATAAATATTACTATATAAAGGTTTGTGTCTCATGTAACTTCATTTTTTAGCATTTTATCAGCAACTAAATTATAATATTAATTTATAAAAAACTATATTCAAATAATTTTTTAATTTTTTCAAAAAATACAAACATAACATATACTAAAAAATAAATATTTTATTAGTTTATATGATCATTTCAAAATTCAAAACATATATATTACTTTTTAGTGATTCAAGTTTAAAATTTGGATCAGTGTTGGTTGTTTCCTTTATAAAAGTGTGACACAACTTTGTACTTTTACCCATTGCTTAAAACTATCCACCATTCTCTTGTATGGCATGAGTTTGTCGTCTTTAGTTTGGTATTTGTCGTTGACCTACCTTATGA
Source organism: Sequoia sempervirens (assembly GCA_007258455.2). Classification (NCBI taxonomy): domain Eukaryota; kingdom Viridiplantae; phylum Streptophyta; class Pinopsida; order Cupressales; family Cupressaceae; genus Sequoia; species Sequoia sempervirens. The sequence continues at coordinate 1,074,649,032 of VDFB02281492.1, read as the reverse complement.
CCAATTGGGAATCACCATAGACTTGTAATTCCTTAATTTTCCAGTCCACGACCATTTTCAACCCCATGATTAGTGCTTCATAATCAGCTATATTTTTTGTATAGGGGAAGGAAATCCTATATGCTTTTGGTATATTGTCTCCTTGTGGTGTGAGAAATAGGATATCATCCCCTGAGCCATACTGAGTATGGTATCCATTGAAGTACATAGTCCAATGGGTTGACCAAGTTGTTAGCAGGATGTTGTCATCTGAAAACTCTGCTATGAGTGGTTGATGATCCTCAATAGGAACTTTTGTTAACTAATTTTCTATCACCTATCCCTTTATGGATTTCTTGTCGACATATTCTATGTCAAGTTCGCTAAGTATCATGACCCACTCACGGATTCTTCTTGTAAGAGCTACTTTTTCCAATAGATATTTCAAGGGGTCTATCTTAGATATCAACTTGATTTTTTTGTTTAACATGTAATTCCTAAGGTTCTGATGTAGAGAATCTACTCACTTCTAGGGTACTTAAAACCCAAACCACAAACTTTGAAAAGTTTAACTAAACTTTCAACAAAATTTCCTTCTTTTACACTTGATTCTTCATGGCTAAAAGACACCAAATCATCAAATCTTACTTCTAATCTCTTACCAGACCTTAATTCACCTTCAACATCATCATTTTGATAGGTTCAAACTACTAACACTCCCTTATAACACAGTTCCATCAAATTCTCAATTTCTTGCACACAAAGACCTAATCTCTTGTAGTAGTCCTCAATGGCAAAAATGGGTATATCTACAAAACCTGACTGAATCTCCATAGAAAAAATACCTTTTCAAGAACCCATTGCAACCTCATCTAATATACCAAAAGACAGAGTATGGTTTTTTTGAAAAGTATATCAAAATAAATGACTATCTATTGCTTTTAGGTTTCAAATAGGTCTAAATTACAAAGCAAGTACCCACAAATCAACTCCACAACCCCAAATAACTATGAACAATCTTGCATCAGGTTCTAAAATAGCATAATCAACAAACTTTAGACCACTTAAGCTTTTCCAAAGGCAACAAAACTCAAACGCTTGATTTTGACTTCATTATGCTCCAATCAATGAGGGTTTATTGAAAAAGTGTATTCCAAACCTTCAATCATCTTGCCACTACTTCAATCACCTTGGTATGTGTTGCCAAAAAGTGTATACTTTGCTTGATTTGGGAATAATTGATGATCAATTAGACTTAATGAGGCCTTGATTTAGTGTTGTGAGGTGTCTACACATCCACACTAGGTCTTGGGCCCTTGCAAATTGAATAAAATGCATTTAACGATGTCTTGTAAAGGTGTTGTAAATTATTGTAAATCACTTTCATACTTTTCTAGACTCTTATTAAGCATTTAATTCTAGTATTATTATCTTTTCCCTATTCTTCTATAATGAAATAATTATTTCAATTATTTAATTATTCATTAGCCTTTTCTCTCTATAAATAAATATCCTTTCTTTATTTCCCCAATTAAATAATTATTTTTAATTATTTAATTAGATTATTTGTTCTCACCTTTCCTTTTAAATAAATAAAATTAATATTTTATTTATTTTTCCTATGTTGGCCACCTAAATTAAATAATCTTTATTATTTAATTTCTCTTACCACCTCTTTTTCTTATCTTCCGCAACAAGTCTTTATCTATCCATGTCTTTTCTCTCTCAATTAATCTCCACCCTTGATTAAGTTATTTTCTAATTTAATCTTGGCCCTTGATCATGATCCTTATTCTTAACTCTTTTCTATAGAAAGAGATCTTTAAACCCTAATTCATTCAATTCATAATTCAATCATTCATTCAATCACCATTCATCAAGCATTCAAGATAGCATTCAAGCTCATTTCTAAAGCATTCAAGAGCAAGATTCTTCAACCATTGTTGCAGCAAATCAAGATCAATCATCATGGTAAGATTTAGATACTTTGAGAGTTTGAAAATCATTAAAGATAAGGTTGAAGACTTGTTGAAGACCACTCCTTGTTGACCAAGCCAAAAATATCCACTAAAAGCCACATCCAGGCCTGAAAATTAGAGTTTCAGAAGCGAACACCTATGGGAAACTAGAGTGCAAACCTAGGGCTTCCATTTCCACTTCCAAATTTTTAGAAATTCAAAAATGGACTAAGTCGCCACTAGTGGTGACTTGGTCCCACTAAACCTATTTTTCAGAAATTTTTATAGATTTGGATACCCATTTGGCCGAAACAAGCTCTAGTGCAGTTTTCCAGATTTTGTTTGAAAGTGGACTAAGTTGCCTAGACTGGCCTAAGTGTCCCACCAGGCTTAAAAATTATAATTTATAGAATTTCAAAGTTTCTTCAAGTCTGCAACACACTTCCAGGTGCACACCTTTTTTCTTACAGCTTTCTATTTGGTTTTATTTGCATTTCTAATTCATTTAGTTCATGTTTGCATATCACAATGTGTTTTCCAACACTCTGTATTTCTTAGGTTTAACATTAATAATCATCTTTATTTTTTAGTTTGTTGCACTTAGGAAATTACATTTAGACACATTTCATCCCTCATTGCATTAATCTTGAGTGTAAACATTTGCATCTTGGCCCATCTCTCTCCTTTTAGGTGAAAAACCCTATAATTGCAAGAGAGCATTTAGGGTACCAAAATCATTGTTTATAGTATAGGTCTACACAAGCTCTAGGAACCATCTTCTAACCATATTAAATGCATTTTCAACTGATTCAAACTTGAAGCCATCAAATTTCATGGAAAACTCAGAATTTTCTATTGGGGCAACAATCATAACTCTATATTTTCACTTTCCCTGCATCTGCACACACACACAACACTAAACACACTATTTATTAGCCCATTCCACCAATTTATTAAGCCTACATTGATGGAATGGGTACTAAATACAATTTAGACCTTCAAACCCTTGATCTTGAGGGCTTCTAACAGATTATTGTAATTAGATAACAATGGGCGGGACTGTGGAGCACGGGTGGGAAAAACAGGATTTTGAATCTCTAAACAATGGAGCAGGCCGTGGAGTAGGATCTAAGGAATCCCAGGTAGAATCAGTGCATGTTCCAAGCAAGGAGAAAGGTAAGGATTAATTTGATGAGAAGGACATTGGAAACAAAATTCAGGTGGACCCGGGAGGGAAGACAAATATTGGGGGGGTCCCTTGAAGGACAAAAATGAAAAAATTCCAATGAAGTGGTAGGGACCGCTGATAGGGAAGGAGCAAAGCGCAAACCTTGGTCTTTGTTGTTTGGTGTTAAGCCAAATGGAAAATCGATATTCCCTCCAGTGCATAATTTTTCTGACCCGGTGAAAGGTAAGTTTGCCATCTTTGTGCCTGATCCGATTATTGATCATAATATTGCTTTGATGGAAAAAGTTCTGGTCAGTAATTTTATGGGCCCTAGACCAAATGTTGAAGTGGTTAGGGAGTTTGTAAAAAATAAGTGGAGAATCATTGGGAAGGTAACGATGGTTGCTCTTCCTAGAGGATTATTTTCCTTTGAGTTCACCTGCAAGGAGGATATATTGGCTGTGAGGAGTGGTGGACCTTGGGTCATAGAAAAATCTTCCCTGGCCCTTAAGAAGTGGACCTCTTGTCTGGATCTCTCTGACTCTATTTTTGAGAATGTTCCAGTTTGGGCTAGACTCCTGGGTCTCCCTCTGGAATATTGGAATGAGGACATCTTCAATGGCATTGCCAGTTCTTTTGGAGAGCTTCTGTATATTGACCCTATGAGCGTAGCTAGAAAGCGGTTGGTGTTTGCTCGAATCTGTGTGGGAATTTCACAAAATGCTGACCTCCCCTCTTTAATAGATATACATTCAAAGTTGGGAACTTGGACGCAAACTATAGAGTTTGAATCCATTCCCTTTGCTTGCTTTAAGTGCAGAAAAATGGGGCATTGGGCTAAGAAATGCCCATTAAATGTGAGCAAAGACAAAGAAAACCACCAGTCTAACCTTAAGACTATCTAGAGAAAGAAATCTGATGGGGAAGGGAAAGCAAGCAATACCAATACCCTTAATGAGGAGTCTGGCAGGAAACCTAAAGATCAGAGGAATACCACTGGTATCAATGGTGAAATAGAACCCAAGGATCCTAATATGCAGAAGAATCAACAACTAGGGGCAGAAAGTAATGCTGGTCCAAAGGAAGATGGAGAAGAAATCTTGGAGAATGCGGGGGATGGTAAAAGGATGAGGACTTTGTTTCTTCCACTCTTAATATTTTATCAGAAGGAAAAGATAATGGATATCCTGGACTAGAGGATATTCCTATTCAGGGTTTGTCTCTAGATATTGGCATTCCTATCCTAGCTACTACTTATGTAGAATGTTCCCCTTCGAGTGACCCTCTTAAACTCGAGGAAAAAATGACTCCAGATTTTTTCAAGGGCACCTTTGAGAATCTGAGCCAGAACACCGAACTCTTGAGTGACAATTTGAACCAGCTCAGGAATGGCCAGATGGATACTCTCCCTTGGGAAAAAAGAAGAATGTATGATAAGGAATGGGAATCTGGCAAAGAGTTGGAGAGCCAAGAAGATACTGATTAGGAAGAAGTCCTCTCTCATTTGAAGAAAAATAAGGAGAAAAGAAAACATCAGAATACTCTGAGTGGAGTTGTTACCAGGACAAGACCAAAGGCAGAAGGTCAGGTAAATGGCAGAGAGCATGAAAGCTTTCAAGACATAGTGGATGGTGTTCAAAAGACCATTCTGGAGATTCTCCAATCCCCTGGTAAGATATGAAGATTATGTCTTGGAATATTAGAGGGATTAATAGCCTTCACAAGAGGGACGTTTTGCACAAATTTTTTAGGGATCATAAACCTGATATTCTCCTCATCCAAGAAACTAAAATTTCCAAAGAGAAGGTGGAAAAGATTAAAATGTTTCAGAACTGTGGAATCCAAGGAAAAAGTTCAGATGGTGCATCAGGAGGAATTGCAACTTTTTGGAACCAGAACCTTATTAAAGGGGAACCTTTACTGGAGAGCGCTAATCATTTGGCTAAAAAGTTCACACATATTAGAGACAATTTTAGTTGGATTCAGTCAAATATCTATGCTCCCAATGGGAAAGGAGCTAGAAAATCTTCATGGAATGAGCTCTCTACTTTCCGTAGGATCTTTGATAATAACCACTAGGTTGTAATGGGCGACTTTAATACTCCCCTTTTGAATGAAGAGAAATTTGGAGGATCTCAAGTGAATCAGGAGAGTAAATCTGATCTTTTTGACTTCATCAACAATAAGGAGTTGATTGACCTAGATTTGCAAGGAGCCCAGTATACTTGGTTGAATAAAAGAATCGGTAAGGAACTTATTCAAGTAAGGTTAGATAGAATTTTAATTTCTTATCAGTGGCTTATAAACTATTTATGTTCTCTTAAATCTCTTTCTAGAGTGGGGTCGGATCACTTTCCCATAAGTTTTGTGGTGGACCCTATATAGGTGAAGGAAAAATCTCCCTTTAGATTTGAAAGAATGTGGTTGTCCCACCCCCTTATTTTTTATGAAATCAGGAAATAGTGGAATATTGATGTTTCGGGTACTGCTATGTTTAGAATTGCTAAAAATTTGAGAGAAGTTAAACACAAATTAAGAAGCTGGAAAAAAGAGTCCTTTGGAAACATTTTTGGCATTAAATCTGAACTTCAAATGGAGCTTGTGAAGATCCAAGACAAAATTTAGAGGGAAGGATACATTGAAAATAATAAGGCTAAAGAAAATGAGCTGCTGGTGAAACTGCATGATATAATAGCTAAAGAGGAGGAGTTCTGGTGGTAGAGATCTAGGGTGTTGTGGCTCTCAGCTGGAGATAGAAACACTAGGTACTTCCATTTTTCTGCCTCAAAACATGGGACTGCCAATATAATTTCTAACATAGAAGTTAATGATATGAGATTTGAGGAAGAGGAAGACATCAAAAAGCAAGTTGTCCTCTTCTTTAACAACCTTCTTTCAGCGAATAGGGAAATCAATCATAATGACCAAGATTTTCTTATAGAGGCTATCCCTAAGGTTGTTGAGAGGGAAGATAATGAAAAGATTGTTACCATTCCCTTAAGGAGGAAATAATGAAAACTGTCTTTTCTTTTGAAGGAAATAAGGCCCCTGGCCCTGATGGGTTTCTTATGTTCTTTTTTCAATGGTTTTGGGATATTGTTGAAAAAGATGTTGTGAATGTTGTTAAGGAATTCTTTGGGTCGAGAAAACTCCTAAAAGAATTAAATGCTACTTTTGTGGTCCTTATTCCCAAGAAACCTGGGGCTATGGAGTTTGAGGCGTTCAAACCCATTAGTCTTTGCAACTCTTTCTATAAAATCATGTCAAAGGTTTTGACTTCAAGGATCCTTACTATCCTTCTTTCATTGATTTCCCCTCAACAAAATGGTTTTGTACCTGGAAGGAAAATCTTAGACTCTATAGTCATTGTCCATGAGAATATCCATTCACTTGTGGAATCTAAAACTGAAGGGTTTCTTCTTAAGCTGGATATATCCAAAGCTTAGGACCGTGTTGACTGGGAGTTTTTATTTAAAATTCTTAGGGTGTTTGGTTTTAGCAGCAGAGTCATTCAGTTGGTGAATCAGTTGGTTACTATGGTCTCCACCTCTATTATTGTGAATGGATCTCCTTCCAGATTCTTTCAAAATTCAAGAGGCCTAAAATAGGGTGATCCCATCTCTCCTATTCTATTCACAATTATGGCTGAGAGCCTAGGAAGGAATCTTAAAAGTTTGATTGAATAGAGGTCTCTTGCTGGTCTTAGTCCTTCATCTACTAATTTGATTTGTTCTCACCAATAGTTTGTTGATGACACTATCATCATGGTAATATCTACGGTGAATGAGGCTAAGACTTTGAAAAAAAATTTGGACGTGTATGAGAAGGTGACTGGGCAGATGGTCAACAAATAGAAGAGCTCCCTTTTTTTCTTCAATACCCCTAAGCATAGACAGGTCAAGATTGCAAGAATCCTTGGTTGTAGAGTGGAATCCTTACCCTCTACTTAACTTGGACTAATGCTATGTCTTAAACCTCTGGATTCTTTTTGGTGTTCATTGGTTGACAGGTTCAGAAAGAAGTTGGCAGAATGGAAAGGAGATTTTTTGAGCCAAACTGGAAAAAATCAACTTCTTAAAGCTTCTCTTTAGAATCTCCTAGTTTATGCTTTAAGTCTTTTCAAAATTCCTGCTAAATATGTTGAGACCATTGAAAAGATCCAAAAAATATTCCTTTGGTCTGGTGTGGAGGAAAGAAAGAGGATGCCTCTTATAGGGTGGGATTTGGTTTGCAGACCGAAAACCTTGGGGGGTTTAGGTCTTAGAAAAATCAGAATGATTAATAAGACTCTTCTAGCCAAACAAATATGGAGATCCTTCTCGTCTGTTGGAGAATGGAAAGATATTTTAAGAAGTAAATATATGACCAATTATGTGTCCCTCAAAGCGTTGCTGGATTCTCCTATTCTACCTCGTGGTTCAGCTTGTTGGAATGATATGATCGCTGGTAGAAAGATCTTGGAATCGGGGATAGGATGGCACATTAGAAGCGACAATCAGGCCAGATTCTAGGAGGATAGATGGCTTTTTAAGGAGCCCCTCATCAAAATTGAAAGATTCAATAGATGGGTTAAGTTATGCAAAGCAACTTTTGGGGAGTTTGTCAAAGATTATTAGTATGAAGGAGACTGGGTGGATTTGTGTGTGGTCAGTCATGAGTTGGCTTAGCTTCAATCTTCCTTAAGGGTTGTTAGTTTGGGATAGATTTAGCTAGATTATAATCTTGTCTGGATGGACAACCCTTCAGGTAACTACTCTATTTCTTCGGCTGTCTCTTTGTTGTCCCTTTCTCAAGATCTCCCTCCCTTCTGGTCTAAAGCATGGATTAAACACTTAACTCTGAAATTCAACATCTTCTTCTGGATTCTACTTCAAAATAAGATGCTTACGGTGGATAATCTTTGTAAATGAGGATTTCAAATCCCCAACAGATGTTACCTTTGCAAGTGTGAGGCGGAGTCAGCTAACCACTTGTTTCTCCACTGCTTATTTGTTTCTATAATCTGGGGAAAATTATTAGCCCTCTGGAATATCTCTTGGGTGTTTCCCCTATCCATTGAAGATTCATTTTTACAATGGAAAGCTCCATCTCAAAATACCTTCATTTGAAGGTTATGGCCTTTTAAATCCCTTTTGTTGTTTGGGGAGTGTGGAAAGAACGTAATAAAAAACTTTTCAGGAATAAGGAGATGTCAGAGACTAATGTTTTTGAAAAAAAAAATCAGGCTTATAAAGGAAAACTTTAATGTTATTCCCCAAAAATCTCTTAACCTTGAAGTTGTGGTGTGTACTCCCTATGATCTAATGATAGCAAAGGATTGGAATATTAAAATGGATGTTTCTATGGCATCCAATCCAGCTAAGAAAAGCAGGGAGGGTGTGTGTTGGACCTTTCCTCCAAATGGCTGGTCTAAGGCCAAATTTGATGGTGCTACGAAGGGCAATCCGGGGATGGCTGAAAGTGGAGGTGTGTTAAGGGACTTAAATGGTAACTTTATGGTGGTTGTGGCCATTTCCCTAGGTCATCAAACTAGCCATGTGGCAAAGGCTATAGGAGCTTTTCAAGTTTTAAAGTTAGCTCATAATTTGAATATAAAATACTTATGGCTTGAAGGGGACTCTAAAAACATCATTGACTATCTCCTAGGTAGGACCCCCCCTTCCTAGTCTATAAAGAATTGTATTGATGAAGCAAAGTCTATTCTAGACAAGTTCGATAAAGTTAAAGTTTCACACATCTACAGGGAAGCTAATAGCGTGGTGGATTACTTTGCGAATGAGGGGGTAAAGAGGCAAGGATTGAACACGTGGCATAATTTTAGGGATTTGGGAGGTGAATTCAGGACCTTATTAGATTATGATGTTACACATGGGAAAGAGGAAAATATATTTAATGATTAAAGGGAAAAGGGATAAGTACATCGTAATCAAGAGATTTGATGGGGTCGTGTCATATTACTTAGCTGGGAAGAAAAAGCGACACACTTTGTGGGTTCATTAGAATGGCTACGTAAAATTGCAATAGGTTTTCGGCGCTAGTAGAGTTTGCAATGAGGTGCAAACAAAAATGGGAGGGGACAGGAAAAGAGTTGAGCCAAATAGCTACGAGGTGCACACGAGGAATGCTAAGGTATGGAAACAGGTTGTCAGAGGTGGTTTGGTTCCATTTCTGGAAAAACTTCATGGGCCTGATACTATGGCTACAGACTATTTTGAGAAGAACTAGAACAATGGAAAAATAATCCTCTTTGGGAGAAAGGTGAAACTGGATGAGAAAATTATAGGAGAGGTGACTGGAATGTCCATTGAGGGTGTGAAGTTTTATCGCGACAGAAGGTTTTTTGACGAGGCGGTAATCAAATTCCCTAAGAAGGAAAAGGAGAAAATGAAACTGGTCAAAATTTCCAATAGCAATTTTGAAATAGACACCATCAAGGCGTTGTGGAGAAAGGTGCTTCATGTCATAATGGAGTATATTACCCTGGACGAGAGATTCACCAGAGTTTATGTTCATCATTTTGCTATCCTTAACCACTTCCGCCATAAGGTACAAATTTCTCTACCTCATTATTTGTTTTTTTCGTTGAGCAATAGCCTTGAGGACCACAAGAAAAATCCCAGGAGATACCCTATTCTTCATCTTGGTCTTATTAGGTTAATATATGAACACTATCAAAGCTTGTCGGCTTTATCCAAACCGGTTGCCTCCATGGTGTCTGAGGACTATGAAACGAATAGTGGTGGTTCAGAGAATCAGCCTAACCAGGAGAGAATTGTTGAAGCCCACTCGTCCCCTATGTTGTCTAGTAAGAAAACCCAACTTAGTAATTCCCAGCTTGCTAAAGCTAACCCTGAGATCTACCTCGACTACCTGGTTCCCTTAAAGAATTCCGCTCTCAAGGGCTCCTCTGCCAATAAGTTGGTTTCCTACTCTGTGGACTCTCTGGAGGACAAAATTGAGAACCCTGAAGCTAGCAGAAACTCTGTGTCTACCCCTCCTGCCTCTTTCAGAGCTGATGGTACCAAAATTCCTTGCTCCCCCAATCCGGATGATGTTAACCTAATTTTAGACCGGGTTCGGTCTGGAGATATTCTTGCCTCTTCCAGAAGTGGCATTGGTGACATTTTCAGGGTATTGAAATGGGACTATCAAGAAATTAATGATCTTAATCACATAAATAGGGTTCTAAATAGCAAGTTGGAGGAGCTGGAATTGAAGTTGTCTACTCTTAGCAATGAAGAAGGAAAACAGAAAAAGAACAATACTGGAACAGGAGAAGATGATATTGAGGACAAGTATAAGACTCTAGAAGCTGAAATTGTTAAAATAAAAAATAACATGAAAACTATTGTGGAACAAAACCATAAAATGGCTAGGCACAATTCCATTATCATCAATGCAATGTCTGAAAAGTTGGAGAAGTCGCAACAGGGCTCGTTGGTTGTTGATCTGGAAGAGGACAAGGATAAAATCAAGAACGAGGACCAAGGTATATCGAAAAGGACCCATGCCAACCTTAAGAGGAAAGTGCCTCCTACTTCCCAAATGGTCCAGATCATAAAGAGGGGGGTTTAGGAAATGAACGACTTGGAAGCTGAGACTGCGAAAACTTTAAATCCCAAGCTTAGTTGTTGCTAGCGTTTTATCTGGTCTTTTTGGGTATTTTCTGTGGCCCTTGCTGGCTTTTTTGGTGGATGTGGCTTTGTCTTTTTGTTGCTTTCTTTATAGCCTTTCTGCTAATGGTGACTTTGATGATCTTATCTTATGTATGTAAACTTTGTGGTTTTGGGTCCTTGTAAAACCCATTTTTTCCTCTTTCAAAAATAGATTACTGTAATTGAACTCAAAACAAACTCAAATCTCAATAAAAACTCTCCAATTTAAGTTTGAGTGAAAACCAAATCACTACTCTAACAAAGAAAATGACAATCTAGACCTAGTGTTATTATACAGGCCATACAAGACTGGAAATCAAGAGAGAAAAACATAGAAATTGTAGAACAAAGTGTTTTTATTTCAAAATTTGTTTCAAGATACAAAGTTCTATCTTTTGCTCACCCTTATAATCCTTTATAACGATGTTTCCAACATTTTTCATAACCGCCCCTTCAACTTCCAATAACTAAGCCTTCCTTTGACACATATGACCCTTCATCTTCTTATTTTTTTACAATTTTGCAACTTTTGCATTTGTGCAACAAAAATACATTTTTGCATTTTGACATATTTGACCTCCTAGAGACCTAATGGGGACTCATTTACATTTGAAATGATCTAAACATGACTCTTTTACATGCATATCATGAAGATAATTCAAAATCTACAATATTTCCTATTGGAGGCATACAATGCACAAGGTGCTCCTGCACCAAACAACTGGCATGGAAAAATTCTCAAGTCCCTTTGAGGACCAATTGGCATCAACCTTGCTTCTTCACATCAGCATAACTTCTTCAATTTTTTCTTGGAATGCTTCCTTGCTCTTGAAACATTCACTTGCCTTTGTTTGTCACCTTGGTTCATTCCTTCTTTTGTCTTCCTTTCTTTTCTTCACTTTTCTTTGTCTTTTTCCTTCTCTATCTCTGCCCATCACATTCACCAATCACTGTTCTTAATCAAAGGACCCAAGATTCTCCTTTCACAGTACTTAACTTTCCTCTAACCTTTTCTCAATCAAAGGACATAGGACTATCCTTTCACATTGCTTTCTAAGCAATCGTTCCTCTTTTCAACCAATTCACCCTTGACCTTCTTTGACCAATCATTTGAATCATTCTTCCAACTAACTTTCAACTCTTGTAATGGTTGCAAACTCTCTTCAAGTGCTTCTTAGATAGATATCCATCTCCCTCACTACTTCACCACACAAACTCAACATACCATCCATCTTACCCAACAGTAGATCCTAGAAGATGCACCTGCCACTCTTTCTCTCAGTGGTGTCACTCTACACCTTCTCCCCAGCTTAATCTCTATTGGAGGATAGTGAACATAGACCCCATCCTTGTCTGTAACCAACACACTTTCTTACTCTCCTTCCTATAGCTTTAGGATGGATCAATCACCTACAACCAACAACTTAACAAACCACCAGATCAAACAAATCTGATACCAATTGATGTAGAGCATCTACTCACTTCAAGGGTAGCTAAAACCCAAATCACAAACTTTGAAAAGGTTAACTAAACTTTCAACATAATTTCCTTCTTTTACACTTGATTCCTCATAGCTAAAAGACACTAAATCATCAAATCTTGCTTCTAATATCTTACCAGACCTTAATTCACCTTCAACATCATCATTTTGACAAGTTCAAACTACTAACACTCCCTTATAACACAGTTCCATCATATTTTCAATTTCTTGCACACAAAGACCTAATCTCTTGTAGTAGTCCTCAATGGAAAAAATGGGTATATCTACAAAACCTAACCGAATCTCCATAGACATAATACCTTTTCAAGAACCCATTACAACCTCATCTAATATCCCAAAAGAGAGAGTATTGTTGTTTTGAAAAGTATATTAGAATAAATTATTATTCATTGCTTTTAGGCTTCAAATAGGTCTAAATTACAAAGCAAGTACTCACAAACCAACTCCACAACTCCAAATAACTATGAATAGTCTTGAATCAGGTTCTAAAACATCAGAATCAACAAACTTTAGAACACTTAAGCCTTTCCAAAGGCAACAAAACTCAAACCCTCTATTTTGACTTCACTATGCTCCAATTAATGAGGGTTTATTGAAAAAGTGTATTCCAAACCTTCAATCAACTTGCCACTGCTTCAATCACCTTGGTATAGGTCTACACAGACTCTAGGAACCATCTTCTAACCATCTTGAATGCATTTTCAACTGATTTAAACTTGGACCCATCAACTTTCATGGAAAACATAGAATTTTCTATGCGGGTAACAATCATAACTCTGTATTTTCACTTTCTCTATATCTTCACACACACAACACTAAACACACCATTTATTAGCCCATTCCACTGATTTCCTAAGCCTACATTGGTGGAATGGGTACTAAATACTATTTAGACCCCCAAACCCTTGATCTTGAGGGTTTCTAATAGATTAATGTAATTGAACTCAAAACAAACTCAAATCTCAATAAAAACCCTCCAATTTAGGTTTGAGTGAAATCCAAATCACTACTCTCACAAAGAAAATGAATATTTATGCCTAGTGTTAATGTACAGGTCATACAAGATTGGAAATCAAGAAAGAAAAACATAGAAATTGCACAACAGTGTTTTTACTACAAAATTTGTTTCAAGATACAAAGTTCTATCCTTTGCTCGACCTTACAATCCTTTATAAAGATGTTTCCAACATTTTTCATAACTGCCCCTTCAACTTCCAATGACTAAACCTTCCTTTTACACATATGACTCTTCATCTTCTTCTCTTTTTACAATTTTGCAACTTTTGCATTTGTGCAACAAAAAGACATTTTTTGCATTTTGACATATTTGACCTCCTAGAGACCTAATGGGCACTCATTTACATTTGAAATGGTCTAAACATGACTCTTTTACATGCATATCCTAAAGAAAACTCAAAATTTACAATATTGCCTATTGGAGGCATACAATGCACAAGGTGCTCCTGCACCAAACAACCGACCTGGAGAAATCCTCAAGTCCCTTTGAGGACTGATTTGCATCAACCTTGCTTCTTCACATCTACATAATTTCTTCAATTTTGTCTTGGAATGCTTCCTTGCTCTTGAAACATTCACTTGTCTTTGTTTGTCACCTTGGTTCATTCCTTCTTTTGTCTTCCTTTCTTTTCTTCACTTGTCTTTTTCTTTTTCCTTCTCTATCTCTGCCCATCAGATTCACCAATCATTGTTCTTAATCAAAGGACACATGATTCTCCTTTCACAGTACTTAACTTTCCTCTAACCTTTTCTCAATCAAAGGACATAGGACTGTCCTTTCACATTGCTTTCTAAGAAATCATTCCTCTTTTCAACCAATTCATCCTTGACCTTCTTTGACCAAACATTTGAATCATTCTTCAAACTAACTTTCAACTCTTGTAATGGCTACAAACTCTCTTCAAGTGCTTCTCAGACAGATATCCATCTCCCTCACTACTTACCACACAAACTCAGCATACCATCCATCTTACCCAATAGTAGATCCTAGAAGATGCACCTACCACTCTTTCTCTTAGTAGTATCACTCTCTCTGCACCTTCTCCCTAGCTTAATCTCTGTTGGAGGACAATGAATATAGACCTCATCCTTGTCTGTAACCAACACACTTTCTTACTCTCCTTCCTATAGATTTAAGATGGATCAAGCACCTACAACCAACAACTTAAAAAACCACCAGATCAACCAAATCTGATACCAATTGATGCAGAGCATCTACTCACTTCAAGGGTACTTAAAACCCAAACCACAAACTTTGAAAAGGTTAACTAAACTTTCAACAAAATTTCCTTCTTTTACACTTGATTCCTCATAGCTAAAAGACACCAAATCATCAAATATTTCTTCTAATATCTTACCAGATCTTAATTCACCTTCAACATCATCATTTTGATAGGTTCGAACTACTAACACTCCCTTATAACACAGTTCCATCAGATTCTCAATTTCTTGCACACAAAGACCTAATCTCTTGTAGTAGTCCTCAATGGAAAACATGGGTATATCTAAAAAACTTGACTGAATCTCCACAGACATAATACCTTTTCAAGAACCCATTACAACCTCATCTAATATACCAAAAGATAGAGTATGGTTGTTTTGGAAAGTATATCATAATAAATGACTATCTGCTGCTTTTAGGCTTCAAATAGGTCTAAATTACAAAGCAAGTACTCAAAAAACAACTCCAAAAACCCAAATAACTATGAACAGTCTTGCATCAAGTTCTAAAACATCATAATCAACAAACTTTAGACCACTTAAGCCTTTCCAAAGGCAACAAAACTCAAACCCTTGATTTTGACTTCACTATGCTCCAATTAATGAGGGTTTATTGAAAAAGTGTATTCCAAATCTTCAATCAACTTTCCATTGCTTCAATCACCTTGGTATAGGTCTACACAAGCTCTAGGAAACATCTTCTAACCATCTTGAATGCATTTTCAACTGATTCAAACTCAGAGCCATCAACTTTCATGGAAAACTTAATTTTCTACAAGGGCAACAATCATAACTCTGTGTTTTCAATTTCCCTGCATTTGCACACACACACAACACTAAACACACTATTTATTATCGCATTCCATCAATTTCCTTAGCCTACATCAGTGGAATGGGTACTAAATACTATTTAGACCCTCAAACCCTTGATCTTGAGTGTTTCTAACAGATTACTGTAATTGAACTCAAAACAAACTCAAATATTAATAAAAACCCTCCAATTTAAGTTTGAGTGAAATCCAAATCACTACTCTAACAAATAAAATTATGATCTAGGCCTTGTGTTACTGTACATGCTGTACAAGACTAGAAATCAAGAGAGAAAAACACAGAAATTGCAGAACAAAGTATTTTTTATTACAAAATTTGTTTCAAGATACAAAGTTCTATCTTTTTCTCACCCTTAGAATCCTTTATAAAGATGTTTCCAACAGTTTTCATAGCTTCCCCTTGAACTTCCAATGACTAAACCTTCCTTTTACACATATGACCCTTCATCTTCTTCTTTTTTTGCAATTTTGCAACTTTTGCATTTGTGCAACAAAAAGACATTTTTTGCATTTTGACATATTTGACCTCCTAGAGACCTAATGGGGACTCATTTACATTTGAAATGATCTAAACATGACTCTTTTACATGCATATCATGAAGAAAATTCAAAATTTACAATATTTCCTATTGGAGGCATACAATGCACAAGGTGCTCTTGCACCAGCTTGTGTGTTCCGAAGACAACTAATAGACATGCTCGTTTAATGGGTGTATAATTCAAACCATATCCAACCAGGGTACAACTAATGTAGTAAACTGCTCGTTATTTATTTTGGTCATCAAGTTGTGCCAATAAAGCTCCCAAAGTTGTTGTTGCACAGATACATATAAAATCATTGATTTATCCTGAATTGGAGGCATCAATACCTAAGGAGTGAGAAAATATTCCTTTACCTATTAGAAAGCTTGATCACACCTACTGTCCCATTTAAATGTTACATCTTTGTGGAGCAAGTGTGTGAATGGATGACATTTATCTACTAATTGTATAGTAAACCTTCTGATAGACTGAAGCTTTCCTTGTAGACTTTGTAGTTGTCTCAATTTTCTCAGGGGAGGCATTTCCAAGATAGCCTTATCCTAGCAGGATCCACTTCAATACCTCTTTTGGATACAATGTAGCCCAATAGTTTCCCAGATGTTACGTCAAACACATATTTCTTTAAATTTAGATACAAGTTATATTCTTCTAGTTTGTCAAATATCCTAGCTAAGTTAGCTAGGTGTTCATGCCTTGTGACTAATTTAGCTAGCAAATCATCTACATAGTCCTCCATGGTGATGTGCAACATGTCATGGAATATGGTAGTAATTTCTCTTTGATATGTGGCTCCTACATTCTTCAAACCGAATGACATGACATTCCAACAAAAAATTCCCCAAGCACAGGTAATTTAAGTTGTTTTGTGTTGATCTTCAGGGGCTATCTTTATCTGGTTGTACCCAAAAAATCCATCCATTAGTGAAATCATTTCATGACTAGTAATTAGATCCACTATTATGTCAATGTTGGGAAGGGGGAAGTTATCCTTAGGGCATGCCTTGTTAATATCTTTGAAGTTTGTATAGATTTGTATGCTCCCAATGGGTTTCAATATTGGTATGAGGTTGGATACCCACTCAGGATAGTCTATAGGTCTAATGAATCCCACATCCAGTAGTTTATAAAGCTCCACCTTGACTAATAGTGTTGTTTGTGGGTGCATCTTGTGAAGCTTTTGTTTAACTGGTTTTGATGCCAGGAATATTGTTAGATGGTGTACCACTAAAGTTGGATCTAGTCCAAGCATATCTACATATGCCCAGGTGAAGTTGATCTTATGTTCGTTGATGAATACCGAGAAGTTGACCTTTTCCTCAGGATCTAAGGAAGCTACATAATATGTTACCGTAGGTGCCTCTATTGTTCCAACATTGATAGGTTCAAAATCTTCAACCAAGGTTGTTGATTGTTCTTGATACTTTGTGATGGGGAGATTGAATCCTCCATCTTCAAGTGCCTCAAAGAGGTTTTCACCATCAGATATATCTTTATTTTTCTTTTTCATGATTTGATAGAGCCATGTTATGGTTTTTCCTAGGGGATCTCATTTTGATTTTTAAATTTTTCATTTCAATTTTGCAATTGGAGGACACAATCTCCCCTCCAAAGTATGCTACTTGTTCTATTTTTATGAAAAAATTGACCTCGTGATTTCTTTTCGATATACCATGTTGAATTCCCATGAACTTAGAAATAGCTTCATTGTTCTAGAATAAGTCCACAACATGTCCATGATATTGTTGATCTCAATCGATCAATTGTGGGTAAAGTAAGGGTAGGTTATCATCACTATCGACAAAGCTTATGGAGGATGTGGTAAGGGTAAGGATAGCAGATTTATTAGGTTTCCAAAGGGTATCTAGGTCATAATCACTAGAGGCGTAAGATTCCCATTCCCATTCGTTGGAATCTATTTTAGTATGGTAGTTATTCGATGTCTCAATGTCAGTAGGAGTTATTTTTTGATAAGAGGTAGTTTCAATGTTTTAGGTAACCACGTCTATCAAACCATAACCTAGTCCCATGTTCTTCTTATGTTGTTCTAGTATGATGGGTTCTCTCATACCTTGTTCATGTAGACCAAGGCTACCTTTTCTAGTGTATCCCATATTTCTTGCCATGTGATAACCTTTATTATTAGGATCCACAGGTATGGGATGTAGCTATTTTTGTTTTTCTTGTTGTTCTTCTTTGTAGAGCCACAATGAGAGGTCCTCTTCAAATACCACTTCATCCTTCATGTCTCCCCACTTGGTAAAGATAGTAGGTTTGACTTCATAGGTGACAACCTGAATATGTTTGATTTCCTTTGGTTGCTCGTAGGATTTTGGTGATGGGGGAGTTCCCCAATACAAAAGGATTGTTTGAAATGGTATTCTCTATAGCCCTTGTCAAGCACCTAGATCTTGACGCCGGATTTTAGAGGATCGGTTGATGCAGGTGGACTTGAGGATGAAGCAAGTGATGTTGGATTGACATAGGAAAATGAGTGGAATGATATGTCATTACTAGGTATATGAAGGAGCATTTTGTACTTCTCCAAGTTTGTGCAGTAATGGAAGGGTTTAGGACTGGTGTATACTATAACTTCCTTATTATTGTAAGGAAATTTTAACCATTGATGAAAGGTTGAAGGGACCGCTTGCATTGCATGGATCCACGAATGCCCCAAGAGAAGTTTATAAGGTAATTTGAGATCCAGTACCTGATGAGTCATCTCAGCTATTGTTGGCCCTACTTGAATTGGCAGTCTTATTGTGCCCTTAGAGTTTCTCTCCATATCATCATAAGCTCTTATGGAGATACTTTTTTTCTTACCGATCATGTCATCAAAATATCCCAACCGCTTTACCATTTTTAAGGTACATATGTTTAAACCTACACCTCCATCTATTAGGACTCTCTTGATCTTGTGTTTATGGACACAAACCTCGAGATACAAAGCTTGATTATGAAAGGCTCTTTGGGGAAGGTCCTTTTCAGAAAAGACCAAGTGATGGGGTGAAGTGATGGTACCAACCATAGCTTGAAATTGATCAGTGTTAAGATTGTTAGGCACTGAAGATTGAATGAGAGCTTTCTCTAGAATCTCTTTATGTGCTGGTGATAACTTTAAAAGCTCAAGGATAAAGATTAATGTTTCAGTTTTCTTCAATTGGTCAACAATGATATAGTCAGTGGAAGGCTTTATGGTGACTTTGGCTAGAAGTGGGGCTCCTTGGATTATGACTTTTCCTCTTCTTGTAGTCACATTACATTTGGGGCTTTTTCTAGTATAATTATGACATTGATATTTGATCAACTCGTTAGATGGTTCCTACAACTTCATCGTAGGTGAAGTTAGCTTTTCAGTAATCTTGTCCCTTACCTTTGTCATTTCCCCAAGAATGATTGGGGATTGAATCCTTGTATATTCCCATGTATCTATTATCAAAGGGCCTAGGACAATGTTCAATGTTGACCTCTCCTTTTTCTATCAAATCTTGTATGATTTTTTTCAGTCTCATATAGTTATTTGTTGTGTGACCCTTGATCTTGTGGAATTCACATCGATCACTCTCATTGTACCAAGGGGGTTTAAAGTTTGGTTCATCATAATTTGTTTTATTAGGATTAGGTAGCTTAATAAGGTTCTTTTGGACGAGTTTATGTATAACTACCTCAAGAGTTTCTCCCAATGGAGTGAATTTTCTCCTAGTTTGATTATTTTTCCTTGGCAGCCCTCTTTGAATATCCCGACCTTGATTTGTTTGTTGGTTATTTTGCTAGTTATTCTAAGGATATGTAAGTTGGTTATTTTGTGCATTTTTTGGAGGATAATTTGCTTGAGCTGCTTGGACATTATTCTGTGGATTACTAGGAGGTTGTACATTTCACACAAATTTGGCATCAACCACCCCATCATTGGTAACGTTCTTTTTCTTTTCTCATATTTTAGGATTTTCATTAAAATTGGAAGCTTGGTCTTTGTTGTTATATAGTTTAATGACTCCCCTTGCTATGAGATCTCTTTCAATGAGTAAACCCTTTTCGGTGCTTTCTTCAAAATTACTAGGGCACAACATGGTGAGCTAGTAGCTAATGTCCTCTTGTATGTTAGAGAAAAAGATTTCTACGAGTTGTTTCTCGGGAATGGGCCATTTACATTTGCTCGCTTTATGTCTCCATCTCTGTAGATATGAAGAAAATGATTCCCCTTGGCTTTGTTTAATTTTGTATATATCGGGGACTGTTATGTCTTGCTCTATGTTGTATGAGAAATGGTTAACAATTTTTTCTAACAACTCATCAAAGGTTTTGATACGAAGCGGTAGATGAGAGAACCACTCGATAGTGGCACCGCCAAGAATTCATGGGAAAAGCCTCATTAAATAGGTTTCATTATGTTTTACATTCATGTATGCTACCAAGAATTCTCACATGTGTTCTATTGGATCTCCTCTTCCCCTACATTTGTCAAATTTTGGTATATCAAAGTTCTTAGGGAAGGGTATCATAGATATGGACCAATCATAGGGATATCAACATATGTCTTGTAGAGTGTAGCTCTTCTTTTGTTTTTCAATTTGAATTTCCAATATCCTTTGGTTTAGATTTTGGATCTGTAAGGCTACATCATCACTTGGTGCATTCGTTTGATAAGGAGAGACGTTATAACCTTGTTTCCCCGTAATGTTGTGTGCATTATATTGTGGGTTTTGTATATATGAGGGACCTTGGGCCATGTTGTGAGTGTAGGATGATGGATGGGGTCCTTGAGAACTGATGTGGGTGTGTTGTGGATGGAGGGTATGATGTTGTTGTTGAGGTATGTTTTTTTGTTGTTGAGGTATGTTGTGTTGTTGTTGAAGTATGTTATGTTGTTGTTGAGGTATGTTTTGTTGTTGAGGTGTGGTGTGTTGTTTTTGAGGTGTGTAGGTTTGATATTGTGATGGAGGTTGTTGTGCACCAATGTTGTGTTGTGGGGGACTGGGTGATTGATTTTGAAGGTGTGTGTTTTGTTGTGGTTGAACATACGTTTGATGTTGGGTATTGAAATTTGGTTGTGTTGAAATGTACATTTAATGTTAAGGATTTTGGGTAGACGATGATCCATATTGATATTGCATGTTAGGATCATAGTATTGTTGTTGATGTATGTATTGAGTTTGATTTTGAACATTTCCTTGATATATGCACTTTGATCTCGTGGTGGTTGTTGATACATGTGTTGTCCTTGAGGTGGGTTGTTAACATGTAGTTGTGGTTGCAAAGGGTTGTTGCCTTGTTGGTTCATTACATGTTGTTGTGGCCTTGGTGGAAGATCTCCCATGTTTTTCATATTACCACTAGGACCTTGTTGTTGGGTGTTCCAAGATGTCTCATATATGTTGGATCCCATTGTATTAGTTTCAACATTATGTGGTGGAATTATTTGACTTGTCAATATGTTTGGGTTTTCTTGAGCATGTTGAGCTACCACAACTTGTTCAATCTGTGAAGGATGTCTATACAATGGGTTATCCACATTTTGTGGGAAATATTGATCATTGATATGTGTTTTTGAGAATAATGGTGGTATCTTGGGATGCACCATTGCTTTGGGTATTTGTCTCACCACCGATTGGTCTCCCAAAGGAATGGGATTGGGATCCTTAAGAATTTCAACGTTAAAGTCTGTAGGTAGCATGACACCACTTTGTGCTAGTTTGGGGAAATAAGTGTTTGGATCATTCCCAATCATTTTTTGCATTAATTTCTACATTTTGGGATCTTGGGAGTGTTCTAAAATTACTTTGTCAGTGATTTCCTCGTCACTATCATTTTACTCTATGATCATATCTACAAGATTAGGAGGTTAATTTTTTTGCCTACCAAATTTGTCTTGATTTTTAAGGAAAATGTCAGCATCACCAAGCAGTTGATTGGGTTGAGCTTTGAACATTGGTTGTTCTTTGGGAGTTGAGTATGTCTTAGGATTGTAACCCCATGCTTGAGATTCCTCGTTGGTGGTATTGGTGTTTCATACACTAGAGCTACTTTTGTTGGTTTCCATTTTCTTTTTATGTTTAGATCTTATTGTAGTCATAAACAAACTCAAAAGACTTTGGTAAGTTTGAGATATCAACTTATGTGATAATGTTTTTATTTGATATTTTGTTTGATAAAATGATGTACAAAGGGGATGTGTGTATACCTTTTGGACAAAGGTTGCTGTTTTTTTTTTTATGGATTGATGTTGGGGTAGTTGGACGATCAAGTTTGATGTTGGATGGTAAGATTTTGCTACTCAATCCTATGATGAGGAGATGAGCTGATTTTGGGTGTTGTTTGATAAATGATGCTATGATGTTTGGATGTTCAAACCCTAGGATAGGAGTATGAATGGATGTTTGATGTTTTGATTTGATGCTAGTTTATAACACAAAGTTCACAAGACTCGTATCGATTTTTTTCTATGTCTTAGAGGATATGGTGATTGCTTTACTTGAACTAGCTATGAGGTTTCAAGTAAAGGTTGATGTAAAAAATTAGAAAGATAATGATTTGATTTATTGTGTTCGATAGGTGTCCAAGACTAGGTTGATGTTTGGTTACTAATGGTAATGAAGATAAAATATGGTGCAAGTTTGATTTTGATGTTGTGTCTAAAAGATGGTAGGTACAAACCCTATGTAAACCAAATCCAAAGTGTAAGATGGTGATGTTGGATTGTGACTGATAGGTCCAATGATGATAATGTTCTCTGATAGCTGAATAAAAATTTTAGGCCATTATTTTGAAAGAAATTTGTGACAGATTCTAAAATATGCCAGCAAGTAAGACGATAACAACTTTTTTCCAAGAGGATAGCGACACGAATTTAGGACAATAGTGGTTTTGTTTTAGGTCAACTATGGTAAAGTTTACAAAAGTGACTCTATTTTGACAGTGATTGTTATGTAACCAGTGATATCAATAATGGCCAAATGAACAATAGCAAGCAGATATCAGGATGATAGTGGTAAAGTTCATAGATAGTAGTGGAAAATCTGCATAGTAACGACTTTGTTTCAATAGTTTCTAATTTTTTGATGGTCGTTTGTTTGATAAGTTTGCAAGTTTTGATTTTTGTTTGGTCTGATGTCTAGGATAATATTTTTGAGATATAGCAAGTGATAAAACACAGCAAACAAAGTGTATGAATCAATCTTAATGTTTTTAATGTTGATAGGCCAAAGTTATCCCAATTTACACTGGTAATAACACATCGAAAACATTTCAAGCATTTTTATGCCTAAGGTTAAAGCCAATGGTAACACTTTTAGGCCCACAACTTGGAATCTCCTTCAACTCTAGGGTAGGGACACCCAAATGGGTGTATACACTGTTGTATTTGTGAGATCGGACAGATAGTGGCCTACTAGCATGAAAGGATAACCCAAATCACCCTTTCCCTAGAAAGCTACAAGTAGCTTATGCTAAGTCAAGGATTTTTGTCTCATCTCAAGGGTGTTCATATGGTGACTAAAAAAATTAAGGTGCAGTACATATCCCTTGCACTGAAAGTGTCACCAATACATGGTCAATCAATAAAGTGGGTAACTACAATAAGGTGTTTAGTCGTTGTTCGAGGACTTGACACCCTGCGAGCATCCATCAAGCCACTTAAGGCTTTAACCAATCCTACTAGGGGCACTATACCACTTGGGTACCTCCCCTTTCTGAATGACACTATTAGCAAGCTACTCGTCAGTTAAATCTTGGATTTTGCATTAACTTATTTATATATCGGTTTTAGGGAAAACCTTCTTTGGGTCACCTTTGAGTTCTCCTTTTGGGATGTGTTTCATAGGTAGGCCCGATCTAAAAGGGAATGATGTAAAAAATGCAAAGAGCCCAAAGTGTTTCTCATCACCTAGGATTGTAAAAAGACGTAGGGGAGAGGATACACACTTGGCTTGCCAATCATAGTAGACACAATCAAAAATTCATTGCAATTTGATTTTAAGCCCAAATGAGGTGTTTATAGATAACAATTCATGTTTTAAAAAGCACCAACTTAAAAAATTTGAGACTTCAAACATTCACACAAAATGCCATAAACCAATTTGTTATCATTACAATTAGATTCTAATCCCAAATGAGATATTCAATTTTAGATCCCAAAATGAAATGTGAAGATTGTAGGTGTTGGAACCTAAAAATTTAATACAATTTTTGGATAAATTTTAGGTTCCCATGGTTGAAAAAGCCTGATTTTTCAATTCACCAGTGAATTAAAAAAAATACTTAAAATGAAAATGTATTGCCAATGAGTTCAAAATGTACCTTCAGGGGAGGTCGTGCAGGGCAAGGATAAATTGGTAAATAGTTTTTATAATCAAAATCAAGTAAGATTGAGGCAATTTAGTGGTCACAAGGGGGCACTTAATTTAATTCTAATCACAACCATAACAGGCAAAGAGGATGGTCATTTTTTGATTTGCTTCATTTGCTGCCACTAATGAGAACAGTCCTGAAGTTGCATATGCCTTTCCAGCCAACTATTGGAGTTGGTCATATCACTTTCTTGGGCTTGTAAAAAGCAATTGAATGATTGAGAATCGAGCAAAATGTCTGGGTATGAAAGATGATGGTATTCATATGACTATATCAAACAAATGAGGTACATCAACTGATGGTCCATTGATGGTAGCAGAAAATACAATGAATAATTAGGTTCTTCAACAGGGAGCATCAAAGAATTGTGTGAATTCATCAATTGTTATAAAATTTTCCGCCAGTTGAGAGAATCTTCATATGGGTAAAATCATATTGCAAAGCTCTCAGATTCAATAGCATATACGCATTACAAATAATAATGTTTGTAGAGTACACACTCCCTTGAATTTCATGTCACGCTGTGACATTGGCGTTGCAATGCATAAGTTGTAGACTCAAGACTTCAAAAGGAAAAGTTACAGTGTGAATAGCCGGCGGAATGGTGTTAAGATCCCGACTCACTACCAATGGAAATCAATTAGTACAAGACAACATCGATATGCTCAAATCTGCATCACACCATAAGAAGTACCCCATCCTCAAATATCGCAGGAGTATTTAGCATTGCATCCAAACAAAAGTGATATTCTTGAATTTTTGAATCAAAGAAGTTTTTTAGCACAAAAATAAGAAAGACTCCTGAATCCTCAACAAGTGAATGATATGAGAGTAGTCGAAATGAATAAAGAGAACAAAGTTTTTTTTAACAGATTTGCGAAAGGAATACCCTACGAAGCTTCTACAATTACAGTATCAACTGTAGAGAAAGAGGGAAAGAAATTCAAAGGGGGCAGTTTTAGAATAATTTGTGTTGACAGCGGATGCTTACAATACCTTAAAATACCAACTGTCATCAAGAGGAGATTAGAAAAATTGTGATACAATATAAAATATTTACGGAGGAGATCCGGTGGAATGTGGTATTATTGTGAGCCATTCACATGAAATAATGTTAAGAGACTACTTGTTGTGAGTCGTTGAGGAAAAACAATTTAAAACTACATATATGAAGACATTTGGTGGCTTTGTGAACCAATGAAGACTTATACGGTGCAAGATCATACATAACATATTTGCTTGCGAAATTTTTAAAGGATTGTGGATATTCTTAAAAGATTGAAATCGGTGGCAAACAATATGTTGTTGATATGAAAAGACACTTGCGATGACCAGCCTCTGAAATTTCCTCCATGTACTGTCCATCAGCACAATAGTTTTTTTTTGGGTAGATCTTTAAATGTTTGTGGTGCAAAGATTGATGAGCATGTTGAGGTATTCATCCTTCTATGAGTAGTTGTTGGGGGCTTTTGAAAAAGTATTCACAGATAGGGATTATACTAAAGAAGTATGAACTTGGGGAAGGATGTGCACTGCTCTTTATCAAGAAGGCTTGGATTAAGTTGATCCTTGAAGAAATTTCTAGGATTTTGTGAAGTACACTGTTGGATTAGCTTGACCCTAAATAGAAAATTATCACAAAGGCTACTCAACAAGCTCATAGAAATACAAAGCGACTTTGTGAAAAATCTTGAAAGACCAGAAAGAAGTAATAAAATCCCACGTGCTTGGAAATATTTAGTCACACTGATCATGAGTTTTCCAAGTGAGGTATGGTCACCGAGAATGTGAAGCCAGAAAAAAACCCTAAACTTGTCGGCAAGACATGTACTGTCGATATGAGTCTTTTAGTCTTTCTAATAGAGCAACTTGTGCTGATGAGGAGTTCTTGGGGAGAGTCTTACGGACAACCAAAAGATGGAAAACTTCATCAGTGAGAGATGTGTGAGATCGGTGGAAATTCTCTTCGATGCAATTGTCACCCCGATATGTAATTTCATATGATCAAAAGTGGAAGCAAAAGAATAAATAAAATGTGATTATAATGGAGAATAATATGATTTAAAAAAAAATATAACTTTACATTTTCACCGAGGAGGATATAAGATGGGAAATTAATTTACCCAGTGAATATTTTATGTGAAAGTGCATCAAATTAAGAATAAGACAGAGAAATAAGCAAGGGATTGCGAGAAGGAGAGTTAAAATTAAAAGTATTGCTGAATAATTTATTTTTATGAGGCAAATGCAAAGGGAGTTAAAAGGATAATTATTTTACCCAGAGAGCATGTTGAAGATACATACAAGTAAAAAGCGAAGTGAATTTTTCCAGCGAAGGAAGATTATTATTGAATTAAATTTCACAGAAATGATGAAGATTAAATCTTTAATTTTCCGGAAGGCAATTAATTAAATATTTTATTTGCTGATAACAATCAAATGAAGAGTTGCACCGGACGGGTGCTGCGAAGGGCTGTAACCTTAAAAAGGCAATGTATATATGCAAAGTGAAATTGTATCATGAAGGATGACATTTAGGAGAAATAAGTAGGTTAGGTAGTTGGATAGGGTGAATTGTTGCTGAAATAAATATCATGTTGTACATTGTAAAATCTTTTCAAATTATGTAATGGAGAAGAATGCATAAATTTGGTGATCCAATTATGGTGTCAATTGTTTGTTGAATTTCTTTGAAAATATTATTTGGTTGTCTCCAAGGTTGTCACTTCTTGATTATTTAAATTGAAATATCAAGGATATTCTTCAATTTATCAAAGCACACTTGTTGCTCTTGTGTGGTTTAGTTAATTGGTTCCTGCAAGACAGGATTAAATCCTTCTAATTAATCACAGTAATTTGGAAAAGGACATTTGGATTATTAAGAAGAATCTGATAATTACACTCTTGCTTGTTTATACAAGTTATAAACATAAAAGTGCCAAACAATTTGAATTGTATCCGGAAATAGGACACAAATATTATTTACCTCTTGACTCCATTAGCCCAATAGAAGTAGGCATTGGTCACACCATCCACATTTTAGAATTCTATAAAATCTTTGTTCAAAATCATTCACATCTCAAGTTTAATATTAGGAGTAGGAGTAGTTTGTAAGCTTTTATCTATTACATTTGTTCCATCGTAATAGATCCATCAAATCAATCAAGTCACATCATTTAAGTCTGCTTCATTCTTATAGGTATACCCGCCTAGGTTTAGCAGCACTTGAAGAGAAGAAGGTCTAAACCATTTGGCCTTGTCTATTACCCTAAAATGTATCAAGAGATTGGCAACCTCTTGAGGTATTTTACCTATGTTTTTGAGAGCTAACAAATTGGCGACTCCGTTGGGGATAACTTCAGAAAATTCGATTCCAGCCTTTCCATTTAAAGAGTCAATATAAATTTCACATTTGGAGTGAGGAGATTCCGTTGGGGAAATTTAAAAGTAATTTTAAAAGAATCATTTTTCTACTTTTGGAAAAGTAGGTGGCGACTCTGGTAAAAATTTGATGAAGAATGGATAGACAATTTGTGTATGGAACAAAAGAATGTTTTAACAAGCAACAGTTGATAAAAGGAATTAAAGAATTGAAAAAGCAACGACTGCAAGTGGAGAATTAAACACTACAATTGAAGAAAGAAACACTACAGTTGAACCAGCAACTGTTACAATCAAGAGAATTTTGCAATAAGAATGAGTACACAAGTGCAAACCGACATTGGACTCCACAAGTGCCTACTAATACAATTGGAAATCTTCACAATGGAGGCGATGCATATCATGCACAACAGAGCACTTATTCACCACAACCATCAAAGCAAGTAAATGCTTATGTAGTCCCTCCTGGACAAAGGTTGGTAAGCTATCAAGATTATCAATATGATCAACACAGTTCTAGCCCACATGAAGGTGTCAATCATAACTTGCAACGAAATGTATATCCAAGCCAGCAGTTTGAGGAGGAAGAAGATGAATATGTACATACTCAAAGTGAAGATTCCATCGCAGGATCAGAATGTGGAATTTACCCCTTTGATGCATTTCTTAACATAAGGAGACATGAAGGAG
Source organism: Sequoia sempervirens (assembly GCA_007258455.2). Taxonomy (NCBI): domain Eukaryota; kingdom Viridiplantae; phylum Streptophyta; class Pinopsida; order Cupressales; family Cupressaceae; genus Sequoia; species Sequoia sempervirens. The sequence goes on along the minus strand of VDFB02281492.1, from coordinate 1,074,620,746 downwards.
AAGATAAAATTTCTCTATACAACAGGATGATAAATATCTGTATGCAATTACCTCCTAATTGTAAGCCTACAAGACCCCTTTTTGTTGCATAGTTCATAAAATTTTGGAAACCTGAATCAACTTATTGGCTAGAATCATCAATACAACATGCCTTTGATTGAGTGAATAAATTTATTGATGCCATGGAGAGGATAAGATATGAGAACACTATCAATGTTGAATCCAATAGTTGTATTTCTGATAAGTATAGAGAAATTGATCAAACAATGCAGCCAATAGAAGATGAGACATGTGCAGGTCAGAATGATTCATATGATAGTCTGCATGATGAAGATAAAGATACAAGAGATCTCTCTTGCATAATAGATTGTGACAGGGAAAGTAGTACATGTTATGAGGGATCCCATGAATATTCAGATTGTGAAGATGAACCTATGGATTTTGACTTACAATGGGGTGATTCTTGCAGTTCTTGTGGTGATCAAGAAGAAGAAGCAATGGAAAATGTGGGTTCATTTGATAGTGAACAAATAACACCTTTAGCTATATATGAGAACCATAGGGACACAATTGATAATAAAGAAGATTGCACACTTGAAAATGGTTCCCAATTTTTTTCAAATCCATTATATGATGGGAAGATAGAAGAAGATCAGATGACATTTTTCCAAGGTATGCCAAAAAATCAATTTTATGTGTTTTCAAATCCACTTTATGTTGAAGATGAAGTGTTTCTTGATAGTTAAAGTGATGCACCAAGTTGTGAGAAAAATGAATATGAGATCAACATATCTGAGCTACCATTTTTTGATGATGAGAAGAATAAAGAACACAACAGCAATATGGTGGATGATGAAGCATATTCACTCAACAGTGAGAAAATCTCAGATCTACTGGAAATGGAGTATATAAAATATACATATCAAGATTCAAAAAATTCATTTCCAGCATTAATTGATTCAAATATGCATGATGATGGTTGTGTGGATCAGAATTTTGTGTCACTGCCAATTAGTGATATGGAGGAAGTAAAAAATATTTCAAATTTGATTGTTTTAAAAAATGTTGAAATGGAGGAATTTTCAGATTTACAAAAATGGCATTCTGATGGTAAAATTTTAATACAACTGAGAGAACATTTTACAAAACATGATAGTGAACAAAAAAATGAGGAATGTTGCATTAAATATGCATACACATTGAACACTGAAGATGAGAAAGATTTATCATATGATAATGAAACATATAAACTGCAGAATGGTGAAAGGAATTTGGGTCAAGCTAAGCACAATAATTTTCTGAATTTTTTTAATGACAGTAGCAGGGTTGATTGCATGAGTATTTTCAATTTTTTTTTGATGAATTCATATCAGAGCAGGTTGTTTGATAGAGGAAAATAGGGGCCTCTATTTTTTGGTGGCCTTGTGCCATCAGCTGTGGTGTGGATATTTTTGAAGATCATAACAGTTCATGACATAAAAGAGTTTCAAATTTGCTGCTCAACAAATAAAACTTTTGGTCTGCTCTCCCAAGAGGTCTGGATTCTTGCAATGATTGATAAATCACTCATCCCTAGATGGATCCACTGTTGGAACCTAAAAATTTAATACAAATTTTGGATAAATTTTAGGTTCCCATGGTTGAAAAAGCCTGATTTTTCAATTCACCAGTGAATTAAAACAAATACTTAAGATGAAAATTTATTGCCAATGAGTTCAAAATGTACCTTCAAGGGAGGTCATGCAGGGCAAGGATAAAATGGAAAATAGTTTTTATAATCAAAATCAAGTAAGATTGAGGCAATTTAGTGGTCACAAGGGGGCACTTAATTTAATTCTAATCACAGCCATAACAGGCAAAGAGGATGGTCATTTTTTGATTTGCTTCATTTGCTACCACTAATGAGAACAGTCCTGATGTTGCATATGCCTTTCCAGCCAACTATTGGAGTTGGTCATATCACTTTCCTAGGCTTGGAAAAAGCAATTGAATGATTGAGAATCAAGAAAAATGTATGGGCATGAAAGATGATGGTATTCATATGACTATATCAAACGAATGAGGTACATCAACTGATGGTCCATTGATGGTAGCGGAAAATACAATGAATAATCAGGTTCTTCAACAGGGAGCATGAAAGAATTGTGTGAATGTCATCAATTGTTATAAAATTTTCCACCAGTTGAGAGAATCTTCATATGGGTAAAATCATATTGCAAAGCTCTCAAATTCAATAGCATATACACATTACAAATAATAATGTTTGTAGAGTACACACTCCCTCGAATTTCATGTCACGTTGTGACATTGGCATTGCAATGCAAAAGTTGTAGACTCCAGACTTCAAAAGGAAAAGTTACAGTGCGAATAGCCAACAGAATGGTGTCAAGATCTCGACTCACTACTAATGGAAATCAATTAGTACAAGACAACATCAATATGCTCAAATTTGCATCACACCATAAGAAGTACCCCATCCTCAAATATTGCAGGAGTATTTAGCATTGCATCCAAACAAAAGTAATATTCTTGAATTGTTGAATCAAAGAGGTTTTTGAGCACAAAAATAAGAAAGACTCTTGAATCCTCAACAAGTGAATGATATGAGAGTAGTCAAAATGAATAAAGAGAACAAAGTTTTTTTAACATATTTGCGAAAGGAATACCCTACGAAGCTTCTACGATTACAGTATCAACTGTAGAGAAAGAGGGAAAGAAATTCAAAGGGGGCAGTTTTAGAATAATTTGTGTTGACAACAGATGCTTACAATACCTTAAAATACCAACCGTCATCAAGAGGAGATTAGAAAAATTATGATACAATATAAAATAATTACGGAGGAGATCCGGTGGAATGTGGTATTTTTGTGAGCCATTCACATGAAATAATGTTAAGAGACTACTTGTTGCGAGCCATTGAGGCAAAACAATTTAAAACTACATATATGAAGACATTTGGTGGCTTTGTGAACCAATGAAGACTTATACGGTGCAAGATCATACATAACATATTTGCTTGTGAAACTTTTAAAGGATTGTGGAGATTCTTAAAAGATTGAAATCGGTGGCAAACAATATGTTGTTGATATGAAAAGACACTTGCGATGACCAGCCTCTGAAATTTCCTCCATGTATTGTCCATCAGCACAATAGTTTTTTTTTGGGTAGATCTTTAAATGTTTGTGGTGCAAAGATTGATGAGCATGTTGAGGTATTCGTCCTTCTATGAGTAGTTGTTGGGGGCTTTTGAAAAAGTATTCATAGATAGGGATTATGCTAAAGAAGTATGAATTTGGGGAAGGATGTGCGCTGCTCTTTATCAAGAAGGCTTGGATTAAGTTGATCCTTGAAGAAATTACTAGGATTTTGTGAAGTACACTATTGGATTAGCTCGACCCTAAACATAAAATTATCACAAAGGCTACTCAACAAGTTCATAGAAATCCAAAGTGGCTTTGTGAAAAATCTTGAAAGACCAGAAAGAAGTAATAAAATCCCGCGCGCTTGGAAATCTTTAGTCACAGTGATCATGAGTTTTCCAAGTGAGGTATGGTCACCGAGAATGTGAAGCCAGAACAAAAACCCTAAACTTGTTGGCAAGACATGTACTATCGATATGAGTCTTTTAGTCTTTCCGATAGAGCAAGTTGCACTGATGAGGAGTTCTCGGGGAGAGTCTTACAGACAACCGAAAGATGGAAAACTTCATCAGTGAGAGATGTGTGAGATCGGTGGAAAGTCTCTTCGATGCAATTGTCACCTTGATACGTAATTTCATATGATCAAAAGTGGAAGCAAAAGAATAAATAAAATGTGATTATAATGGAGAATAATATGATTTAAAAAAAATATATAACTTCACATTTTCACCAAGGAGTATATAAGATGGGAAATTAATTTACCCAATGAATATTTTATGTGAAAGTGCGTCAAATTAAGAATAAGACATTTTTGCAAGAAATAAGCAAGGGATTGTGGGAAGGAGAGTTAAAATTAAAAGTATTGCCAAATAATTTATTTTTACAAGGAGGCAAATGCAAAGGGAGTTAAAAGGATAATTATTTTACTCGGAGAGTATGTTGAAGATACATACAAGTAAAAAGTGAAGTGAATTTTTCCAGCGAAGGAAGATTATTATTGAATTAAATTTCACAGAAGTGATGAAGATTAAATATTTAATTTGTTGGAAGGCAATTAATTAAATATTTTATTTGCTGATAACAATCAAACGAAGAGTTGCACCAGACGGGTGTTGTGAAGGGTTGTAACCTTAAAAAGGAAATGAATATATGCAAAGTGAAATTGTATCATGAAGGATGAGATTTAGGAAAAATAAGTAGGTTAGGTAGTTGGATAGGGTGAATTGTTGCCGAAATAAATATCATGCTTTACATTGTAAAATCTTTTCAAATTATGTAATGGAGAAGAATGCATAAATTTGGTGATCCAATTATGATGTCAATTTTTTGTTGAATTTCTTTGAAAATATTATTTGGTTGTCTCCAAGGTTGTCACTTCTTGATTATTTAAATTGAAATATCAAGGATATTCTTAAATTTATCAAAGCACACTTGTTGCTCTTGTGTGGTTTAGTTAATTGGTTCCTGCAAGACAGGATTAAATCCTTCTAATTAATCACAGTAATTTGGAAAAGGACATTTGGATTATTAAGAAGAATCTGATAATTGCACTCTTGCTTATTTATACAAGTTATAAACATAAAAGTGCCAAACAATTTGAATTGTATCCAAAAATAGGACACAAATATTATTTACCTCTTGACTCCATTAGCCCAACAGAAGTAGGCACTGGTCACACCATCCATATTTTAGAATTCTATAAAATCTTTGTTCAAAAACATTCACATCTCAAGTTTAATATTAGGAGTAGGAGTAGTCTGTAAGCTTTTATCTATTACATTTGCGCCATCATAATAGATCCATCAAATCAATCAAGTCACATCATTTAAGTCTGCTTCATTCTTATAGGTATACCTGCCTAGGTTTAGCAGCACCTGAAGAGAAGAAGATCTAAACCATTTGGCCTTGTCTATTACCCTAAAACGTATCAAGAGATTGGCAACCTCTTGAGGTATTTTACCTGCATTTTTGAGAGCTAACAATAGGTAAATTTTAATGCACCAAATCAAAGTGTTCAAGTTGTATTGTTTAGTTTTAGTGCACCAAGAGAAAATGAATTCATTTTAAAGCACCAAATCAAAGCGTTCAAGTTGTATCAGTCCAATTTTAGTGCACCAAATCAAAGTGTTCAAGTTGTTTTGTTCAATTTTAGTGCACTAAAAGAAAATGAATGCATTTTAAAGCACCAAATCAAAGTGTTCAATTTGTATTGTCCAATTTTAGTGCACCAAATCAAAGTGTTCAAGTTTTTTTGTTCAATTTTAGTGCACCAAGAGAAAATAAATTCATTTTAAGGAACCAAATCAAAGCATTCAAGTTGTATTGTCCAATTTTAGTGCACCAAATCAAAGTGTTCAAGTTGTATTGTTCAATTTTAGTGCACCAAGGCAAGATGAATTCATTTTAAAGCACCAAATCAAAGCTTTCAAGTTGTACTGTTCAATATTAGTGCACCAAAATGAAATGTGAAGATTGTAGGTAAATTTTAATGCACCAAATAAAAACATTCAAATTGTATTGTTCAATTTTAGTGCACCAAAAAAAAAGTGAGGCATACATATCAATTCTTAAGCACCAAAAATAAATGTGATATTCATTTTAAAGCTCAAATTGAAAATGTGAAAGTTAATCCTCTATTTGCCACAAGCTGAAAATGAATATATTAGTAACAAGAAAACCTTATTCTACTAAAAAAAGAAAGAAATGAAAAAAAAAAGATTGACAATTTTTTAACTTTCTTGACCAATTATCGCAGCATTTTGAAGTAGCAACAACTTTCTCAAATCTACATCAAATTTGAAATCATCAAATGTTTTGGAAAGATAAAATGGAGATCTACAAAACCCAATTTTTTCTTCTAAAATTCAACATGTAGAATATATTAGAGATAAATGAAACACATGAATTTTTAAAGGTTAGCAACAAAAATTTTAAAAAACATAGCAGAACTAAAATTGCAATAAATTTTCTATTTTTTCATGAAATTAAAAACCATAAAAAGCTACACAAAGATAAGAGTGAGGTCTACGAAACCCAAAAATGGTTTTACAAAATTCCATGCATCCATTTTTTTTATTAAAATAATATGTCAAATTTTTATGTGAATTCCTAGCTGTAACCTGCAAAATTCTTTAAAAACACTTAGAATAATATGATCACCGGATGTGCCAATTTGTGTAAGGGGAATATGGATTAGTAATTTAGTAGCAATGAAATGAATTCAAATCAATTCAAAACAAGATGACAAGACCCACTTACCCATGAAATGTAATTACAAAGCTTAAGAATCCAAACAAGTGAGGTTAGCATAAACAAACGGAACACAAGATGAATTCAAAAACTACAATCATACCATCCCATGGTTGAGTGTATTCATGTTAAAGATGGTTGTTTGATTGCTTGATTCAACACAAAGCCTCCACGATTACAAAAACATGATAACGACAATGATCTAGAAATGCAAGTATATGTTTGCTCAATTTGTTTCAATAGTCAATCTGACATGACCTTTCTACAAATTCTCTAGATGAATTATGAGAGGGATGAGTGTTATTTTATAGAATTTAGGAAATTGAATCAATGACCTAGATTAAGAGGTGTTGATTTAAGATCAAACGCTGAGAATGAATGAGAGGAATTGATTTCCTAGTTAATTGATTGCAACTAGTTGCAGGCTTTCAATTAACTAGTTGTATGAGATATCGATTGAAGAGATAAGTCAATTGATTGATCAAAAGACTTGGAGTGAGTGAGAGATAAGAGAATTGATTGATCAGAAGAGTGGTTAATCAATATCAGTTGAGTGGGAGAGAGTGTCAGTTAAGTTTTGAGGAAACAATGCATGATATAATTAATTAATTAATTATTTGAGGAATGTGCAAGATACGTTTGAGATAGAAGATGAGTTTGATTTTTGCATGATTGAGGAAAAAATAATTAATTAATTGAGGAATGTGCAAAGATAAGATTGATTAATAAATAAAAGTTTATTTATTAATGGATGATGTTTCCGATAAGTTAAGTCAAGATATTTCAAAGGAAATTAGGATAATTAAATAATTAAAGATAATTATTTAATATTTTTTTTGGTTGGTAATAGGATTTTGTATTGCATGAAAATAAAAATTACATAATTTGCTTCATTGTTTTCATCAACCATCCAAAAAAATCCTACAACTATAATAGTTTTTCAAAAAAGCATCTTAACATGCTTCATAACAGAAAAAGAAACCCTACCCAACTAAAACCAGTTCCAAAACTATCTATAACTACCTTACATGCTTTAGCAAGATTTTCAATCAGTCTTTTCCCCTTCCTACTATAAACACTAAGTAACCTTAACAAGGTTCAACCCCTAGCAAAGCAAAAAATTAGTACTAGTCTTTCGTTAATTCTACAAAAAGACTAAAAAAATCTACAAATTCAACTAGTACTACCTGCTTCAAACTCAAATTTCCTTGGCACTTTCCTCTTCCGCTTCCTCGTATTCTGTCCTTATGATTCCATGCACTCTACCTCCACTATCGCCTATGATTCCATGCTCTCTGCCTCCACTTTCGCCTCTACTTTCACCTGTGCTATTATGGCCTCCACCTTCATCAGCTCTACAAAGAGCTTCAGTGCTTGCCAACCTAACCTTGCTTCTTCCCTACATCGATTTTTGATTTCATCCTCTGACCAATGCAAAAAAGGGACGCATCCTTCAACCCCTTCCAATTCCACATTTTCAAAGCCTTCTTGAATGTCCAAACCTTCACTTGGAATTGCCCATTCAAGTATTGATTCTAACTCTTCCAAGAAATATTGATGCACTATCATCTCCATCACTTCTCTCACTATGCTTGTCGATTCTCCCAAGTCCAAACCCCATGCTACAATCAAGGAGTAGACATCCATGTTAGTCATGTACCTATGCTTTAGGTTTCTGAAGGATTTCCCCAAAATCATCTGCACACTCTGCACCAACCTCCCATCAGTGAATAAAAACATCCCCATTAATCTTTGGTCAGAAGCATCACCATAAAATGGGTTTAATTGCCTCCTCGAGTGAAGAGTGAAGTTGGCCTCCATTTGAAAACTGTTGTAGCTACACCGTCACCACCCCCACTCTTTTTGTGTGCCTTCTTCTCCACACCAGAAACTATTATTATCTTCACTAAACGAGGACTGAGAGGTAATCAATTTCTTAACTCCACACATACCAATTTTAATTACCTCTCATACTGAGGATGCCACCACTACCTTCCTCATCGATCCTCCAGTCATGTCCACTTACTTCAATCTACCCACGATCTTCACTTCATAAATGCATCGTCCTAGCCACCTTTCCTAGCTTAATCCATTAAATCCACATTTCTTAAATCTTCAATTCGTAATTCACCAACCTCACTAAAATTAATAGCCCAATTCGACAAAATGTTAGCTTTTGAATTACCAGCTCTCCTTATGTGACTAAGAAACAAAATCATCACGTGTTTAATTCTTCTCTAATATTTACAATTGTATTTTGAATGTTCCATGCACCTATTTCCCCTTTTAGTATTGCTTGCACAATGATGAGTGAATCACCTTCTAAATGTATTCTTGAAGCTCCTAGTTTCTTACCAAGTTTAACCACCAACAATGTTGCTGAGGCTTCAGCTATGTTGTTTGTGCCTTCCATCAGTTTCTTCGCTCCCAAAGCTACTACATTCTCCTCCCAATCTCGGATGATGAATCTTGCACCTAATGGTCCAGGATTCCCTTTTGATACTCCATCAAACTTAACTTTCCACCAACCTTCCCTTGGCTTTTCCCCATCCACCACCATTGATAGCTTATCAGTTGGTTTAACCCAACTTGGCCCCTTAATGGGCCAAGATAATTATTTAATATTATAAGAATAAGTTAAGTTAGCTTTTTGCATGATGATATAATAATTAATTATTTTTTTCTTTTTTATACAACAGGGGTGTCCCTACGACTGAGCCCAATAGCCTAGCAGCCTGTATCTTGGGTACCTGAGGCGAGCTAGGGCGAGACTAGTCCCCTGTGGGTGAGTGCATGTACAAATGGGGATAAATAAATAAAATGTTTTATTTATTCATGATGAATGGATAATGTTGAGAGAAGAGGGATAATTAAATAATTAAAGTAATTACTTAATTTAAAAAGAGTGGATGAATGCTAATTAAAGATATAATTAAATAGATATGATTTATTTATTTAATCAAGAAGAATAAATAATTAAAGATATAATTAAATAAATAGGATTTATTTAACTAATCAAGAAGATTAATTGAATTAAAGATATAATTAAATAACATAAAGTCATTTAATTAGTAATGGAAATATAATTTTATTTAATAATTAAATAATTTGAATAGTTATTTCTGGATTCGATTGTGTAAGCTTTTTTGAATCCAGAAACAACTATTCATATTCTTATGGATTGTGGAAATCTAATAACATTGAATTAAATAATTGAACATTATTTAATCATTAGGGAAAGGTGAATATTAGTGTTAAAATGCTAGTTCACATGCTAGGATATATATTATATATATTATATACACACACACACGTGTGTGTGCATATGTATGCATGTATAGATCTACATACATAAATACATATACAAAAAATTATTATTTTTTATACAAATATAAAAATATATGTAAGTACATATATATTTATATATAGGGTTAGTGCAGGATCACAGGGTTCCAAATTGGGCCCTTAAGTGGCAATAAAATTCAAAATAACAGAGTTAGGCAACTTGACATAAAATTTTGAATAAGTTATTAACATAATTTTAAAAATATGTAAGAACAAAATTTGCAAAAAATTGAATGTAATTTTTAAGATACTAGTTATTTTTTTGAAAAAAGTAAATCTATTTGGTGAAAATTTGAAATTTCAATTCAATAATACTAAATTTTCAAGAAAAAATAAAAAGCAGGTGTATTTCTGACCAACCTATGTACATATAAAAAATAATTTTTTTTTTTAAACTTTCAATATAAGTAGAGGATAGTGACACATGCCCGGATGTGCCACATTTTTTTGTATTTTTTTGCAAGTAAATAATTAGTTATGATTTTTTTATTAAAACTTTTTAAAAATATTAAAACTTGTTTATCTAACCACCATAACTTGGTTAAAAATTTATTAAATTCATTTTTTCTTTTTTATCAGGTATAGTATGGGAAGCATAGAATGTGCTGCATCTTTCAGATTCAAAAAATGTTAAATTGTTTAAGAATTATAGATGTTTCTCAATTAGCCTATCAATCAAGAATTTAGTTAGAATGCATGTAGAAAATCAATAATAATAATCCATTTAATTCCTAATAAGGCATATCTTATATTGGAAAAAAGTTGACAATTTTATCAATAAACCCTTTTCGTTTCATCAAATTCGGATAAAAAAAACTTCCTCAACCACTTTTTTGTCATATCGTCAATTTCTGGACCCCCATGATCCCACACTCACCCTACATATACATATATTAATATATTTGATCATCTAAAAGATATTTTTCCTGAATGCAACTAATCATATATTTTTACACACAAATACATATATGAAATATAACATTTTCTCAAATGAAAATCGTGTAAGATTCTTGAGGTAATATCCTATCAAATTAGAATATACTTAACAAAAGAAAATATGAAAGATGAGAAGTCTTAACAAATTTTCATGGCAAGATTAAATTCCAAAAGACAAGAATAGCCAAAACCATAACAATCAAGCAACTCAATATGAGCATCCACATAGTTACACAACAAGACATTAGTTAATGTGTGTGTAGGAGTTCCCTCTCTCTAGTGATACTCTCCCTCCTCATCCAGGAGGGGGGAAAACTAATTTCTTACATCCACCTCATTCAACCAACAAGATAGTTAGTCCAAAATCATAATATTGTATCATAATATAACTCATTCATTTACATCACAAAGATAATAATTTCACATATACATCTTTCTAATCAATATCAAACTGAAACCTTCACCAAGTAACATGATAAATTAGATAAATCATAGTACAAGTCTTCTTAAAATATAGTTCTAAGAACTTATTATAGAACACATATCAATGTATCAAACTTAAAATTAATCAAAATAGCATAATCAACTTGGTTCAAAAATGGGGTGTGACACATCACCCATCCTTCCTCCTCACACACAAGTTCCTTGTAACCTCCACCTCCTATACAAATCCTACATCCTCAAAATTTCCACAATCTAACCCATCACAATCCAAACACTAATAAACCAATCTCAAATTCAACAATTTTCATTGGGGACTTTTCTCAAAGAATCATAAGCTACAAAGAAGCACAAACAAAGTTGGTCCATCCCACAACATTGCTAATCCTAAGACTTCAAAATGTTGATTGACCATGTGGTCATTAATTTCAATCACTTGAAACCCTCAAGTCCATTAAATCCAACATCCATAAATGCAAAATATATCTCTTCTCTTTGTGTGGGCAACTAAAAGATTACATCCATCCACTAATCACTAACAACACAAAAAAACACTCCTTCATCTCATCCAAGAAAATTCAACTATGTCAAGAGATTGCTCCAAAGCATGAACACACATGTCCTCATCGAAATTAAGATCCAAGCATCCCAATTAATCCTTTCCATGATCCCTTACCATCTCAAGACCCAACCACCTATATCAAACTTGTCCTAGAACCATAATCCTATGACCTCAATTCCTCCACCTTTATCCAAGTTGGCTTTCTCACCACTAAGGAAACTATAACTACCATAACTCCCTACCCCATATAAAAATATACTTGCATCCCATTGTAAATTGGATTTATCAAAAACATGTATTATCAATGCAAAGTGTTAGGACTTCATGAAAAAGGCATCTTAGCACCCATCCACATTAAAGAGATCCACAATTTTAGGACCTTGGCTATAGATCTCATGATAAATATGTTTCTAACACCTTTGCACATCTTAAGGAAACTTCTTCCAACATTAAAACAAGTACCTTCCATCACTCATCACATGAGAATATTACCACCAATCCTTTCATCAACTTCATCACCCCCATCACTAATCCTTTTAATGACTTTAGCCATTTATCGGGCCTAAAATCTTAAATTAGGATCAACACATGCACACATCATTGAACTTATTCCAAATATGAAACAATCACCAATTTCATGGTAGGTCAAGATAATCTCTCCCCATGGGACCATAACACCACTTTTGGAAGTGATTTGGATGCAAAAATATCTAAAACAAAGAATCCACAAAAACTCAAGGATCACCATGTCACAATACATTCCTACAATATCAAAGAAAAATTTGATCCAAAATAAAAATAAATCCATAATGGTCCAAAGCTGTGTCACACTTTATAAAGGAAACGACCAATGCTAATCCAATTTTTAAACTTGAATCACTAAAAAGTGGCATATATATTTTGAATTTTGAAATGATTTAAACTAGTAAAATATGTAATTTTTAGTATATTTTATGTTTGTATTTTTTAAAAAAAATTAAAAAATTATTTTAAACTTTTTTTTAATAAATTAAAACTATAATTTAGTTGCTGATAAAATGTTGAAAAATAAAGTTGCATGGGACATCAAACTTTTTATAGTAATTTTTTTTTTCTTTCAAATTTTGTGTGTGTATTTATAACTTGAAATTTTAGTGCATGGATATATTTTTTTCCAATTTTGATAAATATATATTTTTAAATAAATATTAAAATGTGTGTGAACAAAAAAAAACTATTTTTATCGGACACCAACTTTTATATTAAATATTTATCTAAAATGGAAAAAAAAATTATACCAACTTAAAATAGATTCTTTTATCTAGTGCATCATATTTTTTTAAATTTTTTTAAATAAGTTTTAGTATTTTTCCTTGGCATAGTAACCAACCTAATATTTTGAGCTGATAACTTACTTTCAGTAAAAATAAAAAATAAAATATAAAAAATAATTAAACTATTAAAATAAATATATTTTTGAAAACTACACTTATGGATCTACAAAAGGGTATTTTTTATATTTTTTTAAAAATGTTATTTACATTAGCAGGAGTTATTGAAACTTCAAGTTTTTCAAATAATTTTATTTTTTGGTAAATTGGACTCAAAGTGGTGCTCCATATATATTTTTAGCCAACAATTTTAGTTAAAAAAGTAGTGGAAGCATCTATCTTAGCTAGAATGAATCTTACTAGATCATATGTTTGACCAAAATTGATTTTTAGTTAGAAATACTTAAATTTAGTTGTGCTGATAAGTTGGCTGAAAGTGTCACACAACTTTGTGCTTTTACCTCCCAAAAATAATGTGGGTCTCAAATTAAAAAGAAATGAATCTAAGAAGAGCATCCAAATCCACTCCTACAAAAGCTACATCCATCCCCAAATCCCACAATCCCTATCCCCTATACCAATCCCAATTCCCTTCATCTAAATCTAAGCTTCCCCATCCCAAAAATCTGACATCAATCTTTGATCCCTAGATCCCAAAATTAGTAATCCTAATTCCTCTATTTAAATCCCCACATACAAAGTCCACTCCTCATCCAAAAGTCCAAAATCCATTGATGTGTGCAACTATTGTTCATAACACCATTTTTTCATGGAAACACCATTCCATCCTTCGATCCACCCATCTTTCAACATACCATCCATTATACAACATATCATGTTCCTTTTATCTAAGCCTTTGCATAAATCCCTAATCATCCTTCATCTCCCCATCAATTCCATCTCCATTGGAAAAATCCTTTAAATGTTAGAGCTATGCTCCTTCCATACTTACATGTTGGAGACACCCACTTCACATAATTTCTACCGCCTATGAGTGCAACAACAATCAATATAGTCTATTGACAAAATTCTCCAGCATGTGATACCATCTCCTTGGAAATTGATTCTTGAGTTCTTACTCTCAATCCTTATCCCTCATATGCACTAATCCATCGAAAATCCTAATCCATATATCCATTTATTCTTAATCCAAATCCATCCATCCTATCCCCACATCCAAAAAGTATTAAAAAAAGGTAAAGAGAAAAAAATTCCAATGGTGAAAACCATTCTTATGGTGCCTTGGTCAAGTACCATAATAAAAACCTAGCAAACAAGTGATACAAAAATCTCCCATCTACTAGCACCTTACACTTAGAGCAACCTTCTTCCAGATCATAACCACCTCATTGTATTTATCTCCTCATATCCAATTTATACCCCTTCCCATTTTTTATCTTGCTATGAATAGAGGCATTACATCCAAGTATGGGTAATATAATTATTTCTCTACTGGACCCCTTGTAACCTTTCATATCCACCACAATCTATTTAGAGTGGGGAATATTATTCATGTGATATGGACCTTAGAGATCCATTGATAATCCCCTCTAATCCCTCTCGTCTTCTCTATCCATGTCACAAAAAGCCACCTCTTGTGATATTCTCTATACTTACACTTCCTTTGAGCATCCATCCTAAAGTCTATCCCTCGTATCTCTATCCTCTAAGAACTAAATAAATACAAATTATTTATTTAAATCCTCTATTTTCCACCTCAAAATAATTAGTTGATTAAACCAATTAATTAATATTTTGCACATTAGTAGACATAATTAAATTAACTAATCACTTGTCACACTTATCTAAAAATCCTCCATCAAAATTATAATCATCCATTTATCCTAAAAAATCTACACCCTTCATATTTTCCCATGTGATCCTCCCACATATATGAGAATGTAATCCTCCCACATGTGTGAGAAGACTCGCTTGTCAAATCTCATATCCCTATGTGACCCTCACAAATTTATGAGAAGACTCACTTGTTACATCTCACATCCTTATGTGACCCTCACACATGTGCGAAAGGAATCACTTATCACATTCCACATCCCTATGTGATCCTAACATGTGTGAAAGGACTCACATTCTATATTACTCTTCTTCATGGTCCTTCTCACACATGTGTGAGGACTTTTAATCTTCATCTTTTGATAAAAAAATTAATCGTAGTTGTCCAAATCCTTTCAATCCTTTCCCTCTCCAAGTGCACCAATCAAGAGGTGCGATTTAAAAGCTTTCCCTTCCTCTGAATCTCTCAAGAAGTCCCAACCATTTATTCCAAGATCAAATCTCAACTCTTGATCATTTACTCTAGAAAACTCTAAATCAACCCTCTCCCAAGCCATTTGGAACAACACCCCTTAATGCAAAGTCATACTATTGGATTGAAGAGCAACCATATCGAAAATTAAAAGAACAACTATACACATTCTTGTGTGCGCAACAAAAGGTTTTGGGAGGTATTCCATAGGACTTCTCAAATTTAAATTCTCAACCTCTTATAACTCAATAAAAGGTACATGTAGGTGTAGATAATTAGTGATTTATTTTATGGTTTAAATTCTTTATTTCTCCTCCGCATCTTCATTGTATACACATGTATTGAATTTCTTGAATTTGCACAGACACATAACAAGTTGGCTCATAACAACTAGTAAGAAGGGGCAAGAAAATTGCAATTTAAATTTGAATAGTAAATTTTAGGCTCATTCTCATTGATCCTAAGTGACAAGGAAATGAACTTGAGTGGGGAATTGATAATCTTAAGATAGGGATGAATGTATGAAAGTGGGTGTGAATGTATGTGCAATAATAAAGGATAAATAATGAACATATAGAAATAAGTGTAAGTGGGAGATACATAGATATTTGAACGTAAGACAAACTTAATACAAAAGTATACTATTATCAATTTACAATTAAGAGATTCCATCAAAATAAATATAAAACTGAATAGAAAATGACATAACTATATAAATCTCACCATTATATCCTCTCAATTTACTTTTACATTTATAAATATTCATAGTTTTATATGTATCATTTTATTGGATCTAAAGTGCATTTTATTTCGCTCCACTATAGAACAAGTATCAGCATCAACTGAATTAAAAGTATAATATTCACATCCGAGAAGAGAACAAAACATGGCATAATAATTATGCGGACTAAATTAGAGGCATAGTTTTTTAATATATAGTTAATGGTCTGCGATAAAAAGTGATTGAGATGGAAGCTGTAAAGGCAGAGAATCACTGTAAGTTTTCAATCGTCATCAACCCAAAACGAAAAGCAAATGACGGTTAGCGATAAGAATAGGGAGAACAACATTGATTAGAAAATCACATCTGAGAAATGCTTTTTCTCACTTTCTACGTGGACTTTACGTAGATTTATGCTTCAAATGTCGACCCCAAGTCCAAGCGTAGGGTATGCATTGCTAGATTCCTTTGGTGAAGGAAAGTACAGAGCGAATTTTAATACAATATTGACATCGCTCAGACGAATCGTTCAGGCAGTTAATGCTTCCTCAGAATGTTTCGAGGTGAAGATAAAGAAAGAATCGTGAATATTGAGTCCACGTTTGCATATTCTCTTGAGCGGTACAACTCGATACCTCAACATCAATACAGGAGACACCTAAGAAACAAACACCTTTCTAGCTGGAATATAATTGAGTTTGCAGGAGATAAGAGTTTGTTAAAGGGAATATAAGTATTGTTTAATTGATTGGGAGTCGGGAGGATTGTGGCATTTACGCCGGGTGGGGTATGCTTGTGCAGTTTGCTACAGTCCACCCGACCCGGCTTATAATTTAAGGTCTAATCTCATGACATGCACATAAGGTCGGCAATGTAAGGTGGAGATTCATTCAAAGGGGCTCGGAGTGCACGTACACCGTCCCGTACGCCAGTTATTTAGGGGAATAGTCAATATAAATGATAAAAAGGAGTACTGAAAGCACTAAAAATGGGTATTGGGTACTGTAAGTTGGAATCACGATGCATTCTATAACAGGAAAGTGTCTGAAAGACCCAATTGGCTTTGTGGCGAACAACTGGAGGAGGGGTGTTATTAGGGTTCACGTGAAGGCAAGTGCAATCCCCTTCTCAATCAAATTTTAATTATTGGCAGGACCACGGGCAATGAATATTACTCTCTTGTCAACGTGGGTTGGTGGTAACTGCTTTTTTCTCCAGTAGAAAATAGTTTGGCCCCATTAATATAGTGAAAGAAAGTGTACTGATTTGGTTCTCGGAAACCTGCATGTTTGACTGGGAAGATCTACGATATGTTCGATGAACTAATGCATCTATTTTAAAAACATAGATTACACGATGACTAAATGGCGAGGAAGATCTACAGTAGCTGTAGAGTATCGGTTGATGTGACCTGCCTTGCCCATATCACTGCACGTGATTCTACGGTGTACACCAGTCACTGGGACGGATAGCAGCACATACTAAATGCTGAACCAGGTTTCTCTTTTGCGGTTTCGCCCGCCTAAAGTTTGCCCACGTTGGGAGTTTGGGCACTTTTTGACCCGTTGAAAAAAATCGGAGATGCACGACCGTGATATGTGGTTTAGAGTTTAGTGCTAGTTAACGGCAGGGAAATCGGGAATGTTTTTGACCTGGTAGATGCATGACGACGAGTTGCGTCACGAAGCGGTTAAAATTTGGGCGCAGGCAAGTGGCATTGTGGAGTAAGCCAATAATTCACGCCAACGAGTCCTCCGAGGCACCTGCCATCTCATGCAACGTCGCTCTCACGGTTTCTGAGACCTCGATGTGGGTGCTAATCGTAAATGAAACTAATATTAAAATTGGGATTTTGGGAGTGAAGGCAACAAAAGGAAAGGAAGCGTACGCAGGAGTTAGGAGCGTAGGGGTATTAGACGCCCGTTGCCCTAAAATAATAGAGGGTGATGTGTGGACGCATAGGATTCGTGGGCTGGGTCCATTGGTGTCGATATCGCTAAACCTTGGAGAACGGTCGGGTGGGGGGCCCCGGGACCCGGGACCCTGGACCCTGGACCCTGGCGGGTACGGGGGCGAAGGCAGAGCTTCCGGCAGTGTTATCATCAATCAATCAATCACGGCACTGCATTCGATTGCCTCAGGAGAGGAAGGAAACAAGGAAGCTCCACAGTATCTTTTTCGTCCACGTACGACGCATAGTGTTTCAAAATAGTGAATGAATAATAATGACCCGAACTAGGTAGTAAGCCTACGTTGGACAGAGGCTTAGAGGAAATACGGCCCGGGACTCCCGGATTCCAGCGTGTCGCTAACAAAGAGTATTTGTCTTTTTCTTGTAATAAAATGCAAGGAGTTTCGCTGAACGTGACTTAAATCTGTAGCGTGAGGGCGCGTTACGGGGGCGGAGAAGGCACGGCATAATTAGTAGCTATAAGTGAAGTGCGGGCCTTAAGCTATGCCAATCAAGCCCAAAAAGGAGCGTCTCGTCTTTATTCGAATTTGACCACTGTTGTCCATTCGGAGAGGCCATAAAGCTACCAGTCTGTTGTGCGGAGTTTTTTGTTATAAGCCACACGCGACACCCTCTCCCACCACACTCTGTATTGGAAGTTTGTTTTTTCAGGCGATCGAGATTTGTGCTGCTGTTATCATTGTGATTTGTGTGGTGTGGGAGCAATGGTGGCGAGGAAGCCGCGAATTGTGATAATCGGGGCCGGCATGGCGGGTCTGACCGCTGCGAACCGGTTGGTCCGAGGCGCTGGTGACTGCTCGTTGGTGGTGGTGGAGGCGAGCCAGCGCATCGGAGGGCGCATCAACACCACGGAATTTGGCGGAAACAGAGTGGAGTTGGGGGCGACTTGGATTCACGGAATTGGAGGCAGCCCCGTTCACAAGATTGCTGAAGGGATTGACTCTTTAATTGACCGCGACATTCCCTGGGAGCGCATGGACGGCTTTCCTGAAGATACAGTCGTCAAGGCAGAGGGCGGGTTCACTGTCGATCCGTCCGTTGTTCAATCCGTTTCACAGCTGTACAAAGGCCTCATGGACGTTGCACAGGCCAGGGCTTGTGAAAGCAAAGAAGCCCAGATTGCAAGGGGAGCCGTCAAGCGAGTCGCCAGAAACGAAGACGGGGAGCTCAGCATTGGTGCTTTCGTGCGTCAGGGATTGGAGTGCTACTGGGCCGAGCAAGAAAGTCATAGTAGCGGCAGTTATTACAATGCAGATTCCCATTCCATCAATGGGAATGCTTTTTGGAACCGGAAGCTCATAGAAGAGGGCGTGTTTTCTATCCACGAGAACACAGAGCGGACTTACACTTCGGCCGGGTCGTTGCTGGACCTCGACTTCGAAGCCGAGAAAGAGTACCGCGAGTTCCCTGGCGAGCAAATTACCATTGGTAAGGGCTACTCCACAGTCTTGAAGGCCCTAGCGAGCGTTTTGCCGGCCTCGACTATTCAGTTCGGGAAGAAAGTCGCACAAATTCAATGGACCGACGGGGAGGAGAGTTGGTCTGAGACGACACCCGTGCGCATCCACTTTGAAGACGGGTCTTTTATGGATGCCGACCATGTGATCATCACGGTATCTCTTGGTGTCTTAAAGGCCGGCACGGGAAAGAGCAAGCCTGCGCTATTTACTCCCCCTCTTCCTTCCTGCAAGGTGAATGCGATTTCCAAGCTTGGGTTCGGCGTTGTGAACAAACTGTTCCTTCAAGTGGATTCCTTAGACCAAGGTGTGGTTTATCCCTTTCTCCAGTTCATATTCAGCAAGTCCGGCAGCCAAGACAAGAAGAGCAAGGTCCCCTGGTGGATGAGGAAAACCGTGTCTTTGTGCCCCATTTATAGAACTTCCAACGTTCTGCTCGCCTGGTTTGCGGGCGAAGAAGCACTGGAGCTCGAATGCCTATCAGATGAGGAAATTATCAAAGGAGTTTCAGACACTCTGGTGAGCTTCGGAGTCAGAGACAACGACGACAGTAAAGAGAACCGAGGTAACAATGGCATCAATGGCACCGACGACTGCATATCAGAATCTGAAGCAAAAGAGAAGATAAATGGAGTCTTCAGTGGTGTGTTAAGGAGCGGGTGGGGATTCGATCCCCTGTTTCGAGGCTCCTACAGTTATGTAGCAGTGGGTTCTAGTGGGCAAGACATTGATACACTTGCAGAGCCTCTTCCCAAGCGCTCTTCGCAACCCCTAATTCCTCCCCTGCAGCTTCTTTTTGCAGGGGAAGCCACGCACAGGACACATTATTCAACTACACATGGAGCTTACTTTAGCGGCTTGAGGGAAGCCAACAGGCTTCTTCAGCACTATGGATGGACGAATCTCGAATGCCTGTAATTTTTATATTCCTTTGCTTTTATACAACTATTGGGCTTTTTTATTAAGTTTTTCTTTTTTGTTTCTTTTCAGAGGCAAAATTATCTTCCAACAATTTTCTGCTCTAAGCTTTTGTGATAGTATCTATATCACTGCCGGCTGTTACTGAAGAAGCAATACTGTGATCTTGAAGAAGACTGTAAATATCTTCAGAAAAAATCCGATATTGTATACAATTACCTCAAGTGTGGTAGTTGAGCATTTTATGGTTTTAGTTACTTTTTAGTTTTTTCAGGGTCATACTTCATCATTACCAGGGCAATTATCTCTCTTACTAATTCTTCCTTCTTTACAGTAAGATTTTGTACCGAGGATTATGTTTCCTTTTGTTATTGAAGCAACATCAATCATTTCTGCACCCTCTGTTTTTTTTAAATTTAAAGTTTGTCGTGTACGTCTGGTCCACAAGTTCTGTCTCAAATATAAAAACCTTAAAATAGGCTTTCCATGGTACACGCACGTAACGCTTGGAGGATGAACAGTTGTATATTATGATTATCAATTGATTGATGGAATGTGCCCAGACCAGCGAATAAAACCGACCCCTAACTCCAACTCCAAGTGTTCAATACAATCTGGAATCTCAAATCTCGAATCTAAAACCCCAGTCTCTTAAATCTTGACAAGCAGACGAATCTGTGATGAATAATAATAATAACAACAACATCTGGGACGTCGGAAGGGAAGGATCGGCCTTGTCTTACTCTTTGGAATCATGAATGAGGTGGCTTTACAGCCTGGAAATCCAATCCACAAGCAACGTATTCATTTCATTTAAGCCCACATGCAAACAAAAACCATGTTACGTGCACGGTTCTCCCCGGCGCGCAGTATGTGCATCCAGACATGAGTTCTAAGATTGATGGTTTTTTACTTAAAAGACTGGACGAAATGGGATATCTCTGGAGAAAAGACAGTTTTAGTGTGAGGCCGGGCTAGCATTGTCTCCATCGATAACACACAAGGGAGAAAAAAACAAAGGTGGTTGATGTGGTTCGTCCGGAAAGCAACAGCCGGAGAAGCGTATGGCGACTCAGGGGGGTCCCTTCTTTCATTTTGGCCGCCATTCTTAACAATCGATTTTGTCTTGATGCTTCACATGTCATTTTGTTCCAATTGTTTTCTGTTTGGACTTTGGAATGAAGTGTTTGATTGCTACCTATGCTCACCATCTGTCATTTTCCTCAGCACTACACAAGACCATTGTGATCATCATCAAGCATCTCTCTCTCTCACTAATCAAATCCTTTTCATTTCAGGGTCCCCATGGCAATCAAATTAGATTACTAGAACAACCTTTCTCCTGTTTCGAATGGAGACGACACCTTGTATGTGCAGTTTGTCGTGTCCTTAGGGTACCCATTTAAATAATGGTACGATATTGGCACTTTGATTGTGACATGGCATGAATTCAGCCATCACCTCTTGTTTCCATGCCTTCATTTCCTTCCGCTTGAAGCAAACAAAAAGTACCCAGCTTCAAAACAAATTAACTTTGCCATTGTTTGTTTGCATGTTGGCCTGATTAATGTTAGAGTGCGCTCCAAGACTCAAGCATACAATGCTCATCCAGCAATCATATTCCGCCTTTTCCAATCATTGAAGAGCTCTAGAAAGTTGGTACGAATTCCATATGTATTCCATTCACTCATACATGCACATGCCATATTGACAGCTCGCAAGCATTACCAGCAGTGCAATAAGACACATTTGAAATTCCCTAAACATGGGAGTAGTCGCCATCCAACGTGGTGTCAAACTAGTTGCATGATCCATCCATCCTCGTGAGATGGGGATAACTTATTCAATTAGGATTTTACATAATTTATCCAACGTAGCCTCCATAAACTTAACAAATGGCAGTCAATGTGTTTCATGAGATCTTGGAAGATCTTTCGACTCGCACTTTTGTACGCCACACGATCAGTTATTGCCTGCATGGGTTAAATTTGATGCATGTACGATTGTATTTAAGCTTTTAACATGTAAAGACTATTATATGGATGGTGAAATTTTGGATGTGCTTGTAAAGGATATATCATACATATTTATAATTTTAACATGTGAAAGGTAATGTTGAATAAGTAATTATCATTCAAATTTTACTTTGTGAATAGGGTTGACTATTAAATTTAACTTAGGTTGTATGTATAAATTTCTATCATTTCAAATCAATATATTTAAGAAAAGAGTTCTGGTCTATGTTGTGGAGACTTGTGGTCTAATTTTGATACGATAAAGGGTTTTCTTTTCAATCTTTATCATTTTTCCATATCACATGCACATGATAGTATAAGAGTTTCTACATTAATATTGTCTTTATTCCTACCTTTAAGGGCAAATTAAGGCCACTTTAATAACTCTTGTCTTGCTTTCAAAAATTTGTGTTGCTAATAACACTGAAGATGGCACCTAAGATAGTTCAAAATCTATTCCCAATGTCTATGACAAGGTAATGATATTGATACCCTATATAATTTATTGTTCTATAGATGTTGATTCTATATGCTAGTGGTGTGATCAAAGCTATAATTTAATTGTTTATTATGTCAACCACATCCTTCTATAGTAGCCACTAACTTTTCTTAGGTTAAGGACACTTGGGAATCCCATCACTTAGACCTAATTAAGGTCCAAAACCTTATTGATGACATTTCCTTTTTCTTTCAAAAACCTACAAGTGTATATGCTTCTTAATTGTTCTAGTTGTTGGTTCATGCTAAGCACCCTTTTAGTTTTGTATTACTACACCAATGATTTCAAAGTCTTTGATTAAGGTTCTCATATAGTTTGAGCTTCCAAGCCTACCACTATCTCTTCATGTAGCAAATCACCTAGCCTCTAAGGCATTAATTTGTCATGTGCTACAAAGGTTCTATTTTGCTTGATCCCATTGATGAATTTGTATTGAGGTGGAACTTACCTCGTATCTCAAAGAATTGTTAGAGATTCAAGTAAGTATCACTTCCTTTTCACAAAAAATGATCTATAAATATCCTAAACACTTGATTTAGCTTCCAATCCCTTAAGCATAAAATTAGGGACCATCCTCTAATTCCATGTGTAGCTTCAAATTCATCAATTGAATTTGCAAACCTCCAATTAAGGATGAGGGTTATAATTTTATGGTAGGGAAGAAATCCTCTACTATAAAACCAACTAAGTCTAGTGAGTTGACCCTTGTTGCTAAAACCCAAGAACATGTTTGTAAAAATGACCTAATTCCTAGGTGAGTGTGAGACCATGATGGGCCAAACAACACAATGAAAAAAAACATTGGATAAAAAAGACAAACACTTAGACAAGTATATTTAGATTTGGATGAAAAAAAGTGTTAATGTTTCTAGCTCAAATATGGATTGCCTCCAAAAATTCCTTAGGATTACCTAGATTTAGGCAAGTGGAAGTCCTAAAACTTTCCAAAGAAACATGTAAAACCATATGTTAAGTGTTATCCTAAAATTTTCCATGACTTCATCCTTCAACCTGACATACATTTATTTATAACTAAATTTAATAAAATGAAAGGGGTTTGTAGAGGAAACTATCAAAAAATTTAAAATATAATATATTCTTCATTATAGTGTTAATAGGTCATTATTATTAGGGTAAGTTGAAAAAGATGGGGGGCCAAAAAGGGGTCTTAAGTGGCCACTTTTTTCTGAAATCAGGAAATACTGACCTTGGATGAGAAATTAAGGATAGTTACACTCAAAATTTTAACATGCAACAAAAACAATGTAGCAAGTGCTCCGAGTCTTCTTTCTAAACTACTATTTCTTTTTAAAAATGGTATAGATTAAGGGGTTCAAAAGAGGGAGCCACATAAATTGGTGTTGTTTTTGTAAAAAAAACATAACATAACATCTTTTGTGGCTCCCTCAAAAGGTTAACTTTTTTTTGGTATTTTTAAAATTGCTTTAGTGAGAAATTAGCTAACATGTAGTTTATGCCTCATTTTTTTGATAAAGTTTTAATGAATATTTGGTTTTTTACTAATTTTCAAAGTGGACACATCTTGAAAAACAAAATTTTGGCTGTGCTACCCTTATAAATTTTGAAAACTAATTGAAAACCATTTTTTTTAATATGTGTAGAATGGAGTCTAGTTTTAAAAAATGTAATTTATTTGAAATTTCAATGAAGGACTAATTTATAAAGAATAAAGAAAAAATACCAAACACTGGTTTTCGCCAAAAAAAGACACAAACAAAAGAAATTAAAAATGAAAGGCTTGACATTGTTAAAATGTGAAAAAATTACATCGTTAAATAGCTAAGAGAGAGCATAACATTAACTAGGTGTTCGATTTGTTCGACCTTGAAACATGTGCAAACCCAATGGTTAGCACAAATGCAATTATGTGAAATCTTGTAGAATATGCAAAAGCACATCTTTGGACATTAGGAAGGCACTCCAAGCCTTTGGGTTGGTAATCCAAAGCAAATACCAAGCCTAAGGCTTGGGGATTCCCAAAGCAAGAAATAGCGTGAGCGTGTTATAATGTGCTCGTGTTATAACGCGCTCGCGTTCATAGTTTTTGTGCTTGAATTGCCTAAGCAAGACATAATGTGAGTGTGTTATAACATGCTCGCGTTATGTCTTGCTTTGTGTAAAATGCTAGTCTATTAAATGTATGTATATATATTTGTATGTATGTATGCATGCATGCTTGTATGTATGTATGTACACCTGTATGTATGTATGTATGTGTGTAATATTGTATACGTACATATGGGTAAACCCACAAAAGTAGTTTACAATTCGAGTGAGGAAGGAAAAGTGTCAAAAAATTACCCCATGCAAAAAAAAATGGTGTTTGGGGTTCAAATGAACCATTTGGTTCAAGTGAACCAAAAAGGGTTCGAATGAACCCTGGTTCGAGCGAACCAATTAAATGCAAGGTCCCACCATTCTTGCCAAAAAACACAAAGAAAACATTTTTTGAAAGGGGGTTTGAATGAACCAGGGTTCGAGCGAACCCCTGGGGGTTCACTCGAACCCCCTCTAGTTTGCCTGAATCCCCCTTTTCCCACCTTCTCACCCTCTGACACCAAAAAGTCTAGAATTTTGCATTTCAAAGCTTAGGTTGAGGATGAAAATGGAGGAGACTTAACAAACCCAACTAGATGATGGTAGTCCTCAGAACGAGCTATCCAATGAATATAATTTTAATATGTTTTGGTTTTATTATGTATTTTTTTTTTAGTTTTATTAAACATAGGTTTTTCATCGAAAATCAAGCTCTTTGTTCTGCACATGTGGAAAAATAGCATATTATCATTTTATTTTTTTGAAAAATATGAGTGCACCAGATATTGAAGTCCTTGATCCAATAAAAAATAAATTGAATTTCAATACATACAAAAAAAGTTACACGTTATATACGGTCCGCCTATGTCTGAATTGTAATTCGTTTGACTTTGAAACTTGATTAAGAAAAAAATATTCAATAAAACACTATCAAACCAATTGGAAGCACTAGATATCGTAGGTACGAATCTAAATTTTTAAAAAATAGAATTTTATCCTTCATGGAAAAAAGGTTATGCGTTATACGGTGAGCGTCACTCCTTAAAAATGTTGTTTACTGAAAAAAACTAGTTTTCGAAGGAGATGGGAAAATAAGTGCAATTTGAGTCCAATTTTTTTGAAAGAAATATATTTAGAATCTACAGACAAAATGTCACAAATCACTAGTTTGCATCACCTTCAAATTCCTCACGATTTAGCCGCTATAGGTGCATGAAAGTGAAGATTTAGTTAGAAAAAAATATTTTAGTGTCCAATTTGGCCAAAAATTGTAAACCAATATTGTGGGATCACCCATATGTATGTTTTCTTGTATGTATGTAAGTATGTATGTATGCTTGTATGTATGTATTTAAAGGGAGGGATAATTTTAGAGAGAGAGGGGATGGGAGGGAGAGACCTGAGAGAGAGGGAGAGAGAGAGAGGGAGTGGGAGAGAAGGGGTTAGAGTGAGAGGGACATGTCTAGGTAGAGTGGGAGGGATAGAGGGAGAGAAAGAGAGAGGGGGTGGGAGAGACTTGAGAGAGAGAGAGAGAGGGTGGGAGGGAGAGACCTGAGAGGAGGGAGTGGGAGAGAGGGGGTTGGAGTGAGAGGGACTTATTTAGGTATGGTGGGAGGGATAGAGGGAGAGAGAGAGAGAGAGAGATGGGAGAGATGGGAGAGAGGGGGTTGGACTAAGAGGGACTTATCTAGGTAGGGTGTGAGGGATAGAGGGTGGTAGGTGGAGACTTAAGAGAGGGAGAGAGGGGGGAGAGAGAGGGGGTGCGAGGGAGAGACCTGAGAGATAGGGAGAGAGAGAGGGAGTGTGAGAGAGAGGGATTGGGAGAGAGAGGGAGTGAGAGAGAGAGAGGGGGGGAGGGAGAGACCTGAGAGAGAGGGAGTGGGAGATAGAGGGATGGGAGAGAGATAGAGGGAGTGAGAGAGAGAGACCTAAGAGAGGGAGAGGGGGTAGGAGGAAGAGACTTCAGAGAGAGGGAGTGGGAGAGAGGGGGTTGGAGTGAGAGGGACTTATTGAGGTAGGGTGAGAGGGATATAGGGATATAGGGAGAGAGAGATTAGGGTTTAGGGTTTAAGGATTGAGGGCTTAAAGGATTAGGGATTAAGCTATAGGGTTGAGGGATTAGGGTTGAAGGTCCAATGTATAGAGTAAAGGTTTGATAATTGAGGGTTCACTTGGTTTAATGTAGGTTAGAGGGTTATGGGATTAAAGATTTAAGGGTTGAGGGTTTAAGGATCAAGGGATTAAGGTTTTAAGGGTTGATGGATTAAGGGTTGATGGTTTAAGGGTTAAGGGATTAAGGGTTTAAGGGTTGATGGATTAGGATTGAGGGTTGAGGGATTAGGGTTTAGGCTTGAGGGTATATGGTTGAGGGATTAGGTTTGAGAGATTAGGGTTGAGGATTCAGGTACTAAGGGTTTAAGGGTTGAGGGTTGAGGGTATAGGGTTGAGGAAAAGATGGGTAAGGAGGATGGAGAGATATGGAGATGGAGGGAAATAACTAGAGATCCCTGAGGGATATAGAGGTGAGAGACCTACAACCTAGGGAGAGAGGTGTGAGAGACATAGGGGAGATAGGGGTGAGAGAGATAGAGGGGGGAGAGGGGTGGGTAACCATACAAGGAGTGATAGACCTAGATGGCTAAGGAGGGATGGAGAGGTAGAGAAGGAGTGATTGAGAGACCTAGAGAGGGAAATATCTAGAGATCCCTAATAGATATATAAGTGAGATACCTACAACCTAGGGAGAGAGGGGTGAGAGAGATAGGGAGAGATGGGGGTGAGGGAGATAGGGGAAGAGAGGGGTGGATAATGGTTGAGGGTTTAAGGGTCAAGGGTTTAGGGTTTAATGGTTGAGGTTTTAAGGGTTGAGGTATTAAAGGTTTAAGGGTTGATGGTTGAGGGTTGAGGGTTGAGGGTTGAGGGTTAAGGGTTGAGGGATTAGGGTTTATGGAATAGTGTCCAAGGTTGAGGGTTTAGGATTTAAGGTTTAAGGGTTGAGGGTTGATGGTTTAGGGATAGGGTCTAGGGTTAAGTGAGAGACCTAGATGGATAAGGAGGGATGGAGAGTTAAACAAGGAGTGACTAAGAGACCTAGAGAGGGAAGAGGCGGAGAGGTTAGGGGGAGATAGAGATGAGAGATAGAGAGGTGAGGGGAGAGATAGAAGAAAATGAGAGAGTGAAGTTGACAACTTGAGGGAAAGATGGGTAAGGAGGAGGGAGAGAGGTGGAGAGGTTCGGGAAATAACTAGAGATCCATTTGAGAGATATAGAAGTGAGAGGCCTAAAGCCTATGGAGAGAGGGGTGAGATAGATAGGG
Source organism: Sequoia sempervirens (assembly GCA_007258455.2). NCBI lineage: Eukaryota > Viridiplantae > Streptophyta > Pinopsida > Cupressales > Cupressaceae > Sequoia > Sequoia sempervirens. The sequence goes on along the minus strand of VDFB02281492.1, from coordinate 1,074,592,541 downwards.
GGAAAGATAGGTGTGTAATGAGACAATGAGTTAGGAAACCTTTAGAAAATCAATATTTTCATAACGCGAGCCTGTTTTGAAGAAGTTGAGATATAACCATTTTGTATAAAAATCCAAAACACACTCATGTTATAATGCGAGCGTGTTTTGACTTTCTCTAAAAATGGTAAAAAAATCAGCACACCCGTGATCCAGGCCCACATGCTCTGTCATTTTTTTGATTATGCATGTGTTTTAATAAAAAAATATTTTTGATGTTGTTGGGAAGTGCACATGCAAAATTTTCACATTGTACCACCTTTGCATGAACTTTCCACCACCTTTTTATGGTTTTGCAACTTAGGACAGGAGAAAATAATAGAGTTTTCACATCGAATTTGATGTATATAAATTCAAGTCTCAATTTTTGTAGTGTTGCAATGTTTATTGTGATTGAATTATAGGAATTTAACATTATACATTGGTTATTTGTATTGTTGTTAGTAATTCTATTTGAGTGATATACAATTGAACGTTGAAAAAGAAGCAATATTGTCAAAAAACCCAATGGTTAGCACATATGCGATTATGTGAAATCTTGTAGAATATGCAAAAACATGTCTTTGGACATTGGGAAGGCACTCCAAGCCCTTGGGTTGGTAATCCAAATCAAATACCAAGTCTAAGGCCTGGGGATTCCCAAAGCAAGAAATAACGTGAGCGCATTATAATGTGCTTGTGTTATAACGCGCCTTCATTCATAGTTTTGACAATTCTTTTGTGTTTGTGCTTGAGTTGCCTAAGCAAGACATAATGTGAGTGTGTTATAACACGCTCGTGTTATGTCTTGCTTTGTGTAAAATGCTAGTCTATTAAATGTATGTATATGTATTTGTATATATGTATGCATGCATGCTTGTATGTATGTATGTACACCTGTATGTATGTGTGTAATATTGTATACATACATATGTATGTATGCTTGTATGTATGTAAGTATATATGTATTCTTGTATATATGTATTTAAAGGGAGGGAGAATTTTAGAGAGAGAGGGGGTGGGAGGGAGAGACCTAAGAGAAAGGGGGAGAGAGAGAGAGGGAGTGGGAGAGAAGGGGTTGGAGTGAGAGGGACATGTCTAGGTAGAGTGGGAGGGATAGAGGGAGAGAAAGAGAGAGGGGGTGGGAGAGAAAGACTTGAGAGAGAGAGAGGGTGGGAGGGAGAGACCTAAGAGGAGGGAGGAGAGAGGGGTGGGAGGGAGATACATGAGAGAGTAGGAGGAGAGACCCGAGATAGGGAGAGAGAGGGAGTGGGAGAGAGGGAGGAGAGAGAGGAAAGTGAGAGAGAGAGAGAGAGAGAGAGAGAGAGAGAGAGAGAGAGAGAGAGAGAGAGAGAGAGAGAGAGAGAGAGAGAGAGAGAGAGAGAGAGAGAGAGAGAGAGAGAGAGAGAGAGAGAGAGAGAGAGACACGAGGAGAGGGGGTGGAGGAGAGACTTCAAAGAGAGGGAGTGGGAGAGAGGGGGTTGGGGTGAGAGGGACTTATCGAGGTAGGGTGAGAGGGATATATGGATACAGGGAGAGAGATATTAGGGTTTTGGGTTTAAGGATTGAGGGATTAACAGATTAGGACTTAAGCTATAGGGTTGAGGGATTAGGGTTGAGGGTCCAATGCATAGAGTAGAGGTTTGATAATTGAGGGCTGACTTGGTTTAATGTATAGGTTAGAGGGTTGAGGGATTAAGGATTTAAGGGTTGAGGGTTTAAGGGTTGAGGGATTAAGGTTTTAAGGGTTGAGGGATTAATGGTTTAAGGGTTGAGGGATTAATGGTTTAAGGTTTGATGGATTAGGGTTGAGGGTTTAGGTATTAGGGTTTAGGGTTGAGGGTATAGGGTTGAGGGATTAGGTTTGAGATATTAGGGTTGAGGGAACTGGGGGATTAGGGTTGAGGATTCAGGTATTAAGGGTTTAAGGGTTGAGGGTATAGGGTTGAGGAAAAGAGAGGTAAGGAGAATGGAGAGACGTGGAGATGGAGGGAAATAACTAGAGATCCTTGAGGGATATAGAGGTGAGAGACCTACAACCTAGGGAGATAGGTGTGAGAGACATAGGGGAGATAGGGGGTGAGAGAGATATAGGGGGGAGAGGGGTGGGTAATCAGACAAGGAGTGATAGACCTAGATGGCTAAGGAGGGATGGAGAGGTAGAGAAGGAGTGATCGAGAGACCTAGAGAGGGAAATATCTAGAGAGCTCTGATAGATATACAAGTGAGATACCTACAACCTAGGGAGAGAGGGGTGAGAGAGATAGGGGAGAGATGGGGGTGAGGGAGATAGGGGAGGAGAGGGGTGGATAAGGGTTGAGGGTTTAAGGCTTTAGGGTATAAGGGTCAAGGGTTTAGGGTTTAAGGGTTGAGGGTTTAAGGGTTGAGGTATTAAAGGTTTAAGGATATAGGGTTGAGGGTTGAGGGATTAGGGTTTAAGGAATAGTGTCCAAGGTTGAGGGTTTAGGGATAGGGTTTAAGATTTAAGGTTTAAGGGTTGAGGGTTGATGGTTTAGGGATAGGGTCTAGGGTTAAGTGAGAGACCTAGATGGATAAGGAGGGATGGAGAGGCAAACAAGGAGTGAATAATAGACCTAGAGAGGGGAGAGGTAGAGAGGTGAGGGGGAGACAAAGATGAGAGATAGAGAGGTGAGGGGAGAGATAGAAGAAAATGAGAGAGTGAAGTTGACAACTTGAGGGAAAGATGGGTAAGGAGGAGGGAGAGAGGTGGAGAGGTTTGGGGAATAAATAGAGATCCATTTGAGAGATATAGAAGTGAGAGGCCTAAAGCCTATAGGGAGAGGGGTGAGATAGATAGGGGGAAAGATAGGTGTGAGAGAAATAGAGGGGGGAGAGGGGTGTGTAATGAGACAATGAGTTAGGACACCTTTAGAAAATCAATATTTTCATAATGCGAGCGCGTTTTGAAGAAGTTGAGATATAATCATTTTGTATAGGAATCCAAAATGCACTCATGTTATAATGCGAGCGTGTTTTGAGTTTCTCTAAAAATGGTACAAAAAAATTAGCACACCCGCGATCCAGGCCCACATGCTTTTTCATTCTGCTGATTATGTGCATGTTCTAATAAATAAAGCTTTTTGATGCTGTTGGGAAGTGCACATGAAATTTTTTCACATTGTACCACCTTTGCATGAACTTTCCACCAACTTTTTATGGTTTTCCAACTTAGGAAGGAGAAAATAATAGAGTTTTCACATCGAATTTGATGTATATCAATTCAAGTCTCAATTTTTGTAGTGTTGCAATGTTAATTGTGATTGAATTATAGGAATTTAACATTATACATTGGTTATTTCTATTTTTGTTAGTAATTCTATTTGAGTGATATACAATTGAACTTTGAAAAGGAAGCAAGATTGTCAAAAACTCAAATTGCTAGAGTTTGATGCAAGAAGAAAAGACTACATAATTGGGTAGTTCCTCCATTCAAATCTCCATTTTTTAGGTATGTCAAGTCTTTACACATTTTCTTTACATTTTCCTTAATTGTATTATGTTTCTTTACCATCGCTTATCATACATGCTTAATACAATGCTTTGATTTTGTTATTATGCATATTCCATGTTTATCATTGTTTGTTTCTCATTATAACCTTAGCCCCTCTTGGCACATTTTAAACTACACATCTCTTTACACTTTCGAATTAAATTTTCTTGGAAGTTTCAAAATATTTTTCAACAAATCCACTTTGTACAAATCTTGTAATCATTGTGGTCCATGAGACCACATCTCTTCGAGGCATTTTGTTAAACAATTGACCTACCTTGTGTAAGCTTCCACATTTTGCATACAAATTTACGAGAGTAGTTATAACTATGTAATATAATACATCATTCAATCCTTTTTTATGGGTGTGCATACCCCTTTCCAAAGCTTCCATTTTGGTATAGGCATGGGGGATGTTGGAAAATGCTTTGGAATTTGGTTTTACACCTAGAAATTGCATTTGCTTGAAATTTTCTAAATCCTTTTCAACAAATCCATTTTGTGCATTTCCTGCAATCATTTTGTTTACATATGTTTTCATTCCAAATTTACACATGTTTTTCTTTTCTTTGCTACTGCATTTTTACACATATACAGTGAATATTGGACAAATTATATGCATATTTATGGTTTCACCATTTGACCATCTTGAGACCCCAATTTGCAAACTTGGCCTTTGCGGCCCTAGATTAGACTTGGGAGACCCTTCCTCAACCATCATTTCACTTGAAACATCAACCATTTCCATCATATCTATCCAAAATATATAAACTTTCCCTCATGTTACCATATTGACAAGGTAGTGAGCTGTTTGAAAAAATGCCTCAAAGAAATGGGGTCTTCTAGTGATGTACATCACTAGGAGACCCACTAAGAGACCCCATTTCTTTGAGGAATTTTTTCAAATAGATCACTATCTTGTCATTGCTACCACATTGACAAGGTAGTGAGCTCACTACCTTGTCAATGCTACCACATTGACAAGATAGTGAGCTGTTTGAAAAAATGCCTCAAAGAAATGGGGTCTCCTACATAACCAGGAGACCCCATTTCTTTGAGGCATTTTTACAAACAACTCACTACCTTGACAAGGTAGTGAGTTGTTTGAAAAAATGCCTCAAAGAAGTGTGGTCTCATGGTGATGTCCATCACCATGAGACCACATTTCTTTGAAGCATTTTTTTCAAACAACTCATTGCCTTGTCTAAGCTACCACATTTTCCATACATTTTCCATTTTATGCATATCCTATAATAATTCCAATCCTTGACATATCTCTTTGATGCATTTTGTTAAACAATTCACATGCCTTGTCCATGCCCCTTATCTTGGTCTTATCATGTCATTTTGTATCACCTAGAATGCTAGAAAGTGGAAATATTGTGTTTTCACTATTTCTTGTTAGGATTGGGCTTATTTACCTTGCTTGTAAATTTCTTGTTAGGATTAGGCTTATTTACCTTAAAATGGGTCCATTGAGAGTAAATTTCACATATCCCTCAACAATCTATCCCTTCTCCTAATATATCAACACCTCACATTCAAATATCCTTAACCACCCTTCATAACTAGGCAATGGGAAAATGACAATGCATAACTAGAGGTACAAGTAGTAGAATGCATGAAATGAAAGAAGGAATCTACTCTTGAGAAGTTGATGAAGGTGTGCGTGTAGTATGTGCAATGGGAAAATTCCAATGCCAAACTCGAGGCAACAAGTACTAGAATGTATGAAATAAAAAAGGAATCTACTCTAAAAACACTTTAAAAGAAACAAACCAAAGTGAATGAGATATATAATGTTTTGAATGAAGAGATTCTTCCTACTCTTGAGATTTTTCAAGGAAGGTTCCTGTGCAATATGTGGAATGTGCAAATGGCAATGGAGAAGTGGAAAAAATCAAGAGATTTTGTATCTGGTAAGAATTTGTGCAAGAAAAGAAAGTGAGAGATGATGCTATGGGTGGATTTGAACAAATGAAGTCAAAGATTCTTGAACTTAAGACTTCCATGGAGATAATAGATTGGAAATAGATGATAAGGAAGAAGTGTTGATGATAGAGAAGCTAATCTAAAGCTCAAAGTAAAAGATATGAAAAAGAAGTTAGAAGATCATGAAAAGGAATACTAGGGGGTGTTAGTATGTAAGACCAATAGAGATGATGAAAAATGTGTGGATGGTCAAGTTGCAGTTGCAAAACCAATAGTTGGAAGTGTTGAAATTGAAGAAAAACAACTAAAGACTAAAATAAACCACTTAAAAAAGGAATTAAAAGATGAGAAGAAGATTTTATTTTCAATGAAAAGGAGGTTAGTCTACACTAAAAACACTTTGAGGTGAGTTTTCAGTTGATGGAAAACAGGTTAGTTGCATGTAGTGTACAGTTGCTAAGTGGTGTAACTTTCATTTTGTTTGTTGTACGACTGAATTGATAGTTCTAACACATCTGTATGTGTGGGTTTATGGTAGGAAAGGTCCTATTTCGCACCCAAACATGCCAAAATAGTCTGAGCTACATTGTACCAGCGAAGTCTCTTAAGAGACCAAAGTGCAAAGGGGCATCAAAGTTTGATGAGTGACTACTCGAAAGCTGTGGAACTCAAAAAAATTCTATCTGAGGCTATGAAATCATGTGGGCCCCTCTACAATAACCTTTCTCAATTTTTGATAGCTCCAAGTCATTTTCTTGTGGTGAAGAGTTTTCAGTTGATGGAAAACAAATCAGTTGCATGTAGTGTAAAGTTGCAAAGTGGTGTAACTTTCGTTCTGCTCATCATACGACTGAACTGACTATTACAACACATATGAATGGGTAGTTTTATAGTAGGAAAGGTCCTATTTCACACTCAAACATGCCAAAACAATTTGAGCTACATTGTACCGACGAAGTCTCGTAAGAGACCTAAGTGCAAAGAGGTGGAAAACTTCAACGAGCGATTACCCATAAACCTTGGCACTTAGAAACATTCTATCTAAGGCTACAGGATCATGTAGGGCCCCTCTACAATAACCTCTCTCAATTTTTGATAGCTCCAAGTCATTTTCATGTGGTGAAGAGTTTTCAGTTGATGGAAAATGGGTCAATTACATGTAGTGTAAAGTTGTAAAGTGGTGTAAATTTCATTCTATTCATCGTGTGATTGAACCGACTATTCCAACACGTCTGGATGGGTGGGTTTATGCTAATAATTTTTATTTTTTTTACCCAAACATATTGGAACAGTTCAAGCTACATTGTACCGACGAAGCCTCTTAAGAGACCAAAGTGCAAATGATAGGGTAGGGTTGGACGGAACACTCATTGTCCCATGCTCTGGGTCCTTGTTCTCAAGAACTCCTAGGTGACTCTCCCACCTTAACCTATAGGCCCTAATGCTTGTTAGGCACCCCTAGTTCTCCTTGCCAACCCTACTATCATCTCCATTTCCCTAACCAAACCAATCTTGGTGCTCTCTCTACCATTCTCTCCTTAGCCCTTAATCTTCCTAAAGGTTAGCTAAATCTCCAACCTTCACTAATTCGATGTAGGGGTGTGTGATGTCTCCCATGGCTTCAAGACCATCCCCTTAGGGTTCTTGATCAACCACCAATCTCCAATTCTCCATCGCTTCCACCAAACCCTCTCTTAGGGTTAGAAGAGGCTAGAAGCCCTAGAGCCCCAATTAGGCCTCCTAACCCGAGAAAAATGGAGAGTGTGACAAATTCTCCAAATGAACCCAAATATTTTCTTGGGATTTGTGGTACCCTTGCCCACACCTTGAATATTTTTGGGGTTTGGAGCCTCCACTGTTCGTACACTGCCCCAACCCTTAACCTAGCAAATTTAGGCTTGTTTTTAAGCCAATTTTTGACCTCCCTGAGATCGGTCAGTTTGTTTGCCACTTCCTGTCTGTGTTAAGCCTCCTTCTTGTTACCAAGCCTCTGCAAGGAAATCCACATCCTCTCCACACCGTGGTTCACCAGCAGATTGGCACCCCTGCAAAATTAGTGCTCTACACTCTTTGACTATCCTAGCTAGGCATTGCCAAGCTCGCCTAGGAACAGTCTTTTGCCATGGATTCCTGACTCCTAAGGACTCCTACCTCTACCTTATGTACAAAAATGGAGCCTAGCCACATTCCTGCAAGCCCGTACACTATGGTATAGGGGAAATGTAAGCTAAAACTCCATTTCTTTTACCAGTCTACCAGTCAGATCTGTCACTAAAGAAAGAACAACATATTTGCAAGTAAGCTTGAAAAGAATAACCCAGCTATCTGTTGTTCCAAGAAAGCTTGAAAGATAATTTTACTACATCCTACTCTTATTCAAAATTCCATAATCATTCTATTGGCGCACTGAATCAAACAAAGAAACAAAACTGGAAATGTACACCAAAATATCACTGCTCTCTTAATTTCATAACCAAAATACAAACTCGAATGCTTCCAACCCCTGCTTCAGGTTGAGGACCACCTTAAATATGGTTCCTGAATCAGTTATCTTCTTTGGTCGGACTTATTCATGACCTAATGGTCAAAGTTACAAAATCCACTGTGTTTTTCAACTTTTCCAAAGGTTAACAACCTAAGCAAGATGAGCTTCTAAACCCATCCATTCTTTCCACTTCTAATTCTACTAATCACAATAGATCAAGTCTTATTCATAAACCTAAAATGCTAACTAAATGGTCAACATGACCTTCAAAATAACATATCAAAGCAAAAATGCAATCTAGACTGCTTAAATGCCTAGTGTTTCCTAGGCGCTCCTGCACCATTCTCCCCCTCCCTACCCAAACACTAAGGAATGGAAGGAGAGATCAATGACAGGTCAATACCAAACTTCTTGAACTGATCTTCTTGTACCCATGTGGCTTTTGATTCATGCTTGTTCTTCCACTTGATAAGGTGCTCCATGTACACCCTATGTCTTGTAGCCTTCTTCACTTTTGACTCCAAGATCTTCTCTGCCTCAGACTTGTCTTGATTAGGTAAGGATTTATTGCTGATGTCCTTGAAGATCTCCTTACTATTCTGATCCACATCATTGACTGACCCCTTGTACTTGATCAAGTCAGCTATATTGAAAACTAGTGAGATTCCTAAACCGGTAGGTAACTCTAACTTGTATGCATTTTTACCATACTTGGCTAATATCTTCCATGGTCCTACTCTTTTCATTTGCAACTTGGTTGAAATTCCCTTCTACAACCTTGACTTGTTAAGGTGGACCATGACATAGTCGCCTACTGCAAATTGCACATCCTTCCTTGACAAATCTACCTTTTCCTTCAACTTTTGTGTAGCCTCGGTGACTGTCTTCTTCACCTGCTCCTGAATCTCTTTCATGGTTTTACTGAAGTCCTCTGCATGTCCACTTCTATGTTCCATAGCTCCAAGATCTCTAAGCTCACATATGCCTCTTGGGTGCATCCCATACACAACTTCAAAAGGACTCTTCCCTATGGTCCGGTTCTCACTATCATTGTAATCATACTTAGCTTGTGAGATAACCATATCCCATGTCTGTCCATACTCCTTAGTTAGGCACCTTAGAATGTTACCTAGCACCCTGTTAACCACCTCTGTTTGACCATCAGTCTGAGGATGGTAAGCTGATCCAAATGACAGGTTGGTACCCAATCTACTCCATAGAGTCTTCCAAAAGTGACTCATGAACTTCACATCCCTATCTGAAACAATGCTCAAAGGAAATCCATGGATCCTTACAACTTCCTTGAAGAAGAGATTAGCTATGTAACTAGCATCATGAGTAGTTTTGCAAGGGATAAAATGACTCATTTTGCTAAATCTGTCCACTACTACATAGACACTGTCAAAACCAGTCTTGGTCTTAGGAAGGCCTACCACAAAATCCATGCTTACACACTCCCATGGTCTATTAGGAATGGGCAGGGGTTGATATAGACCAGCATTACTAGCTCCCCCATTAGCTTTCATACACACAACACATTGTTCCACATACTTTCTAACATCTATTGCCAACTTAGGCTAGTAATAGAATCTTTGCACTAGTTCTAAAGTCTTGTTGATGCCAAAATGTCCACTAAGACTTCCATTATGCTTTTCTTGAATGAGATTTTCCCTCATTGACCCTCTTGGAACACATAACTAATTTCCTTTAAACAATAACCCACTTTGCAATGCATACTCTGAGTATTGGCTATGGAAATGGTTCTCAAAGCTAGAACATACCTTATAAACCTCTGAAAAGTCTTCATCTTTCCCATAGATATCTTTAAAACTGTCAATCCCTATGCTCTTCACTTGTATCTCTTGCACTGTCAACAACCTCCTTCTCAATGCATTTGCTACTTTGTTTAGCTGTCCCTTCTTGTGCTTAATGGTAAAAGTAAAATCTTGGATGTATTCCATCCATTTCAAGTGCCTATTACTCAGCTTCTCTTGAGTGTTGATATAGCTAAGTGCTTGGTTGTCGGTAAAGACTACAAACTCTTTGGGTAGGAGATAATGCCTCCACTTCCTAAGTGACTGAACTAAAGCATACAGTTCTAGGTCATAGGTAGAGTATTTTGTCTTAGCTTCATTGAGCTTTTCACTAAAGAATGCCATAGGCCTGCCTTCTTGGCTGAGTACTCCTCCTACTGCCACTCCACTTGCATCACATTCAACAGTGAACAATTTATCAAAACTAGGTAATAAGAGAATAGGTTGAGTTTCCACCTCTTGTTTCAGTTTCTCAAACCCTTTCTCAGCTTCTTGAGTCCACACAAATTTAGTTTTTAAACCACCCTTGATTGTATCTAGGACTGGTGCACATATACCACTAAAGTTCCTTATGAATTTTCTATAAAATTGAGCCAATCCATGAAAACTTCTTACCTCAGTCCCTGTGGTTGGTGTAGGCTAGTTTAGGATGGCTTCCACCTTGCTTGGATCCATCTTCAATGATCCTTTTGACACTACAAAACCCAAATATACAAGATCTTGCTTAAAGAACTCACACTTCTCTAGATTGATGGCTAACTTCTCTTCTTGCAATCTTCTAAGGACCATATCCACATGCTTTAGGTGTTCTTCTGCTGTCTTACTAAAGATGAGTATATCATCAAGATACACTACCACAAATATCCCTGTAAAGTCTTTAAGCACTTCATTCATGAGCCTCATTAATGTGCTAGGGGCATTAGAGAGGCCAAATGGCATAACTCTCCACTCATACAACCCATCATTTGTCTTAAAGGTTGTTTTCCACTCATCTCCATCCTTGATTCTGATCTGATGGTATCCACTCTTGAGATCCAACTTTGTGTAGTATTGAGCTCCTCTAAGACAATCCATTAAGTCTTCAATTCTAGGAATAGGGAACCTATACCTAATTGTGATTCTATTTATTGCTCTAGAATCAGTGCAAAGTCTCCACTTACCACCCTTCTTTGTTGCTAAGACCACTGGTATTACACATGGGCTGATGCTCTTTTGAATCAATCCTTGATCCAACAACTCTTGCACTTGCCTAGCTACCTCTAGATTCTGATCTAGTGTAAGCTTATAAGCTGCTTTGTTAGGCAATGAGGCTCTAGGTATGAAGTCAATTTGATGAATTATGGCTCTCTTTGGTGGTAGAGTTGCAGGTGCACCATCACTTACAATGTCCTTGAATTGATCCAACAACTTTAGGACTGCTCTGGGTATGACTGTCTTTTCAGCCTTGTATTCTTCTTTAGGTTGTAACATAACCACATATCCTTCACCTCCTTGATGTAGGTTGTTAATGAACTCTTTACCACTGCTCAACAAGACACTAGGTGTCTTTGACTGTCCTTCTTCCTCATCTGACAGTGACTGCAACTTAAATGCCTTCCCATCCTTCTTGAAAGAAATGTTATTCTCTTTCCCATCATACATGGCACTTCTATCATATTGCCATGGTCTACCCAATAGTAGATGGCATGCATCCATGGGTAAAACATCACAAACTAACTTATCTTTATACCCTCCAATGGAAAACTCCAACGTTACTTGCTCATTCACTAGAACACTTTGCCCTTTGTTTAGCCATGTGACCTTGTAGGGGTTAGTGTGGGGTACCTTCTCCAGTTTCAGTTTCATTACTGCCTCCTCTGAGATAATATTGTCTATTGAACTTGAATCTACTATTACCTTGCATACTTTACCAAGTATCTTGCACTTCACTCTAAATAGAGCTCTTCTTTGTTTTGGTTCTTCCTTAACAGGTTATCTGACCAACACTCTTCTAAACATCATATTCTCTCCCATCTCAGATTCAATGTGACTGACCTCAGGTGACTTAGGACTCATGGTGTCCTCTTGTGCATAAGCCACTCTCTTCTCATTGCTTGATGAAGATGCTTTCTCTGGGCACCTATAAGCTGGATGTCCTACTTGTCCACAATGGTAACACTTCATATTAGCAAAGTAAGAATTGCTCCTGCCTGCTCCTCTTCCTCTATTTGAACCTCCTTGAGGTCCTCTACCTCTGTTATACCCTCCTATAGAAGGTTTTTCATTGCCATGATCTGTGGATTTAAACTCTCCTTGGTTTCTTTGGTCATTGCCTCTACCTTGGTAGCCACCTCGCTGTCCTCTTTGATCTCTTTGATCTCTGCCTTTGCCTCTACCCTTAGAAGCCTGGTCTTGCTTCCTCTTGTTTCTTTCCTCAATCTTGATAGCTAATTGGTAACATTGATGTACTGTCTTAGGACTTAACAGAGCCATCTCCTCTTGAATGTTCCATTTCAAGCCATTAAGATACCTAGCCACCTTGAGACTTTCATCTTCTGAAACATTAGACCTCATACAAAGTTTTTGGAACTCCTCTGTGTAGGTATTCACATCTTGGTCTTTCTGTCTTAGGATTTGTCTCTTCTTGTGTAACTGAATCTCATAATCATCTGGCATGTATGCTTCCCTCACTTTGTCCACCATTCCTTTCCAAGTTGAAATAGACTGTTTTCCTTCCTTTTCCCTCTCTGTTTGAATGAATTTCCACCATGTCAAGGAAGAACCTCTTAATCTTGATTTGGCCACCTTTACCTTCTATGCTTTAGTGACTCCATCACATTCAAAATGGTTTTCCATTCCCTCTATCCAATCCATGACTAGATCGGCTTCCATTTTCCCACTAAAAAGTGGCATGCCTTCAAGTGCTTTTCCACTCAAAGCCTTCAATGCCTTCAAGAAAGGCTCTTCTTTCAGAACAGGGTCAGGTTCAGGGATATTATCTTCCTCTGCAACGTCTTCTTTCTTTGGTACCCTTCCTTCAAACTATGCTTCATTCAACGCTTGCTCCAATTGATCTATTCTTTCCCTCAATAGCCTATTGTCTTCCTCCCATTCTTTGACCATCTTGGCCAACTCTGCATTTGCCACCATGATGTTAGAATCACTTGACTCAACTTCTGACATATATTATTCTATCCCAAATCTTTAACTTGCTCTGATACCAATCTGATAGGGTAGGGTTGGATGGAACACTCACTGTCCCATGCTCTGGGTCCTTGTTCTCAAGAACTCCTAGGTGACTCTCCCACCTTAACCTATAGGCCTTAATGCTTGTTAGGCACCCCTAGTTCTCCTTGCCAACCCTACTATCATCTCCATTTCCCTAACCAAACCAATCTTGGTGCTCTCTCTGTCATTCTCTCCTTAGCCCTTAATCTTCCTAAAGGCTAGCTAAATCTCCAACCTTCACTAATTCGATATAGGGGTGTGTGATGTCTCCCATAGCTTTAAGACCATCCCCCTAGGGTTCTTGATCAACCACCAATCTCCAATTCTCCATCGCTTCCACCAAACCCTCTCCTAGGGTTAGAAGAGGCTAGAAGCCCTAGAGCCCCAATTAGGCCTCCTAACCTGAGAAAAATGGAGAGTGTGCCAAATTCTCCAAATGAACCCAAATATTTTCTTGGGATTCATGGTACCCTTGCCCATACCTTGAAGATTTTTGGGGTTTGGAGCCTCCACTGTCTGTACACTGCTCCAACCCTTAACCTAGAAAATTTAGGCTTGTTTTTAAGCCAATTTCTGACCTCCCTAAGATCGGTCAGTTTGCTTGCCACTTCCTATCTGTGTTAAGCCTCCTTCTTGTTACCAAGCCTCTGCAAGGCAATCCACATCCTCTCCACACTGTGGTTCACCAGGAGATTGGCACCCATGCAACCTTAGTGCTCTGCACTCTTTGACTGTCCTAGCCAGGCACTGCCAAGCTCACCTAGGAACAGTCTTTTGCCATGGATTCCTGACTCCTAAGGACTCCTACCTCTACCTTATGTACAAACATGGAGCCTAGCCACATTCCTACAAGCCTGTACACTATGGTACAAGGGAAATGTAAGCTAAAACTCCATTTCTTTTACCAGTCTGCCAATCAGATCTGTCACTAAAGAAAGAACAAAGTATTTACAAGTAAGCTTGCAAAGAATAACCCAGCTATCTGCTATTCCAAGAAAGCTTGAAAGATAATTTTACTACATCCTACTCTTATTCAAAATGCCATAATCATTCTATTGGCGTACTGAATCAAATAAAGAAACAAAACTGGAAATGTACACCAAAATATCACTGCTCTCTTAATTTCATAACCAAAATACAAACTCGAATGCTTCCAACCCCTGCTTCAGGTCGAGGCCCACGTTAAATATGGTTCTTGAATCAGTTATCTTCTTTGGTCAGACTTATTCATGACCTAATGGTCAAAGTTACAAAATCCACTGTGTTTTTCAACTTTTCCAAAGGTTAACAACCTAAGCAAGATGAGCTTCTAAACCCATCCATTCTTTCCACTTCTAATTCTACTGATCACAACAAATCAATTCTTATTCATAAACCTCAAATGTTAACTAAATGGTGAACATGACCTTCAAAATAACATATCAAAGAAAAAATGCAATCAAGACTGCTTAAATGCCTAGTGTTTCCTAGGTGCTCCTGCACCAGCAAAGGGGAAACAAACTTTGACAAGCGATTATTTAGAAAATGTGGAACTTAGAAACATTTCATCTGAGGCTACAGGATCATGTAGGTCCCCTCTACAATAATGTCTCTTTATTTTTGATAGCTCCAAGTTGTTTGCTCGTGGTGAAGAGTTTTCAGTTGATGGAAAACGGGTCAGTTGCATGTAGTGTAAAGTTGCAAAGTGGTGTAACTTTAGTTTTTTTCGTCGTACGACCAAATCGACTATTCCAACACATATGAATGGGTAGGTTTATGCTATTCAAGGCCTTGATTCACACCCAAACATGTCAGAATAGTCTAAGCTAGATTGTACCAGTGAAGTCTCTTAAGAGACCAAAGTGCAAAGGGGCAGCAAACTTCGACGAGAGATTTCTCAGAAATTGTGGCACTTAGAAACATTTCATTTCAGGCTATGAGACCATGTAGGTCCCCTCTACAATAACCTCTTTTAGTTTTTTATAGCTCCAATTCATTTGCTCATGGTGAACAGATTTTAGTTGGTGGAAAACCGGTCAATTACATGTAGTGTAAAGTTGCAAAGTAGTGTAAATTTTGTTTTGTTCATCATACGACTGAACCAACTATTCCAACACATCTGGATGGGTGGTTTTATGCTAGGTAAGATATTTTTTTGCACCCAAACATGCCGGAATAGTTTGAGCTACATTGTATTAGTGAAGTCTTTTAAGAGGCCAAAATGCAAAAGGGTAGAAAACTTCGACGGGCAATTACTTAGAAAATATGAAACTTAGAAACATTATGTTTGAGGCTACAAGATCATATAGGGCCCCTCTACAATAAAATCTCTTGGTTTTTGATAGCTTCAAGTCATTTTCCCATGGTGAAAGTTTTTCTGATGCCCCAAAAATTGTGAGATGCATGTAGTGTAAAGTTGCAAGGTAAGCTACTTTTTGCGTTGTCCTTCGTGGGGCCAAACAGTTAGTGCCAACATATCTAGGTGGGCACATCTATACTAGGAATTGTCATCTCCCTTCATTATAAAAGGGTCATAGTCTTTCCTATTCGAAGGGTCACAACTTTTCACCTTTGAAAAGTTACAACCAAATTCATATCATCACTATTCATGAGAAACTAAATTAATTTATAATTTGCAATATTTCCCTTGTTTATATTCTTGATTGAATTCTTCAATGACATACTACATGAAGTATACATAGTAAGCATGAAGCATACACATGAACACATGATTTATACACAGAAAGCATGAAGCATACATGTGAATACATGTAATACGTGAAGTATACATAGGAAGCATGAAGCATGTACATATGAATACATGTAATACAAGAAGTATACATAGGAAGCATGAAGCATGTACATATGAATACATGTAATACAAGAAGTATACATAGGAAGCATGAAACATAAATGTGAACACATGAAGTAATCACATGAAGCATGAATCATACACATGAACATATGAAGTATACACAAGAAACATGAAGCATACATGTGAATGGTAGCATGAAGCATACACGTGGAATGGTAGATGTCTTCCTCAATGATATAAAACATGAAGTATGAAGCATGTTAGCAAGAAGCATGAAGCATGAAGCATGAAGCATACACATGAATTTCCTCTATGAAGTACATGAAGCATGAAGCATTACTATATTCATGTGATTGATTTAATGTTCAATAATCTTATAGGAGAATAATGTTCAAACTTTATTATACATTTACAATTATAGAAAAGAAGAGTGCATGGAAAACACTTGGATTTTAAATATTTGAAGTAAACCATCTAAAAATATCTATTGAAGCATGGATTTATAATGTAAATCCAAACACCATCAATAAAAAATATGTGTATTAACCAAATAGCCATATAGGCATAGATCAATATATATTGATATTGTAGGCACCTAAAAATGACCTAGGCCTGCAAGCTTCATTTTTACCACTTTCGTCCTAGCATAATTAAGACATTTAATTATGTCCTTGGTTCACATTCGACTATTGATTAAATAATTCATAATTATTTAATTAATTCATGTCCTTTTATTCTTCATGATTATTAAATAAATAAATTTCATTTATTTATTAAATACGTCATTAATTGTCTAAGTCTTCCCTTAATTAAATAAATTTCTTAATTTATTTAATTTCCTTTCTTCATTAATTCTTCTGATTATTAAATAAATAAATTTCATTTATTTATTAAATCGTCATTAATTGTCTGTCTTCCTTAATTAAATAAATTTTAATTTATTTAATTTTCTTCATTAATTCTTCGATTATTAAATAAATAAATTTCATTTATTTATTAAATAATTAATTGTCTAAGTCTTCCCTTAATTAAATAAATTTCTTAATTTATTTAATTTTCTTTCTTCATTAATTCTTCCTAATTATTAAATAAATGAATTTCATTTATTTATTTGATATGTCACTAATTGTCACAATTAAATAAATTTATTAATTTATTTAATTATTCAGTCTTATCTTCCAAATTAAATAATTATTTTTAATTATTTAATTACTAATTTCACTAACTTTTTTTTTTGGTGAACCCAACGTGAAACACGACCTTGTTATTTGCTGTTATTTCCATACGGTTTTTGTGTTTTCTACCGTTTTGCAGGTACAGGTACGAAGCGACGCAACCGTTTTTAAAAACATCATTACGCATTTGATGCATCGTGACGCATCTGCCAACAGAAGAGCCGCAATCGCTCTGACAAACCACAATCGAGATCTGGAAAGACGCATTTGACATATTCAACCGCATTCGAAGTCCTGAACGACACATCCGCTTTGTCGTGCCGCATTCGACTGGTAAAGATTTTCTTTCACTTTTAACATTCTAGTTTTTTGGGTTTTCGGGTTTTCTGGTTTCTGGTTTTTTCCTGGTTTTTATGGTCTTCTGATTTCTTGGTTTTTCATTCCTACATGTTAGCTAGCCTAGGGTTTTGTGTTACTAGCGTGTGGCGGTTATTATTCGTGTGTCGAAGATCATTTCATAAACTACTAATCTTTTGTCTATAGATTCGAATGTCGAAGATGGAATAAAAGAAACATTGTGCTTGTGCTTTTTTTTTAGATTAGCAAAAATTTAATTTTGGTGCACATAAAAAGAACTTTCATGTCTACTTTGCTTAACTATGTTTGCAAAATGGTAGGTGAGTATGCTCTCACTTGGTGAAAACCTTGTGATAAAAAAACCAGACCCATTTTTATTTGTTATTACCCTGACTTGGTATATCGGAGTATCCTCTCCCCTCGTGCTTTCAGGCGATCTTGGGTGTAAGAGAAACAGTTACCAACTCTAGAAATTGGGCTTGCCTGGGGATTTCATCACCCCAACGCGACTCAAACCGGCAACGAAGCTAAGGCCAAGCTACCCCCGATCGGTATATAAATGTAAATCTTAAGGGAAAACCTAAGATTGCGAGTGCAGATGTGTCATACGGACGGAGTTGTACTCCCTTAAACCCTGTTGAGCTTAACCTCTTTAGGCTGGAGTGCCACCTTAATGGTGATTAATCTCTTGTCCCATGTATGGCCACTCGAACGGAGGTCCTGAACTAAAAAATTTTGTGTAGTAAGCCAAAAACCCTTTATTTGCTAGCGCAGCACTGGTCGGTGTGAAGGCATCCACACTTTCGTAGTTTGTAGTAGAGGTGATCAATCTGCCATGGGAGTTTCATGGGGGTTGGAAGCTTGGTTGGCCTAAGAAGAGAGTGCACTATAAGGGGGAGTCCGTGCAGCCAAGCTTCTGAATTCACACGCTACAGATATGTGGTTGGGGAAACCCACGTGGAATCTAGCGAATACTGTCCTGGCCTAACCTAGGATTGTGCTTATCTGATGTGTGATTGGTTACATCAAAACATTGTGCTTGTCAAGTGCTTTCTGGTTTTATCACAGTTCGAAACAAAACATCCAACATCAAACAAATCAAAATTTCCATCAAAACGACAAGAAAATCATTTTGAAACTAAACTGTGTCGCATCTGTTGAACCGCAATTGATTTTCTGCACCGCAATTGCTCCGTTAAATCGCATCTGACATTTAGAACACCGCATCTGTAGGCATCGCGACACATTTGAACACTGAAGAGATGCATATGCTAAACAGAGTCGCATTTGACAGTCCAAAAGCCACAATTGCAAAAACAAACCGCATTTGATAAGCTGTGACGCATTCACAGCTTCAAACGATGCATTTTCCTGTCAAAATTTAAAACTTCATATTCAAAACCTAAGGTCTTCAACTTGTCAACCATTTGTCAAACACTGTTTCCAAGGAGATTCTATCAGAAACCAAGTTTAAAATTGCTCAAAGTTTCATCCATTAGTTTGCATTCATCACCATAGGTTTCATCCTCCATTCTTTTAGTTGCATACATTTGCAATTAGGTTACCCCTAGGTTCATATTTGCATACTTAGGATTAGAAAAATCTCAGGACAATCAGCAACATCATTGCTTTCGACACTAGGCCCTCTTGGACTAAGTTATCAAATCCCTTTTTAGTCATTGTCCTCTTTCGTGAGATTTTCCAACTCAAAAGTCTAGTTAGGAAAACTCACTAGTCATTTAGACCTTGTCACCTTGTCATTTTCAAACAAAGTCCTTTGGCAGTCAAAATCGAAAACAAAGTTGAGCTTAGAAGTGCTTAGATACCCTTGTCTTAAATTGCATTATAAGTCTACACATTGCATATCCTATTCACGAAAATCCAAAAACATTAGTCATTCTAGTTGTCATTTTGAACTTAGACTTCACATAGTGTCATACTTGCATTTAGTTGTCATCTCCATTTCGAGCAATATCATTTTATGGTAGAAACTAGACTCCAAAAACAATGACAAATGGAAAACTTTTGACAAGACCCCACTTCCACTGTTGACAATCCTACAAATGACCCAAACTGGACCTTTTACGATCCATTTTCCAATTCAGACAATCAACCTCCAATGACAACGCAATCCTCATCAAACAATCCATTCGAACCATTCTTGCAAAAAGATGAAAATGGTCAAATACTTGAGGAAAACTTAGAGGCAATAGCACAAGACCCAGACACCTGTCAGTTCGTTGAAACAATGGTCCATCACGACAGAGACAGATACTTAGCCATACTCTTGAGTGAAGGAGCTAAGTTACCACAAGGATTTGACATTAACACACTGAATTTGACACCTCATGACCCTAATACCAACAACACACATAACATGTCACATAGTGGTCAACTTCCAAACACTACGAGCAATACTTTCGTTGACACTACAACGACAGTGCATGCCACTCCCAACATCCCAAACACCCCCAACACCATAAATACCATGACAGTAAATGCCACGGGGGCATCATCAAGTCACAACAATCCCCCCTTGACAGCTCCATCTACTACCAGGAGCACAACTTCGGCATATCCGCTTAGTGGTATTTCACAAAATCCTTCAGGAGGAGCCACAAGACGTGTATTTATCCAAGGACAACAACAAAATGTTAACACGACAACACAGTCAAATGTCATTGCCTCCCAAGGTACAAAAACAAACATTCCTCTTAGGAAAAATCAACAATTCGCGCAAGGCGCCCAAGTAACACAACCCATGACATCATTAACACATCATAACATTCATGGTCATAACATCCCCCAAATAATGACACACATGGCTGGGGGACACATCCCAACCTACTCATCCCACGTTCATACTCATCAACATGCACCCAATCATAACTTTCAATACCAACAACACGTCAATCCACACACGTCATACATGTCACAACAATCCATATTGCCACAATACACCAATATTCACACGCAACAAACAGGAACCTATGGTGTACCAAGCAATCCAATGTACAGAAACATAAACGACCCTGCTGTGGACGCCCTCCAAACAAGATTGATGGATGTAGAGAAAACTATCCAAAACATGTACATTTCAGGCAAGAAATCAGAAATGTCATATGATCTAAATGTATACCCATTCGACACGAGCTTATACATGCCTCCATTTCCACCAGGATATGTGTCACCCAATTTCACAAAAATATCGAGACAAGACAAACCCCGTTGAACATGTTCGCGAATTTGCAACCAATTGTATGGACATCGCCTATGAACAAACATATTTGATGAGACTTTTTTCTAAAAGTCTAGCGGGTCCTGCCCTTGAATGGTTTTCCACCCAAAAGGATATCCGGACATGGGATGAGCTTAAAAAAAAATTCATAAGAAATTATGCGTACAACATCGACATGGATACCTCTATCACTAGCTTGTGCAATCTCACACAAGAGGATGCTGGTGAGACATTTATCCCATTCTTTCAAAAATGGAGAAGCCTCGCTAGTCGATGTCACATTGACATCCTCGAAAGGGAAAAAGTCGAAATGTTTATCAAAACACTTCTGGGGCCCCTAAAATATGCACTGCAAGTACATTGTTGCACAAACTTCACAGACTTAGTTGAAAAAGGGGTCCAGATTGAGAAAGCCCTTATAACAAAGGGAGAATTGAGGTATGGTCCCAAAAACACAAACGTCAATCCACCCGCCGATAAAAACAAATATTGGGTTAAAAATAAGCACGTTACAAATGACGGTGTGGTTGATGCCAAAACTACAAACATCGTGGGTCCTGTACTGGCCCTAAAAGGGGTTCAACAACAAAACAAACCAACAATGACATTGACACCTCCTACCAATATTTCTTCAAACAATCAGAATGGTCAAAATAATTAGGGACAATACTGTCAGATGAGACAATTCCCTAGGGGTCGCACATACACTCCTTTGGGTGAACCCATTGAAGAAGTCCTTAGGAAATGCCTCCAACATGGGTTCATCATACTTCAAGAACCAAAACCATATGACCCAAGACAATTCAAACCAGCATGGTGGAATGATAATGCATTTTGCGACTACCATCGAGCAAAATGACATACTACTTCTAACTGTCAACAATTGAAAAACCTCATACAAGATCTTATCGAAAGTCGTATCATCAAAGTAGGTGGATCACAATTCGCCTCCAATTCAGATCATACTATCCATAAGAATCCACTGCAGGACCATGGTTCTCATAGTGCTTCCACCTTAGGTCCACAAAATCAAGCTAACTTCGCCTGAGCCAAGTACGATTATTCTAGTGGACCAATTATAAATAATGTTCGAACTGACGATGAATACATGAATACCATTACGGTCAAGAGAGCACCCCAATGTAATGCTACTACTCGCAGTGGCAAGGTCACTATAGTTGGTCCACCTCCCACTAGACAAGCCAAAATCACCATACCGGGCCCATCTGCTAAATAGTCACAACCTGCTCCATCTGCTAAACAGCCAAAACCTGTCCCGACCACACAACAATGGAATCCCAAAAGTCAGTTCAACCTCATAGACCAGTTAGGAAAGACTCCTGCGCAAATCTCTATACTCGAGCTGCTTCGTATCTCTCCCGCGCACAAAGAGATCCTAGATAAAACCCTGCTAGAGTCGTCGGTCCCCAAGGACATCGATGTCAATCAATTTGAAAACATGGTGGGATATCTCACTACGCCTCACCATGTCACCTTTTCGGATCAAGACTACTCATCACCTAAAACCAACCATAATGATGCATTGCACATAGAAACTTTTGTCCACAAGCACAAAGTTAGACGGGTTTTAGTAGATGGCAGAGCAGGATTGAACATATGCTCCCTCAAACTGGTTAAGGCTCTAGGGTTCTCTGATGCGTGTGTAGACCCAACAAAAAGTATAGTGATCAAAGCATACGATGACGATGAATGCTCTTCACGTGGTGTTATCTCTCTCCCTATCAGAGTGGGACCGGTCATTGTGGACACAACCTGCCAGGTCCTGGATTTGGAACTACGATATAACATCTTGCTTGGCCATCCATGGATTCATGCCTTAAAAGCCATTTCATCCACATATCACCAATGCCTAAAATTTTGATTTGACGGCACATAAATAACCATATATGGAGATATCGACCCTTTCCAATATTGTACAAACTTAAGGGGAATCTTTGAAAACCGAGTACCTATTAACCGAGAAGCACCTAGCTCCTCGTCATCCAAATACATTGACCCATCTACACTCACGTCATCTTCCACATCCGCTCCATCCATGTCTTCTGCCATACCACCACCTTCCACTAGCCCTAAGGCTAAATCCACTGTCAAAATCTAGGACCTCGACTGAGGAGAGTTCAAACTAAATACAACATACATCATAACAACAATACCCCAGTCTCCAAAGATATATGGTCGGCCATGTTTCAGAATGGAACCTCAGGAAACTTTCAAAGTCCCACCGAAAACAGTTTTTATCAAGTGGGGAGATATGAGTAATGAAGACCTTGCTGACATTACAGGATGGATCTATAAGGATATTGTCGCACTACCCCCGTTACCAGTTCAAAGATATGGCAAGGGTTATGACATCATGAAGGCTAAAGGCTACGATGGTACTAGTGGCCTAGGAAAAAATAAAACTAGCCGAAGGGAACCCATAGAAACTTTTCAAATTTTGAAGTATCTTGGATTAGGGTTTGGATCACTCGACAATGACGATCGACGTACCTCTGGAATTTCAAATGAGCGAGTACATGCTTCGAAAAGTGTCGAGACTACTAGGGAAACCCTCACCGAAACTTCCCAAGAGTGGGAATTTGGCTCAGAACGATCCCTAAGTGACTGTTGTCTTGATGATTTGTTTGTCGAACCAGGGGAACTGACCTCTGAACAACGGTTTTGGCAAACATTCAAAATTGAACAGGCACCAAATAGTCAAAGTCCCATTACCACTTCCCATGACACACAACACCCATCATCTGAACCCCCGCAGTCCAATCAATCCGAAGTATCAGATGACATTGACAACCAGGGCTCTAAAACCTTCACCCCTTATTTTGACAACGAATATGACACTAGTGAAGAATATTGGATAGAGTTCGATATAGAGTTGGATGATGATAACCTCATCTACAACATCACTTAATCCATCTGCATGCTGTCTGCATCCTCACCTCCATTCACCAGCATTGACGATGGCATTTCCTTAGTTTACCCTGAACTAGTTGATTGGGACCAACAAGGACCGCCAGTCCTGGACACATTTCAGAATGATGAGGCAATTGCTGAATTTATGGGATTACGAGAAGGCATACCCAGTGGGGACCACAAATCAGGATTCGCCATTGATTTAGACTGCACGACATAATTCGGGGAGACTGCTCCGTCCTCTAGTCGCAAAAGTAAAAATAAAAATAAAATAAAAAATGAAACGTCTCTAGGTGAAAACCGAAAGGCACCTTTTGACGATAAAATAGTAAAAATAAAGGACGTATTTGTGGGTGAAAACCTCTCTGAGGTGCCCAAAGATGGAGGACTGGACTTTCTCCCCATGCAATAGGAGAAATCAACTATGCTTATTGATGACACAATAGAGGATAACATTTCAACTGTAGAAGACCCCAAGATGGTCATATTTGCTGCATCATTAACTGACGAAGAGAAACCAGAATTTCATAAATTCTTTGTAGAACGAAAAATCAATTTCGCATGGTCCTATGCTACATGAAGGATTGGACCCAGAACTGGTTCTACACCATCTGCCACTATTACCTAATGCTAAACCAGTCAAGCAGAAGTTGCACAAAATGCACCCCCAAGTTGCCCTATTAGTCAAGGCCGAGTTACAGAAATTGCTAGACGCCGGATTCATACGGTCTATTGACTACACTGAATGGATTTCTAATCTGGTCCCAGTCACAAAGCCAAATGGGTTGATCCGTGTCTGTACAGATTTTTGAGACCTAAATAAGGCATGCCCAAAGGATGACTTTCCTTTGCCAAACATTGACATCATAGTTGATCTTACGGCGGGATATGAGATGCTATCCCTCATGGACGGTTTCTCCAGCTATAATCAAATCTGCATTGCTCCTGAAGATCAGCACAAAATGACATTTACTTGCCCATGGGGTACATATTGTTGGAACGTCATGCCATTTGGTCTAAAAAATGCAGGTGCCACATATCAAAGGGCTATGACCACGATCTTCCATGACATGATGCACAAAATAATGGAAGATTATGTAGACGACCTATTGGCCAAATCAGCAACCAGGAAAGATCATTTGAAGGTACTCGACACAATTTTCAAAAGACTTGAAGAGTACAAAGTCTGGCTAAATCCTAAGAAGTATGTTTTCAGAGTCACATCAGGTAAACTATTGGGATACATAGTTTCCCGAAGAGGCACAGAGGTTGATCCAGCAAAGGTCAAAGGAATCATAGACATGCCTCCGCCCAAAGGAATAAGTGAACTTAGAACTTTGCAAGGCAGAGTACAATCTATTCGGCGTTTCATAGCCCAATTGGCAGATAAGTGTCACCCATTCTAGTATTTGTTGCGCAAGGATATCCCCTTTGTATGGACGGATAAATGTCAAGAGGCCTTTCAGCAAATCAAAGATTACCTGCTCTCAACACCAGTCCTCATGCCGCCCATTCATGGAAAGCCGTTGATCCTATACATCTCGACTACTAGTTTAGCACTGGGGGCATTATTGGCACAAAATGATCATGAAGGAAAAGAAAGAGCCATCTATTATATCAGCCACACACTAATAGGGTATGAGTTGAACTAAACATACATTGAACGTGCATGCCTCGTTGTTGTCTTTGCGTCCCAAAAACTAAGACACTATATGCTCAGTCACCAGACACAACTGGTTGCCAAGATTGATCCACTGAAATATCTCTTCAGTCGGGTGGCATTAATAGTCTAGTTGGAAAAATGGGTCATGATACTAAGCGAGTATGACATACAATATGTCGAGCGTAAGGCAATAAAAGGATAGGTAATAGCAGATCAACTGGCAGATGCACCGATTCAAGTTACTCATCCATTAGTAACTGATTTTCCTGATGAGTCCATTTTTCATGTGGAACCGGCGGTACCATGGAAGCTATATTTTGATGGATCTCATACTGGTCATGGCTTAGGCGCTGGAATCTTGTTTATCACACCACAGGGGGATTCAATCCCTAAGTCATACCGGATCGCCTTCCCTTGTACAAATAACATTGCCGAATATGAAGCACTAGTCACAGGTCTCAAGATGGCAATTAAATGGAAAATTCAGATGTTGCTTGTATTCAAGGATTCCCAGCTTGTTATCAAACAAGTGAATGATGACTATGAAACAAAGAATGAGAAGTTGCTTCCCTACAAGAGGATGGTGGATAGTTTCCTGACATATTTCCAGTTGATTTCTTTTGAACAAATCCCCAGGACACAAAATAAGGTAGCTGATGCAATGGCTACTATTGGCTCTCTCTTGGACATCCCTAAAAATGTGTCACAATTTGAATTCTTAATAGAACAACTTTTGATACCGGCATATGATAGCCTAGAATCAGAAATGGTTTGCGAACTTGTTGGTCCCAACTCTCCCTGGTATCAGGACATTTACGACTACCTAAAATCTCAAACCCTTCCACTGAACCTGTCTAATAACCAAAGGAAGTCCTTCATCTGAAAATCTGCAAAGTATGCCATCGTCAGTGACACCCAGTACTGTCGTAGTTTTGACAATACCCTCCTTAGATGTCTCGACACCGACGAAGCATGTACGACCTTACGAGAAGTGCACGACGGTATATGCGGGTCTCATTCGAGTGGTCCTACTCTTGCTAAGAAAGTAACGAGACGTGGGTATTATTGGTCGACAATGGAAAAGGATGCAATTGAATATGTCAGGACTTGTTGCAAATTTCAAATTCACAGTGATTTGGTCCATGCTCCAGCACAGGAACTTCGGCCGATCACTTCTCCTTGGCCCTTCGCTCAATGGGGACTCGACCTCATGGGTAAGATTCATCCAACCTCATCCAATGGCCATAAATTTATCATTACCGCCACTGAGTATTTCACGAAGTGGATTGAAGCCATCCCATTGACATATATTACTAGCAAACAAATATCCAAGTTTATCCTTAACTACATCATTTGTCGATATGGCCTTCTGCAATCCATCATCATTGACAATGGACGTCCGTTTAAAAACCAAGACGTACGAGAGTTATGTGAGTGATTCCATATCCAACACCATTTTTCATCTCCATACTACCCACAAGGAAACGACCAAGCTGAGGCATCAAATAAAACCAGTCAAAATTCTAAAAAAGACTGTCAATGACGCTGGCTGCGACTGGCACATACAATTCAATCCTGCTCTGTGGGCTTACCGAACTAGCATTCGTACACCTATAGGAGCCACCCCATTTTCCCTAGTCTTTGGTGTTGAGGCCATCTTGCCCATTGAGGTCGAAATTCCTTCACTACGAGTCTCCCTGAAGGGTTTAACTAATGAAGAGGAGTATCGACAATCACACTTGCACGAACTGGAAATGCTGGACGAAAGAAGGCAAAATTCATTGAACTATCTCCAAGCATATCAGAACCGTCTTTTTCGCAGCTACAATAAAAATGTTATGGTAAAAAATTTTGACATTGACAACCTAGCTCTCATGCATAACCCCAAGAACCAAGCTGACCGAGAAAAGCCAGGAAAATTTGAACCAGACTGGCTGGGTCCCTATATTATCATATCTTCTTTTGGCTCTGGAGCCTATCAGCTGGCAACTCCAGACGGAGAACAATTGACAGAGCCCATCAATAGTTTACATCTCTGAAGGTTCTACACATAGCATTAGAGGATTGAGTTGAAAACCATAAAATACAAAAAAAATTGAAAAATGATAAAAAATCGTCACCCTGATGAAAACCTAGCAAACAGGCATCTTGGTGACACCAAAAAAGTCAAAAAACCATGAAAATAGTAAAGAGAAAAATGATTCGTTCAATAGTGAAAACCTAGCAAACAGGCGCTTTGGACAAGTACCATGGTGAAAACCTGGTAACTAGGCGCCATGCGTAATCAATCATTGCTCCGCCATCTACTGTCATTTTGTCTAACTTGGCCTAGGATGAAAGGTTTTTCCGCCATTATTACGCAAATCACCACCACATCCTACCCTACCTGTAAAAAAATGGCTAAGTCTTGGACCTGACTGGGGGAAAAATGTTTATCATGCAACTGTAGTGGATGTCACATATGATCACAAAAACATTGGAAAAAAGTCCTAAAAAAAGACAAAAACATTGGCAAAAAGTCCTGAAAAAAGACAAAAACATTGGCAAAAAGTCCTGAAAAAGACAAAAACATCATTAAAAGTCCTGAAAAAAAAGAAGACAAACATTGGCAAAAAGTCCTGAAAAAAGACAAAAAACATCACAAAAAGTCTTGGAAAAAGACCTAAAAATCATAAAACGTCCTGTAGAAAACTACAAACAAAACATCGAACTACTCGAAGAACACGAACACAGTATCATCTCTTGTCAAAGTCAGTCATGTCAGTCGGTCTTTGTCATTTGTCCGAACTACATTGTCTTTGCGCACTTGCTACGTAGGCAAGACTCACATTTGAGTCCCCGAGTCATTAGGTCAGTCCTTTTAGGTTTGTCAAAATAAAATCATGACACAATCATTGGTCATCAGGACAGAGTCATTGGTCGTGTTGAACTATGAGGTCTTTGACTATATGACGTAGGCAAGGCCATCTATCGATGAGCCCCCGAGGCCACACTAGGTCAGTCCATTAGGGTTCATGGCATCACACTGGCACACACATCAAAAAGTCTTCAAGACAACACAAATCTTTCCCAAACGAATGACACTCATCAAGAAAATTTTGGCAATCATTTACCGCAACATGACAAAACTCATCGACACATATTATTATGACAATAGCGACATCTAGTCAAACACAAGTCAAACTCGGTCAAAGCAAGTCAAATCATGATAACCTGTCAAACTGTCAAATTTTGGTTAATCTTCATATGTGTCCTTCTGAATGATAACCTCGGTTATCTATGCCTTAGGATGGGTCTTTCCTAGGCATTGTCATTGTCATTCGACATTTTGAGTGATCCTCTTGACATCTAAAGATCACTCTTTGTGACATTAGTATTCTTCAGATGTGTCCTTCTGAAGAACCAACTCTATCATCTATGCCTTAGGATGTGTCCTTCCTAGGCATCGTCATCATTTTGAGGGACCCCTTACGACTATTAGGGATCAAATCCTCTCGACATCGGCATTATTCAGGATGTGTCCTTCCTGAATTCACCAATTCTCAAAATTTTTCAAGATCATCAAAACTTTAAACATTTCGACATCTCGACATTATTAAACCAGACATCTTGACATCAGAACAATGGATATCCAGACGCACTTGGCGAACACTTGACAACTGTCTTTTGGTTTTTATCATGTTATTAGTTTTTTAGCGAGATCCCACTAAGCAGGATTTAGAGAAGCAGTGATGTATCATGATGATTGACACGCATGACTACTAGTTTCTTAGCGAGGTCCTGATTTGGGGATTTAGAAAAATGACATATCATGGTAAGGGCTCTATTTTTGTATTTCGACAATCATGCCGCTAGTTTCTTAAGGATGTCCTAGAAATAGGATTTGGAGAAACAACGACGTTTCATGATTTGTCCTTGTCTCTTTCTGCTTGTGGTTTACTATGACAAAAAGACTGGGGCAGTCACGCTCTTAGTATGAGTCATGGTCATCCTTGTCTGTAACTGTTTGTCTTACGTAATGGTACGACCTTGCACACCTTGATCTATGTCATATCTTGGTGTTTGTTGGCCATCACAATAGTCTGCCCAATGATGATTAAGAGCAATAAATATTAAAGTCCTATGGTAAAGCGTTGAAGGATTTGGTCTAGGAATTAACATGCATCTCCATTAGTCTCATGTCTTCTCCTCTTTGGTCTGGTCATCTTCTCTCATCAGTCGCGTCGCCTTCTCAAGTCCATCTCATGATGATATCCTGTGACATCCAAAAACATAAATGCATACATGATCATATAAACATTGCATCAGGGCCATACATAATCATCAACATTGCATCTTTTACTAGATACATTATGCACATCATTATCATTATCATCTCATATAAATAAGCATTGCATCATCATGGCATCAAAATCACAAATAAGCATCATAGGACATACATGCTACATCATAAATCAACATCATATGTCATACATCATACATATCATAATGCATTAAATCAAAGAACATCACATAACACATGTAGGCCGCATCAAAACTGCATCATCATATACTATCATCTCAAAAATGTACAATGTCACAGGATAGAGTCAATAGATATCCCAAAAATGGAGCTCACAGGCTCAATAATCTATACAAAGTGTGTCATAGTAACAAAACGCCCCTAGGGTAGACTCTCATCATCCCCTCGTGGTGACGAATGTGGCGACTGCAGCTTTGGCACTGGCACTAAAACAATAGGCAGTCCTATAGAGGCCTCTATCTATGATACCGGTGGAACTGAGAACGAAGGTGTCATCTCCACGGTAACAAACATCTGTGATGTCACTGCTGCCGGACTCTGAGAGGTAGACGGATCTATCACTGGCGGCTGTCCTGACCTCTGTGTTGAACCAGTCGACCCATGGCTGTGACCCGGGGTGTGCCAACATGAGTGATGTGACTTGTGCACTAATGTGTGCCCTATCAAGGTATACCCTCTGACGCTGGTATGACTCCTACTGCCACTGCCACTGCCTGATCTGTGTCCACTACCTGTCCTCGTCTGTGACCGAGAAAAAGTAGGATCCCGTCACTCCGGTGGCACTACCTGCTCGTATAGTGTCCTATACTGTCCCAGTCTCGTACTCACCCTAGCTAGCTCGCGAGCCATATCCCCTATGGGCCCTGTGCATAAAACTGCAAACTCTTTGCACCACTGAGCTGAGTCCTACTGGCGGATCACTGCCTAATCTCGCTCTACCCGGACTACCTCTAGCTCTGCCTGTAGTGCCCTGACCTGTGCCGTGCTCTCATCCAGTCTCTGCTGTAGGTCGGCCACCCTCTAACTTTTCGTCGCATCCTGGGGCAATCCTAAGGTGGACGGTATCTCCTCCTCTCCCTCCACCATCCACCATCTGAGAAGTCTCTCGGCCTCATCCATAGTATCATCCTCCTCATCGTCATCGTCAGCCACATCCTCAGCCACCTCCACCTCCTCCTTTTGTCCTGCCACCACCGCCTCCCCCTCCTGTCCTCCCACCTCCCCCTCCTGTCCTCCCACCTCCTCCTCCTGTCCCCTCACCTCCACCTCCTCCTCCTGTCCCCCCACTGCCACCTCCTCCTCCTGTCTCTCCTCACCCTCTCCCTCTTGTCTGGGCTGCTCCTCTCTCTCCCCCTCCTCGCCAACCTCGAGGATAGCATCTAATGCTACCCTCGCCACACGCTGTCGCACCCTTCGGCCCTGTCTCTGACTGTCTCGTCTCCACCTTCGGCCGTCTCCACCATCATCTCCCCTTGCCTCTGTCTTTGCCTCCGTCTCCCCCCTGCCTCCGTCTCCTTCCCTGCCTCCATCTCTACCCCTGCCTCCATCCCTGCCTCCATCCCTCCCCCAACCTCTGGCCCTGTCACCGCCCCTGCCACCTCGCTTGGCCCACGGCACACGAGGAATCACTGACCATCTGTCAACTGGTGCTGGCCCATCTAGATCCGTCAATGGCACTAGTCTGTGTGCCTGCCACCAGAGATCATAATCCACTGTGGTCCCCGGATCGGCTGCTCCTCCTCTCCATCCCCATGCCTGGGCTCCTAGCCCGTCAATTTGCTGCTCTACGAATGCCACTGGGATGGCTGGTCCCCAAGCGTACTCTCTAGAAGACTGGGCATACTCGGCTGTCCCTATGGGTACACCCTGCTGCTCTCCGAACTACCTCAGGACATGCTATGGTAGGTACATCTCAATGATTAGTGATGTCTGCACTGTCCTGCCAATCAGGTACCTGTACTGTCTATAGAAGCTGAGGTGCTCGTCCTCATCATCCCACGCCTCACAGTCTCTGTACGGCCTCTAGATAAATGTCACCATGTTGTCAATCCTGTGCCACCACCAATCGGTCTCACCCATCTGTGTTTGTTGTAGTGCACCCACATAGTAATAGGCATAGGGCATCCCCTCAGCCAACTGTGGTCTCTCAATGGGAGAACGAAATATGGCGATATGCTCCCACGCCCAGATCATCATCAGTGTAGTCCCGCAGGAGATACTCTCTCCTCTCCTATAAGCAACATCGTGTAACTGATGGTAAAGAGTCCCTAGCAAACAAGGACCCCAAGCATAAATGGTTCTATCACGCCTCATGCCAACTAGGACATCGCCCCACCCAATAGGAAATCCATGTTCTCGGCGGTTAGGAATCAGGATCCCCCCAATCAGAGTCGCAAGGAATGCATCAAAGTGACCATAGTGCTCAGCCATGAACTCCCATCTGATCTCGTATCCCTGGATGCCCAGTCCTGCACCCTGATCTCGGTAGTATGCTCGGAAGGTCTGCTCCCCATGACGAGGGTCGTAGACGATCCACTCCCCTCGGATTGGCACTCGAAGAATCTGATAGACATCCTCCAAGGTAATCGTGGCCTCACCTATCAGCAGGTGGAACGAACAAGTCTCCGAATGCCACCGCTCGCACAGTGCAGTCAATAATCCCCTATTCGCCCGAATGGCGGGCATATAGGCAGCATAGAATAGTCCCAGGCGCATCAATCGCCGCCGCTCTCGCCGGCCCAACTGGTCGGCAAACTGAAATGTGGTCGGTCTGTTCTCTCTCGTGTAGATAGGGGCAAGCTACCTTTGCAAAAAGATGAGCCATATGTTAGTACTTTCTAGACAACTTTCAGCATCATTAAAAGCATCTAAGGTCGCGGAAACATCAAAATCAACTAGGGTCAAGGAAAAATGCAAATGCATCACATTAAAGCAATTGCGTCTCAAAGAGTCAATTGTGTCGTTTTGCACATCAAATGCGGTCCAACATTGCAAGTGCGTCATATTTTTATGCTTGCGTCATGAAATCTGACAATTGCGTCGCATTAAGGTGATTGTGTCACACAATTACCTTTGCGTCGATTAAAATAGCGAGTGCGTTGCAATTTGACAATTGCGGCATTCAAGCATTCAATTGCGACACGATAATTCAAATGCGTCACATAATTTATCAAATGCGGCGCAACCCACAGCTCTACCCTATTTTGTCTTTGCACTTGCATCGCGACGCATCAAATGCATTGCACGCATAGACGATTGTGGCTTACGCGAACAAAGTTGTGTCGCGACGCAGTTGTTATCTACCCTA
Organism: Sequoia sempervirens; assembly: GCA_007258455.2. Classification (NCBI taxonomy): domain Eukaryota; kingdom Viridiplantae; phylum Streptophyta; class Pinopsida; order Cupressales; family Cupressaceae; genus Sequoia; species Sequoia sempervirens. The sequence goes on along the minus strand of VDFB02281492.1, from coordinate 1,074,559,806 downwards.
GAAACTTGAATTTGGCACGCAAAATGATAAAATGACAAAGTGAGTTAAGGGTACATGCTGCTGGCTCTGAGCCCTCTGGCCGCCTGAATGTCTGCACGATCTCCCCACGATGCTTTGACACTAGAATCACCATCCTCGCTGCTGCGCTTTTCGCTCTGAGCTCTCCAAATTCGCAAGGTAAATAGTAAAAGTGAATTGACTTTTACCCCTTTGTCAACCTATTTATAAGGTCAAAATGATATTTTCTCAGGAGGGTTAATATTGGTAGGTCATTTGACAAAGCTTGACCACCTCGTTGGACACCTTAAACATGTCAGAATTCAAAACCGACGGCACCATTATTTTTTTGGTCATTAAATTCATTTATCGGGACCCTTTACAAATTTTTCTGTCGCCGATCCAAAATTTGAAAAATTTCCCAGGGGGCAATGATACTCCGTACCTTTACTAGCGCATATCTCTGACTCGTTTTCTTTGTCACAACGTGACAAGCAACGTTATGACAAAGAGGGGCAAAATGTAGACACCTAAAAATGACCTAGGCCTGCAAGCTTCATTTTTACCACTTTTGTCCTAGCATAATTAAGACATTTAATTATGTCCTTGGTCCACATTCGACTATTGATTAAATAATTCATAATTATTTAATTAATTCGTGTCCTTTTATTCTTCATGATTATTAAATAAATAAATTTCATTTATTTATTAAATACGTCATTAATTGTCCAAGTCTTCCCTTAATTAAATAAATTTCTTAATTTATTTAATTTCGTTTCTTCATTAATTCTTCCTGATTATTAAATAAATAAATTTCATTTATTTATTAAATACGTCATTAATTGTCTAAGTCTTCCCTTAATTAAACAAATTTCTTAATTTATTTAATTTCTTTTCTTCATTAATTCTTCCTGATTATTAAATAAATGAATTTCATTTATTTATTTGATATGTCACTAATTGTGACAATTAAATAAATTTATTAATTTATTTAATTATTCAGTCTTATCTTCCAAATTAAATAATTATTTTTAATTATTTAATTACTAATTTCACTTTTCTTGCATTTTAAATAAATGAAAATATTTAAAATGATTTCATTTTATTTACTTTCACTCTTTTTAGTAAATAATCTGAAAAAAATTATTTACTTGTCACACAAAATCATCATTTTGAATTAATTAAATTCAAAAAGATATTATTCTTCCAAAAATCAAGTAATCGGGCAGATTCTTGATTTTTCAAATCTGATCTTTAGTCCAAATCTTATCTTCTTGATTTTTCGAATCTCACAAATCAGGCAATCTTATCTTCTTGATTTTTCGAAAATCTTTATTTCTTTAATTAATTTCGTCATTTATTCTCCATCGTTGATCCGATTATCTGAGATATTATCTTGACCGTTCGATTAATGAATTTTCCCTAACCCTAATTAAGGATTCTCAGATTTAATCCGGACCTCTCATTCTAGGTCTTTCTTAGAATTCAATCTCATCCATCCACTCAAAATTGTGTTTTCTATAAAAGACAATTTTGCTCATAATTTCGAGATCCTGACAATTTCATTTTTAATTTAGTAGTCATTATAGTCATTTGGCATTAGTAGTCATTATTTCATTTTAGCATATTGTCATAGACATAGGCATAAATTTATAAATCCTTCAACATTTGCATAGGACTTTGACATTATTATAGGTTGCTCATTTGAAATCTGAGGGCCTCATTCGTTTGCTGCAAACTAGAAGGTGTAACAAAGGTGAACCATGGAAGATGAAGATTTTTGTTAACATTGTTCCTTTTATTTTCATGTTTATTTCCTTTGTGCTTTGTTATTTCATTGGATTTTGATGTTTACTATTTAATAAGCTAACAATCTAATTTTCCATTGATACAAATATAAGTAGAAAATATATACAAAATAACCATATAGGCTTGCAAGAATGTCATATAGGAATACAATGGAAAGTATATACAATACAAAATATGTCCAAAAATTCAATATAGGCATACAACAAAGGACCCCAATCAAAAGTCATTTCTCTCCAAGTGAAGAAAACAAATGGGTGACCTTTGTTAGTTGGGGGGATGGAGATGCGTATGAAACTCATCTACTTTGAACTCGAGGGCTCCTCCTCCTATTTAGTTCTTGATCAAGCTTCAAATATTACAATAAAAAGTAAAGACATTAATATATAGAAATTACATTACAAAAAATGATATATTTAACAAAAGAATCACTTACTGCAGTCAAATAATCTCTCTCCTCAATCAGAAGATCTGCATGCTCAGGATATGGTGTCCCAAAGTCCTATAGAAATCATCCAAATAGAAATTGAACTACAAATCAATAATCATTTAATTTTTCAATAATAAATAGCTATAACAATGAATGTAATTTGAAATTTACTAATCTACCTCATACCCCTGTGAGAGCCATCGAGCTGTCTATTGTGGAAGATACACCACGCTCCATTTCCCTATCAACATCAGGAGGTGTTTCTACTTGTATCATCTAAAAATAAAACAACAAATTATTCAATCATGAAAACTAGAATAGTGATGCAAGTCATGGACTTATAATGTATGAGATAATCAAAATTTTGAGTACTTATTGAACTATTACTATTTTTCCTATCCATAGCTTGTTCGAAAGCACCTGTTTTAGGATTTTATCCATAGCAGCAAGGCAGTGAACTGTTTGATAAAATGCTTTGGTAGACATGTATGAAAAATGTGGTAGTATAGAGAAGGAAATTAATTGTTTGAAAAAATACCTCAAATAAATGTTGTCTCATGGTGATGGAATTCCATGATTTTTTTTTGGTCATGGCATTCCATCACCATGAGACCACATTTCTTTGAGCTATTTTTTCAAACAATTCATTGCCTTGTCTATGCTATTATGTTGGGATGGGGTGGATGGTCTAGTGTAGTCTAGGTTATGAGATGGAAGGGGATCATGACATGAAGAGGGAGGGGTGTTTTGATCATGAGGATTAGAGGATCATTAGATGGGTGGAAGGTGTACTTTGAAACTACATTTCAAGAGCAATCATACAATGGAGTGGAAGAGGTACTTTGATTTGGACACGAAAGGATGTCATAGATGAAGTGGGGGAGTGGGGATTGTGAGAGTGTGATGAAGGGATATCTTTCTCTTGAGATGGAAAGATATCATTAGATGAGATGGAAGGGATATGTTTTTCTTGATTGGAAATGGGATCATGAGATGGAAGGGGATCATATTTTAGACACCTAAAATTTATTTTCTAATGTCATCACTCTCCTATTAATTAAGTAATTTTAATTATTTAATTAAATCTTTCCATCATTTCACCTCAGCCTCTGATTAATTAAATATTATTTAATTACATCACTAAGGTTCATGTCCCATATAATTAAATAAATCTAATTTATTTAATTATCACCACTTTGTCTACTATAATTAAATAATTAATTTTAATTATTTAATTATTCACTTATCTTGCTTTCTCCATAATTAAATAAATAATATTTATTTGAATGATTTTCCAAATGGACTTTCCCTCTCACTTATTTTGAATTAAATTACTATTTAATTCAAAAAATTAGTTTTCCTTTTCTTCTATAATTAAATAATGTTGCATATTCACTTTCCTCTTCAAACTAATTGATTTTGTAAAAAAATCAGTTAATTTCCTCTTTCTCCTTCACTTTCGATCTTATCTCATCTTGTCTCGTTTAATTTCATCCATTGATCGAATTAATGTCTTTTCAATCTCGATTGTCCATTTTCCATCCAACTCTCTATAAATAGTCCTGTTATTTATCACCGAGAAAAAGTCCTAAAAAAAATAGAAAAATCAAAAAAATCATTACCTTGATGAAAACTTGGTAAACAAGCATCTTGGTGATAACAAAAAAATCATAAAAATAATAAAGAGAAAAAATTCATCCAATAGTGAAAACCACGTCAGTGGCGCTTTGGATAAGTACCATGGTGAAAACTTATCAAACAGGTGCCATGTGTAATCAGTCTTTGCTCTGTCATCTACTATCGCTCTATTTGGTCTTCCACCATATTTCATAATAATACTTTTACCCTCCATCATCTCCCATTTGACATCCATCATCTGGCCTTGTCATCTTTATCATGACTTCCAAGCAGTTGACGTCTTGCATCCTTTCTCCTCCATCTTTCGTCCATAATAAACCCTTGTCCCATCCCATCCCTAATGATTAGTCATATACCCGACTGGAGGCGAAAACTGGACCTATGTCATTCACTTGATCCTACACTTTCTATTGAAGGTCATTATATCAGAAAACACAAAAAAATCAAATATTCACCAAAAAGAAAAAAGAAAAAAAATCATAAAACCTCAACACGACAAAAAAAAATCGAAAATCCAAAAAAATCATAAAACTTCAAAATCCAAAAAAAAAATCAAAACATGTCAAAACCCAAAAACATTCAAAAATCCCAAAAAAAATGTCAAATTTTGTCATGCCATCCTTTGTCATTGTCGAACTGCGTTGCCTCTGTGATTGGACGTAGGCAAGGCCATCTGTCGATGTGCCCTTGAGGCATTAGGTCAGTCTTTTAGGTGTTGTCAAATAAAATCATGATTCAGTCCTTTGTAATTGAAACAAATTCAAGGGTCATGTCGAACTACGACGTCTCTGCACATTGCTATCTAGGCAAGGCCATTTGTCAATGAGCCCCTTAGGCCCCCTAGGTCAGTCTTTTAGGGTTCGTCGGGTCAATCAAAATAAATCAGACACTGCCAACTCAGATACGACATCATCATCTGAACTTCAAAACACAAATATTGAATCAACAAGACAAGCAAGCAAACAAGTCTCCAAGTCAACTCAGTCATTTGTCAAATCAATCAAACTAGTCAAATCGATCGACACTTATGGTCTTATACAGGATGTGTCCTTCCTGAAACCAGACCTTGTCACTATCACACTTTGTCATTTTCCTTATACAAGTAGTTACATGATTGAAACTAGACTTGATGTCTTATTCGACATGTTTCTTCTCCTAAAACCATGCCATATCAAAACAATCAACCCATCACTCACTTTGTCCCTTAACACACTAGCACACACTTATTGGCAAATAATTTGAATGGATGTTGACCTTGTTGGTTTGTTTTGTTTTATCTTTTGGATTTACTTTGATCATGTTATTAGCCACCTCGAGGATGTCCCATGAAGGATTTATAGGAGTGATGATGTCTCATGACTTGTCTTTAATTTGATTGATGTATGTGGTTTGTCTTGGAAAAAAGACTAGGACAACATGATCCTTAGTATGAGTTAGGACATTCCTTGTCTGCAACTGCCTATTTTACAGATGGATGGCCTTGTACACCTTGGTCTATGTCATGTCATGGTGTTTGTTTTCCATTTGTCACATTTTACCACCCAATGATGATTAAATGCACAAGCCTTGCATAGCAAAATATATATCTATAAATTATCTCAACTAGCACTATCTCAACATCCAGGTCTTCTAGGCTAACATCCATCTTTTGCAGTGCCCATCATGTTGTTCTCTATTAGACTGAGGATTATTCTGTTAGGACAAACATTATGACATTTTGGTTGGTGTTGGATTACTACTTTGATGATACTAGATGACATTTTGATGACACTTTGATGTTTTGTTATTATTTGGCTTATGCATATGTTATGACAAATTTATGTTATGTGGATTAATTTAATTGTGAGCATTATGTGTTTATCTGATCATGGTTAGTATGTGTGAATATAAAATTCCTCAAGCTCCCTTCGGGTGGTTTTGTTTTTGCTAAGTACGGGCTCGCGCCTCATATGTTTGGAATGTTGCCCTTCGCTTCTCAATCGAACCTCTTTTTGATAAACTTTGTCGGCTTCCGCCATGTGTCTGCTAGGCGCTCCTCATAGAGATTGCTTCCATCACTCTTCTACCAGCTCCCACCATGCTTCCATGTGTCGTCACTGTGGGAACTTCAAGGCTACTTCCCTTCACTTTTAGTCGGGCCCCATCTATGTTCCACGTAGCTTTCATCCACATACACTTTTGGCGGATCCCACAGTCGGCGCTGATAGTAAAGAATGCAGCCACATGTCTTCCTAGTGCAAGCTTTCACCATAGAAAGGGAGAAATGAACCAAAGGTTGTGACCTACCGCCACGTGTCTCCTTGGCGGGGGTTCTACCAAAGGGAAGGATGGAGCAAATAACAAGCTGCAATATACTGCCACGTGTTCTAACTACCTCTGCTAGGAAGCGATACTTGTCTGCATGGGGTGTTTCTAGGACCACTACCATCATCCATAGGGGATACATCTGGCTAGGAAGCGGACATGTTCAATGGCCCAAATTTTTTCTATTGTAACAACCAAAATAAATTATTGCTATAGCCATCATTGCTCGAGATACAAAATCTTTTTTGTTACTAGCCCTCCGAGCAGTGGGAGTTTTAGCTATATATACTGCTTCTTTCTTCGGAAGAAGGGTTCAGAAGAGACAGAAAAATCAGGGGAAAGACACTAGGCCTTCAATATTGCTTTTAGATTATTGTATGAGACTCTCAAACTGTGCCATTGTTCAGCCTTTCTATTTTTCTCAAGCTATTTGATAAAACTTTATACTGTGTCATTATTGTCTTGAATTACTTATTTGCAAAACTTCTATGATTTTAGTACAAGTTTGCTAGTTTAGATCATGTCTTTGACCCGTCTTTTTAGTGAATGTGTATGAGAATTGAATTATGTCATTGAATGAATTATTCAGGTTTTTATCTTTGATTTTTGTTATTTTGGAACATAGTGGATTGCTGAACAGGCCCTTAAATTGCCTATAAAAGATAGATGTATCGTGCCTTACATCTAAGTCTTGGCGCATTGTCTTAGTTAGATTTTATTTTTATATTTTCTTCCTTTTCCCTTTCTAAAACCCCAATTACAAAAGAAGTCAACTTCTTTAAGAACCCGAAGGTCACTCAGTTTAGTGCAATTGGTCCCCCCATTAACTGAGTTTCCCATAAAGGCTGTTACCTTGCCAATTTTTGGCATCAACAATTTTCTTTTTACTGGCATGCCCGGTGGGACTATCTCAATGAGTCTAAATTTAAAGAGGGTGCATAAGCCATCGGCCTATTACTAGGTCCCAAACAACAAATAATCCTAGTTTATTAGTGCTGCCACTAGGAATAGTACAAGCCGCGACCCAAATTGTGAACGTTCTGCTTCCCCCACCCCTTCTACTAGCCATGTTGCAAACTGCTAACATAAATTATGTAGAATGGGATGCCAAAAGTCCCCTTGTAGCACCAGTAGCACCCATCGTTTGGGCCCCTATACTAGTCTCTACTTTAAAAGCTATACCTAAGTTCATCAGAGATGGCTCAAGAACACCATTCGAACATCTGCAAGATGTGGTAGATGTGTGTTTGGTGCATGGAGTTACAGACCAAAATGTAGTGCTAAGGTTGCTTGCAACCTCTTTTATAGGTAAAGTGTTAGATTGGTATTGCACTCTGCAGGCTAATTAATACTATCGGTACTTGGGACCAACTTGGAGACCCTTTCTATGAAAGATTCTCAAATGACAAAGACAAATCTTTGCAATATCATCAACTGTCAATCATAAAATGGGCCCCATATGAAGCCATGATTGACTTCAACGCCTAGTTCCATATAACTTGGTAGAGAATCCAAGTTTCTATCTGCCCACCAGCCAAGTTAGCATTCATGTTCTACTTAAAATCTATCAATGCCAACATCTCAATGATGATTTAGTCTCTCAGCAGAACCACTCTACCAGATGCATACAACATCATAGTTAAAATGGAGAACAATCTGATAATGCTAGAAAGTTTCCACCTCGGCCCATCATGCCTATATTTCTTGATATATCAAATCTCGCTCTGGAAGTAGCATCTACCAATGCGTCAGCCCCTCCTTAGTCTATGTTCACATATCTGAGCACCCCACAGAATGTCGCTTCTACATCCGGATCTTCAAAAGATGATATAAGTGACATCAAGGAGATGTTGCGGGCTATGGCCAGCAAAATAACCATCATCAAGCAAAACTAGGCTGCCCCTCTGAAGCCAACCTACCAAAATTATCAAGGTAGAAGGTCCTCTTACCAACAAAATCAGTTCTAAGGAGGTGCTCACACAAATCCGCAGGTGCAAACAACTAATCAAATTATACCAATGCCTACTCTATTGCAAGGTGCTAGCCCAAGCTCAAGTAGAGAACTGACAAAAGGGAAAAAAAACTTAGTCGATGACATTAACCCCCAATGCTTCCCCTGTGGCAATGCACATATGCCCCAAAAATGCCCGCATGGTAATCTATAGAAAAAGGTGGCAGAACAGCACAACTAGGGCACACCATTGGACCATGGAGGTTATGTATATGTCTCTCCACAAATGGAAAACATGGTACTCACCGCACAAATGCAAGGGATGTCCCTGGAGCAAGAAACAAATATTGCTCTTGATCATGCACTCTTCTCATGGATGGAAGAGGAAGAGGTGATGTTTTCCAACTATGCATCCACATCAAAAACCCCACAAGTACAGTTTGATTACAACACTCACTCAAAGAGGAGATTCACGAGAAAATCATTCATACCGCAACTAGTTAGTCCATAACCCAAAAGTGCTTCTGACCAAACAACTAGTACCTCCGCAACTACACAACAATGTCCACTGCGAAGGGGAATTATTGTAACCAGAGCTAAGGAGTAGAAGCCTCCAAATCCACCATCATTTAATGTGGTGGAAAATTTGAAAAAATCATCCACTAATGTGTACCTGTGGGATATCTTATCTATTCCAGAACATAAGACATTGCTACAGAAGGCTCTCCGGGAAGATCCAATCATTGAGCCGATGGAGCAATCGCTTAAAGGAGAGGTTGTTGACTTACCGCCTCTTGCCAAGGTTCTCATGAATAGCACAGAGGAAGCCTCTACCAAGGTTAGAGATAAGCCAAAGCTGAAACCTTCTTCCTAACTCTTATTGTGGGAAAGAAGTTATTACATAATGCCATGATTGACTTTGGCGTTAGCACTACCGTCATGCCCAAACTGATAGCTGAAGCTTTAGGACTTAGTTATGAACCTTTAAATAGGGGGGTTATGCAGCTTGATGGGAAAAAAATTGAAACCGTAGGTGTCATCAAAGACCTTCCCTTGACTTTGTTCTCTTTCCCTAGCATCACAGTTTCACAAGATACTATGATCATAGATGTTACTCCCATGTTCAGCCTCTACCTATCCCAAGAATTCACTTCAAAGATAGGAAGATATATGTCTCTGGACTGGTCGTCTTGATCCTCAAGGCCAAGCACGGAGCTAAAATGAAAATAATGTCTGAAGCTCTATATTCAAAACATGTGGCCGATGAATCCATGATCAACTCTGAGGCTACTCATACCTCTTTCACCAAGGAGGAAACATATTGCACTAAGTTGCTAGAAGATGAAAAAGTGACCAGAGATAGGACAGATCAAGAAGAAGTCCTCTTGAGTGAATACATAGACATTGATCCTTTCAGCAACTATCATGCTACCGGGTTGGGGACTTATGTCATCTTTGACGAAGAGCAAGAGATTCCAAAGGTCGTGAAAGAACCTAAAAGTGATCAAGCCTCAGAGCTATGGATGATGCACTTTGATGGAGCAAGATGTAAATTTGGCACAAGAGCTAGGATATGTCTGATATCCCCACAAAATTAAAATACATTGAGGTCTTTCTAGTTCCAGTTCGCTTGTTCAAACAATGAAGCTAAGTATGAAGGCCTAGTGCAAGGTCTAAGCCTTGTGGAGTGGATGGGCATCAAGCAACTAATGGTGTTCGGAGATTCTGAACTAGTGGTTAACCAAGTCCGAGGGGTCTTTACTGCAAAGAATGTTTGCATGTAGTACTATTGACATAGAGTCTGGGACCTAATCGAAGGTTTTGAATCCTTCAACATCCAGCCAGTGCCCCACAAAAAAAATAGTGATGCAGACTGCATGGCCACAATCGGATCTCAGTTTGACCCTGTCTCCAACCTAATCCATAACAAACACTCTATACAAGTGATAGTCTGACCGGTAATCCTAGACAATGATCAGAGCTAGCAAGTGTTGATAGTGATGATCACATCACCTCATTCATCCAATAGTCGGGCAAGTTTGCTGACCAACTCCAACCAAAGATTGTCAAGGCCTATGATGGAAAAATCATTTAGCTAAGGCCTAATAAGCTTCCGAAGGGATTGGTCACTCTCAAAAACCTGTTCGATTATGATGATGCAAGAAATGATAAAAGGAATTTTGTAGCAGAAAAAAGCGATTATGCGGATCTACAGGTCAGAGATGGGGGAAAGCTCAAAGTTGGGAAGGATGTCCCGCATCATGATAAAGAGAGACTCATCAACTTTTGTGAGAAGTATCAAGGAGTAGTGGCCTAGTCATATGATGACCTTAAGGGATACAATCCCGACATCATCCAGCATACAATAGAGCTAATAGAAGGTGCAAAACTAGTCCACCAAAAATTGAGGCCAGTGAATCCGAAGATCGAAGCCTTGATGGCACAAGAGCTGACAAAGCTAATTCAATCTTAGATCATCTTTTCAATGAAGACAACACACGGGTATCCAAGCTGGTTCCAGTCTGAAAGAATAATGGAGATATTCGCTTATGTGTTGACTTATCCGGGACCTAAACAAAGCATCCCTAAAAGACCATTATCTGTTGCCTTCTATGGAGTCATTCTTACAAACAGTGGCAGGATTGGAAATGTTTTCTCTACTAGATGGCTTCTTTGGTTACAATCAGATCTGGGTCAAATAGGAGAACTGACACAAAACAATGTTCACTACCAAATGGGGAACATTCACATATGCTAAAATGCCTTTCAGCCTCTCAAATGCGGAAGCCACCTTCCAGTGGGCAATGGATATCGCTTTTAGTGAATTGATTAATAAGATTGTCTTGATCGATTTGGATGATCTAAAAATTTTCTCCAAACATAAGGATGATCACTTCAATCACCTTGAGATGGTTTTAAAAAAATGCCAGGAGTTCGGGGTATCCTGAACCCAAAAAAATGTGTCTTCAGAGTACCGTAAGGCAAGCTATTGGGACATGTAGTGTCCAAAGAAGGAATTTCAATTGATCTTGAGTGGGTGAAAGCAATCAAAGAACTTCCCCTACCGGTCAACAAGAAAGGAGTCCAATCTTTCCTAGGGAAGGTGAATTTTGTGAGAAAATTCATTTCAGATTTTGCAGGAATAATTAGCCCAATCACCCTAATGCTAAAAAAGGATCAAGTATTCAAATGGACTAAAAGATCTAGAGAAGCCTTTGAGAAGGTTAAGGATGCTATTTCCTTAGCTCCTGTGCTGGTCAATCCAGACCTATAGAAGGACTTCATAATGTATGTATTCAGTAGCAAATCAAGCATTGCCACTATCTTAACTCAGAAAGACGATCAAGGAAAGGGAGAACATCCAATAGAATTTCACTCCCAGACCCTAAAGGAATATGAGATGAACTACAACTTCTTCAAGAGGAAAGTGTTTGCTATTGTTAAGGGGCTCAATAAGTTCCGACATCTAATATCTTGCAATAAGGTGATTATTTATGTCGCCCATTCCAGTGTGCGTGAATACATCATGGAAGGAGAGATCACCGAAAAAAGGGCTAATTGGATCACTAAGATCCTTGAATACAACATTGAGGTCAAGCCTACAAAGACCGTTCGAGGAAGAGGACTCTGCGAATATTTGGCGCACGATGAAGAAATGGTGGCTAAAGAAGAGCAACCAGAGATGGTTCTAACAAATGAGTCTGAGTTCAAACACTACTGGCTAGCGAACAGAGTGAGGTTCATGCATACAGGAAAATATCCGTCGAGCCACCCTTCTCAAAAGAGAAGATTCTACAGACTGTAGAACGACAGATATGCGCTCATTAAAGGGGTCCTTTTCAAAAGGAACTTCAACAACGTTCTATTGTGGTGTGTCACCACAGAGCAAGCGAAGAGGATTCTCAACACTTTCCATAGTAGTCCCATGGGAAGCCACTTCTCTATGAAGAACACCGCCATCAAAATCATGTGCGCTAGGTACTTCTGGCATATGCTATTCAATGACTCATACTCCTTGGTAAAAACCTGTAAGGAATGTCAATTCTTTGTGGGAAGAAGAAAAAATTCCGTGATGCCTCTTAATCTGATAGTGGTTGATGATCCATTTGTTCAATGGGGCCTTGATTTCATCAGAATGATCAATCCCACCTCTAGTGCTGGACATAAATGGATTCTAACAGCGACAGACTACTTCACCAGGTGGACTGAAGCTATGCCCTTGAAGAATGCGAAAAAGGTGGAGATAGTGGACTTCCTTGAGGAATTAGGAATGAGATTTGGCCTACCCAAAACCATCATCTCTGAAAACGCCAAGGCTTTCCTAGTCTCTAAGGTATGTCAATTTATGCTCATGAATGATATATTCTTAAAACGTCATCAACCTACTACCCACAGGGGAACAACCTGGTTGAGTTGACTAACAAAAAATTAGTCCAACTCATCAAAAGGATTGGGTCAGAACACCAAAGAGAATGGCACAAAAACCTTCAAACAACGCTTTGGGGGGACCACACAACTCCCAAGAAAGTCCTCAAGACTTCGTCATACAAGCTAGTATATGGAAAAGAGGCGCTATTGTCTATCTCTATGGAGATTTCGTTGCTACAATTTCTCAAATCTCTTGAGGTAAAACAAAACGACGCCATGGAGGTTCAGCTGGCCGAGTTGCTGGAAGTGCAAGAAAAAAGGGGAAAGGACTTGATAGCTATGTCTGATCGACAACAGGTGGTTAAGAGATGGTTTGACAAGAAGGCTTCAAACCAAGGTCTAAAGTGCATAGATTTAGTGCTAAAATTCAATGAAAGGGCTGCAAAGCCAGGCCAACATAGAAAGTTTGACAACCTCTGGGAAGGCCCTTTCAAAATAATTTAATTCAAGCAGCACAATGCATATGAATTAGAAAATATAGAGCAAGAAGCATTGGGGATTCCTATTAATGGAATCCACCTAAAACTATTCAATTAAGCTTTGCAATTGTTCTGCCAGTGTAAATATGTGAATAGTGTAATTATTTTCTCTTTCGTGTTTTGTCGGCTGGTCTTTCAATAATTTTTATCCATAGTGCAAAGAAGTAGAAACAAATGAAACCCATTATTGTAAAGGGCATAGAGAACTAATTTGCAACTCAGGAAGCAGAGGAAAATGACACCCATATGCAGAATTGAAATGAAAACATATATGCAGGAAAAGAAAAGAAAACCCACATTGTAGAACTATAGAAAAAAGGAGACATGAAGTATAATATAAGCTATATTTTCATTATATATATGCTTTGATAGGTACATTGTCAAAATGGCTCAGAGGCCACGCTTTTAGAGTATATATCTATATATATTATATATCTTCTTCATATATGTGTGGAAAAGCCTTTTCCAGGCCTATATATACACAAAACATATTATCAAAAAGAAGGTTTCTTAAAGCATAAAAGTTTTAGGCACAAGCAGTAGCAATGGAGGCATCGATAACAACGTCTGGAAAGTCAACATAAGGAAGAATGGCATCAAGAGCAGCAACAACATCCTTAGGAGCAATGGTGAGTGGTGGAGGATACACCAGGTTCCTGAAGTTGGTGTACCAATCAACATCGTAGAAGGGCACTACGTTGTAACAACGAAACAAAAAGTGGCAGGCATAGGTTAGCCTTTGATGATGTTCTTGCGACTGGATGTGGAAACCGCTTAGGAATGACACCCATGGTACTACTGCATCTTCTTTAATGAACTTGTGAAGGCCACTCACCATTGGAAGGCCTACACCAAACACAACATTCGCCACCACCTCTATGAGGCCACCTAGGTACTTCTTTGGAAATATCTCAAGCACCAGGTGAAGAATCAATGGCTTGGGGACCTGGATACCAAGCATGGACATGATGAAGTGAGAGCATACGTTAGTATTAACTCTGTACTTATCTTCATATTCAATACAGTCCCTCCCCAAAACCCACTTCATCATTACAATGGCCAAAGAATGTTTATTCTTGGTCATTATTTTGAGACACCTAGTCAAGATTTCTCCAAGGAAGGTCATTTGGGATTTCTTACATACTAGCCTAATTGGGGTATTCATGGTGGCAAGCTCTATACAACTATCTAACACTAGCTCTACACAAATTGCCTAAGTCTAGCTCTATGCAAACTTACTCAACTACTAACGCTAAATTCAAAACTAACTGCCTATTACTACTTCTGCTCAAATTGCTAAGTGTGATTTCGCTATTGCATAAAGCGCCTATTTATAGAAATAGCCAGGATATGCGTGGTAATTTGCATACCATAAGCATGATGCTAATCAAGTACCAACTTGAAAATCGCACCAGGGCTTGCTCGAATTTCCCACCCAGTTGCGTCTGCTAGGTACAATTTACTGTGTGCAAGATTAATAAGGGCTAATTAATTAGCATAAGTTGGTGGCAGTCATTGGCAGTAGCATGCATGTAAAAATGCTGAAAAGTCATTTTGCAGGAATTTTTTGAACTCAAAAATAGAACTCGTATCTTTTTTGGCATTCATTGCATCTTTGGCTTAATCATTCCTTTTTGGATATTAATTTCTAAAGCATGCAAAAGCCCAAGACGCCCTCAAATCGGCAGCCCAAGTTCCCATGAAAATTGTGTTGTACAACAAGATTACCAATTGTCATTATGAATTCTTGTCATTTCAAAATGGCAAGTAATTCATTTCGCATAAGCAAAAAGGTTGGTGGTACATGTCGAATTAAATGCTAAAAGGAAATTGTTGTCTACCACTTCGAGAAAAAATAGCTAAGCATTGCATGTGAGTGGCTGTCATTAAAAATCTTTTGAGCATGCTACCTAGAGCAAAATAATTTTTGAGTGCAGACAGAGCTGAAGGTGAATTTTAGAAATTTTGAGCATAGCATAAATCTAAAATAGAAAAGAAAGATGGCTGAAAGTTCTTAGACAAAAATGCAAGGAGGAGCCACACAAACTTTGCTGAGCAGTGTGCACACAACATCAACTGTCTATATCTTTGAAGATGTCTCTTATGCTTCACCTAGTATACCAGAGAAGTCAAAGTGGGTAAATACACGAAGAGCAGAAAAGAAAAAGACCCACAAAGACTAGAGCCTCATCAAGGAGGAATGGGATAATATTCATGATCCCATCCTCAAGAAGAACCCTAAGACTCTCAGAGAGGCGACTTGCAAAAGAATGAAGAAAAACAGTGACTTGGATTCCTTGGCATAGAAGTTTTGGTTCAGTGGACTTCCATAGTACATGGTCCCTTTTGTGGACTACTGCCCAAAGATAGTTGACGAGGCCATTAAGAATTTCAACCAGGCTACCAACACTATCGAGGGCTGGGAATTGAAAGTTAATATCTGCAAGGAAGCTATATGGAACATGTTATGTATCCCTACAAAAAGCTCCAAGGTAGACAAGATGGAATCATTCAATCTCAGGAAAGGGGAAAGAGTATGGAAAAGAAGAGACTATGCTCTGGATTTTTATAACAAAGAAACCCAAAAGGCCTAAGGAAGATCAGAAAAAGCCATGAAAGATCCTGAAAGCACACAATGCTTTCCCCGCAGACATGCAGGATGCCTTCTCGATGATGGCATTTACTTGGATCCTGGACACTAACATACATGTTTAGGAATTTCAACTAGGTGTGGGGTTTCACTTGTGCAAGCAACATTCTTTATTTTGGTATGACTTTACAGAATTCATTGTTGAGGAGATGCTGAGCCAAATGAGGGAATACTAGATGCAATGTTGGTTCAAGTTCCTTTCTTTTCTTTCCCATATGTTTCGGCATCAAAACCCTGATTTCTTCAGGAAATATATGAATTTGGCTATATTTGATTAAGTGGGGAAAAGAAGGCCAATTTTTGTATGGACTCCTCTCTTCAACTTATGACTATTATGCATTCTCAGATTATTTCCTGGTTCTAATTCTATAATATTTGAGAGGGGAGGATGATATTGATTAGCTCACCAAGGAGCAGATAGGGTATATGCAGAACTTCACTCCCAAATGTGACTAGTTTCTTAGAATGGATTTCACGTTCATTTTGATGCGCAGCTTCACTAAGGAGACTTTCCAGCTTTTGGCATGTGTCACAAATCAGGTGTTGGCCCTCAAGATGTTCTAGAAAGTATCAATTATTGATAATACCTTTTGCGGAGGGAAAACAAAGAATAAGGGGTTTTTCGTCTACCCGCTAAGTTTTAAAATGGTGGTCATGAACAAGAAAAGGATGCATAAGCTATTGGAGGCGAAGCTAGTTTAGTTGGGGTTAGTATGGATTTGTGACAAATGGAATTATAACCCTGAAAATGACCTACCAAATAAATATGTAAAGGTAGGGCACAACCCCTAGCCTTACTGGGAAAAGAGGTGAAACCCGCTGAAAGATCTGGATGATTTATTTGTTGACTTGATTCACATTCCTATAGATGATAGTAGGCTTCCATGGCTTAAGTTCTACTTCATTGTGGTGAAGTATGATGAGAAGTGCAAAATGGGAGCCGACCTTTGAAGCAAGTTATCAAGGAAAGGAGAAGGATGGAGCAAAGAAAGAATCAGGGATTTTTTGGTGCACCGCCAAGAGATCAAACAACCCGAGGCCCCTTATGGAAGCGTGGAGTTGGATGAATAATTTGATAAATTATGGAATGATGCACACACAGATTTGGATGCAAGCGCTGATGAGGATGATGAATCCAATGAGGGTTGGCCAGATACAGGGAAATGAAAGGAGAAGGAAACATAAATGTGAACAGACTCCACTCAACAAAAGAGAAAGGCGACAAAGAAGCCTAGCTAGGTTGCTTCAAATGTGCGGATGAACATATCGAGAGCCTCGCGAACACTCACCCAAACTGTAGCAAGGACAAGAACGACTCAACAACAGTTGAAAACTGTAGAGGTGGAGGAAACACCACCCAACAAAAGGAAGTGCATAGATGTAGTTGAGGGAGAGGGTTCGTAGGAGCCTATAACAAGCCTGGGTCCCGCCATGAGCGTTGAGCCAATGATGAGCCAAGGATCGCAATCATCTAGAAAATAGGTAACTTTTGCTCCCTCTTCTCTTTCTTCACAATCCTTAGTTTGTGTCCGTGGTGCCCCTCACCACAAGTGTCGACCTTTCCTTTTTGACTTCTGCTGTAATGGTTGCAAGAGGTTTCTCCCAATTCTCCCCAGTGAGGCCAACTGTTTTCACTCCTCCGTAGACCCTTTCAACTTTCTTTGCTGCCATGTCCGCATTCGCTATCTCTTCACCCTTTGCACCCTTGGCTGCCACTGACACCCCTCTGGCTACAACTATATTGAACCCAACTTAGTCTGCCTAGCAGATGGAGTCTGTCATGTCTCCACTATTGTTGCAACACCCGATGAGTCCTCTTGTTGGGTCACAAACTGAGCTTTGGTATATCCATCCTTTCTCCCTACAGACAGTTACCCTTCTGAAGAAGAAAAAATTTGTGACCACTACCCTCACATTCCCTTTCACCCTACCTCCCTATGCACCTTTCGTAGGTGGGCTAGTTCAATCACCAACCCAATTTATGGTGCAGGGCAATAATACAAAGGAAGCATGAGCTCTTAGAGTCCTGAAGCGAAAGGACAAGGATGCCAAGAAGCTGACGAAGCCGCAAGTGTATACGGTTTTCAATGAAGCTCAAAAATCGATCCATTTCACAACCATGTATCCGAACGTCATCAAACCGCAAGGGGAGATGCAACCCAAAAATTACAAGTTAGCCATGGGACTAGATCTAAGCACAACCAGGGTGCAGGACAAAGTTGAGCCCATGGAAGAAATGAAGCAGGTGGTGACCACCGACTTCCTCAAATCCGGTCACCAACTAAAGAAGAAGAGGAGCTAACACTTGTGAAGGATAGGGTCAATGTCTTGGTGGTGAAGGAAAAAGTGATGGAAGCAGAAATTGCGCACTTATCATAGAGAGCGCATGTGGCACAGGCAGAGTAGAACAAACTCCAAGAGGAGTTGGCTCAATTCCAATTCATTGACCCCATCCTGGTCGATGAGCTGTGATGGAGAAATCAAGAATATCAAAACCAACTGGCTTTGGCAGAGTAGGCGATGCAACAAAAGAGTGAGGAGTTTGAATGACATCGCACTTAATTCGAGCAACAAATGCAACAGAGGGATGCATACTTTGAGAACCGAAAGGCCCAATTGGAGAAGGAGCTCCAAGAGATGAAGCTTTCCCTTGAGACAAAGTCAGCAAACAAGAGTCAGGCTAAGGAAAACTAGTCCAAAGAATTGAGAAGCATCCAAGGATAGCTTGCGGTCACAGACAAAAGGGTTACAGAACTAAAACAAGATGTCAAATCAAAGGACATGAAGATCTCCCTTCTGAAGAATGATCCCCAGCCTCCTGCTACCCAGTTGGACCTCCTTCCAGTGGCTCAGCAGGTATATGTTTCATACTGGAATAAGGTCAAGGCCTTCTTCTTGAAACTTCAGCCAACACTCCAATTTATGGTGGAGGCAACAAGCTTGGGTAGGGAGGTTCGTGGAGCAATTTAGCAATTCCTACAGATTATCGCAGAGAGGGTTCCTAAGGAATTTTTTTTGCTAAATAAGTTATACATGGTCTTAGATGAAGACTTAGTAAAAGCAGGGATTGGAGATAGAAAAGTCACTGCCAAAACAATGAACAAGTTCATCCACTACCATGAAGCCATCCTCCATGCTAGTGCATGGGCAACCACTTTGAGCCAAACTATGGATAGCATGCGGGAGAAATTCTCCCAACTCACTGAGATGGGCCTACCCTCCACGTTTCTTGCAGATGAGTCAGTGGCCACAACAGAGAAAATTGTAGCAAATATTGTAGAGAAGCAGTAGGACACATCCGCTTTCCATATCTTTAGCCAACCCCCTACTGCAGTAGATATTGAAGGTGTCACTCATCAAATTGTGCGACTACTCTTCCAACTTGAGTTTGAGACTGGTTTATCTGCGACGCTGCCTTACAAAGAAATGATTGGCTTGAGCAGAGCACAAGAGAATCTGTGTGACATATTGACACCATCTGAGGCCGACTGGCTGCCTCTATAGGCCGCTCTTTCTAAGCTGACTCCATCACCCAATGGGTGGGGCTCTGGTTCGCATGCCAGAGAAAATTTTGGGTTCCTCGTTTTGCGGGTGAAATGTCCCTAGTAGTTGCCAAAAGTTGTGAATATAAAATTCCTTGAGCTCCCTTCGGGTGGTTTTTTTTTTGCTAAGTACTGGCCCACGTCTCATATGGTTGGAATGCTACCCTTCACTTCTCAATTGGGCCTCTTTTTGATAAACTTCGTTGGTTGCCGCCACATGTCCGCCAGATGCTCCTCGTAGCAATTGCTTCCTTCACTCTTCTACCAGCTCTTTCCATGCTTCCACATGTCGTCACTACAGGAACTTCAAGGTTGCTTCCCTTCACTTTTAGTTAGGCCCCATCTGTGTGCCACGTAGCTTTCATCCGCATACACTTTTGGCAGATCCCATAGTCGACATTGATAGTAAAGAATGCATCCACATGTCTTCCTAGCACAAACTTTCATCATAGAAAGGGATAAATGAACCATAGGCTGTGACCTGCCGCCATGCATCTCCTCGGAGGGGGTTTTATCGAATGGAAGGATGGAGTGAATAACAAGTTGTGACATACTGCCACATGTTCTAACTGCCTTCACTGGGAAGCGATACTTGTTTGCATGGGGTTTTTCTAGGATCACTACCATCATTCGCAGGGGATGCATTTGGCTAGGAAGCGGCCATGTTCAATGGACTGAATCTTTTATGTTGCAATGGCCAAAGGAAAATATTGTTGCAACCATCATTGCTCGAGATATAGAATCTTTTCTGTTACTGGCCCTTTGGGCGGTGGGATTTTTAGCTATATATACTGCTTCTTTCTTCGGAAGAGACTAAAAAATTAGGTGAAAGACACCAGGCCTTTAATATTGCTTTTAGATTATTGTATGAGACTCTCAGACTGTGCCATTGTTCATCCTTTATGTTTTTCTTAAGCTATTTGATAAAATTTTATATTGTGTCATTATTGTCCTGAATTGCTTATTTACATAACTTATATGATTTTAATACAAGTTTTCTAGTTTAGATCATGTCTTTGACCCCTCTTTTCAGTGAATGTGTATGGGAATTGTTTTATGTCATTGAATGAATTATTCAAGTTTTCATTGTTGATTTATCACATCCAAAAGATAGATTTATCATGCTTTGCATCTAAGTCTTAGTGCATTTCCTTAGTCAGATTTTATTTTTATATTTGCTTCATTTTCCCTTTCCAAAACCCCAATTACAAAAGAAGTTAGATTCTTTAAAAAGCTGAAAGTCACTTAGTTTAGCGCAATTGGTCCCCCCATTAACTGAGTTTCCCATAAAGGTTGTTACCTTGCCAATTTTTGGCATCAACACTATGCATTTATCTGGTGATTGTTCGATGTTGTCTACTATGTAACTAGTTGTTGTACGTTGATGTGGTCATTTGTTTGACGTGTCATGGTGAGAGGAACAATGTTGCATTACTCATTCGTGAGTACCCTGCTACACTGCGACTTCCTCTCACAGTGTGTCTAACTATTGGAATATATATATATGTGTGTGTGTGTTGTTCGATCATTTTGTTTGATGTAGGTTGCAGGTACCGGGCATTGACTCCACCTGAATTGTTAGGTCTAAGCGTGCCTTAAACCCAATGGAAAATTGTTGAAAACAGAGATAATGAAAGGTCCCCTACCCTTTCCATCATCCTCGACGAGGATGAGTATCCAATTGGTCACCCTATCAGTCTTGTTTGCATTTGTGGTCAGTTGTTCTCATTTTGACCTTATTTATGTTGGGTGATTATTTTTGATACTTAGTTGTTAAATTAAAATTGTTAATTATGTTTTTTGATTAATTGTTGAATTAAATAAATTATTAAATGAATCATGTGGAGAAATAAATATATAAGTTGCCTTGGTTAATTAATTTAATTAAATTAAATTGCTAAGGTAAAAAATATTTTTATAATTAAATAAAAACATATTCATTATTAATGTTGAGTTTTAATAAACTAAAAAGGTGGAAAATAATATAGTTTAAAATATTAAATTGTAAGGAGATAATGGTTAAATTATAAAGACAATTTAAAAGATAGAAAAATAATTGTTCAGAGCACATGCGTGACTTCAAACTACTAGTCCTTTGGAAACTTGTTATTTTGTGATATTTTTATCTCGTTTTTGTGTTAAAAAATCTTACAACTTTTTTTTGGAAAAATAATAATAATTATCTTTTGGAGAGAATAGTGATTATCATGGATTTTTTTTTTTTCAAACATAAAACTTTGTCTACAAGAATAATCTATTGAATAATTGTATTGGGTTGATTGTTTTCAAATTTTGAGTTTGGGAAAAATTATTGAAGTGGATCGAGAATTTCGGAGAGGTGATGTTGTTGCAAAAGCTTGAACTCAGTATTGAACTTTGCCTAAGTTTGTGTTGGATTTCGGGTTAGTTTTGTCTCTATACTTCATTTCAATTTCTTTCTTGTGCATAGCATTCAATTTATGACATTTTGTTGTATGTATGTCGATGGCTTGGGAGTCTGAAATAATGTTGTTCAATAGAATCCATAACTTGTAGCATTTGATTTATTTCTTTTCCTTTTGTTGAAGAAAACTAAATGAAAAGTATGCCTCTATTTTGTTGGGATTTTTTTGGCTAGATTATGTGTTTCATCTTGATATTGTAGATTTCGGTCTCATTTTTCTTTTCTACACCATACTTCCTTGATTTTTGATACTTCGATATAATGGTGATAAACTACCTTTGGTAGCGATTTTGGTTATTGTTTTGCATCGAATACCTCACTGCCTTGGTTGTCATTTGATGCTTATAGATTAGTTGTTGCTTTAGTTTTCCATGTTAATGGTTTCTCTTTTGTTGCGAACTACATATTATATGGTAGCATTCACTTAATTTTTTTTTGAAGTCTATCGATAACCCATTGGTGTGTCCTTATGTCGGTTGTTGCTTTTGTTTGAATTTTTTTTTAAGCCCTTTTAAAGGTTGCGCCAAACCTCTTCTCAAGCAGTTCCCATGATCACCTCTTTCCTCTGTATAATTTTCAAAGTGGATGATTCAATTTCCTCCTCTCTCTTCATTGTGGACTACAAATTACATTTGGATATAATGTAAGTTACTTGGAATTTGAGGCGAAGTGCTGTGTGCTGGGGAAATTCGAACTCCATACTTTACATCTCAACACATTTGATATGTGCTTGCATTGTCAATTGTTGTTTTTGCATTATGAAGGGTTCGATGTTTCTTGTATCACATTTGGTGTGAAGTTCGCTGCTTGCAAAATACTTTTCCTTGCATGTGAAATTTGATTTGAGTATGTATTTTCAGTGCTTGAGAATTTTGATATTATATAAGGCTTGCTGCCATTTAAATATACTGTGTTTGATGCCTTCATTTTTTGAGGATTTGATTTGATTTTAATCGATATATGTATATGATTTTATATGTGTATCTGAGAATGGATAAATATATAATCATTGTCCTATATTTATATTCGTTGCCTCTATATAATCCATTTTATTATATATTAAAACAACAGTTTGTTAAATTATATATATATATATATATATGTATAAATATATCATGATTAGAGAATAATGAATTTTGAAATATTAAATTATAAGAGGAATGATTTATTGTATAAATGTGTATTTAGATAACTATGGAATTAGTTTAAATGAATGAATTTGATGAACTTTTTTAAAGTGATGTATTTCCTCTCTTACTCTGTACTAGTGTTATGTAGATTCTTTATGTGTTAGTTATTGTGAGTTCATGTATTGTGACAATTTTGGAAAAGAGATGATTTGAATTACTATTTCAAATGGGAGTCCTTGTGCAAAATAGTTAGTTAGACTTCTAGAGGCTAGGGGGAGTTTTTCTGCATGATGGGTTTCATGATTTATTTCATTCTAAAATGGTTGATAATGTCTTTGAAATGGGTACATGAGGGTCTTTAGCATTGCACTGCTTATTCATTATTATGGTTGGGATTTGTGAGCGAGATGGTCCATGCCTTGCTCCATGTGTGTGTTCATGTGGTTTTATAATTTGTGCAAGATGGCTTTACCCAGTTTGATGTGACGGGTCTTCTAGTTGCTATTAGGGGGAGTGGCTCTCAATGGGGGCCAAAACCCAAAGTGGTTGATCAGGATAACCTATTTGGGAGTTTTGTAATCCAATGATAACCTAAATAATGTATTAGGGGGTTGGGTAGATTCTCACATTAATCAAAATAATGTTATGCCTTACTCATGGCTCAATTGCTCGTTTAGGCTTGAGACAAGATGGGAAGGCCTGGAATGGCAAGATCAACTACCTTGTCCTCATGAAAGGTATGTTGATTCCGCATGAGTTTGAATGGGGCTCAGAGATCGGTAGAGGCCAACAGTGTAATGCCCCGACTTGTAACCTAAGGAATGTTGCATTTGTCTATATAAGTGTAATAATTTTTTTTTAAAGTGTTAATATTAACTTAATTAGTTGCATACATTCTCTAAGTTACGCGACGTCACACTACTTGAGATTCCATAGATGACTTTAGTATTTAGCATTGCATGTATTTAATTAACATAAAATTAAAAGTAAACATTGCATAACATTTGAGTTCCATTCATGATAGTATAAAGTACAAATAAGATTCTTACATTGCATTTGAAATGATATTACAATACTCATTCTTCATATGAGGAAGATCAAATAATAGATTAAAATTACATATTTCAAATGTTCACCTCATAACAATTGAGGGATTTTTCAATTACAAGATTTCCAATGATGCAATATAGGAAGTACATATATATATCCAAATACGAGCTCTCCATCCATGAAGCTCTCGTTGCCACGATCATAAACTGGGGACCCAACAGAGTAAGGTGCACATTCCACCGAACCATGTGGTACCCGTAGGTCCACCCCCCATGCTAGGAGATAGTAATAAGATTCCCTAGACATAATCTACTAACCCTAGACACAAGTACATACTTAACTAATGGTTACATTGCTTCCAGATTTAGGGTAATCAAATATACTAAGTTCACAAAGTAAATTGTTATTTTAGGTGGAGTGTCATCAAAATGTTGCATAGGTTACCCTGGTGTTTCTTCTTAGGTTTCGGCCCCCAACTTGGGTTACCCTGGTAACCTCTTATGAAACCTGGCCCCTCATGCAAACTGTTGCAGATTCAAATATCTCTTAAAATAACAAGATATCAACTTGCCATTCCAGGCCTTCTCAACTCATTCTCAAGTCTAAACTAGCCCTTGAGTCCATGAGTGAGGCATAATTAATACAGTAAAATATTTTAGAATACCCAATGTGTTGATTTAGTTTTCTATGTTTTACTAACTCTACATGAGTTACCCAGACACCACTTTGTGTGTCGGCCCTCACACAGAGCCACTCCCCTAAAAATAACATAAAAAAATAACTCCACTAACTAAGGTTGGCAAAGTGCACATAAAATAGTTTCAAACTCCAATCATACAACAATGGACATCACAACCTGTTCTTAGAGCCAAGTGTCACTAAACCAAACAAAATCATATAGAACTATGTGCACAACCCTAGTTTGTTCAAATATGAAACCATTATAAGAATTAACTCCCATTAAGAAATCACATCTGAAAGGCTTGAAATCACATATAATCCCCAATTTTTCCAACAAGAAAATAAAACAACTTAAAGTAATTCAGGCAAAATAAAAACCTAATTTTAGGATTTACTAAATCCAATCAAGTTAGTTAAAAATAGCATGAAAATAAAACAACTTGATTTCAGTTCTTTTCTCAAACAATTTAATGAAATTGTTACAATTAATCTTATTTTGATTTTCTCAATTTCTCACAAAAATAAATACCAAATTTTCTCTTTTAACTTTACTGTTTCAAAAATAATTGATCTCATGCATTACATGCATTTAAGTCAAAAGAGAATCTTATTTAAATACTAAAATTATTTTCCTAATTCTGCATAAGTATACATACTATTCATTTAAATAAATGCACATCAAAACAATATAATTAAATATTTATTTAAATATATAAATATATATAAATAAATATTCTTAATTATCCAAATTAAAATTATATTCCCTCATATTTAAAACACACATTAAAAACTTATATATTACAATATATATATACATTACATATATAACATATATTTTAATAATATATATTATATATGTAATATATAATATATTAAAATTAAATTTAAAATTAAATTAAAACAATTTATATTTTATAGTAACAAAGGGCAGGGGCCCAGCTGTCTACACAGCCGAACCCTCCATGGGAGGGGGCGGCTGTGCAGGCAGCGCCCAACGCTACCCTCACAGTTGGTTCCCCTGTGGGGGTCGGCCGTGGGGGTAGCCCCCGGGCCTTCACACAAACAATAATTTAAATTTTATTTTGTTTAAAAATTTGGACATTTATTTCGGCGATTCTTAAAAACGAATTTGCGTACGGAAATTCAAGAAAATAAAGAATTTCTTCAGAAAAATTTGTTAATCTAAAAGATTATATATATATATATTGATTTATGTATATGTATATCTTTCAATTATACATATACATATATTAATATATATGTAATTTTATTTAATAATTAAAATCATTCAAATAGGCAACTAATTTCTACAAAATTTGCTACAGGAAATTGAGAAAATTATCTTTGTACAGAATTATTTCCTCATAAAATTCCAATTCAACCTCAATGGGTTTCCAATTCCATTTTAATAATAAACAATTTCCTCCATAATTTAAAATACTCAAATAACCTAAATATTCTTTTTCGGTAAGATCTTTCAAAGGTTCTATTCACCAATTGTCAGAGGAATACTATTTTACAAATCTACAGAGCATACATCTGTTTCCTTTTGAATTTCTTCTATTGTTTTCTCTATCCTTGTTTTCTTGAAATTCTCACAAATATCAACAAGTTTCTACAGAAATATTTCCAGCAAACAATTTACCGAGAAGAACAAGGGTTTTAACAAAAAAAATTCTACAAGTAATTTATAAATTCATTTACACAGGCAATCTTTTCCAAAGCAGACAAATTAAAATACACAGGAAAATACTTGTACTCCTAAAGCTTGAAAATTGTCTGAGGAAGAGAAGCTTTGCTTGCTTGAAGCGTGCAACCTTCAAAGCCCCTCCAGAACACCAAATCCAAAAAGATGCTGATACCAATCAACGAGATCTTCTAGAAATATATAGCAAATCCAAAACAAAATTCACAAAGGAAATCACAAATTTTCCCAAAATCAATTTTTTTAGCAGAACCCTATTCTTTTCATTTCCCATGAAGTAAAGGTAATCTTCTATTTTCCCCAAATCCCAGATAACATCCGAGAAAATTCTCAACAAGAAGCAATTAATTCCACTGGCACACGTGTCGAGAAGAAAAAATATCTTTCAACAACCTCACGACAATCTTTTATTTCTTTCTTATAAAAAATTGAATGCATTTCTAAATTTAAAGAATTCAAACTTTGAAAATGCAATTTCCCTTTTCTTTATTTTATTTATTTATTTAACAATTAAAATACCATTTCCCACATAGCAATTAATCTTAAATTAAAATCTATTCACACAATTAAAGCAATTTTAATTTAATTAATTAATTTATTTAATTAAATAAATTTAATCTCAGTGATCAAATTACTTAACCAAAAAAACTAATTAATTAATTAAGTAAAATGTAAAACTTTATTCCCAACATTTAAAATTAATTTAAATCAATAGTAATTAAAGAATAATAAACTATCATTAAATTAACAAAATTTTCCTTTCAAAACAATTAATCCAATCAGGCACTTACAAGACAACCAAAGACATCAAACTTAACTGATGACATACTTTGACTAGGTTTAAGACTAGACTAGGACAAACCTTGTTACTACCTCCCAATCAACATTTCCGTTGAGTCTTGACATGCTCAAACCTGAGTAACCAGGTGAAGTCGGTGTCATGTACCTGCAAGCCTACAATCAAACAAATGACATACATATATATACAATCCATTGTACAAACACACCGTGTGGAGAAAATCACAGAAATCACAGGGCACTCGCAAGCGAGTGATGCAACTCCGTTCTCCACACCAATACACGTCACATCAAACTGACAAATTAAGTAACATTTAATCTACCATAAACATATATATAGCAATAACATCTGAAGGAAATATCTATGCTATTACAAAGCATGTCAGAAATTAATTATCACCATACATTGTTTCATCATATCACAAAACAAATCGCTCTAAAGTCAACGATCAAAATATCCAAAACAAAGTACCAAAGTCTATCATATGTGAAAGCATGCTAACATAAAACATAAGCATAAATGGAGGGGTACTACATCCTCCCCCCCTAGGATCAGGCTTACTCCTGGAAGCCTACTAATAGAAAACAAATAACACACACATCTAAAATAGGTTCTCCCAAGAAATAGAAGACTAGCCACTAGGATCCCTTTGGATTAGTACTCAGTCAACGTCTTGACCCCTGAGGATCAACTCCCGATGTAGAAGGACGTGCATGGTTTCCAAAGAACGATGCCTGTCCTCCACCAGGAACCTCTCCAACTACACCCTGGTGCTCAACCTGGTGGTTATCCACCGCGGTAAACACCCTATGCGACCTTCCTGCATCTCCTACGGTCGACTCTAAAGCCGCCGGTCTCTGACTAAATCCATAAGTACCCTTCTGAGGACACTGACGAGCAATGTGACCCTATTGGCCACAAGTAAAACATTCTATACTCCTTCTGAATCCTCTATCACCTGATGGTACACTAGACCGTGGAAAACTACCTCCACTAACTGCAGACTGAAAACTCTGTGCAGGATGATCAGAACAATCACGCTGCATTTGTTGCTCACTCTTATATCTCTCATTGTGAAACCATGCACCACCATGTTGAAACTAAGAACTGTTATCCTGTTGAGGCCGACTATTACTTTTCTTCTGAGGACTACGCTACTATTGTTGCTGTGCACCCTTAGTGGGTGTCTATCAGTTCCTAGAGGAACCTCCTGTCTGTACCTGTCCACCCCGTGGACTAAAACCTATTGCAGGAGCACTGCCTATCTGTACTCCTGTGTGACCACCTAATGCCATGACAAGATTTTCTTCCACTATATGAGCCTTCTCCACAACAACTTCCATAGTCTTTGGCTCAAAGACTCTAACTCCACCACTAATGCGGACATTCAAACCCCTGATAAAATGTTGTACCAGCATCGCCTCATCATCTCCAACTCCTGCATATTGCTTGAGTTCATAAAGTCTACGTTTATATTGCTCAATAGATAGAGCCAACTGACGTAAATCATGAAACTCGTTAGCCTGTCGTTGCCTCCAGTGTTCCGATAGGAACCGTGCTCTAACCCTCTCCAGGAACATCTCCCAAGACACTGACCCAATATCTAAGTGGAGCTTCTGCTCCTCCAAGTGCCACCAAGTAGAGGCAAATCCTCTCAGATGCATGATAGCGCATCTCGCTCAGGTATTGCTACCGTAAGGGTGCATAGCGAAACATCTACCCAAGTCCAAAAGCTAGGTCTTTGCCTCTAAACCACCTCCTATACCATCAAAAGTAGGAGGGTGTGCCCTCAACAAATCTCGCATGTGTGCTACAGTAATAGCATCTTGATGCACTATATCATCTACTCTCCTTGGAGATCTATCATGCTCTCTAACTACCTCCTGCTCAACTTCCTATCTAGGTCCAAGTCGAGCTAGGACCTCCTCTAATAAAGGGCGTATCTATGAACCCTCTACTCCTGACTGTTCAGGAATCTATCCCTCATTCCTCTGATCCAACTGCTCTGCCTGATCACTCTGATGAGGGCTCAGAGGGGGAGTAACCTGAGGGATTGGTCCTCGGCCTCCACCTCGACCTCTACCATGACCTCTACCACGTCGTCTAGGCATGATCCTACACATAAACAATAACAAGTTTCAGATACTAATCAACCAAGGCTAACAGATAGCGACACTACATACTAGGTTAACCTAATGGGCTCGCGATTACCCAGAGCGTCCAGTGTTAGAAACCATGGCTCTGATACCAATTTGATATGCCCCGACTTGTAACCTAAGGAATGTTGCATTTGTCTATATAAGTGTAATAATTTTTTTTTTAAAGTGTTAATATTAACTTAATTAGTTGCATACATTCTCTAAGTTACACGACGTCACACTACTTGAGATTCCATAGACGACTTTAGTATTTAGCATTGCATGTATTTTATTAACATAAACTTAAAAGTAAACATTGCATAACATTTGAGTTCCATTCATGATAGTATAAAGTACAAATAAGATTCTTACATTGCATTTGAAATGATATTACAATACTCATTCTTCAGATGAGGTAGATCAAATAATATATTACAATTACATATTTCAAATGTTCACCTCATAACAATTGAGAGATGTTTTAATTACAAGATTTCCAATGATGCAATATAGGAAGTACATATATATATCCAAATACGAGCTCTCCATCCATGAAGCTCTCGTTGCCACGATCATAAACTAGGGACCCAACGGAGTAAGGTGCACGTTCCACCCAACCATGTGGTACCTGTAGGTCCACCCCCCGTGCTAGGAGATAGTAATAAGATTCCCTAGACATAATCTACTAACCCTAGACACAAGTACATACTTAACTGATGGTTACATTGCTTCCAGATTTAGGATAATCAAATATACTAAGTTCACAAGGTAAACTATTATTTTAGGTGGAGTGTCATCATAATGTTGTATAGGTTACCCCGGTGTTTCTTCCTAGGTTCCGACCCCCAACTTGGGTTACCCTGGTAACCTCTTACGAAACCCGACGCCTCAAGCAAACTGTTGCGGATTCAAATATCTCTTAAAATAACAAGATATCGACTTGCCATTCCAGGCCTTCTCAAATCATTCTCAAGTCTAAACTAGCCCTTGAGTCCATGAGTGAGGCATAATTAATACAGTAAAATATTTTAGAATACCCAATGTGTTGATTTAGTTTTCTCTATTTTACTAACTCTACATGAGTTACCCAGACACCACTTTGTGTGTCGGCCCTCACACAGAGCCACTCCCCTAAAAATAACATAAAGAAAATAACTCCACTAACTAAGGTCAGCAAAGTGCACATAAAATAGTTTCAAACTCCAATCATACAACAATGGACATCACAACCTGTTCCTAGAGCCAGGTGTCACTAAACCAAACAAATTCATATAGAACTATGTGCACAACCCTAGTTTGTTCAAATATGAAACCATTATAAGAATTAACTCCCATTAAGAAATCACATCTGGAAGGCTTGAAATCACATATAATCCCCAATTTTCCCAACAAGAAAATAAAACAACTTAAAGTAATTCAGGCAAAATAAAATCCTAATTTTAGGATTTACTAAATCCAATCAAGTTAGTTAAAAATAGCATGAAAATAAAACAACTTGATTTCAGTTCTTTTCTCAAACAATTTAAAGAAATTGTTACAATTAATCTTATTTTGATTTTATCAATTTCTCACAAAAATAAATACCAAATTTTCTCTTTTAACTTTATTGTTTCAAAAATAATTTGTCTCATGCATTACATGCATTTAAGTCAAAAGAGAATCTTATTTAAATACTAAAATTATTTTCCTAATTCTGCATAAGTATACATACTATTCATTTAAATAAATGCACATCAAAACAATATAATTAAATATTTATTTAAATATATAAATATCTATAAATAAATATTCTTAATTATCCAAATTAAAATTATATTCCCTCATATTTAAAACACACATTAAAAACTTATATATTACAATATATATATACATTACATATATAACATATATTTTAATAATATATATTATATATGTAATATATAATATATTAAAATTAAATTTAAAATTAAATTAAAACAATTTATATTTTATAATAACAAAGGGCAGGGGCCCGACTGTCTACACAGTCGAACCCTCCATGGGAGGGCGTGGCTGTGCAGGCAGCGCCCAGCGCTGCCCTCACAGCCGGCTCCACTGTGGGGGTCGGTCGTGGGGGTAGCCCCCGGGCCTTCACACAAACAATAATTTAAATTTTATTTTGTTTAAAAATTTGGAAATTTATTCCGACGATTCTTAAAAACGAATTTGCGTACTAAAATTCAAGAAAATAAAGAATTTCTTCAAAAAAAAATTGAATCTAAAAGATTATATATATATTGATTTATGTATATGTATATCTTTCAATTATACATATACATATATTAATATATGTAATTTTATTTAATAATTAAAATCATTCAGATAGGCAACTAATTTCTACAAAATTTGCTACAGGAAATTGAGAAAATTATCTTTGTACAGAATTATTTCCTCATAAAATTCCAATTCAACCTCAATGGGTTTTCAATTCCATTTTAATAATAAACAATTTCCTCCATAATTTAAAATACTCAAATAATCTAAATATTCTTTTCCGATAAGATCTTTTAGAGGTTCTTTTCACCAATTGTCAGAGGAATACTATTTTACAAATCTACAGAGCATACATCTGTTTCCTTTTGAATTTCTTCTATTGTTTTCTCTATCCTTGTTTTCTTGAAATTCTCACAAATATCAACAAGTTTCTACAGAAAGATTTCTGGCAAACAATTTACCGAGAAGAACAAGGGTTTTAACAAAAATTTCTTCTACAAGTAATTTATAAATTCATTTACACAGGCAATCTTTTCCAAAGCAGACAAATTAAAATACACAGGAAAATACATGTACTCCTGAAGCTTGAAAATTGTCCGAGGAAGAGAAGCTTTGCTTGCCTGAAGTGTGCAACCTTCAAAGCCCCTCCAGAACACCAAATAAAGAAAGATGCTAATACCAACCAGAGAGATCTTCCAGAAATATACAACAAATCCAAAACAAAATTCACAAAGGAAATCACAAATTTTCCCAAAATCAATTTTTTTAGCAGAACCCTGTTCTTTTCATTTCCCATGAAGTAAAGGTAATCTTCTATTTTCCCCAAATCCCAGATAACATCTGAGAAAATTCTCAACAAGAAGCAATTAATTCCACTGGCACACATGTCGAGAAGAAAAAATATCTTTCAACAACCTCACGACAATCTTTTATTTCTTTCTTATAAAAAAATGAATGCATTTCTAAATTTAAAGAATTCAAACTTTAAAAATGCAATTTCCCTTTTCTTTATTTTATTTATTTATTTAACAATTAAAATACCATTTCCCACATAGCAATTAAGTTTAAATTAAAATCTATTCACACAATTAAAGCAATTTTGATTTAATTAATTAATTTATTTAATTAAATAAATTTAATCTCAATGATCAAATTACTTAACCAAACAAACTAATTAATTAATTAAGTAAAATGTAAAACTTTATTTCCAACATTTAAAATTAATTTAAATCAACAATAATTAAAGAATAATAAACTATCATTAAATTAACAAAATTTTCCTTTCAAAACAATTAATCCAATCAGGCACTTACAAGACAACCAAAGACACCAAACTTAACTGATGACATACTTTGACTGGGTTTAAGATTAGACTAGGACAAACCTTGTTACTACCTCCCAATCAACATTTCCGTTGAGTCTTGACACGCTCAGACCTGAGTAACCAGGTGGAGTCGGTGTCATGTACCTGCAAGCCTGCAATCAAACAAATGACATACATATATATAATCCATTGTACAAACACACCGTGCGGAGAAAATCACGGAAATCACAGGGCACTCACAAGCGAGTGATGCAACTCCATTCTCCACACCAATACACGTCACATCAAACTGACAAATTAAGTACCAGTTAATCTACCATAAACATATATATAGCAATAACATCTGAAGGAAATATCTACGCTATTACAAAGCATGTCAGAAATTAATTATCACCATACAATGTTCAATCATATCACAAAACAAATCCACTATCGCTCTAAAGTCAGCAATCAAAATATCCAAAACAAAGTACCAAAGTCTATCATATGTGAAAGCATGCTAACATAAAACATAAGCATAAATGGAGGGGTACTACAAACAAGATAACCCAGGATGGGGGTCAGGGCCTGAGAAGATCATCCAGGATAACCCATATCAAGCTATACGATGACACTCCTCCCTAATGCAACCTAGCATTCCCTAGTCATGTGATTCGCTTGTTGTGTGTGTACCTTTGGAAATGGTGTTTCTGTTATGTGATGTATTGTTGTACTCTGTACGTTGGAGTCATGTTAGCCTTTGGGTTGTGCTTTTATCTTCTTGACTACTTTGTGTAGTGGGACCTTATTGTTATCTCCTAGAATGGGGGGTGGACCTTAGGGTTCCACATGGTTGGGTGGATTGTTTTTTTTCCTCCATTGGGTTTCCCTTGATGTTGTTTGTGAGTGTGGAGGATGCACCTTATGTAGCAGGTTTAAGATCTTGTACTAGTTCGAGAGACATTTGTTTATGTTATGTATTGAACCTGTATATCATATATCATGTAATGTGATCTTGATTTACTCTTCCCATTGTATTAAGGGAAGCATTGATGCAAGTTTGTAACAATGTAATGATGTACCCTCATGGAAGGGAATATATATATGTACTTTCTGGTTCATTATAAATTATCTTTGATGATTACTTATTTGATGTGGTAATATGGAAATTGTATGTGTTTATTCACTAATGCAATGGATTTAGGATGAACTCTTGTTGTTAGTTAATTCATGATGTAAGTTTAGATCTTGTTAATAAAATGTTAGTAATGTAGTCATATAACCTTAGAGGACATAGCTTAACTTATATTTTATGTTTAGATATGATTTACATTTCTTGTCATTTCTTTTCTAAAAAAAAAAATTGTCACTATTGTACTTAGTTGTGTTGTCCTTTGTGGTTCCTTGGTGGGGCGTTACATCTTTTCTGTGCTAACATTCATCTTTTCCGCTCTAAAATTTTTTCTAGTCTGCATCTTCATCATCCTTATCTATTTTTTGAACCATCCTCTTGTCCTTCATCCCCCAGTCTTCTCATCCATTTCGAGAGCACACTTGTGTTCTTTGAACCCACCTGTCCTCTCGAGGGGGCATACCACTACCTCCTCGTCATCCTTCCTCATCCTACTTTCACTGGAGTATGTTTTGACTAATTTTCTTTGACGTAATGTGATAAACTACATTATATCAAAGAGGGGAAAATGTAGACACCTAAAATTTATTTTCTAATGTCATCACTCTCCTATTAATTAAGTAATTTTAATTATTTAATTAAATCTTTCCATCATTTCACCTCAGCCTCTAATTAATTAAATATTATTTAATTACGTCACTAAGGTTCATGTCCCTTATAATTAAATAAATCTAATTTATTTAATTATCACCACTTTGTCTACTATAATTAAATAATTAATTTTAATTATTTAATTATTCACTTATCTTGCTTTCTCCATAATTAAATAAATAATATTTATTTAAATGATTTTCCAAATGGACTTTCCCTCTCACTTATTTTGAATTAAATTACTATTTAATTCAAAAAATCAATTTTCCTTTTCTTCTATAATTAAATAATGCTATCATTGTTTAATTATTCACTTTCCTCTTCAAACTAATTGATTTAGTTGAAAAATCAGTTAATTTCCTCTTTCTCCTTCACTTTCAATCTTATCTCATCTCGTCTTGTTTAATTTCATCTGTTAATTGAATTAATGTCTTTTCAATCTCAATTGTCCATTTTCCATTTGACTCTCTATAAATAGCGTTGCTATTTATCATTTTCATCATTTAAGAAAATCTTGAATTTAGAGGCTATCATGCTATTGAGATAATTAATTTCTTTGATATTTTGTTGTCATTTACTTTAGGCTTACATTGTAGGCTACAAACCTGAGGGTATTTATTACTTCATAGCAAAATGGATAAGAACAATGAAGGTGATTCAACCACGACATGAAGACTTGGGTAATTTTGCTATGTTATTTTGAGTTTTCATAATAGGATTGTGCTTCATTGTTGCTTAGGGCTTTTGGGGTTTGATTTTATTGATTAATGTTTCCTAAATTTGAATATTCCTAAGCTACACATATGATGGAGGAGAAGGGTTTCCTTGATCTTTATATGGACGGGAATATATGTTAGCATGCTTTGGATTAGGAGATGGACATATTTCATTTGATATGAATGGTGTGATGAGGGAGGAAGGTTTTATAGACTCTTCAACTTGGATAGATGGATTGATAGGGGATTTATAAATTTAGGGTATTAGGGTTTATCTTGATGTGGGAGTGATGAAGGTGGATGCATGATATGGGAAGATTGCACCACTTTGTTTTTGCATGGGGAAATAGCCACCTTTGCAAATAGTCCTTGGAGGAAGTTATTATGAGAGACATGGGATGAATTTACTTGATAATAGTGGAGTGATGTGGATTTTAAGTATGTGGGATATGAACAAGTGGAATAAGAGGCGAAAGCTTCCATAAATTGGTAAATTTAGGATGAGGATGAGGACCTTGAAAAGGATTTGGAGGGAAATTTTGGCTAAAGGCTCGGTTTCCATTTTCAAAGGGGAAGGATAAGAAAGAAGAGATGGATTGGGATTGGATGAAGGTAGGGAGGATGGAAGCTTAACACCAATGCCAATGAGACATCTAAGCATGGCATCCTTATAATTATGGAAGTAGTAGGTGAGGATAAAATTAGTGATGGTGGAAGGGGATGATATGGATGGGACTTGAGGGGGGCTTTGGATGGGGGATTGGTGGAAAATTGGAGCATTTTGTCTATTGAAAATGGATTCAAGCTGATCCACAATGCTCTCATTATCATCATTGAGATTATATTTGGGTTGGTCAAAAAGGCTATCCTCATCATCATTGATGTGGTTGGGGTTGATTAGAATGGATGAAGGTGGATTAGAATAGATTAGGTTGGATGGAGGATAGATTAGATGGTTAGACATAGTGGAGGATTGATTGGAAGAAAGATTGGCATTGATTTTGGATGAGGATGGAAATTAGGATGATGGATTAGAAATGAACTTGGGGATTGGAAGAATAGGATCTAAGGATGAAGATGGAGGATGGGATTAGATTTGGGGATCAAATCCAAGACCTTAAAATGATTTTATTTTATTAAATAGGACTATCTATTCTTAAGGTAGTGAGTTTTTTGAAAAAATGCCTCAAAGAAATGTGGTCTCATGGTGATGGAATGGAATTCCATCACCATGAGACCACATTTCTTTGAGGCATTCTTTCAAACAAATCACTACCTTGTCTATGCTATTGCTTACTATTATGATTTGATAGATTTTTTCCAAGCATCCATAGTTTGTTTGAAAGCATTTGTTTAAAGCTTTTAGCGATAGGAGCAAGGAAGTGAACTTTTTGATAAAATTCTTTGATAGACATGTATGGAAATTATGGTAGCATAGACAAGGTAGGGAGCTATTTGAAAAAAAGCCTCAAAGAAATGTGGTCTCATGGTGATGGACATCATCACATGTGAGACCATATTTATTTGAGGCATTTTTTCAAACAACTCATTTCCTTGTCTATGCTATTGCTTACTATTATGCTTTGATAGATTTTTTCCAAGCATCCATAACATAGACAAGGCAGTGAAGAAGGATTTTGAGGAGGAGAAGGAGATGAATTATCAACTCCTAAAAATTAAACAAATTAACATCAAAAACATATTAAATCTACCTATTTAACAACAAATTCACAAAAAATAAAATAAAAGCTTACTCCTTTGAGCTCCCCATCGATGCATCATTTTGGCAAAGAATTGGTGAAGAATCAATGAAGAAATGGTGGAATTTGGGCTCTCAATAACACAAGCACACTTGGGAAGGGTTTTCAAGCTGTAGATGGAGGAAATAGAATAGTGACAAAATGAATTGAATTTTTTTTTTTCTTATAATATGACATAATGTGCTTGTGTTATAACACAAGCACAGTATAGCTTTGGTGTGACCGAGTCTCAGGATCAGTACACCAAAGCTATAACACGAGCGCTTTATAACACAAGCATATTATAGCTTCGGTGTGACTGAGTCTTAGGCTTGGTATACTGAAGCTATAATTTGAGAGCATTATAACGAGCTCGCATAATGGCTTTTCAAAATTTTAAAAAAAATGGCCACTTTTTTTCCCATCTTTTTGAACTCGCCCATTAATTTTCTACATACACCATGTCTAGTTTCCTCATAAATATACATATTGTAAGTCATTTGTAACTTTCAAGCTATTTATCATTTTTCTAATATAAAAGATGTGTCACATTCTAGGCTTTACTGGCTATAGGATGAAAACAAGTTTGAATTTCATTTTTTTTAGTAATTTGGGTTGGCTAAATAATCATTTTTAATGTTAAAGGTCATAATAAAAATTCATAAATAATTATTTATTTATTCTAAAAATAAAAAAATGTCACATCTACTCATGTATTCTTTACTTAAATATAAATCTTGAAGGAAAAATATTTTCTTCTGCTCATACTTACGTTAGCCAAAAGACACCTATTTTTATGTTTTTCTATAAAAAATGATAGCGCCTCATTGAAATATCAAATTTTCACAAAACTAATTTTATTTTTTTTTATAAAAAATTAGTTTCCTATAAACTACATTAGGTATT
Organism: Sequoia sempervirens; assembly: GCA_007258455.2. Classification (NCBI taxonomy): domain Eukaryota; kingdom Viridiplantae; phylum Streptophyta; class Pinopsida; order Cupressales; family Cupressaceae; genus Sequoia; species Sequoia sempervirens. The sequence continues at coordinate 1,074,521,956 of VDFB02281492.1, read as the reverse complement.
CTACAATTTTTTTTTTAGACTGTAAGAATCGGTCAGGTATCTGCCCCCTATAATTTGCAGTACACCTGGTAAACTTTTTTCACGTGAATGGTGGCACTATTATGACACGCCCTTCGGTACCATGGGTTTGTGGGGAGACTAGACCTCATGATCTCTTTCCTGCAATAGGATGGTTTAGCCAATCGAGCTAGGCACCCCGCCCTAATATTCTACAACTTATATTACCTTATTTTCAAATTATGTAGACAACTCATTGAATTTTTGACATGAATTTACTCAAATTTATTTTTAGCATGTCTATTGCCACTTACGAGTATACTATATCCCACCATGATCTTGCACTCACCCTCTTAGTAATGGGCTATAAAACACTCAAATTTTTCTATCTTAAAGTAGAATGCCCAAAATTTATCATAGACAAAATCCCCACAAAACATGGCTAACAATTTCTCTTGTTAGCCAATAAATGCTACCAAGTGTAAACTCAACACATAACATGCATCATTGTCACAACATGATACCACTTATAATTCCCACACTTTTGTATGCCTTCAGTTGTTCATTATCAACATTGTATGTCTGACCATGTATTTTGGGATGCATAGATCATGGTAATGTATGTTGCATTGTCAATGTTTTAGTTTAACTATTTTTGTCAATAGAAGTTGTTATGATTGGACTAATTGTACATTGTTTGGTGTATTTTCCAAATGAGATATTGTATGTGTGTTATGACCTATGTTTATTCCAACTGCTTGTCTATAGGTGGTTTATTATTCCTCTACATGTTGATTGTTTGTATGTTCTCTACGATGAGATGTGTGACAAGATCCTTGTGAGGACTTGAGGTATCTTTATGGTCTTTTTATACACATTGAAGGTGTGAGAGCCTTATGCACAAATATATTGAATGACATACAAATTATGTTGCATATCTTGAGATGTAGATGTTATGATTTCTATGATTAAATTATTATAGTGTTTTATCCTATTGCTATCTTTATATATGTTTAGATGATGAGCATTGATATTGAGATATTTTTGATGCGATGATTATGTGATATTATACCATAGTGGGTGATTGTGCATTACTTTGGCTATTATGTGTGGTGCAAGTACACTTGATGTGTGATTTTGAGTCTGTATGTGCAGGGTTATTTTCCCACCTAGATGCATAGGTTTGGGTTATTTTCCCAAGAGAGGCTATATATTAGATATGATGCATTGGATCTAATTTGGTTATAAACCCCTATCGTAATGAAATTGAGTATGAGATGTATCTTGTGATATCCAATGTGAATCTACATATGATGTGAATCTAGATCCAAATTGGTGGTGATTTAAAAGTCTACATGTGTTGTGTGTTGAACCATAAATGTGTGATTTCAATGGTGAATTTTTTCCCCATTTGCATTTTGATTATATTTCAAAAATAAATCATTGTGTTTTAATGATATATGATGCATTTGGAAAATCATAAAATTGGGGAAAAGAGGGAAATTCTAGTTAAATGCATTGAAAATTATATTCAATTTATTGATGTTAGTTTATTTAGAATTTGAGATTATTCCATTCATTAGGGAAAACCTAGTTTGAATTATTTCATTGTTTATTTAATTGGGAATGAGAAATATTTAATTGTGTGGAAAATTAAATGGAATTATTCATTATCCTTGAAAACAAGAAATGAATTAAGAATTTTAAGCCAATTTCCAAATGATATTTTGTGAAATAGATAAATAGAAAAATGAAAAAAGAAATAGAAATTGAAAAGGAGATAAAAAGGAAAAAGACTTAGCATTTTCATTCATTCCTTCATTTTTGAAAAAAATTGGAGATTGGTTGATTTGGGAATGGAAGCAAAATGATTGGATTGAATTGAAGGTGGAATTATCTCTTCAAACCTCTTGATTTACTTGATTTTTAAGTGTTTGAACTCCAAAGATTGAAAGTATAAATATTCTCTCTCTCTTTTACCTTCTTTTTAAATTCTCTACTCTTTCTTTTCCATGCCCATTCTAGTGGATGTATATGGTTTTAAATTGTAGGTTGAGTTTAATTTGAATGTTTAAATTTTGAGAAAGTGCATATTTGAGCCATGATTATGGCAAAAATTTATGAACTCATGAAAGGAGAATTTTATTTGAAAAGAAGGCCATTGTTTATATTTGGAATCAAAGGGTGTTCTTATTTTTTCAAAATTATTTTTAAATTGGTGGGAATTTTTAAGGTTTTATGTCTTTGAAGTTAATGGTGAAATTGGAAAAAATTACGTATTTTGCATTGGAAAATATTTAGAAAAATTCAAATTGTAAATACATATAAATGAATTGGAATGAGAGAAAATATGACTCATTTTTTTTGAATTTAGAATCCTATAAGACTATGTCCAAACATAATATTCTATTTTTTGCATTTATTTTTGTGCCACACTCAAATAGTGATTTGGTGTGAGGAACCTAGGATTTGAGGCATATAGCATAAGAAAAGGATGGCTCTTAATGTTGTCTAGAGTATAAAGTGATTACGAGGTTAAAATAGGCACAAGGTTATTAATTAAGTGATAATTAAAATTCATAGAGTAAATAAAAAGAACCAAGATATTAAATTTTCAACATACCTAGAGTGTTGTAAAGGCTTGGTATGGTCGTAAAGGGCATGCAACACTTTGGGAGTTGTTGGATGTCAATGGGTACCCTTTCCCAGTGATTCTTTAATTCATACTCAATTTGCAAGGCCATAACTTTGAGCTATTGTGATGACACTTGTTTTCTTACCTCTAGGATCCTTTTCCTTCCTTTGTTGGATTTTGTATCCAACGTGAGACCCAACACTAGCTATGTATGTGTGTGATTGGTTGAGACTTATATTTTGTGTTTATACTTGTGTCATATTCAAAGTTTTTGGTGTCTGTGTGAGTCATACTCCCCTTATTTATGTAAGTATTTATATTGTTCCCTATGACTATATCATAGTATAGTGGGGTGGACCTAAGGGTACCACATGGTTGGGTGTAACTCAACCATCATTGGGGACTAGAAAATGTATAATTTAGGATGTTAGTGTTTTCATATGTAATTGTATCATTTATATTGGAACCTCCTATTGGTTTCATTTTAAATCACCCACAAAAGTGGTGATGGAGATATCATCAATTTTATCACATCTTGATATTAGTATCGAATAGGCATGTCATTTTTTAGTACTTTTCATCATTCTTTATATATTGGTAAATGTATTTAGAGTATCTTTAATTTGGGCATAAAATAAAATAATGTGTTATCAAATGTTTAATTATGATATCATAAGGATATTAGTTAGATTCTTTTTACTATCCTTGTGTTTTTTGTATGCAAACCTATCATACGATGTTGTTTTCTTATTGATTCAATTTCTCCTTGTGATGGGAGAGTGAGTGGGGTGAGTTCTAGACATTTCTCTTCCCCTCTCATGTATCTAGATTCATATTGATATCCTAGTCTTCCAACTTGGTCTTCCAATAGTTTGTAGGTATTTTTTGGGTTTTCATGAGTTGAATTTATTTTTTTGTTTCTTATGCATTGTTCCTTAGTATGGTATTTAGAAATGGCCATCCATTTAGTCTCTAGTTATAACTATAGTGCTCAAAAAATACTATAGTGTTGAAAAAATACTATAGTGCTACTCTAGTTCTAGAATAGGACTCTAGTGCTAGAACTAGACTCTATCACCAAAAGTGGAATCTATAATGATCTGATATTTTCATCTTTAGGTGCAAGATTCCTTCTTGGGATTTGTAGTCCTATAACACATTGTAGTCCCCTCGATTGTCAAACAATGAGCATTTTTAGAATTTTGGGAGAAATTTGAATCCAAAAGTTACACCCCTAAGTTTGCTAACTCTTCCCATGTTTACACTTGATTGATAGGCATCCTTGGTTGGGAGATATTCCATCTTTTACATTGTGACTTGTGTTCCTTTACATGAAATAACTAGCTATCATTATTTTTGGTTAAGGGATTGTACCTCCTAGTTGAGAAACCTCTTGTGTTTGGTTGTCATTTGAGTTGTCATGGATTATATTGGGGGAAGTTTACAATTGCATCCCATTTCACGTATATGAAACTGGCAGTCATTTTCACTAGTCAAGGAATAATATCCCCTAGAGTTGTCCCACTTCTTATATAGGTTCACATTGGTGTTATGATCATCATTGGTTATGTTTAAGGAATGCATTTAAGGTAGATGATTCCCTCATCCTAACCTTGTGTTGTATTCATAAGAGAAAATGATTATAGGTTAGGACTTGATCATCATTATGGTGAAGATTTTGTTGGAAGAATGAAGAAGAACATCTTATTACACAACTTTTGTGTTGTCATTGATGTCACCATGTTATATGAGTTGCAACTGCAAGATTATATTCATGATTGTTCTGGTATTCTAAACTGGTATCTGAACTAGTATGTAGTTACTATCCTCTGGTATTTTGGTCCACAATCCTCCACTGATGAATATCTTTGATTGTGGTTTTGGGGAATGGTTTTTGGATGTTGGAAGCATGTAAGTTCAGAATCTCATGTACATAGCTTCTCATATGGAGAGTTGGCATTACTCTGTTGATTGCATTTTGTCATTAGGTCTATCTTTGGCTGACCTAATGTATTGGTGATGTTGTAATGGATAAATTTTGTATTGCGGATGTATGTGTGACCTATCTTTGGTCCATGTTGACATGTTGCAGCATGTTGCATGCTTGGAATGTTTTTGGAAATATTTTGTACAAGCTTGAAGCTAACTATTGATCCTTTTTGGTGAATAAGGGTTGCATCTAATTAGGCCGACCTAATTGATGCTTGCAGATGAATCAAATATATATTGGATAGTTTTGAGATTGTTAGTGCGAAGTATGAAGCGAATGTGAAGAAGTGTGAAAATGATGAAGTGTGTTAAGTCAGTTTATTGAGCATCAAAGGAACTGAATCAACACTTGTTAGGTGTATCTTATCAGTTCATTTTCTGGTTGTAAGCCACTTTGTTATTGTATCTTTTGTAGGCAGTGAGCCTCCCATTTTTGGAAAGTGAGTTCTGGTAGTGATCCACCATTTTGTAGTATTTTATAACCAGTTATAATATATTGTGAGCTAACCCTCACCGTGGTTTTTCCCATTTTGGGTTTTCCACATAAAAATCTTGGTGTTCATGTGTTGTGTGCTTTCATGTTCTGTTAATGCTCTTGCTTATCTTTACTGTTATATGCATTGGAGTAATTGGCTGGTATTTGTTCAATAAGTTTAAGAGGATACCGATTCACCCCCCTCTCAGTATCTTGGGTATTCAACAACTTTAGTCTCTCATAGGATCATCATGACAACTTTATCACACGATTTGTAAGTCCTTTGTTTGTGTCACCTTTCTTGGAGCAATGGTAACATCTTTTAGTTTTGTCAAATGTTTTTTGTGTTGTTGTGATTGGCACAACACTTTGTGTGTGCACTAGTGTGGAGTGAAACATGTTAATGTCATATCTCAATTGCTAGTCATTCTTGAGATTTTCTTTAATAAAATTATTCACTTGGCTAATTTCCTAAGTGTGAGGCTTGGATAATTACACCATTTAATGCCAGTGATGCACAAAGGAACGAGTTAGTGACTTTACAAGGGGAAGAGATGCAAAAACCATGAGGAAATATATGAGGTGCACATATCCATACAAAACACCTTGAGCTTTTGAATGAAGTACTAGAGATAAGAGGATTCCAATGATTGTGGCATCTAATGGAGGGACACTCACTTTTCCAAGTTCTCAAAGGAAGGAAGAGAGAAACACCCCCAAACCACTAACTAAATAAATATAACTAATTTTTTTATTTAAGCATACCTACATTAACCATTTATTTAATTATCTACAATTATCCAAGTAAATAACATGTCTACTTACCTAATTTTAATTATTTAAGAGAAGAGATAATGGTAAGAGAGGTTCATGGTTGCAAGGATAGTTAAATTTCAACTATATTCCTTATCCATTCATTCACTCATCATTTGAAATATATTCAATAAGAGGGAAAGTTACATCTATTTTCCATTTCTAAATATATGAACAAATTCCCTTAATGATAAGTACATAAATACAAATGTTCATTTCCTTAATACATTGGTATAGGCTCAAAGAAAGTACATTCATTTTCATTTCTTAACTTTGGTAGACACAAGTGATTCTTTTCCCCCTTTTCTAAGTATAATTAACAATGAGAAAGAGATAGGAATTCCTAACCTATGAATTGCATTATTAAGACATGTTATGCATTGATCGAACCAACATAAGTAATGTAATATTAATTAATTAAAAAGCATTAATCTATCATTTATTTTTCAATTCCATACAATAGATTAGATCTATAACATGAAAAAGTAAAGAAAGATGGGAGTTATATGTATGTGTGTGTGCATGCATGCATATGTGCATGTATATGTATTTGTATGTGTATGTGTACATGTACATGTGCATAGACACATACAAATACATACATTCATATAAATGTACACATCTATATATACATATGTCTACATATATACATACACATGTATATGTTTATGTAAATACATATAGGCATATGCATATGTATGTATATACATAGATATACATATACACATACACATACACATACACACATATGAGTAAAATTACAAACTCATGTCACACTTTTATAATACAAATACAAATTTTCAACTTCATCCATATAAAAGTGGCCTACATGTTTTGAATTTAAAAATGATATAAACTAATGAAATGTAGAACTCTAGATAAATTTTATACTTGTAATTTAAAAAAAAAAAAAAAATTGGTTTGAGGTTATATTTTATAAATTTAAGAGAAAAATTTTAATTGCTAAAAATTTCAAAAGAAAGTGAGGTCAATGGGATGTCACAAAAAACACAACTTTTTCCTTGATTTTCCCCCAAATAGAAAACTTTAATATTTAGTGTAGGGAAAAAAATCGATGAATATTTTTTTTTGTAATAACATTTTAAAGTCAAACTTCATCAAAACGCCATAGTTTTCATGTGACATCAATTTCTTTCTTTCTTTTAATATTTTTTTAAAATACAAAGTATACCTTCTTGGAGAGGATTCTCTCCTCAGTGCACTCTATATTTTTCAAAATAATTAAATATGTTTTAATATTTATTTTTTATTTTTAATAAGCCTCATGCTTGATAATAAAAACCTATTTACATGTCAGGGGGGCTAGCTTGATTGGCTAAAGCATCCTATAGTAGGCAAGAGGTCACAAGGTCGAGTCCCCCCCATCCCTGTGGTAGGAGAGGGCATGTCGCACCAGCATCACTGGTCACATGAAATTTTTTTACCAAGCGCATTGTAGTTTATAGGGGGACAACCCTATTCCTGTAGTCTAAAAAAAACCTATTTACAATAAATTTTACAAAAATCATGATAAAACTAATAAAAATATCAACAAAAAATATTAGATTTTAGATTCTAAGCTCTACAAAAGGGTATTTTTAAATTTTCATAAAAGTACCCCTAGTTGGAAAAATTCAAAGTTTAAGTTGATTTTTTTCTAAATTTTCCTCAAAAGAGGGGTAAGCTGCCACACATGCAGCCACATAGATAGTTTCAATCGATTTTTTTTTTAATGGAAGGGATTCACTTGAAACCATACACATAAATTCAACCACAATTCAAATTTTCAATGAAACAAAATATTTTATAGTTTCAAGCAAAAAGGTTTTGCCCAAAATTTTATATACCATGTATATGCTACGTGGTTTTTGGTGGAATTGTTTCTCTAAGAACTATTTTGTTTGCCAAAAGTGTGGAAAAATTGTTTGTTTTTACCCATATACATACAAACATACATACATATGTATGTATATATGCATATATATTTATGTATATATGTGTGTGTGTGTGTATACATATATATATATGTGTGTGTGTGTGTGTTTATACATATATGTATATATAGACACATGTGTGTGTATATGTAGACATATAAATATGTCCATACCTGACCACACTTGAATTTAACCCAATCTATCTATTAATTAAATAAATAGTATTTATTTAATCCATCCTTATCCCATCCCTTAATTAAATAAATTTACATTTATTTAATTAAATCTAACCTTAGCCCCCCAAACCATCCAACTAAATATAAATTAATTAACACCTACTTAATTATTTTATTTGGGCTAATTAATCTTCATTACCATTTTCTTATTATTTAAGCCCACCTCAAAATCAATCCTATCCCTTGAATCCATCTATATGGATCAAGATCGAAAATTTTCATAATGTGACAAGTGTCCTAACATACCTATCCTACCCCCTTACTCACACATGTGTGAGCATATCTCTCACACATGTCATAGACATGCCACTTTACCTCTTACACATGTCATAGAAATGTCACTTTACCTCTTACACATGTCATAGAAATATCACTTTCCCAAGCCACCCTAACTCTTACACGTCATAGACATGTCACTTTACCTCTTACACATGTCATAGATTTGTCACTTTACCTCTTACACATGTCATAGACATGTCTCTTTCATGTTCTTTCCAATGTGTACTCACACATGTGTGAGCACACCTTGCTCTTACAACTCCTTTCCTCTTGTTACACTTCAAAAGGCTAGCCTCCATTATCCCATTCAATCTTGACCCTCCATTTAGTCAATGCATCTTGGCCATTGATTTATCCCATCAAAAATCTATAAATTAAGGCATTTTCTCTCATTTTAGACATCAATCTTCATCATATCCTTATGCTATCATTTTCTTGAATCTACCTTCATCATGTCCTTATGCTACTATTTTCTTCTATCAATCTTCAATCTCAACACCATACTACTAGTATAAACAACCACATTCCATCAAACTACAACATCATCAAGGAGCACATCAAGTAGACATGGGTGCTTCTACTTTAGCTCAATCCATGAGGTGAGAAAGGTAAAAGGAAATGAAAATTGTTCTTCATTTGTATTTTATATTTTTTGTCTTTTATCCTTTTAATCATCTTCAATATATACACATATGTATATTGTTGTGCCCTCAACACACACGTCCCGTTTGGAACAGGGACCCTCTTTTCTTTTCGCCTTGTTGAGTTGTTTTGGTCGCTGCCTCATTTTGTGTGCCCCCTATTTTGTGTCATGGATGGTCAATGAACCTTAGAGAAGTCATCTTGAGTTGACCATGTTTTTCCCCCTCAAATTTTCAAGGCTTTAGGCCTATACGGAGCTTCCTTGGCTGATTGCCTTCACTTTTTAGAATTGACGTCCTTGGAGCTGGGAAAGTCCGCCCCTTTCAGCCACCCCATGTGGGTTTTCGTCACCTTACGGACATCCTAAACGGCCTGCATCCAACAACCTTTCTCCTGTCAGGACTCGCCCCTTTGACTGGCATTTCCCTTACCAAGCGATCAAACGACCAACTGCTAACCATCGTCCGCCTGACAGACTCTGACCTTCTCGCGGCCGTTTTCAAAATGACCGTTCACAACCACCAAGGCCTCCATATGATCATTAATGGGGTGTATTAAATGCATCATTTTATATAAATAGCCCCTCCTGAGCTGTCATTTTCATCTTGTCAGCTATTCAAAAGTGAGTTAGAGAGCCTGCAAATGCCGCCATCATTCCCGCCAAGCTTCATCGCCTCTTTGGGATCTTCAATAGCTATTTGATCGATCACCATCATTAGGTTTTAGAGGTATGTTTTCCGTTTGCGAGCCTTGTATTACGTTTTCGGTGATTTCTACATAAAATTGCTAAATTTTAAAGGGGAAAACTTGATAGATAGTTAGATTAAGACTAGGTACATGAAACCCATGAAGTAGAATTTTAACAAACCTTGAAAATCACCTCATTAGCCTTGTGCAGAACCTAAGCTCTCCACCGCCATTCTTGATCCAGAGCATCTGTGCTCTGCAGGCCCGCGCCCATTCCTCTATCGTCATCGTCCTTTGCAAACACATCTAAAATCAAAATGGAAAGTTACCCCATCGGGTCCTCCTCGATGAGATGCTCCCTCCACCTAGCCACTTTGAACTTGGATTAGAATCCTTAAGCATAAACGAAGCAATCCATCGACCTTTTTGGGTCTGCCTCCATGGGATTTCACCTTTGGGGTGCCTTTCAAGCTTCGCCATTCCGAACGGATTTCTAACCATGACTTCGTGGTGTGCGGACCCTGCCCTGTCGACCGCCCATCAAACTCAAACTTTGCCAAAATCTTAAGTCTCAGTCCACTGCGGGTCCCTCCCTACAGACTTTTGCTTAGGGAATTTTGTCTTTGTTTCGCCATCTCAAATTAATTTTATGGCCCATCTGTCTGTCTGTCAGACTCCACCCGTGTCTTTCCTAGCCAAGGCAAGGAAGCAACAATCAAAGGATGTGGGTCATTCTCCGCGTACTTCCGCTAGCATTTCACTAGTGCGAGAATGGCTATCCTAATGGCGACACTTTGACGTCCTCCACGGTGGTCGGGTTCGAACCCCGCCACCGCCGTTTGTCCTCAGTTTTTTCAGCGACCAAGTGAAAGCCTCTTCGCGGGCACCTCCTAGTGGACTTCTATCCACGTACCACTGTGGTGAGTCCGCCATCTTGAACGACTCCTGACGACCGACTTTCCGCCCTTTGGGTCCCAATCTTGTCGTGGCTGCTGGTATGCGAAGATGAAAATTGTTAAATGTTGAACCTTAAGCAGGTTATCCCTTGTGGGCTACTACTGCTGAAACTCCATCGTGGCTTCGTCGTTCTCAAATGGAAGATGATTCCTATCTAACTGCTACATGGGACTTGACTCCTTTGGAGTGTCCAATGATAAGTAAAATGAACACAAAGGCTCCATCTCCTGGCGGACCCAATGCCACAGGTTTCTCCTGTCGGACCGCCATTTAACTTTCACCGTTCCAAACGGTTGTGACCTAACGTCCACCTGTACCTTCCAGCCCATGATGATTTGAATGCCAAAAGAACTATGACGCTTTCCTCTGGGTCTGTAAGTCCCACACGCAAAACATATTCTTGTGGGTCGTTGTCTTCCCAACATTGTTTCAATAGTAGACCCTGAACGACTGAGCTCCCCTCTAATCCCACGTGCCTAAAAGATGACCTTAATGCCTTCAAAACTTCAATATGACATCAACCCACGTGCCAAAATGGTTCCTCCTCCTTAGTGGACCCCACACAATGATCACATCTGAAGGCAGGTTGGGACTTGTAGGACGTCATGCCTTAATCGTCATCCCTCTTGTAGCAACCCCAAAACAACCACCAGCCTAGGGAAGTCTACACCCCTGGGCCCGCCTTGCTGAAATTCCCTCCTGTGAAAGGTTAATATCAATTTGGAAGAGATGTTAGGATTCTTAAATGATGTATTTTCTAATCTAACATCATTTTGTAGGATTTTGGCTAACTTTCCCCATGTTTTCATGCTTGAGTATGTTTATTTCTCTCCCGTCTGCAGGATATATAGAACCAGGTGCAAGACCTTCAAAGGCAGTCATGGAGAAGGACAAGGGAAAGAAGTCATCCAAAGAACCTTAGGGAAAAGAGGACAAAGATCAAATGAAGTACAAGTTCCAAGGGGAACCCCTCAACTCCAAGGTCACCACAGCTTGGAAGGAAATCTCAAATACAAACATTGGACACATAGATATTGATGAATTTAAGCAAAGGGTCTAAATTAGCCCCACAATAGATAATGCCAGGAAAATTAGAAGCAATGGATTGGCTAAAGCTACAAGTTTCCCGCCTGCTCTCGTTTCCCTAGAACTTGTGATGGCCTATAGGGAAGCATACCAAGAGGATACCAGAACAATTGTGCATAAAGACAAAAATGTATTGGCTGACTTATCCGCCAAGTCAATAGGGAGAGCTTATCCGCCAAGTCAATAGGGAGAGCTTTTCATATCCCTACATTCAGAGAGATGGAGGAAGCCTCCAAAGAAGATGCAAAGGAGATGTGGGATTTAGACCCCCTTAAGTGCAAAAACATCATAAATCAATACTAGTTAAAAGAAAAGAGGGGCAATGCAACTAAAGTACCCTAGGAGCTCTTCCACAATGACTTCTATGAGGATTACCATGAATTGGTAACCTTATTGAGTAGGCTTATGGGTCTTCCAACTGCTTCCTACTTCTAGGAGTGGATGCTATATTTTTTAGAAGAGATCCTTTGTGGTAAAATCAAATTCTACTAGGCAGGAATAATTAGTAATTGCTTGCATGAGCAATTTGTAGCTGTGAAAAAGACCTCGCGATTCTACATGACATCTTACCTTGTCTATTTTCTTGATGACCGTACCTAGTATAGGGGATTATTTGTGGCACCAAATACAAAAACAGGTAGGGAATTAAAGGTCTATGACAGGTACCCTCAACTTCAATATAGGAATTTCAAGATAGATTATTGCAAAGTTAATGACTCTTTCATAGGTCATATTATCAGATTGCTCAGGGGTGACTTTGAAAGAAGAGTCTCCCATACCATTAATGCTTTCCTCTACTAGTTCGTCTTTCTATTCATACAATTTCCAAAGTTTACCTATATTCGAGTTGAAGGGTTCTCAGAGAAACCATACAAGCTGCCCCAGTACCCAAATGACCGGATAATGTTGCTAGAACTCTCTCGACAGTTGCAAAATGCACACACCCTCCTAAGCAGCAAACATAAGGAAAGGATTCCTTATCCCCTCTCCTTCAGCTAAGGGATGTATGAACTCCACACATCTCAATGTGTAGACCATTCAGCTAAAGAAATCGTGGAGTATCACCTGAAGTTCCACACTGCTCGGCCACGAATGGACCCCTATGGAAAATTCAGAAAGATGGTCGTAGCCGAATAGTCCCACGTACATGATGTAGAGGAATTTTGGGCCAATTTCAAGGATGACAAAGAAGTGTGAATGAGGCACTACATGTGCATGACAACGTATTTTGTGAAGAAGGTCAACTTGTTCACTGTGCCAGATTAGGTGGTGGAGGATGAAAATACAGTGATTGATCTTCGATACGGTGCAGTTGCCAATTTATCGTTGCCACTGATTGATTGGAATGAACAAGAGGTTGACGACCTCAATATTCTAACAAAGCCCATTGAGGCTAGGACCAAGGAATGGATTGATAGGTGGATTGTCGAATTGAAGCAATAAGGAATCACCCTGACCTATGGAGAGCTTGAAGATAAACCGACAAGTGAAACTGACAGTAGGACAACTGCTGCCTTGACTGGAGAAACTTTGAAATCTCCTCTAGCCACCAAGTCGAGGAAGAGGAAAGAAATGACTGAGAGTCAGCCCAAGCCTAAGGTATATGCAAGAAAGGATTTAGAAGGAGAACCTTCCAAGAAATAGAAGAAGTTATCCAGTTTCACGGAAATTCCTACCATCCAAGAGGACCCCCTCCATGAGGGAGAAGAGCTAGAGGCCGAGCAACCAAAATCCCCACTAGGGAAAACTTTAGTGGCAAATCTTTGCCAATTGGTGAATTCTAGGAATCAACCAAGTTGAAATTGGAAAATTTCTCGCACCCAACAGAGTGTCCAAATCACCCAGATTTTATGAATTATAGGTCCAATGCATGTCCATTCGGCAATGAGGTTTTTTTATGAGGCATATTTAAGCAAGAAATTCGCCATTTTCAAACTACGCATTTCAATTGGATAGACTAATATTTTTGCCTAGAATCCTGAAAGCATTTAATAAAACACCTACATATTCACCAATACTATTAAAACAACATTGTATCAAGACCCATTTCACCAATTAAAATTTACAAATAGTTGCTTGTGAAGACCAATTTCGCCAATTAAAATTTATAAATAGTTGCTCATGAGGACCTATTTCGCCATTAGCATTAAAAAATAATTACATTGGAGGACACATTTCACCTTGAAAATTACAACGTATTGTTGTATAAACAAGTGGGATTCACCAAATTTTTAATATACGATTTTAAAATCCTGCGGAATTCACCAAATATGGAATCATGTATTGATATAAATACAATTGAAAGTGTCATTTATTCTTACACATTTTGTTCGGTTTTGAGGTTCTATTTCTCCATTCAGAAGCCAGTGAAATCCAAAAACATAGACTTAAAAGGTGAGTGATCATTTCTTCATAGTGTTATTAGTTATAATAATAAGTTTTCATTATCTCTTTTCCATTCTTGCTTCAACAAAGTGAACCTTAGAAGTTAGAACCAAACTTTGAAGTTTCAAAGTTTTCGAAACCTTTGACCCACCAAGTAGAAAGATGACCAGGAAAGACTTGCAACTCAACAAAGTGAACCATCAACCAAGTCGGGGAATCGGGAAGTTATGAAAATTTAGAACTCTATGACAAGGTTAAAAAACTATGAGGACTAGTGACTAAGGTTAGGAAAAGCCAATTTTTTTATATTGTATTCCATGGTATTGAATTTGATATGTGATTCTGCATCATTTTTAAAGAAAAAAACTTATGTAATGTCCCCATTTTAGCCCTATACTCTTCAATTGGATTTATCCTATTTCCAGAAATCTGTAGGCTAAGCTGAAGCAGAAAATTAGGGTTTCCTCTTTCAGATGCTTTTTCGAGGGTTTGCATGTAAAAGGTTTCTGGGTTTTCTAGGTTTTCAGAGACCTCCAGGGTGATGTGACATGCATCTGATTCTGACATCCTTTCCAAACACTTACTATTTATAGTAAGTCATGATGGTTGCCTGGTTTGTACTCAAATGATATTTGGAAACACTTACTATTTTTAGTAAGTTTTGATTACTGCTCAGTTGGCGTACAAATGAGGTTTTGCAAACTTACTATTTATAGCAGTTTTCTATTTTTGGTAAGTCTATCTTTGGGCAGTATTATTCTAGCAGCAGCTCAATCAGTTGTAGTTCAATTTGGTTGGTCAATTTGGCTTTCTGATGGTTTTGAAGTTAACTTCATCATCAACTTGGTTTAGTTTGACATTTGTCAATTTGCTATTTTTAGCAATTCATCAATCGCAGCTTGGGCATTGTATTTTCTCCTTGGGCTGAGTTTCAGACTTAGTCAATTTTCATGTCTTGAAGTTGTACCCCACTCCTAGGCTTGATGACTTCAAGTTGTTTTAAAGAAGGGGACATTAAGGGGTCAAGTGAGCATTTAATTATTTAATAAATGCTTTATTGTTGCAATATGGAAATGGATGCCTAAAGTGGAAGTTGAATGATATTTTTTTCAAAAGTGAAATGCTTAAAGTGGCATCCCTTTTGGAAGTTGAAGTGATTCAACTTCTTGGAATTTGAAGAGTCTCTTGTTGCTTCATTTTCCAACTGAAGCCTATATATTGATGTTTTATGATGAGCTGATTATGTTATGTTTTTGAAAGCAAAGTTATGCTGTTAGACTAATTCCAGACCTAACTAAGGGGAAGCTTAGAAAATTCATCTTTCTTCGGGCTTGAAACTATGGATTCCTAGAAAGGAATTCTGAAGACCATGCTTCATTCAGGAGTGTGGATAGAGCTCAAATATTGATTTCAATTACAGGCAAGTTGCTGATTTATAATCTGTTTGTACTACTGATGTCAATGCTTGAAGCGAACTTTTGTTGATAGCTTCGCCTCTGAATTTTATATCATTTTGGGTACTGGCCCATGCTATTTAACTGTGAAGGGCACCCAAATCTGCAAGTTTTCAGATTTTAATATTGAAGTTTGGATTTTTTTTAGATGCAATTCAACCTCCTTGAGAGGCCGTACCATTTCTAGGTGGCTTTGGAATTCATGTCAACTGTGGTTTGCTATTTATGGTTTGAATTTCTTATTGGAAGATGGACACCATGTTTGGAGGCTTCATTTGACTACTTTTTGAAGATTTCTGGAGCTATATTGAAGGAGTTACATCCATTATGGTGATTTTCTTACTTGCTGGTTTGATTTTCTATATTCTCTGTTTCTGATCAGACTTGTTATTTTTTGATATAATGCTAGTTTGAGCTTCATTTCTATATCATTATTGTATTGTAAGAGTTAGAGGAAGTGTTACTCTAACCATTTATTGATTTGGAAGCATATCTTTCTTATTTGTAGCTGTTTAATTCATTGTAAAGTTGATTAGTAGTACTAACAACTATTTATTTTATTTACTGCAATTAGTTTAAATTTCATACTCCCACGATTGAGTGGTTGAGTTTAAATAATCATCTTTATTGAATTGTAAGTTTCCCCCACTAAATAAGTGGTTGTGTGGACTGTATTCCCCCCACATTAATAAGTGGAAGTGAGGATTTAAATGGCTGGCTTGCTACCTTTAATAATGTAATAATCTCACCCACTGCTTGTGGATGCCTGCATCAGTAGATGAATTTTAATTTTAGTTCAATTTATTCCTAATGATCCTCTGACCATATGCTATCACTTCGCCCACATTGGGATCTTGGTGAACATTCTTGGTTAGAGTTACTTCCATGCTGATTTGCTTTTGGAGCTAATGCTAATCAGTGACTTGTTGCTGGTTTATGTATTGAATTTTGGGAAAAAAATAAGGGGGAATATTTCAACTTATCACACTAATAAATTCCTATTGCATTTCCATTCACACAATCTTTGATAAATAACTGAAAGGAATATTATTAATCCATTCCTTGAATAGAAACTAGCAGTTCAACATCCATAACTTATAAGTTATAAGCTAACAGAAGCTAACAATTCAACATAAATAACTTATAAAGGAATCCACCCAACTTAAACAATAAAATATTAAACTACCAAATCACCTAAATTATACTAAGAAATCCTTATGCATCCATCACCATAAAATATTTATTAACAGATAAACATTCTACAACAATGAAACTATCCAAAAATCTATCATTCCAATAATAGACAATCCACTGGAAAATATAGAGTTTTTTTTGTCTTGATAATGGTTTCTTGAAGACAACCATTTTAGAAATTAAAATAAAAAGTCTTTGAAGTATCAAGAGAGACAAATTAAAGAAAATAACATAAAAACTAAAAACTAAACAACGGTCCCACTCCCAACACTAACTCCTTTCCTTTCAATTATTTATGCCTCCTTCTCCTTTAGTAACGCCTTCTGTGCCTTTACTCTTTGCTTGTATTCCCGGTACTTGGTGACAATTGTAGTGATGTTTTTGCTTCCTGGAGTTGTAGTAATCTGTAACTTGGTTCTTCATGTGGCCAAAGCCTTTTCAAACTCAACCAACATCTGAGATATTTTCTCTTCTCCACATTTATAAATCCTAAGGTGGATCTCCATTTAACTGAGTTTCGAGAAGGACTCCCATGTCACTATAGCAAGATCAACTATTTATTTCTTGAATATCTCTCTAAACTTCAGAGAGATCTCTTTTATATCTAGAATGTTTTCATCAAACTCATCAGTAATTTCCACTCCCAGAATATGAAAATCTTCTTTAACTTCCACCAACATTTCATAATATTGTTCAAGTGTATTATTAATTTTCTTCACTAGATTATCATACATATTCAATTTCCATTCCAATGAAATGGACCAGGAAGGGTCTAGCTCCTTAGGATTATTCACAATTTACTCACCAATTAATATCTTTGGATCCATAGAGTTCAATTCTTTCATTTCCTGAGCAAGCACAAAGAGACTAGTTTGATCTTTTTTGAGCTGTTGAAGTTCTGTTACTAACTCCTTCGTCTTATTAACAACTTGAGTGTAAAAGAGCACAATTTTTTTTAGAAAGAAGATAGCCTTTTGAGATATTTTATTGATCCCCTCACAAGCAGCTCTGGAATAGCTCAAATTCTTTTTAATTTTCTCTATAGTGAGCACATCGATGCCCTCTACCTGAGAACTTGAGGCTTCATCAGATGGAGGAGGAGTGGGCATGGAAGAAATAAAGTTACTCAATGCGAGGACTTGATATTCCAATTTTATATTTTCTTTTCTCTATTCTTTCACTCCTTTAATCAAGGTATTAACTAAATAATTGGCATGGTACACATCACCTTCCAGTGTTGGAGGCCCCATATCAACATGTGTGACTTTGTATTCCACCTCTCTTATTTCATCTTCATTTAAATCCTTCACAAGATCAACAATTTCTAACATTTGATTTCCAAAAGTAGCATCAATCACCATCCTTGACATCCTCCTGGCTTTCTTAGGTTTTGAAGAGCTTTGAAGTAACTTTGAAACTGTATCCACTCCAACTATCATTGTAGGAATATGCTTTCTCTTCTTCTCCATTGCTTTTTTTAGCCATCCTAGGGAGGCTACTACCAGACCAAAGTCTTCATTTCCACTAATAGTTTCTTTAGCAGCATTAGGAGTGATAGGTGGATTATCAACCAGAGGTGGAGAAGAGGGAAATTCAGAGTCAGACAAAGGAGGAAAGATATTATCTTCAATGATTTGTTTAAAGATATCTTCAGAATCTACAACCATAATTTTTCCTTGATTAGTCTTCTTCTTAGGGGTAGGAGAAAGCACACTGTCTTGTTCACAGATGCTCTTCAACTTGACTATTTCTTCTGGCCTATCACCATCACCTCCTGATTGAGAATTTACACTAGAGGACCTCACAGAGGGTTTCCCTGACTATACACTTGCACCAAATGCTTGCATAGACCCCTGTTCATTCTTCTATGATGACTTAGGCTCTTGAACATGACCAAAAAATTGCCGCCATTTTCCATCCAACCAATCCTAGGTTCTTTTAAGCACTGGGGAAGCACACACCCTCATATCTAAAATTTCACTTTGGACCCAATCAACCCTAGGGTGGGATTTATCAGGAAATTTTTCGTATGTAGGATCTATGATTGTTGAATCCTTAGCTACATTTTTAGGAATGTGAAATGACAAACCGAAAGACTGTATTTGTTTTAGCATTAGCCTCATATAGTATCTTCTCAAAACTTCCTTCTCATCGACACCATCTTCCCAAAAATATTTGATAGATGGCTGATGCAGATATAAGCTCCCTCCATAGAGATTATGCTTCACAAAACCCTTACTGTCAAAATTAGCTCTCATAGATAGATTCTGGAGGTTATATTCCTTGAGAATTCCTTCAGCTCCCCTAGCCACCTGGTTTGTTTTGCACACAAAAGAAGGGGTCTCCAATGAGAAGACATACCCTTGTTTACCCATGTTTGTATAATTAATATTAACCATGGCCATTTGTCGACAAACTTCCAG
Source organism: Sequoia sempervirens (assembly GCA_007258455.2). Taxonomy (NCBI): domain Eukaryota; kingdom Viridiplantae; phylum Streptophyta; class Pinopsida; order Cupressales; family Cupressaceae; genus Sequoia; species Sequoia sempervirens. The sequence goes on along the minus strand of VDFB02281492.1, from coordinate 1,074,502,770 downwards.
AAATATTAGTAAATCTTCAGGATACTGAGGTAATTTAAATGGGGCTTTCTCAAAACGCCCTATTCTCAGATAGGAAAACTTATCAAATTGGATATAAAAACTCCCAAATTTTGATACAAGAGAAATCTATTCAGGGGAAAGGCACATTCTTGGATTTCCATCTAGCTTCCTCATGACCTCCATTAAAAATGCATCATTAACATGAAAAAAATCACCCATTCCAAATTGTTTAGTGAACTAAGGAAAGCGTTTATACACAGGAATATCAGAAGTTGGGGTTCCTTGTGGCTCCAACCCAGGCCAAAAGGACCTCTGACTACCTACAATGTATGTTAGGCACGAACACATAGAAAGTAGTAGTCTTATGGAAATTAATTAATTGCTCATTCAAATGGAAGCAAATAACTTCACCCCAGTCAATGAAAATGTTCTCATCATAGACTATCAAGATAAACTGGAACATCCAATCCTCAAATAACTCAACCTATGGATTCCAAACAATGTGGTGCAATAAAGCAATAGCATCTGCAATTTCTCCCTTAAAATGCAATCTTTTGATTTTACTCGATAGTTGCGACTTACCTTTATTTTCATACTTCAACCAGGTTTTGGCCATGGAGTTCTTACACTAGTCCTTATTCACTTTGAAAAATTCACCTGCCACTATGACAAACATGTCTTCTACAGGTTCCCTTTTGGAATCCCCAACACATAGGAAACAACTTCAGCAGAATTTTTTGCAATTACAGTTTTGTTTGTGACTTTAATTTCCTATGTGTGTAGAATGTACCTTCTCACACATGCACTTATCAGGTCCACACTCAACAAAACTTCTAGAAACCCTCCAGCTTGAGCTATCCCACTTTCTAAGAGTTTTATATCCAACTCAGACTTGTCATCCCTCTCCAGGCGCACCCAAAATTTGTCTAACTTAAAAGGTCTGAGTGTCGTATCCCTTACGTCGACCCAACGTTCACTCTACATCAGCACAAATTCATGGAGAACGAATGTTTGCACATGAGATTCTGAGAAGTACTAGCCTTGGAAAAGAATGATAATGAAGGCTAAAAGTCTAAGTAAAAAGAATGTTTGCACTTGAGAAGTACTGGCCTTGGCAAAGAACAAGAATGCAGGCTAAATTTCTGAGTACAACTTTTCCAACCACTTATGCCGTTATTTTTGATAGGACGTAATTTAAGTGTGGAATTCAATTTCATACCTCGAAAAGATAGTCTTTAAACCTACATGCTTTTAGAAATTCCTGAAAATACAACTCAAGATTATTCCGTACATAGAATTCAATGGGATGTCAGACGACAACGCCTTTGAAAGGCAAGATAAGTCCATCATGTTGCATGGTCGTTGAAACTTGGAACCTCAAAACCAAAGTCTGAAGTTTCAATGTTTTCAAAACCTTTGACCCATCGACTAAATCCACACACCGTAACTCAAAGGTTATGTATGCATGAAATTAAGTTACTCAACAAAGTGAACCAAGTTGGGGGAATCAGGTAGTTATGAACATTTAGAACTCTGTGACAATGCGATGTGTCACATGGTTATTAAACTCAGAGGCCTAGTGACTAAGCTTGCTTTGCTCCCTTATTTTGACTCTACAACCATACATCAAATGTTCATCGAATAGTTGAGTAATTTATGATATCAATAATAAATATGTGTTTTAAAGTTTTTTTATTTTTAACCATTAATGCACTCGAATTATCAAGACCTTTATAAAATGAATTACACTGTCACATTAATAGCACAATAACACTTAACGTTGCAAAGTACTTAATAAAAGGAATTACAATGTCAAATTAATAGAACAACCATTTACTTTATTACAACTGAATTACAATGTCACATTATTACATAGTACAAATACAAATGTAAGCACAAGCGCCAAGCTTCTACTAGATCGTTGGTGAAAACGTAAATGTAATACATGTGTATTGATTTATGTTTTACTTTTGAATCTACATGCAATTATTATTTTTTTGCAAGGTAAAACACTGCTAGGGGCAACACCATGTATTGATTATCAAAGAAGGATTACATGAGTTTCTATTTTTCAAAAAACCACCCTAAAGGCCTTTTTTGTCAAGTGACCTTCCTTGATCAGCTAGCCCACCCAAATTTTCATGCATTACATAATTCATTACAAAATTGGCCTAAATTTTAGTACAGGCACTTCAAGACTCGGTACTGACTCAATTACCCTATTATTGTTACTATTGCTATTCAACAAAAAAAAGATGGAATCATACCCAACCAAACTTTATCATTCATCATCATCCTCTTCATCATCATCATCCTTTGACTCTATGCATTTCAAGTACGCGTTGCAATTTGCAATCACCGGGCAATCTGCTCCACATTTCTGGTGTGCTAGGATTTTGGCCTCTTCCTCTGGGTCCCTAGGATCATTCACAAGCCATTCTTCCCCATCTCCAAGGTCCCAATCATCATCATCACCCGCTACAATTTCCTCTGCTAGACCTTCGTCCTCCATGTATCTCATTATCCACCCATGTGGGAGATTGGTCATCAGCTTTGCTGCCCTGAGGAGAAAGAAAATGCTACGGTCCCTTTTAGCCCACAATTTTTTGAATCCTTCTAGATCAATGGTTTGGACCAAAGGAAACTTCAGTACCTCTCTCCCTCTCATCCGCATCATGTAGTAGTTTTGTGGCATGGGGGTTTTCCTATTCTCATGCACACTATCTAGCACCGCATCAATGTCACCCAACCATGCATGCACGAAGACCATTTTGGTCAATTTTTTGCTTATCTCTTTCAAGACTCCCATATGCAAAAGGACTGCTAAGAACATTGCTGGAATCTTTGTATTTGCTTTGGCTCTGTGATAAGCCTTCAGAAATTCCAGCCTAACCACCTGCTTGGTTTCCCAGAGAATAAGTGGATGGGTCGAATTCATCAGCCCCTACAGTCGCTTATCGGTTATTTCCCCTTTGAAGGCCTATTGTTGCTTCTCCGTGTCCAACACAAGCAACGTTTCCATTTTACTCCTCCCCCACAACTTTCATTTTTGGAATTTTCTACCACTACTTTGAATTTTGCAAATGCGATGTGATAAATGGCTACTTACTCCACCTTTGCATGCAATTATTTCATAAATAGATAATACAAAATTTCTCAAAGGAAAAAAAGTTGATGGAAACTTTCTTTTTTCATTTGAATTGCTTTATGTTTTACTTTTAAATCTGCATGCGATTATTTCATAAATAGATAATAAATTATGGGCCACTAGTGCCGCTACCAGCCTGATTCGTGCAAACCAAAAAACCAACTTAGTCAATTCATGTATCTTAAGCCTTACATATACAATTAAAAATTAAAATGTTTAATTTGATTGATGTCTGGCTACATGTAAATTGTACCTCAATCTGACAAGCTGTCAAAATCCCCAGACTCCATTCAGCACTACCAGTGCCACTCAAACGATATGAAATCATTACAAATCTTGTTTCATTAAAGCTATGAGTTGTCCAATCAATCGCTTCAGATGTTCAAAACTAAAAGATTGAGAATTTCAATTAAATGAAATGTAATACGTCGAGGCATTTAAAAGGGAGAAATGAGCCTTGATCTCACCACATGTCTGCATCTAACAGTTCTAGTGTTATTTCAGAGGTTTGAATTCACAAGTATATTGCTTCAGAGATTTACTTCCAGAATGCAGCTACAGCTGTCCATCAAAAAATCATCGAACGGTCATGGTTATATTGATTTGCCTTTACATCCTTTGGGTAAAACGTTCTTAAGTTTTTAATCCTTGGTCCTACGTTCTTCCTATATGGTCCCTCTTTTAAAACAAACTTTCTGCATGTGCATATTTCTGCCACTTAAGTTCTTCTATCGCTCATCACCAAAATCCAACCCATTGGGTTCATTACCATGATGATGAGCCTTGATCTCCCCATGTGTTTGTATCTAATAGTTCTAGTGTAATTCCAGAGGTTTCTTCGTAAATCTACTGCTTGAGAGATATACTTCCAGAATGCAACTATAGTCGTCCATCAAAAATTCATCGAACGGTAGTGGTCCATAATGTCACGTGCTCACTGAAACTTGGAACCTTAGAACCAAATTCTGAAGTTTTGAAGTTGTCAAAACTTTCAACCCACCGACTACATAGATGACCAAGAAAGACTTGCAACTAAGGTTAGGAAAAGCACCAAAACCTCAACTTTGGTGAATTAAGATAGGAAAGGTGGCAAGGATGGTGCATTTATGAAGTGAAGATCGCGAGTAGATTTTATCAAGTAGACATGACTGGAGGATCGATGGGTAATTAAGATCGGTACGTGTGGAGTTTGGAAAATTATTACCTCTCGGCCAGGCCTAGAATTTGATGGCCACCCCTACCTATCATATGAAAATTTTGTGACGGTTTTATTCATTTAAATGCCTATCACTTTACATTTTATGAAAAAAAAAATATTTTTTTATATAAAATCTTTTATACTAAAATATTATTGATTTTATTAATCATACATATTAAATAAATGCTATAAAATAAATGTTGTTGAATTTTATTTATAGTTTAATCCTTAAATTCATCTATATGGAAACATAAATTATTTGTAAAAGGAAAATAAAATTTCAACATGCTCACCAATAAAACCAAATGTTGTATTATCTTGAAAAAAATCAAAGTTGAGAATCACTATAAACAAAATTCTATAAAATAAATGTTGTTGTATAAATCATATATATTAATATAAAGTGAACACTGAAATTAGAAAGAATTATTCCAATTCTAAACTAATTTATATTTTTATCATAAACATTATTATATACTTTAGATTTATCTTTATCCACCAACTACCAAAAATTATTCCAATTTTAAACTAATGCTATAAAATATACTTTAGAAAGAATTGTTCCAGTTCTAAACGAATGCTATAAAATATACTTTAGATTTATGTTCATCCATCAACTACCAAAAAAGCTGATTAACCAACACAGTTTCCATTTCCAACATACCAAATTATCTCCAATCATACTCGCTTGAAATCTACCCTTCCAACCATTGTTCGTGCCCCAAGGTGTTTTATAATTACAATGCAAATCCAGGCATAACCCCAAAAAACAAAATCACATACAAGATTTAGTACAATAATCTTTTTTTTTTTAAACTTGTACTACTCAGATGCCTTCGATGAATTACCCATCTCCAACGGCTCTATCTCCATTAATGGCTTCATCTTCTTCCTTGGATGCAAACCCTTCTTTTCATGCATCTCTTCTCTGGCGATGTCTTTGAGATTTTGTATGACCTCCTCAACCTCCATTAGCTCGACATAGATTTTGAGTGCTTGCCACCCGCGCTCCGCATCTTCTCACCACAGAGCTTTGGTGCATCCTTCTAGCCACCTGATAAAGAGATATGATTTAAATCTATGAGCTCCGGGCCTCCACCATCCATGCCTTCAACCTTAACAAGCCCCACTTCTAGTATCGCCCATTCCAAAATGCCTTCCATATCCTCTAAAAAATCTTTGTGAACTAGAATTTTCATGACTTTCCTCACTACATCCACCGACTCTCCTAAGTCCAGACCCCAAGCCATGACCAACGAATAAATATGCATATTGGTCCTGTATTTGTGCTTTAATTTTTCAAAACCATTGCCCAAAATAAATTGAACTGCTTGCGCCACCTACACATCATTGATGAGAAATAAACCCCACAACCACTTCACAGATGCTTTGCTAATGAAAGGGTCCAACTTCCTCCGCGATGTCAAGGTGAAACTAGCCTCCATTTTTTCGGTGGTTCACTGGCTTCCAGACAACCACCCACCACCAACCGACTACATGAGATGTGTGTCTTTAATGCATCTCAATTTTCTAGCCATCTCCATTAATGCGGATTTTGAAACATATGTCCAGCGTTGGAAAAAAACCTTCATAAATGCTTCACTATTTACAGCAACTTCCGCGCCTCCTTCGCTTACTAAACAATTTTTAATTCGCCAATATTTTTTTCTTAATCATTTGAAAATAGGTTTAATTCACCAATGAATATTATTTTTTAGTTTGAAAAAAAGTTTTAATCACCAACAAAATTATTTTTATTGGTTTGAAAACAGGTTTAATTCGCCAATCAAAATATTTTATTGGTTTGAAAATAGATTTTAATTTCCAATGGAAAAATTTTAGTGGTTTTAAAAAAATTGCATTTCACCAGGATTTTCCACAGACTTCTAATGATTAGAAAATATTAGCCAATGGACTTTTTTTTTTCATGAAAAAGGAAAAAATTTGCCACTAAAATTAATATTTTTATTGGGAAGCATACAAGATTTTCCAAGATTTTACACCTTAGCTGAGGGTGGTGGGGGGGGGGGGGTTTCTTAAAGTTTTCATTGATCCCCACCTGATGCCTTTCCTCTTGCAGTCACCACTGCTACCTCGCTACTTGCTTCTTAGGCAATAGTTGCTACCTCTCCACCCACGGTGGATATCTCTGTTCAGCTTGCTTCCACCCCACCCACTACACAAGTAATGATAATAGACTCCTCCTCTACCACTACCTCTCCCCTCTCCTCTTCCTCCATGTCTCCATCAACATATCTTCCATTAGCTACAACAGCAACGCTGATGCATTCTCTATCACTCCCGAAGGCCTTCACCTACCACATGTAGAATATCCCAACAAAGTTGTTTGGGGTATTAATGAACCTGGCCATACAAGCTGCCTTGGCACAATTTGTTGCAAATCTCCCCACTCCTCCTTTAAGTAAGCCACCAAAAATGAAAGCAATAATGGAAATATTAGAAGAGTTGGAGTGGCAAGAAAGGGAAGCAACAAAAGAGATAGAAGAGGAGGCAGATGACTACCATGAGCATCCCAAGTACCAACACCTTGTAATTGATAAAGTGGTGCATGAGGGAGAGGAGGAAGAGACACAATCATCTGAGGAAGACACAGAGGAGCCAGGTACCAAATATATTGTAGAAATCCTTGACCCAGACCTCAAAAAGGAGTTGGCTCAACAACTTAAGGATGTTGGAGAGGAAGTAGAAAGGAAACCCTCTAATGAAGAAAAGAATGAAGGAGAGGAAATGGAGGAGGAAATTGAACTTCCAATTGGGGAACATGACAAAATCCCCAAACATGATGAAGAAATGCCTCTTTCAGAAGAGCAACATGAGAAAGAAAAGGAAGAACAAGAAGAAGACAAGCCTGAGGAAGAGGATGAAACTAAGAAAAGCCTAGAAGCTAAACACCATGAAGAAAACGGGCAGGACCAAGAAGAAGAAGAGAAGGCCACTGAAGGGGAAGACAACCCCAAGGAACATGCAAATACCGAGTCCCTTGGGAAAGGAAATTGTGTTTATCCAGGATTCTGATGAATAATGAGAAAAGATAGAGCAAGAGGCTTCAGGAAACAAGGAAGTTGAGATCCAACACAACCATGAAGAAGAAGGTGATCATGAATCACCAAAAGGAGAATCTTAGATGCCTGAATGGTTTGTGAAACATTTGGAGAAGAAAACCCTGACCCCAAAGGATCCAAGGGCAAGGCTGGAGGCAATCTTGGCTAGAGCCCAAATAAGCACGATGAAAGAGAAGAAGCCAAAGGTCAGATCTCAACTGACAATGGATGCATCCAGATCCAGAACTGTGCAAATAGCCACCCCAGTGGTGGGTGAAGAAGGGGTAAGCTACAATGTCTCTACCCTTAATTTGGGAACAATGACAAGAGAGCAGAAAATTGACCATCTCCAGGGGTTCGTTACCACTATCATGCATCAAATGAACAAAGATAAGACCTCTAAGGAGGAACTAAAGGAACAAGTGGTTGATCTAACAACCTATATTCAATAGTGGTCATCAGTGGAAGAGCTCCCCACCACATCCTCGGTGCCGCCACAATTGTTGTCCAAGGATCACATTGATAAGCTTGAGAAAAGGAAAAATTGTACAAAGGCCACAGAGGATTGGTTATGGAAAGTCCTCTACAATGGCAACATGGGCATTGGCCATGCGGTCAGAACAACAAAAAAGTTCCTAGAAGTGCAAAAGATACTCGAGGGAATAAGGAAGTTCTGCACTGAATTCCCCAAGCTATACAGGATCACGTATCCCAAACTTGAGGCTATTCTCAAGATACCGGATAAATCCAGGGAGAAGGAGCTTTCCTTAGTAGAGGGTGACCATTGGCTCATAGAGACATGGAAGTTGGGCTTGGACCACTGAAAGGAAGTGTTAGAATGATTGCTCCATGAAGTGGAGTTAGATATTGACTGGGTCAAAGAAATCAGGGCAACCTATGAAGAATACTTGAGACTGATGACAAACTTTGATGTGCCTTCCGTCGAGTTGGATCCGAAAAAGATAAAGTCATACTTCCATAAGAAGATGGAAAATGGAATCACAGATGCCATGACACCGGATTTCTTGGGTTTTGCTGCATGAGCCTTCGCTCAATTTGAGCAAGTAGTAAATAACATGTTGAAATATGACAAGGATTGGGATGACATCACAAGCAAATCAAGGAGGTTGAACTTTCAAGTGATCCAATCAGATATATTGGAATGGAACAAGCTCTAGGCGCTAATCCTAAAATTTATAGAATATGCTACAACGAAGAAGAGTGAAGTAAATCCTGTCATAGATGATGAGTTCCTCACAAAGTAGCTACAACAAAAGGAAATCAACAAAAGACAAAAGAGCTACAGTGTTTCCATATGAGGAAAAAATAGGGAAAAGACAAAGATGTAATTTTAAATTGTAATATATTTGGGGGTAGGTGAAACCCTAGTTTGTAGTGAATCTTGGCCACACAATGCAAATAAATCTTGGCCATTCATTTTTCTTTTTGGACACTATAAATAGGGGGTCTCCTCTCATTTTCAAAGAGAGTTGAGTTGTTGTAAAAACATGATGCTGAAATTTTAATAGAAGCTCATTAACTTTTGATGGATTCTTAAGTTTCAAATACATGTTATTGGTTCTTCTCCCATAGTTGGTTAATTTAAGTAGATTTACTTTGTTGTTTATGAGCTTTGCATGTTGTTAGTAGATCAGTTAATGTTGTTAATTGATATTGAAGAATTCTATTGTGTGTTGGCAACCTTCCTTGTTCATACTTTTTGTTGTTTATTGATGGTAAATGGCTATGTAAAGTTAGTCTGGACATAAATCAACAACTACACTAAATTTGCATCTTGTATTCATGCTTATTGTGAATGAATGGTTGAATATTTGCAGTACTTAGAAGCTTGCACTAATTTCATGAGACTGTGAAGTAATCTGGTTAAGTGGAATTCAGTTTTGGGAAGGCTTTCCACAGCAGGGTCCTCCATTGCCACTGTTCATTGCTAGTTTCAGGTCTAGGAACTTTATCTCTTCCCTCCTCCCTTTTTCATTTTTTTATAGTGACTTTGAACAAGGTACATTGCACATTGTAAAGACAAATATGAAGATAAAATAGGATTTTTAGACTCCTGTTTGAACCTACAACAATCGCACGCCAACTTTCCCATCTTTAGATTTCCATTGGAAGAACTAATTCTGCTCCAGCCTAACTCTGTAAGTTTTCCCTATGATTGCTAGAAAAATTACATCAAAACAACTAAGACATTCCAAGCATGTCATGACCTAACACTTGAGAGACCTTGGGGTGATTTTAAAAAACTTGTTGGAGATTTCCTTTCAAGAGAGGTAGTGCACCTATGCACTGCCTGTGTTGAGAAAGTGCTAAAACACCCATCAACATATATATATATATATACACATGCATGTGTGTGTATGTATGTATACACACACATATATGCACATACATATATATGCCTACTTTTAATTTAGTATAAACATATTCGTATTTTCCAAATTATATATTTATATAATTTTGAAAGTACACCACTTTCTAACACTAATACATTTGACTGCAAAATCCGACGAAACTGTCCGACGAAATATGTAAAATTCGATGTTTGTCGGGTGCTTGTAAAATTTGATGTGTAATTTACAATTTTTTCCAAGTTTATCCCCGATGTTCGTCAAAATTTTGACGAACCTAGGATTCATCGAAATGTCGGCTATCATTTTCGTCGAATTTTTGACAAACATGAAAAATTAAAAAAAATCAAATTGTGGCCGACATAAAGAAAAGTGAGTTCGCGCCTGATTTATTGCGACAGTGTTTTTCTCTACTTGAGATAGTTTGTAGAGAACTAAGGACGATTTTCTTGGAAAAAATCAGAAAAAATTCAAGAAGATATCGCCAAGTTGAGGGTAGTCATTGTCTTTTTACATAATTCAGTTGTGAAGTCAGATTTGTAGTTCCAGGTTTGAAAATCATATTTTAAAGCAATATCTCATCAGATTTCATTTTTAGAGGTTAAGGGTTTTGAGAATTTCATGTCCAGATTTTGTTGTGTGGAATCACCATAAGATCACAACCAAGGAACAGATTCTTGTGACTGTAATTATGTGATCCATAACTCTATTGGTCATGTGGCACAGTTGTGCTATAACAAATACAAGATGCATTCATGTGTGACCCAAGTTTAATGTGGCTATGTTGTGATAGAAATGGAGGCACTCATATAATGTAGTTAATTCAGGTTGTATAATGTAGGTGTCAATCATCATTGGGTGCATTCAGGTTGTCTCAAGTTTAACAGGTTAGGATGTAATTATAGCATGATCGAATTGTGATTACCTCTTGCTGCAATAAAGAGCCTATAACTCTGGTTGATATGCAGAGTGGTTGTGTTATATCAATTATGTAGTGCATTCAAGCACAACCCATGTTTAATGGGCTATTCTAGAGAGTGATCAAGATTTTCTAAACCTTATGAATGTTACTTGACATATATTTGCATAATCTCAAATTCCTTCAGAGGCTTTTGAAGTATCAATGTATCCTATATAGGGTTTAGAATGATTTCTTTTAATTAAAAAAATAAATAACTGATGTATTTCCTATAATTAGATAATGTGGAGATCTCCTAAATCTACCCCAGCACACTATCCTCTTTGGCACTTGTATTACTCCAACTACTAGGGTTTTGCATGTGACATCTTTAATATCTTCATGACGTGGTTTTAAATAGATCTTAGCCTTTTCTTTAATCCTTTTCATGGTAACCCTTGAGTTCCATAATCCACCTTCAATCTCTTCTAAGAACGTTGTCTTAAGCTAGATTGCATAGTATGTATATAAAGCAAGTCCTTCATACCTGCCATTGTTCCAAACCACCACTCACTGCCTTGCTTAAAATGTTGCCTCCATAAGCACAATAACATGTTTTAAAATCATGGTTTCCAGTGATTGACCATTAAGGTCACCACTTTCATCATGAAGATACAATGATATTTTTGTCTTCAAACTCAAGGAATTATGGAAGATAACATTGTGAATTGTTTATTGTGTATGATTAGATTTTCTTGCACATTTACTGCTTTGCTAACTTCCTTTAAGACTGGGCATTGCACCCTCAGCTGCAATCTCAAACAGCTCACTCACTATCACTTGAAGATTCCTTTCATGAGCATACTTCTATAAAATCAAACTATGCCCTATAGACTACCTACTTACTATAGGGGACTCATTGTTTCATGGTATTGTAGTTCTTAAGATCCTTCAACCTTATTGACACTACTTCATAGTCTACAAGGTATTATTCACTATTCTCCCATCTTTGATGAGTCTTAAAACACTGCTCAAACATGCAATCCACTACCTCCATTATACAATATTAATGGCTAAGAAGAAACATTGAACCTATGATTACCATTGTTACTTCATTTGGACAATCATTTCCCTGATTGCATTTTCCCTTGTCTAACACTACCAAAAGCATTTGAAAAACCCTTAAGGTCAGCAAGGGGGTAAGGAAACTCATTGTTAAAATCTCCACTTTACTATGCAAGGTTTGAGCTTTATTATCTTGTCACCACTCAGCCTATTTTTGACTGTCACATCTCAAGTGACTGTCATTCTTCTTACCATAGATTGCATTTACAAATATCACTAAGCTACATAGTGTGCTTGTTATTGGCTACAATCTTTAGATTGCAAGATTTTGTTATTACATACAATGTCTTAATCTTTCTGGTATTGCAACCTCACTAATCCGCTATAGTTATTGTTTATGTTTCTACTGAGGCCTAGGGTTTGTACCCTAATCATACTCTTACCAATGCTTCTGTTATTTTTTATTAGGGCTCTCTCAATGTTGAGGGCCCTAGGGATAAGCTCGTCATAAGAAGTGACACATTGCATCTTTAACTAAAAGGATAAATCTGTATTGACATTAACAATGATGATTCCGACTTGTTGCTCCTTAGGAATGGGTCACTTGCTCTTACTAGCTCGCTACCTCCATTGTTGTAGGAATTTTGTGATCAAGTTCAATATTCTGATTTTAGGAGTCTTAACGGGTTGGAAATCATAGTAAAATCAGAATTTAATAAGTTTTGGAATTATTAGCATTTTAAAGTGTTTTTGGGGTCATTAACTTCGACTATCTTCTCTTTGCAGGGTGGTTGCATGCCAAAAAATTTTGGTGTAAAATATCAAATTATTAGATTATGTTACCTGTCTATGAATAAAAATTATTGGAGTGTGAGTTTGATATTTTTGAAGATCTAAATAGTCAAGCTTGGCAAAGAAAAATCATGTCGATAATATTAGTCCAAAACAAAACTTAGAGACACTTGATAGATTGTGAGCTAGATTGAAAAGAAAGGGTGATGGGAATGTTATTGTCCTTGCAATAATTGCAAGGGCTTAAAGACGAGATGACTTTTTAATCACAACAACTGAGAAACATTGTAGGCATGGTCATTGAAGGGGGGCATGATTATCATTCATTGGTAAGTTGTTCATTATATGTGTTTATATTGATTGAATTTGTAAATGTTTATATCGTTTTAAAATTATATATATATATATATAATCACTTGATCATGATCATGGTTTATTTGTGTCTAATATTATTATAAATGTGGGGCGCCCTAGGGCAGATGATATGGATTATCACGGCCCAAAGAATGTGGTTTTGCAAGTGGACGAACATGGAGCTGTGAATATCGAAGATGAAGTTAATGATCCTATGGAAGAAGATGATCATGCGCCAGAAAACACAGTTGAAGATGATGGTACGAATAGATTGATCCATGCCACATTTAGTGGCAGAGCTAATCATGATGATCAAGATGACTTTGATGATGTTCATGATTTACCTATACTTGACAAGGCATACAAGCCCCTTTATGAAGGCTCTGAAACAACTCTTCTCTCTGCTATATTGTTGCTGTTGAACTTGAAGGTTATGAATGGCTTATCAAACATAGCAATCTCATGGATGTTAAGGTATGTCATAAATGTCATCTTTTTTCATCTATTTTAATTGTTGTTAGTTCATTACTAGTAAATAAATGATGAAATATGTACCATTAATATTCTTTATATGAACAAATTATTTTTTGTTGTAGATTGATTGGTGAATTTTTTTTACCACCATCAAATATTTTACCTCGCTCATACCGAGATTTATGTGCCATTATGAAATATATCGGAATGGAGTATCAAGCAATAGATGCATGTCCCAATGATCATATTATATATCATAAACAAATGTAGCCTCAAATGTAATTCCCGAACAAGTCATATCAAGAGATATCGAACAAATCAACTAACAAAAAAGGTTCTCAGAAGGTTCTTCGTTATATTCCCATTATTCCACGTATGCAATGATTATTTAAGTGCAAAATCTTAGCGCAATTGATGGATTACCATGCATGGAATAGAAGTGGAGATGACATTCTTTGAATGCTTGTGGATGGTTCTGCATTTAGGGACATGGAAGAAAAATGGCCACACTTTAAAGAAGAACCTCGTAATTCTAAGCTTTCATTGGGAGCCGGACGATGTCAATCCATTTGGAGAGTCGAGATCTATTTACTCAGTATGGCCTATTTTTGTTATCAACAATAACATTCCTCCATGGATGTCAATAAAGAGGGAGCACATAATGTTGTCAATGATTGTTCCAGGTATTTTTTTACATCAATTTTCTTCAACATAGTAGCATCTCATTTGTCTTATTTGTTGCATAATGACATATTTTTTTTATTCAATAGTCATGTACATTAATTTATATATATTGCAGTAAAATGGTTATAATAATTATGTAATGTTTATGTTCATACAACTAGGTAAGTACCAAGTTAAAGATATTAATATATATATCGAGCCTCTTATCGATGAGTTACTAAAGTTATGGAATGGCGTCACTATGTATGGCGTCTACAGACCAATAAGAAAAAGATAATTTCAATTCCGTGCAATGCTTGTATGGACAATTCGTGATGCCCTGCTAACACATTTTTGTGGTATGTTACAACGTTCAACTGCACTTTAACGATATTTAATTTTATGAAGTAGATATCATGCATGTTTTTTAAATAATCTATTCATTACATATAATTATAAAAATTGACATATTTAATCCAATTATATATGATCTTGTAGGTCTTCAAACAAAGGGAAAATTTGCATGTCCAATTTGTGGTCCAAAGATGAAATCTCGTCATTCAACAAGTTTAGGAAAGCAGGTGTTTGATGAGTATAGGCACTTTCTCCATAGAAATCATAAGTATTGAACGACTGAAAAACATCTTGTCAATGGGAAAGAAGAGACTACATCAAAACCACAAAGAATGTCACCTCGCCTATGGAAGTTGGAATATAATAGAATTAATTGTCAAGTTTATACATCAGATCAAATTGTTTATCTATCATATATGATATGTTTTGAATTTATATTTTTATATTGTGTTGTGTTTACTCATGTTGTAATTGAAAATGATTGTCGTTGTTAATTTGTTTAACTTATATGCTTTATGAAGGTCATCAAGGCATTAATGGCCGGCTTCCATAGGGACTAGAAAGTTATCCCGGACAATTTAGTAGGTTGCCCTACTATGAGCAGTTTACAAATTGTGCATTTGTTTGGCAATAATGCATATCAAAAGAATATATAGAAACATTATGAAAAAATATTAGATGGAAGGCATGACAAAGAAAAAAATTGTCAAATTTGTGACATTTAGGAAGCCAATCATGCAATGAAAAATGTCATTCAATTAAATAGTGATGGAGACCAAATTACTATAAGTGCCCTTCCTGGTTATTAACAGAGCAAAGAAAGCAATGTTATAAAAGAAGTCATACAAAAAATTTGATTTCCCATAGGATTTGCTGCGAACATAAACAATATAATAACAAAGAAAGGTGAATTTGGGTCAGGGATGAAAACGATGATTGGCATACCTTCATTAAGGTAATTATTCTGGTATATTATATACACTTGTATAATGCATATACTTTTCAGTGTATTGTGTTTACTACTTTTGGAAAAATAATGAAAAGATCATTTTATAATTGTTGCAGTACGTTCTACCTATATCTCTCCCAAACAACTTTGACAACAATGTCAAAAAAGTTATATATGATCTTGGAAAATACATGAGGTAAGTAGTGAGATTTGTTCAATTCACTGTATACATCTTATAGTTTCTATTTTTTTTACTTGTTATATAATATATTGTATATTTTTGTTAAATATCGTTAATATATTTGCACCTTTTATCACTTGTAGATTGCTATCATCTAAAGAAATCCATAAAGAAGATATAAATTATTAGAAGAGAAAAATTCCTCATATAATGTGTGAAATGAAAAAGTGTCTACCTTCAACATTTTTCAATGCACAAGAACACTACCTCATACACCAAGTTGAGGAGATTGAATTGTGTGGACCTGTACACACAAGGTCAATGTGGATGGTTGAGAGACACTTAAAATTTTGAAGGCTTTGGTTAGACAAAGAGCACATCCTGAGGGTTCTATGGTGGAGGGATATATAGTATACCAAACCATGGTGTACATTAGTGAATATCTTCCTAAGTTTGTATCAAAGATCCATTTAGATCGCATTTGGGATCCCAACTCCATTAACAAATTCGAAGGGGAGTACCTGTTGGGGAAAGGTAGATTGAGGAAAGTGAGAGGTAATTATAATATGGTCATGGAGATTAATTGGAATGCATTTTACATATGGTTTTTATGTATATTGTACTTATTTAATTTTTAATCTTCAATATACATCAATTATAAATTAAGGTCGTATACTGTGGTATTTAACTAATTATAACCATTTGTGAATTTCAATTTATTTTGGTACTGGTCGTGGAGTGGGATGCACTACATTTGCACGCTACAACAATCTTGATTGGATGACAGCATGGATTGAACGATGTCAACAATCTAGTCATGCATTAACATGGGAAGGTATGGCTTCATTGGTTAAAGAAGCTCATCGTAATAGAGATTCCAATGTTAAACCAAGGGAAATTGATTTAGCATATGGTTTAAGAGATAAATAGGCACGATAAATATATTAATCACCCATATTATTTAATTATTTTCAAGCATATTGATGTATATATATCTTGGAGATTGTTTTCTTGCATACATTCGCCAATAAATATATGTTTATCAACCCATCATATTGCAATAATTTTTACATATTTGACATATTGTAGCGAAACACCACAAGGCTATGTGGTGCAATGGTTGTAAATTTTGAATCAAAATATTGATGACATGAAGAAAAACTTTGTGATTCGTATAATCAGTACTTTAGGTGACTAATGTTTCATCTAGAAGTGACATACATCCAGAAGTCTCAGAAAATCGATACTATGGGATTTTGGATGATATACTTGAGTGTGACTTTAAGTCCTTTAGATTAATTTTGTTCGTCATCCTATGGTACAAGCTACGATTGAATGAAAATGATCCTAAGAGAACTATTATTGAACATGATAATGGATTTACCCTGGTTAATACAAGGTTGATCGAGCGAGCTGGAAATGAGCCCTATGTTCTTCCAAGCCAATGTGAGCAGGTATTTTACTAAGAGGTTCTAGGTAAACCGGGTTGGTCATTTGTTGTTACACATGATCCAAGAGGAAGGCCAGTAAAGTATAATGTGGTGGAAGATGAAGATACCGAAGAACTAGAAGATGATATAGATTATGATCAGGATCAACGGTTAGTTGATGATGTCCCTAACGAAGATGTCGAAGATGAGGAACTAGATAATGATGATGTAGGAGTTAATGTTCATGAAGATGACATCCATGTGGATGATGACATTACCGAAACTAACATCGATGACGATGATGATGATATGACCAATCCTTACAATGTCGAATCTGGATTGGATGATACAAACAAAGAGTTGGATGAAGAAGAAGATCAATGACATTGAAATGTATAAGTTATGCGATTATATTATCTATTTGATATTAATTTCTTGATAGAATTATATTTGACTTATGTGGTTACATAATTAATTCATGATGTTTTATTTTTTTATGCCATTACATAATTATTAATTTTAATGATGTACTTTTTAATGTTTGAAAGGTCAAAAAATTAAAACATTTCAATAGTGATGTTAACAACCTTGAAATTAGTGTGTTTTATGTTTCATGTGATCATAAAAGATTAAAAAGTCAGTTGTAGAGGTGGTTGTTCGCTTGACGTGTATGTTTATTCTTTTTACAATGTAACCAAGTTTGTCTTCTAATATACCTATGGAATTGCCAATTCCAATCAAAGGTAGCTTAAAGGACCTAGACCAACTGACGAGGACTTTAAAAGCCTTGTACACTTCAGGCTCTGCAAGACCCGGGAGGGTGATCCCTTAATGTGTTTACAACCTTTGCATCATTATTATAAACAACATTAACAATAGCAGATGATCTCACTTAATAGCTCAACACGATAAGATAATATCAACTAGAATTGGCTGTTCATAGACAATATCAACTATCTGGAGCGTGAGATAACTAAACACAATCCATTGTATAATATAGTCAATGATTTGAAATTTGTAGCAAGCTCTAGGCAGTTAATAAAACAAATACCTAACTACATGAATAATTACAACTTAGATCGCTATATATCCATTGCGTGTCAAATTCATAAGCATCTAGAGGTTTATAAATAAATTTAATACATCACATATAAGATCCCCGCCACAATATTGCATTACAATTTTATTAATATATGTATTCTAACCTAGGACTACTTATCAAATCCTTATACAACACATAATCCCCTATAATCCTATCTGCTAAGCATTTTGATTAATTCCTTTGAATTGCTTACTGAGAAATCATACTATCAATTCAACAAAGGAGATAGATAAAACAACCCTTAGTTATTTCATTGAAAGTTTAGATATGCATGTACAATGGAGAGAGATGAGCTTGAATTTTCATTTCAACTCAAATGCTAGTACTGTTATACAACATTAAATCTCTATGAACTCAAAAGTTGTTACATAATGACTCAAAACCTAAATTGCATTTTCTAAAACCATCTGACTTTATAATTCGCTCTGCAACTTCACCTAGACTGGACAAAAGTTATCTAACTTGCTAACCCGTACTTCTGGCCTTGAAATCCTTCTTATAGAAAATGAAGGAGCAAACAAGCACTGGGTCAAAAAGTACACCTGTCACCAGTCAATTGGAGCACCTGGTGGTATTCCAAAATTTGTTACAACAACCACCACCCTGAAAAATATTCTTGTTCAAAAATCGCTACAACAACAAATCATCTCAAGCATATTCTCGCTCATCATGTCAAGGAGGAAGAAGTTGATGCAATAACAAAACCATGCGAAACCCACGCCAAGAAAGTCATCCATACAAAACTGGAAATGTTGTAACCGCAACATCTAATTTGCCACATGTCGGTAGCCCACTCTTTTTACTCATCATCATTCAAATACTTAGCCACCCACCTCTGATATTCTTCATCAGTTGGCCAATCAAAATTAATCACCTTTTTTACCTTTGTACTATAAGGAAAATACTTTACCGCTACCTGATTAGCATCTCTTTTAAAAGATTCCAAAAATGAGCCGGTACCAATAATATTATCCATATAATTTACTAGAAAATTATAATCTAAGTCATCACAAATTATTTTAATTTGATTATTGATGACTTTACTTGCTTGATCTTGCCATTGTTGGAGTGTTCTGATTTCCCCCTGCTCATCAGTTATATCAGGTAACAGTGTGTTACCCCAATCATTGAAGTTCTTTACTAAGTCCCTAATCTTCCTACTTAGATCATATGCTAAGGTCTGAAAACCTTGCAATGATTTAACCAATATATAAGTAGGCTTCAATGATTGGGGCTGTTATTTACATCGAACCTTGAGGCTTTATTCATAGCATCTAGATTATTTTCCCTAAGGATCCAATTTTGAATTATTGGAATCACTATCCCCTGATCCCTATCAATATTCTTTATTGCTTCAAATATCAAAGAATACAAAGAATGTATAGAGGGCAGTTTATTATCCACCTTTTCATTTAAATGCTCTAAAACAATAGTAACAATTTATTTTTCTTTTGAAAGAAAACCCTCCACTTTTACCCTTAGTGATGTTTGTAATTGATCAATTTTTTGCATGAGCTGCCTCTTTGTTGGATCAACACAACACTCTGTTTCTTCATCAACTTGTTCTAGAGGAGGGGTAAGAGCAGGATTATGAATGGGAGACCCTGGTGTAGAAACATTTGGAGAAGCAGGAGGCATTGACCCTGCTGTGGGAGGTGATGTGCTGGTTCCTGGAGCATTGGATGTTTCCCCAGTATGTCTATACTTGAACCTTTCTACTTCAGTTTGCAGCTTAACATTCCTCTGTTGCATTTTACTATATTCTTCAATTAAAATGTTATACTTTTCCATTAGGATCTTTCTTTCAGCCTCCTCCCTTTCAGCAGTCTTTTGGGCCAACTTGGCCACATTCATAGTTAAACTAGTGGCTTCGGTTGTTGTAGTCTCTGAAGCCCTCTTTATTATTAATCCTCCTTTAAAATTTGGATTAATATCAGCAATGTATGGCTTTCTTCCTTGTGGAGCCAATGCCCAAATTGCCAAGGTCTCATATTCTTCACTGAAGGTAGAGTTTTGTAATGCTGCCTTAGCCTGTATCCAAGTCAGAAAAGGATTCTTGGACTTTATAATGGCATTGAAAGCCACTGCATCTGCAATGTCCCATTCAAGAAAAATCAAAACACCAGCCTGATTCACTAGTTGTCTTCCTTCTTCAGGAGTGATATTTTTGAACTTTTCCATTAGTTCAACTTTCACTTCTTCATCCCATTCTCCCGATCTGACGCAGCCGGTGCCAGTTCTCTTCTCTCCTTGCATTTATTTTGATATTCCTTAAATTTCATCCTCCATGCCAATTACAAGAATACAGGAGTCTTTACAAATGCATTGTCATCTAAGAACTCCTTACAAGCCTCCATTCTTGCATCCTGCACACTCTTACCCTTCATATCCAAATCAAATAGAACCAATTCAGCTAACCTAGGAGGGGATGACATACCAACCTACATGTCTTGATCAGTAACAATAATTTCATCACCTTTGAGATTCTCCGGGTAGGTGTCGGTTCTTTACTTATCTTAGGGCTTGGCTCAGTGGTGGTGATGGGGGTAAATATACGGTAGAATTACAATTCAATGATTTTGACAGCCCGGTACTTTGAATTTTGGGCCCTGAGTAGGTAGAAGGAACCTTCAGTAATACACCTTCCCAGCACTACGTCTACTTCTTCCTCATCACTGCCAGTATCCCTTTTCCTCCTATAGATGGGCCGCCTTTCTGTAGGCTGACATGTTGGCATTGTTTCAATTGGCATATCACTTTGTCCTTGCATATCCAGACTTAGCCTTAAATTTATCTTTTTGGTTGTCAGGGTGTTCATTATCTCCTTGAAATTCTTCATTAAAAATCAATTCTCTTGTGGTATGGAGTGAATTCCATCAATGGATCCATGCCAGGGATCGCTTCACCATTACTGCAATATCGATGAAAACTACTACGTATACACTTTCCTTGTTCAATTCTGTCTGTTTAGTCAAATTCATTCTTGATCGAGATCCTCGAGAGTGAACTTGTGCAAAGTCACCTTTTATTCTTTATACGAAGGAGCAAAGAAACCTTCAGGATCATGCTGTCGCGTTGGACCAAATCTCGAATGATAATCAACAAAGAATTTGTCAAAATGTGTCCAACCTCCCTTTGAAAATGTAAAGTCAGACACTACTGTATAATCAGGGAATAATGTTCCCTTCCCTTTCGATTAGGTTTATCTTCATGAATACACCCCATCGCTACATAACTTCTACAAACCCTAGTCTTGGGTAACATTGTGGCGGTATGTAGGGGTTCCTTGGAAATCCACCATATATTCTCGGGATAGTCTTTGTTTGGATATAGAGTTAATGTCACCCTAGTTTCTTCTGTAAAACCCTTAATTACGGTTTCCTCTCCTTCAACCTAAGGAAATCATGCACTTCCTCAAGGATCCTAGGTACATTTACCATCAATCTAGTCCTCAATCTTGCAGCAAAATAATTATCAAATTACACATAACTGGTGCTTTCCTTATTACAGGACAAATCTGCAGCCCATATCTGTACTGGAAATCTTTCTCCATTAACTGATTGTCTTAAGTTCATCTTCTTAGCAAAGAAATCAGCATTCCTAAACAAGATCATATGCATCAACATGGAATACCAAAAGAATTGAATTACGATTATCACCGATGCGTAGCTTCAGCAGTCCTTCATCTATCCTCTCCACCAAAAACCAAATTCATATGTTACACAGAAGTTAGGGTGTTGTATTTGCACCCCATGAACATGTATGCAATTGACATTACTACACTAGGGCTAAAACCCAAAATCTGACATAGTGAATAGAAAGTAGCCAGGAAAGGCTTTCCAAAAAATTCAATTTGAAGGGTTCTTGGTCACTAGGGTTGATGTGAAATTGTGAACCCCTTGCCTTAACCAGATGAGATTAGAGCCGGAAGCAAACCTAAAATAGATTTCAATTTTGTATACTCTGCTTCATTTCTTCAAGATTAATAGGAACCAAGTCATCCTTGGCTCCTCAAATCAAGAAAGTATGTTGGATAACATCTTTGTTAATTTCTAATAGAACCCACTCCATCATTATCTCACGATTACCCGTGTGATAGGGTCATATCTTTTGGCCACTGCTCTAAGTAATTCCACATCAGGGAACACATTTGGAACAACCAGCTTTCCCATGTCGTACATCCATATTTTTGAAAAAGGATGAGGCAAATTCCTCTGTCCATACCATAATCTGAACATTTCTAAGCCTGTGAGTGGAACCTTAGCATCAACAATGTTGGAATTATTACACACCAACCCCTCCCCTAGGATTTTCACTTGCATCAACACCAAACCTTTCCTTCTTTCATTTGTTGATAATGGAAATTGATCTAGGAATCATTGTACAAGTTTCTTTTCAAATACTCAATGTGGCCAGAGTGTTGTTTGGTTGGTGCCATTTTAGACAAACTAGGGCCTCACTACAATGTTACACTTCAAGTGGCTATGACTAAACATAGATAGAAAATTACAGAGTAAAAATACCGCAATTCCTCACAATTTATGATTAAACAATAGCCCTAGCAAAATATTTTAATGAACTCAGTGATAAGCATAGTAGACCCCCCCTTTCCCAAATTTAGGTGTAGAATGACTGGGAAACAGAGAAAATTAACTCACAGCTTTTTTCACACAAACTCGAATTTCTGGTAGCAGCTGCTCACAATTTCACCTTTAGCTTTGAAACTGTTTTCATGAAATATTTGGATGCTTTATGATACAAATGAGATGATTAAATTGATTTTATGTCGATCAAATTCCACCAGTGGATGTCTCATCCACCATTAAATCTCACTCACGGGCTGCACGAACGGCTCCAACCATAATTTTATACATATTTAAATTTGAGTCGTTGATCCTTCAGTTTGATCAAATCATCAATGACCATCTTCAAAATAGGCTGACATAATTGCTAACACGGCAATAAAGGGGCCCACTATGTCAAACACCGTGAAGGAATGCCACGTGGCAGTTGCCCGTGATTTCGCAATCCTTTGATTTATCATCGCGGGATGGCGGTCACCGTCGATCTTTTTACCATAAATCCTGCTCCTTCAAAAATGGTCACCGTCCTTTCCATTAACTATTGAGCAACTTTTCCCTTAAAATCATAACATCTGCATTGAAATAAAACACGTGTATCTTACAAGCGCAGTAGTAATCCACCTCGTAATACATTTAAAACCGGAGAACGCTTTCTTCACTTCTTAGGCTTCATTGGATGAGACATGTGGCAAGAACCCACGATATCGCGATCCCAAAATTCCTAATCATGGGATGGCAGGCACCGTCAATCTTAAAGAGATAGCTCATCAATGGTCACACAGATTTCATCCCTGAGGAAGGGCACGTGGCACCCGCTTGTGATATCGCGATCCCTGTAATCCCTGATCGCGGGATAGCGGGCGCCATTGATCTCGTTCCTTTAACACAGTCACCAGCCATGTTGTTAACCTTCAAGAAGCTTTTCCAACAAGATTATAACATATCCGTTGATTTAGAACATGTGCATCTCGAGAACACTTTAGTAATCCACCCCTTAATACATTTAAAGCCGGCTAGTGTTTCCTTTACTCTTTAGGCTTCATCAGATGAGACATGTGACGCCCGCCCATGATTTCACAATCAACCCAAGCACCATCGCGGGATGGCGGGGAATGACTCAGATCAAATGGTAGTTGGTCAGCGATAGCTCAAATTTGATCCCCCGAATAGGACACGTGGCGCCCGCCCGTGATTTCGTGATCCTTCAATTCCTGATCATGGGATGGCGAGCACCATTGATATTTGTAGGAAATAGATCACGACAACACTAAATCAACCCTTGCAAAATAAAACATTCATTGAAAGGAGAAGTGGGAGGCATTACTAGGCGGGAATGACAAATAAAGAATTTATATTTATAGAAAGAAAAATAAAATAAATTTACAATTTGTTTTATAATTTCACTTTTAACTTTAAATGTATGTTCACTCATTAAGTTGTATTTTTTTTAAATCACATTTTTATTTTAGATGTTTTGTTTATAAAATATAAAGATGCATTAAAAATATGTTAGAAATATTTTTTCTTTATATTATATAGCATTCATAACATTAAATTAACATAGAATAATTTTGCAATATCAGCAGCAATCGAAGAATTTAATCATTACTATGCAACGCATTATTCTCACATCAAACTAACAAATAAACGGTGAAAACAAATTTATTTTTATGTTATAGCATTCATAACTTAAACCTTTTATACACAATATCAAGAGTTAATTATAAAACACATAAAATTATTTATAAGCAGCTTAAATTTTTAACAATTTTAATAAAATATAATTTAATATAATTAAGAGAAAATTAAATAGAATTATAGATAAATTTATGAAATATTGATTACTTATCTTGAAAAATCAATGATAATTTATATTATAGATAAAGTTTACTTTTCCAATCTATTTTAACCATCAGAAAAATTAATCATTAGTGGTGCAGCATTATTGGCATCTTTTAAGTGACAAATAAACATTGAAAACACATTTTATTTTTTATGTTATAACGTTCATATCAGTCTCGATATCTCTCGATATATTTTAAATTATATAATTTCAAAAAAAATTGAATGAATTTATAGAAGATTATTTTTATTAAAGTGATAGAATCTAATCCCAATACTAACATTAATTATAAGTCTAACCATAACCCCAGCCCTAAAACTAACACTAATTAACTTCAAACCTAACTCTAATTTTATATCCAGCCCTAAACATAACTATGATTCTAAAACTAACATTAATGAAACCCTAATTGAACCATAACCCTAACCCTAATACTAACCCTTGCCCCAATTGAACCCTAACACTAACCCCAAGCTCTATCATAGAACCTTAATCTTTACTCCAACCCCAACCCTAATCCTAATAGAATCCTATACCTAATTTTAATTAAAGTCTAGCCTATTTGAGACCTTGACTTAATTGAACTCATGTTTGGGGTTGGGGTTCAATTAAGAGTTAGGGTTGAATTATAGTTATGATTAGGGTCAAAATTCAAATAGGATTATGGTTGGAGTTTAATTAAGGTTGCTATTCACTTAGGGTTAAGGTTCAATTAGTATTCAATTTGGGTTAGGGATCAATTAGGGTTATAATTCAATAAGGGTTTAATTAAGGTCAGGGTTAAGGTTAGTCTTAAATTAGGGCTAGGATTGGAGTTAGGGTTCAATTAAGGTAAGGGTTATTGTCTATTTTAGGGTTAGGGTTCAATTGGAGTTCTCTAGGGTTTTGATACAATTAGGGTTAGGTTTCAACAATACCTAGGGTTACGATTATAGTTCAATTAGTGTTAGAGTTAGGGTTATAATACAAGTTCAATCAAGTTAGGGTCAAGGTTTAATTAGTGTTAGAGTTAGGGTTGCAATAATAAAATTTTCCATAATGATATGGAAAGGCATTCAATTGGATTCATATACAAATGCACAAATAAGAATTGGTAATTAAGAATTCTCTAGAACTAAAGTTATAACAACAAATACAATCCTTAGCTTAATCATTTGTTCTTTGTTAGGGTTGGGATAAGAATTTAACGGGGCCAACCGAGACTTAGGAAATAAAGTATTAAAACCAAAGTTGGGTTTAAATTTTAATCCGGTGATGTAAGCCTAAGCCATTAAATCCAGTGGTCATGTCACCAGCGGCTTAGCCAAAGCCTTTCATTAAATACTAACCATGCAATGTGCAGGTTTTCCAGATTCAAAGATATGGGAGAAGATCTCGATCGTACCACGCCAACTCGCACACCTCAAACTCAATCTGTGTGAAGATGTGTACGTCGATCTCAATCTGTGTAAAGATGTTATTGGAAATCATGAAGGGTGATCTTTGGATTCTCATGCAACTCTAGTTAAACGGTGACAGTACATACGCTGCCAAATTGCCATGTTTGCACATGCGTTTTTACTAAGCATGATGAAAGTTGCCATTACCTTGCACAATAAATACAAGAGGAATTAACTGCTAATAGTGTCATTCTTGTAGCAGTTAGATCTGAGCACTTTGTGGGCTGATTCTAATCAAGTTTGAGTGCTTGTCCGAGAAGAGAAAATGAGTAAGTCAGTAAGGAGGTCTGTTCATTTGATCTCACAAAAGCTCGGTCCTGCTATTCAGGAAGGTGCTTTGGTTGACAAGCCCAGGCTTGTGCCCACTAGATGTAGTAGAAGGTTACAATTCCAGGACGTTGCTGCTCAACTGGTAGATGACAAAGGCAAATAGTCGGTGTGCTCTTACTAGTGTCGACAGGAAAATAAGGTGTGGGAATGGCTCCTCTGGATGCCAACACTTGCCCATTGACCTTACGACCAACACTTCTGATAGTGTAACTGAGACCGACTCAGACTACTATTGGTATTTAAGTCACTTCAATCACAGTCTCCCCTCTAATGAGGAAATGATATCTGTGGGCACATCAACTTTTAAAACCCCAAGCGGACGGACTAGAACCATATTGGGAAAGGACAAGAAAGAAGAGGAGGCTAAGGGTCTACCATATTGGGCAACAACTAGAAGCGGGTGTGTATACTAGGGTCTGAGTGTTGGTAAGGGTAGGGTGGTGGGTAAATAAGAAGTTTTTGTGGTGCCTTTGTGGCAATTTGGTTGCCTAGTTTTTTTGCGTGGATAGCGACAAGGGGATTTTGATGACAATTTGTGTTCCTTTTTCTTTTAGATTTCCCCAATTCGTGTGCCACTATGTTTTGCAGATTCAATGTGTGGGAAGTTTTGAAATGAAATTCAAATGCAATGGAGATTTTGTTCAAATGAAAATTTGTGGTGAAATTAAATTTGAGCCCGAAGCTTGTTGCTCTCTTGTCATATAAAAGGGAATTCAAGGCTCATTTGTAGGGAGAGAACTGATGAAAGCTCTAGCTAGGTTTTGAGTTGAATATATGGGTAGAAAGATAGTTTTGAGTAGAATATATGGGTAGAAAGATATCTATCCTCTGATGAGGAAGTGATATCTATGGTGCCATTGGTTGTTAAAACCCCAAGCAAACGAAATAGAATAGATAGACTGTTTTGAGTTTTGGATGAATATATGCAAATTATCTTAAATTGTATGCAGATATGACTTATAAGCATGAATAAACTTATAATTCTAATATATTTTCTCTCCTTATGTGGATCTGAGTGAATTTGGATGAAATGTTAATGATGTTTTCATTCTTCTTTTGAGAATTTGTTCAATTGTGTGTCTATGTTTTGGGTATAATTCAATTTTAAAATGTTGAGGTTTCATATTTATATGTGTGAGATTGATCTAATATTCCAAAAAATGAATGTTAAAATATCATTAAAAAAATGGGCATAGAATGAATGTAGAAGTAAAATTATATTTGCATATATTCATAAAATAAGATCTAATAAAAAAAAATATATGCAATTAAAAATAAAGGAAAAATAATTCAACCCAAATTTAGATAAGAGAGATAATTAGATTATATGATAAATTTAAGGCTAGGGTTAGGGTTTGATTAGGATTAGTGTTCTCTTAGGGTTATGATTAGAGTTATGAATCTACAATTAGGGTTCAATTAATGTTCACTTAGGGTTTCTTTCTTGGGAGAAGTTTATTGAATGGTAAATGTATTTTATAAAATTAATATGTCAAGAATTAATTTTAGATAATACTACATGTGGTTTTTCATATGGTATTAAATTGTATATTAAAATTGATAATAGATTTCCTTCCTTCTTTTGCATTGTAAGCTACCATAATATATGGTCTTAAAATCCTATTCATATTTTGATCTTTTCTAAACTATACAACACAACATCCAACAAAAAAAATTGTTATGCATTTTTTCCAAGCACAAATCCTTATAATTCTTAATGTGTTACTTAGGTTAATTCTTTATTGCAATAAATAAATACACACTAATATATATATTATGGATTTGAGGGAAAATATTAAAATATTTATATATATAGAAAAATTTAAATGCAAGGGATTCAAGTACATACCTTTGATTTTGTTAATGTTGATGAAGATACAAATCTTGATGAAGTGCCAAATTTGATGACATGATATAAAAAGCTGGAATATCTTTGCTCTATGTGGCACTTGAAATTTTGTACAAAACTATAACTAACTCTACGTAAAATTTGTGACTTTGGACCTATTTTGCATCAATAAATACGAGCTTTGACACAT